>JANXHW010000003.1:15417500-16617500 GCA_026170595.1 Plestiodon gilberti rubricaudatus | reverse complement strand
CTCCTGGAAGGACAGGCTGTGTTTGTAGGAAAGAAATAAGAACTGCCTTTCAGAGGTATGGCTTCATGTTTCAGTTACCTCTTGGGCAGCCCAATCCTACCTAAAGCCCCACCACCACCACCGCCAATATAGGCGTGTCACCAGAGCGCTGTATCCTGCAGAGGGCAGTCCTGGAGGTCTCCTCCAGATAAGGGAACGTTTGACCCTTTGTCCCTCCGCTTCCCTGCTGGGTCTACTCAGACCTGTGGCAGTGATTTAGCTGGCGCAAGTCCTAATGGACACGGAAAGGTGGATCGAGGCTGGGGAGGGGGATGGGATATCGGGGGTACCGCTTCCACTGATACTGCCTACTTCTTCCCAGCCTTGATTTGCCCACCTCCCCACCCCAGTCTCCTCCTCATTCTGCCCCGTTCCACCCACCCTCCACCTCTCTCCCCCCCCCACACACACACTGACTTACCAGTACCAGGGGGCATTGATAGAGCACTGGCGCATGGCGCTGGTGCATGGCCATGGCCACTCGTCTTTTACAACAGCCATAAAGGGCCTTGCGCTGCCTGAACACTAATTCTGGCAGTGCAAGGCCCCCATAGGATTGGGGCCCAAGGTGCTGATGTTAAATACCTGTACCTGGAAGTAAGCCTCATTTATTTCAGCGAACCTTATCTTCCAATATATTTGATTGCAGTAGAACTTACTTCCACATAAATATCTTAAGACTGCAAACTAAGGAGCTGAACTGAAACAAGAATCTAGCAGCTTGTTCAGCAACAAGGGCCACAGTGGAAATGTAATTAACAGAAGCAAATACTGCTGATTTGCTTCTGTTGCATGCAATTATAATAATCTGCATATGATTTGTATGAAAATAGTCAAGGCGAAACTGCATGGGTGGTTGCTGTTATTCCGGGATAATCTGATGATTGCAGTTTGGACCTTGCAATTAGTATTCAAGCCTCCATAACCTTGCAGCTAAATTATTAGGGCCAGCCCAGAAGGTTGGCAGAAGTAGCAGGATCCCTCCCACTAAGGGTGAGGCACCAGGGACACTTTTCATGAAGGTAACAATGTCTACAGTGGCTCACAATTCCAAATCTTTTCATTTAAAGACCTTAAATGGGCCATTTTCAGCAGGGTTGCGACCTGGTGGGGAAAGGGTTAATTGGCTCATTCTTGCATGCTAGAGTCCTGACCTGGCTCCCCCAGGGCCATTATTTTAGTCGAGGAAAAAAAGGAAAACAGAAACCATGTGGTTATCATGTCTGTTCTGACCCTAAGGTCCCATGAAATGACAGCAGTGACTTGAGAGCAGGGCCTTTTAAAGCTGAATGACAGCTTGTCTCTCTGGCAATGGAACTGGAGCAGCAAAAAACAGGAGCCGTGTTTCAGCTGTGCTTACAGCTCTCTCCTCTGCAAGCAGGCCTTCCAGGAGCAAAATACAGACTGAGATCACGTTGAGGAGAAGGGCCAAACTACACATCTCCCTGCCTCTTTTTCATTACTTCTAATTCTAAGCAGCAGTAATGTATGTTGGTGTGGGTGTGGGTGTGTGTGACAATTGGATCCAGGCTGTAGTACCGAGGAATGGGGGTTAACGCTTTTCCCCAGCACTGTTTTCCATCTATCATTCTCATGAAGCTGCTGCTGTTAGCTAGCCAGGAAAAAAAACCCTTTGCATTAGCAGCAAAACAACACCACCACCCCAGGTATGGTGCAAATTAGATACAATTTTTTTTTCCCCAAGAGAGCAACTTGGTGGCAGAAGGGGTGGAGAGTGTATTCTGGATTGAAAAACTGTGTTTGTGTGTGTGTGGGGGGGGGGGGTTATCCCCCTCTCCCCCAGAATTAGCAGTCTCCTGTGGCTTTGAAGTTTAAAAAAAATGAAATAGTGAACAAAGTCAGTAGGGATCTCCTGACATATAGTTTGTCGCTCAGACGTATGAAAGCTTTGACCAAACACTGATGTGGATACAACATGAACCTATATATATGGCTGTTTTCTGCCACCAGTCTAAACTACAAGTTGCTCAGCTGTTTGCGCCCTGTCACAGTTGCCAGGGGCCGCGTTGTGCTTCTTTCAAACAGGTAAATGGCTAATTATACGTAGGCTCGACAATTCGGTGGTAACCCTTTGCCCACATGCCTCAGTGAATAAAACAATTGCGTCGCTGGCAAGAAGGGGAAAGAGCACTTTGCTAATTGGCACACTTAATCTCCGCACACAGATAATGGTTTTCTGCCACATCCTATCAGGACAGAAAGTGGTTTTTGCAATTCCAAAGTGGCAAACAAATGACGTTCTGTCAGTTTCCCACTGCTAAACAGAAAGTAGCTTGAAAACACACAGGCAGAGCTAACCGAGCATGATCTAAAGTTGTCTCGTCTCTGCCCTTAGCAGCAGAATGGCGACAGAAAGTGACTTGACAAACTAATTGGGAGCAGCTTTAGCAAACGGGGTGAAGTTTCTCAAACGTACACTTCCAGGAGAACCTCTCGCGTTTGGCCTGAGCACTTCACATTCACTATACACTCGTGAGCTGTGGCTATTCAGTGAGGGAAAAACACTCTATGTATGCATAGAAGCACACTCATTATTACTACCCATGTAATGTAAGCTAGCGTAGCACAGCAGAGGACACTGAGCATTGAACTGCAAAGTGCCCTGTTAAAATCTCACCTTTGCCAAGAGCTCATATACTTTTAGATCAGGGGTTCTCAACCAGTGGTACTTCAGTCAATTTCTGGTGGTACTCGGACCACCGGAACCCTGCTCCAATGCGACTCTTTCAGTAGCGTGTTTTCACTCCTGAGAGGCTCCTGCCTTTGGCCGAGCCTCTCGCGAATCCTGAGAAGGGCCCTTCCACCCGCCCAGAGCTTCCTACTTGCGTTTTCTGGCCTCCGTAAACCTGAAAACCCAGAAGGAACTGGCAATGATGTCATCACCAGTCAGTTCCGGTGGTACGCAGCAGGAAAGTGGCGCTAGAGGTGGTACTCGGACGGTTAGGGGTTGAGAACCCCTGGCTTTAGACAAGCAAAGCTTTCTCAGTCTCAGCTGCTTACCAACATGGAGATCTATCTTACGGGTTGTTGGAAGAAGCTGCGGTACCTGTTCTTTGATTTAAAAAGTGATTACCGAATTTATTGGCGTATAAGACGCACTTTTTTGTCTAAATTTGTGACCCAAAATAGTAAGGTGCGTCTTATACGCCAATACTAAAAAATCCCTTCCCCCCCCCGCCCGTTTTAAAGCATTTTTGGGCTTAACGCATTTTTTCCGGAGCGAGAGCTCCCTTGTGCTTTCTTCCCTGACAAATCTATCCGATCTACAACTGTTTGTCGGGTTTAATTTATGCAAGTGCATGAGTTGAGCTTCTCAGCAGCCAGCAGAGGGCGCTGTGCTCCTCAGTTCAGTTCTGCTGAGCTGCAGAGGGTGTGGTCTTTCCAGCTCCTCTGATGCTGAATGAATGCAGCTTGGGTAAGCTTCTGAACTGGGCCTAGTTGGGAGGCTTTGGAAACTGTGCATAGGTGGGGTGGGGTAAGAGTTGAGTCTGGGGGCTTTTTGTACTTGGGATTTAGGTTGTTTACTTTGGAAACTGTGCATGGGTGGGTTGGGGGGAAAATAGTAGAGTCTGGGGTTTTTTGTACTTGGGGTAAATGTTTTTTACTTTGGAAACTGTGCATGGGTGGGTTGGGGGGAAAAAGAGTTGAGTCTGGGGTTTTTTTTGTACATGGGATTTATGTTCTGGTGCATTTTGTTCATGTGTCTTATTACTGTGTGTTTTAAAAGAGATCCTGGTATTTTTGTGCAATTTATGTAAATTAGCTAATTAAGCAGCCAAGCGGGAAGTGGCCCAAAAATGCTTTAAATCTTTTTTTCTTGAAACCCAGGGCCAAAAGGAAGGTGCGTCTTATACGCAGGTGTGTCTTATACGCCGATAAATACGGGTACTTTCTACCCTGTTGACAGTCTACCATCAGAAATTGCGTAGCTATATGGCTAGTGCTTTTTGGTACAGTATGTCCGTAGTCTTACCTCCAGCACTACTACCACCAAGTTACTTGGTTTACTAATTCTTGAACACGCCACTTAAAATTATCCATGAGAGAAGCAATTTTGCCTTACATTGATGCCAGCCTGATTTAAGGAATGTCCCTGGAACTTATTGATAGTCATCGTGAAGCATACTCTGGGAAGGAATTAGGTAAAGGTAAAGGTATCCCTTGACAATTAAGTCCAGTCGTGTCCGACTCTAGGGAGCTGTGCTCATCTCCGTTTCAAAGCCGAAGAGCCAGCGCTGTCCAAAGACGTTTCCATGGTCATGTGGCCGGCGTGACTCAACACCGAGGTGCATGGAATGCTGTTACCGTCCCGCTGACGCGGTACCTATTAATCTACTTGCAATTTCTTGCTTTTGAACTGGTAGGTTGGCAGGAGCCGCTGCATGGATTCGAACTGCCGACCTTTCGATCGACAGCTCATGGTTCAGTAGTTTAACTCACTGCGCCACCCACTGGCTCGGGCGGGAATTGCAATCTGTTAAATTCAAAAGGGTAGTCTGACAAGATGATTGGGATGTGTGGAATAAATAGTTTCCCCTTCTGAACATCCTGTAAAAACTGTAGCCTTGATGACATTGCTCCTGAGGACCTTGATTTGAAGCCTGGTGCCATTACAAAGTTTCAGCGGATTCAAATTATGTAACAACGTTACAGGTGCACCAGCATTTAAAGTACAGGTGCCCCCCTTAATGACGGATCACTTAATGACGATCCACATACAGGTGGGCCCCCATACCCGCTGGGGATATGTTCCAGGCCCCTCCGTGGATACTTGAAACCGTGGATAAGAGCGAACACCCCCTCCATGTTTTCCTGAGGGCCCCCCCACCCTGCCTCCCCTGCAGGCAGGCATGCTTCCCCCCCCCAGCTCTTATTTTTCTTCAGCAAGCTTTGTTTCTTTCTTAAAACAGAGAAGCAGCATCCATTGGAGGCAAGTAGAACGAGACTAAGTCCTAGAGAGGCTCTGCAAGGTTTCTGTTAACTTTGAAGAGCCACTCTAGTACTTAGTCTCTTTCTACTTGCCTGTAATAAGCAGCCAGACGCTGCTTCTCCTGTTTCTTTAAGGAAGAAATGAAGCTTACTGGGAAAAAAGTAAAAGCCTGGGGGGGGGTCCCCATGATCCGTGGATAGCGAATCAGTGGATATGAGGGCCCACCTGTATATGACGGAGGTTCCCAATGTGTAAACAAAGAATTAAAGCTACAGTACTGTGTTTTAAATGCAAAAAAAGTCTTAGCTCTCTGTGTTTGTGTGTGTTTCTACCTCCATTGACAGGTAGAAATCTTGTTGTGCTTTGTGTTACACTCATAATGTACACAGTGTTTGCCATTCATTCCCTATTACAACTCCACTGTGTTACACTGAGGACTCATTTAATAATGGTTTCACTATATGACGGGTTTTCCAGAATGTATCCCCGTTGTTAAGTGGGGGACACCTATAAAATGGTGAGCTGACATTAGAGGTTTTTGGAGGTTCAAAAGGAACATGTGAATGTTGGGATTCTCGGGGTTGTCAGGATGTGGTGAGCAAGATCCATGGAAAGCAAAAGGGATCTACTTTGAACTTATATATGAGCATATGAAGCTATCTTTATTAGTTCATCTAAATCTGTAGTGTCTACGTTGCATAACAGTATCTCTCCAGACGGGATCTACCTGGTCTATTGGTCTCTACCTGGATATATCACAGATTGAACCTGGGACTTTCAGATGCTCTATCAAGTGAGTCCCTACACTTGTGACCCACCAAGCAAAACAAAGTGTACCTGAAATCTACAGCCCACAATGGGCTCAGTAAATGTCACATTTTTGCTGCCTGAGATTACAAAACTGGGAGGCCTGGCTCCAGAGTTCTGGTATTCCATGAGATGGTGAAACCAGAACCAGATATCACCATGCCAACAAAAGTTCGTATAGTCAGGGCGATGGTGTTCCCAGTAGCAATGTATGGTTGCGAGAGTTGGACCATAAGGAAGGCTGAGCGCCGAAGAATAGATGCTTTTGAACTGTGGTGCTGGAGAAGACTCCTGAGAGTCCCTTGGACTGCTAGGAGATCAAATCAGTCAATTCTAAATGAAATCAAGCCTAACTGTTCCCTGGAAGGACAGGTACTAAGGCTGAAACTCAAATATTTTGGCCACCTAATGCGAAGAGAGGACTCTCTGGAGAAGACTCTGATGCTGGGAAAGATTGAAGGCAAAAGGAGAAGGGGAAGGCCAAGGATGAGATGGTTAGACAGCATCACCGATGCAACGAACATGAAAATGAGCAAACTCAGGAAGATAGTGGAGGACAGGAAGGCCTGGCGGGATATGGTTCATGGGATCACGAAGGGTCAGACACGACTTAACGAATGAACAACAACAACAACAACAACAACAACGGTCTTCAGGCTTATGCAGCTAATGCAGATGGTGAAGAGCTTGGGAAGCCACAGACCATGGCTGGCTGACTACATTCAGATTGGCAGGTCACCAGTTGTGGAAGGCTGGTTTGTTGGGAAACAAGTGGCAAAGTTTCTAGCATTCAGGAGTCACAAACAACTTTCCTGCTCAAGGCATTCATATCTCTGAGGGATCTTGTGATAAACAACAATCATGAAAGTGAAAAACGTACAGCAGAGTCAAGGGAATTAATGTGGGAAAGGTTAATGATGGTGAGAACAGGGAACAGAAGCTACCCAGACTCATTTCACAAATTATTTAAAAGTTTCCTTTGTTCCCACCATCGTGTAGCAAATGTTCTAATTGCGATCATAAAGTGTTTCCTTTTTACTGCAAGAGGCTCAAAGAGGCTCAAACACAGGAGATACATGTCAGACCTTGTGCAACAGCAATGATTAACTTTTTAATGATATGTCTCAATAAAGTCAAGTATTGCTGACAGGAAAATGAGGGCTCCAACAACAATAAAAGCAAGCTAAAGTCGGTAGCAACCCATAACGGTACTGGAAACTAGAAATGTGAAAATTAAGTTGGTCCTCATAGTCGCAGACCATTAAAAATGACTCACAACTTCAAAGTTCTCATACGGTGAACTTTTTTCTCAATGGCATTAGTTTTTGCCAAGGACTCCGCAGAGCTTCAATAAAACCCACTTCTGTGGAAAAAAATACAACGCACCAGAAATTCTGCTGGGTGCAAGGGACCCATAATTTTGGTAATGCTACCTATAGCCTTGAGCCCCACACCAACCACTGAGCCAATTGGGGACCATCTCTAAAGTACGTCTCACATGAAGTGGGGGAAGGAAGGAGTAATAAAGGAGGAGGGAGTACTAGTTGTAAGATAGCAGCGTCCCACAAGATTGAAGAGCTTCAAAAAAAGAACCTTTAAAAAATATACTTTATGGACACTCCTAAGGGATTTCCAACAGAGAACTCTATGCACTCTCACCAAAATGAAGTTCTCAGGATTCTGTGAGGGAAGTAATGAAATATAAACCTGCATAAAACCAATGTAAATAGTTTATGTGGATATGCCCTCAAAGCTCACCCCTGA
The DNA here is from genome assembly GCA_026170595.1 of Plestiodon gilberti rubricaudatus. Classification (NCBI taxonomy): domain Eukaryota; kingdom Metazoa; phylum Chordata; class Lepidosauria; order Squamata; family Scincidae; genus Plestiodon; species Plestiodon gilberti. The sequence continues at coordinate 16,609,939 of JANXHW010000003.1, read as the reverse complement.
CAGCTGAGGCAATCATTTGAACCTGAATGGGCTGGATCCGGTCACTGTCAGCACAAATGCAGGTTGAACTGGATGCATTATAGAAAGTTACAGCACAAGCCTATGCATGTCCACTCAGAAGTAAGTCATATTATTGTGTTCAAACACATACTGTAATACATAACAGCTGAACGTTTGGCTCAACATTTCAAATGAACACGTGCAAGAGAAGCAAGCACAGAGATTTCTAAAGGAGGGGCCATAACATAATATGGTTATGGGGGAGAAGGGTGGGATAATAATAATAATAATAAACTCAGCAGTGGTGCACATGGAACATAGGAAACTACTTTGTGCAGAAATGGATCATTGGTCCATTTAGCTCAGTATTGTTGACACTGAGTCGCAGCTGACCCCCCCCAAGATTTCAGACAGAAATTCTTCTCTGCCCCATCTGGAGACCCCAAGGATTGAACCTAGGATTTTTGCATGCAAGCATTGGCTCTACCACAGAATTGCCTTTGCATGAAGAAGGTCTCTCTTTTCCTGCTGCACATTCCCCCTTAAAGGTGCTAGGAACGTCAGGTGGTAGAACTAGATCAAATGGGTACAAACTGCAAGAGGATTTTCCGGTTGGATATCAGGAAGAAAATCTTGATGGTAAGGGCAGTTTGGCAGTGAAACAGATTGCCAAGGGAGGTGGTGGATTCTTCCTCACTGGAGATCTTCAAGCAGAGGCTCAACAGGCACCTGCTGGAGATGCTCTAGGAGCACTTCCTGCTACAGCAGGGGGTCGGACTAGATGACCTTGTGGTCTCCTTCCAACTCTAGGATTCAAGGTTTTCGGTGGGGAAATACACCTCCCTTTAGTCTACTCCACCCCCCCCCCACAGTTATTTCTAGCCAAAAAAAACCAAGCACAGAAACAATCTCAAGGCACACGTATCTTCTATCAAGACTTGTGTAAAATGTCTTCTTTGAAGGGGTTCTTCTGAGAGATGCTGGCAGAGTTCTCCCAACCCAAGCTCAGAAATGAATTTTAAGGACTCATGAAAGTTTGTCTCCAAAGTTTGTCTCCAAGGAGAGGTGAACTTCAAAAGCGCCCCAATTCTTTTTCTGTTGGGACTGAAAGCCAAGTGGAAAAGAGATGCTAGTTCTCCAAACTTTATTTAATTGCTGTGTGTGTATGTGTGTGTGTGTGTGTGTGGGGGGGGGTTTAAGAGCAAATGGGGGATCTTTGAAGGGCTTCTCTCTGGAAAACTAAGGGAGGGGGACTACCTCCGATGCCGGACCCTCTAGGCTTCTGCCCTCTTGCAAGTTTCACAGGATTTCAAACAAGAGTATCAGGAGCAGGACGCTAGGCTTACCAGATTTTCCGGGACCCAAAGGGGGTGGAAGTGACGTCACGGGGGGGTGTCCAGGAATCATGTTGTCACGGGGCTGGGGGCTTCGGGGGAGTGCAGGAGGCCTGCATGACCCTCCGCAGGCCTCCCCGATGTTTAGATCGCCGAAAACCTGCGATTTGAGACCACTTCTGGTTTGCTGGTTATACCACTCCTGGCCTCCCTGCACCCCCCAAGCCCCAGTGAGTAAAAACCCATCATTTTTGAGGTGCTTTTTCCTGATGGCGATCCCCGTGCTGGCCCCACCCCTGCAAGTACTCCAGCTGGCTGCCCGGCCGGGATGGCAGGCTGGGACGGACCCGGAAACCGGGACCCTCCTGACCGGGGCCGGGACTATGGTAAGGCTACTTATAAGACACTCCTTCCCTCTAGGTCACCTACACATCAATTCTGCTACAACTCTATTCCCTTTAAAGAACGGCCCTCCCACATCCCCTCTTCAAAGAATCCAGCAACAACCCACTTTTGTCCCAGGAGTCAGGTCTGCTCCTGCTTCAAGCAGCCCCGACACAGATGACTGCAGGAGCTGGTGGCTGCTTGAAATGCCAGCGTAAGACACAAGAAGGCCCCTGCCATGTGCAGAGTGCCAGGCAGAGAGATGCTGCCATAGCCTGCTCTTCATTCATTCAGGACTGCAGCAAAGAACTCTCTTTGGGTAAGTCAACTGTTGTTAGTGAAGATTTAGAATACTTCAAAAATCACATCAAATCCGTTTCAAAGCTTTCCCCACCCCCGCCCACCACCTTCGTATGGCTGGTGTGCACCCTGCAATTCTCAAACTTGCATAAAGAGTGCTTTAAAGATGACAACTTTTTCTGTTTGTCAATACAGCAATGCACAACAGCACTAAATTGCATCATGAATTATTTGTTAATAATTTCAGAGTTATTTCTTTGATGCATATGCAAGCTGCCATCTAATGCATTAGATTTCAAGAGGTATCTTTTGGCAAGACATCACAACTCATCATAGAAATGATATTGGAAATGTGCTCAATGGAAGAAGCTCTGAATTGCAATTAAACGGGGAAAAAAAGAAAAACAGAAAAACAGCCAGGTTTCTTGGGGATATGCTTTTAAAAATCTGACAGAGCCATACAAAACCAGAATGCAGATAGTGGGCAGTTAAGTTGAGTGCTGTTTTCACAGAGGAAAGCATTTTTCAATATGGACGATTTGTTAAGCTATCTGCCTGTGAAAGTATATGACAGTTCTCATTAGGGATTTTCAATGCAAAGTAGAAAGAATTCTAGGAAAATTATTATAGATAACTATCCATATCAAAGATCACCCACCTCAGTTCAACATGAGAAAAAGCATGCACAAGAGCAGGCAAAGTATACAGACTTCTTCCAAGCTGAAAAACATGATCTAGGAGCCAGAACTGCATGCACAAACCAGTCGCTGCAATACTGGCCAATCAGGGGGAGGGAAATGGGAGGCCTAGATTTGGTCCTCCAAACAAAGAGAGCGAGGCTCCAGCTGGCTAGCCTCAGCTCTTAGATCAGCCATTTCTGCTTGGAGAAAACGTGCACGCCACACTATTTGCATGTTTTCTCCCTCCTGTTAGCTCAGGTCATATCTAAAAAGAAAACATTCATTCTCAACTCCCCCCCCCCCAATAAACTAGATAAAGTCGTAACAGCATATAAACGTATTCTTTGAACAATTATAAGACAAGTTTAATCGTGCTTTTTTCTGCCCATCTGTATCTCAAAGACATTTGGTAGATGACAGTACATTTAAAGCAAGGCATCCCTCAAAGTTTCTCAGGTGTTTCATCCAAGAGGGCAACCTCCAAATTTGTTTCACATGTTGACTTACCTAACAGTATTTGAGCGCAATCCAGGCTAACTTCCGGCGCCGGAGCGAGTGCTCCGGCACTGGAAGCAGTCGCAAATGTGCTGGAAAGCAAGTTTGTGACTACTCAGAAGTACGGGCGACCTGCACAGAGGCCGGCCGCCCTCACTGCGTCGCCAAACCACCCGAGCATCCCCTGGAGGAGGCGAGTCCAGATCTGGTAGACGCGGGGGCGGTTCGGCGGATGATTGGCCTAGGCAGCCCGGGAGGGGGTGGGAATGGCGACCGCCATATCCCCATCCCCGCTGGGCCAGCTAGGCCGTTACACGGTCTCCTCTATTTACGGCAGCTATTTAGCTGGCGGAAATACGAGGTCTATCTGGCCCGCCCCGGTTTACACCTGGGGAAGGGGACGAGCATCCCCTTCCCCAAGTAGACCTCCGACCCGCCACTTGACGGGCAGCCTCGGCCAGGATCCGGTGGGCAGCCCTGGACCGCCAGCCGGATCCTTGCACTGGATTGTGCTGTTTGTATACTATTCATGGTTCTCAAAAGCAAACTTCAACAATGCTTCAACAGTGACAGATCTAGAACAGCAGGTGCTGTCCATGATCTTAAACGGCTCCTGGTATCAATGGCTCACAGCCCTCAGAATTCTCAGAGGCAGAGGTAGTGTTTTCAGAGCAATTTTGGTGACAACCACTTGATCTTCTCACAGTCCCTCCATAAGCAACGCAAGACGTGTACAAGGCCATCCAGTGAACTGAATAGATGAATTTCTTAATATTACATAATGGCCAAAGACTTAGCTACTGTCATCATCATATCAGCAGTCTGATCATAGCCCATAATTAGAATCTGCAGGTCACCCTGCGTAACTGCTATGTCAAGGAGTGAGAAAGCCTTATAGGTAAAAAAAGCTTGTCTGGATAGACACTTCCCAGATGCAAGAGTATACCACTCATGCTTTGTCCGGACAGTACACTTAGGATGGATGTAGTTTACCTTTTACAAAGAAAAATCACCATGAATATTAAAATAGGAAAAACAAAACACCTCTTGTTGATTCTTTGCTTTTCAGCATCGACATATACTTTATTCATAAGAGATCTGCATTCTCGTGAGCTCAGTTAATTTGCCACACTCATGACCGGCACCACACTGGGTGATTTTTATGTAATGCGAGGAAAATATGTTATTAAGTTAGACTCCCAATTGTTTTCAGCATAATTCCATCACCTGTTGTTTGTCCCTCAAAAGGTCTTCCTCATCATCTGTATGGCTTTCATCAAACACTCTAAAAATAAAATATTTAAAAGAGTTATTTTTCTCCAGAAACCCAAATGCAAGCAAGCTCCTAATTCAGTTACATGAAAAATTGTATCAAAGCGAAAAAGATATGCAATGTTTGGGGCTCTTTCTGGTAGGCTGGGAATTGGCCATCTGTCTTAAATTAGTTTTCATTATACAGCTTCTTTATTTACAGCTTTTGCCAAATACAAAACATATACGACAAGAAAAAAAATACATAACATTTCTGTACAGTATAATTTAAAAAAATTAGGAACTGGTACCTACATTAGTAATTCTCTCTGTTATAATTTGAGCAAATAAAGCAAATATCTCAAGTAAAATATAAATGAATGACTGCTTAACCAGAACAGTTTCAAACCCCTTTTCTCTTAATTTCAATGAACAAAAACCCATTGGACTTCACCCTTACAACATATTTTTCCTAGCATTGTGTACTGAATCCACATCTTCTACCCAAGAAGTTCTGGAAAAAAGAAGCCAGAAAGCACTATTGGGGAAAAGAACCTACATATCACTTGGCTGATAGCCCAACATAAGCAGGAATTTAGGAAGCAAGGATTCCTGTTTTCTAAATGAGCTCCTCCTGCTTTCTAAGCATCCATCTCTGGGGAGCTACATAACAGCATCCAGATTGTAGTTTGCCATAAATGTAAGTCACAGGAAAGGGTGTGTGGTTCACACTGCATGCAAAGTCTGGTCACAGCCTTGACTGAGAAACCAGAAAGTGGGCAAGAAGGCTCCCCCCCCTTCTGAACACCGTGTCTGTTCTATCATACGAGACAGCCTTCTAACCAGGACAGAATCGATTCAGGAGGTTAGGGAGTTTCTCTTCTCCAATTTCATCACTGTTCTTGTGGATTCACATCACCAGCCAGCTACAGTGATAAAAAGGCAGAAGACCTAATGTAAGAAAACAGGACTTAGCCAGGGGTCTTTTAATTTAGAGGTTTGCCATTCAACTATGGGTGTTGATGTGGGTGTGTTGTGTCAAATGACAGCGTGGGCATAGGCCTCCATTCAAAGCATTGGAAACTGCCCCCTCAGCGTGACGCCGGTTGGGGGGGGGGGTAAGCAGACTTTAGATAAAAAGTATCTTGGACAGAGTTTCTCATCAGAAGACAGACTGCAATTTTTTAAAACCCCAGAAGGTCAACATGATCAAAGATTGTATAATTAAAACACTGCTCAGTGAAAGGGCTACGGTCCGATAATTGGCAAAAAATATATTAGCCAAGAATTAGGAAAAAATAAATTAACCTAGATAACAGCACCATCCATCTGGCAATCATGGAGTAAAGGGAACTACTGCTTGTAAAGGGAACTTTGCACTAGAATATCATCACAGATGCACATCACAGATGCATGAAACCTACCTTCTTTTACAAAATATGAAGCATCAGTTGGTCGTGGATATGCATGATTCACTTTTTAACAATTTTTTCTTCTCTGTTTTAAAACTTAATTGGCAAGCTTACCTTATTCCATCACCTCTACTGTAGTCTTTTACTTGATGGTTATTATAGAAATCTGTATGATTTTGACTTGTCATCTGTAAATGTCTGCTGAAGGCAGATAAGTCTCCAGAGGTTAAGCCACTGAGTTTTTCCAGGGGATCTGAAATTTTGTACGTATTTTTCAGTAAGAGGCAATGAAACACTAAGATGTCTAAAACTCTCACAGAGCAGGAAAAAGAAGAGTCAGATCTGTCAAACTGACATCTTATGTATTAAAAATGAAAAATATACTCCCAATTTAAAATACTGCTAGAAACCTCCAGTGTACTACTATAGCAAGTTTCTATTATTGCATCCTCATTGGAGCATCTCATGCTACTAGTTCAACACTTTACTGCTAAATTGGAAGTGCCAGGAGCAATATGTGAAAGAGAAGAGATCACATGGTACAAGGCTGAGCATTCCTCCAGCAAGACGGCATCACCAGCACAGATCCTGCAACTCTCCCAATCTGCAGCATGGATTAGCAGGGATGGACACAGATCCTGCGCACCTTAGGGGGCCAGAGGGCCTCGGCGTGACAACAGAAAAGCAATACCCTATGCTGCAGATACCCTATGCTTTCATTTAGATACTTGTGATGTTATGAGCTGGGGAGTTGCGCTAAAGAATATACCCATAGGGCAGTGGTTCTCTAACTCCTGGGCGGCCCTCTGACACGATTGCAACCCACTTCCGGTTTCGCCATAAAACCAGAAGTGGGTTGCAATCACATCGGAGGGCCTCTCCGATGCTCCCCACACCCTCTGGAGGACATCCACTGCCACCCATGAAGGTAAAACGGACCTTTTCGTCTGCGTCACCGCGGGTTGCCACACCCCTTAAGGGTGTAGCAACCCTTTGTTCCCAGCTGGGGCGTCATGACACCCCAGTTTGAGAACCTGTGCCATAGGGGCTGAAATTTTGCCAAATCATCAGCATCCTTGTGGTGAATGTAAACTTCATCATATTGCTTCACATCATCTCGAAACACAATGCTTTTCACTGGAAGCAGCTCATCACTCAGGAAATTATCTATTATTGAGTGTGATTATGCAAGTGTGAATCAATTCTTTCAAGGCATTGCTTTGGGTATGTTAAGCCATGAACAGGAAGACTATAGTTTCTCTACCCCACATCTTCCTCGTTGTTGTTCTTTCTTTGTAGGCGTGGGGTGAGAAAAGATTATCCTTGAGAGAAATCCGCTTGAGCAGATCAGTCATCTGGTCAGCACAGCATGACTTGCCTCTCTGTGACCCAGGGGAATACTGCAAGTATTGGAAAGTGGGGAGAACCCTGGAGAGCAATGCTTCCTCTGAACAAACAGTTCCTGCCTCTCCTCCAATGGTTTGCCTGGAAAGTAGGGTCAAGAGAGTTTGAGGGCTGCAGCGGCTTCTGTTCTGATAGTTTGAAATTCCTTGTTTATAAGATAGAAAATATGGAAAATGAAAATGCTACATTAAGCATAAAAGCACACTGGTAGATAGAAATCTTTTCGGTAGCTTGATTATCTTTCTGAATGGGAGTTTAATGATATGGCATAATTACCCGCATTACTTTGCAATTCACTTTCTAAATCGGATAAGGCTTGTTGGTCAGTGCTATATTCCAAGGAAGGATCGTCGTGCTCAGTGACATCAATGCCTTCAATTTCTGAAATTTCAGAAGCTGCTCGGGTCAAAGGCCAGGGCACCGAGCTTTTCGCTCCCATCTGAAGGGCTGAAGAAGGGCGAGGAGGACTGTGCTCAATAGTTCTGCAGCGGGGAATGTTTGCAGAAAAAGGCCTTGGAGAAGCATTTGCTGAAAGGCAAGAATAGGAGAAGTTGCTCTTAATGACTGCTACAAGAACTCTCACATGTAAAGAGCTAAACTCCAGTACCTTTTCTATTCTTAAAAAAAAGATGCCACGTATATCAACGTACTGTCTGCACAATAACCACTGTATTTCCAAATTCAAAACACCAATCTGCTCATGATTCATGTCCCACAAGACCATCAAAAGAGTGATCTTGAAAAGCCTTTTATGCTTCAAGTCTTTTTTAGGCATGAACAAGACGAACAGGTCTCGAAACGCGTGCGCCTGATGCTTGAACATGCACTCAAAGAACCAAGATTGGTTATGGCAAGTATATATGCTGTGGCACATCAACGTTGGTTGCTGTCTAGTACGTGATAAATAGCCTTGGGTTTCTATTGCATCGCATACAGTTATAATATTCTGATGGTAACTGGTCTTGAAAGATATGTTTGTCAATTCATCAACTCCTGTAAAACATATTATGACGAACAATATTTTCACTTCCTTAGGAAGATCTGATAGCTAGTTCAGGAGCAAAATACCCGACTATGTTTGTGAAGCGGACGGATGGAGCATTTTGCAAATGGTGAAACTGAATCCTAAAGATGCTGCACCAGGCACACAGATAAACGGGGGTATGGTGGAGGGGAAGACGACTTCCATACAGCAAATTATGAAGGAAGAGACAAGCAGCAGCACCCACTACTGCCAGGTTTATACTTGGAAAAACTACACGGATCACTAAAACTGCTCTCAGTGGCTGGAAGCCGTACAATCCCCCACCATAGTCTATCACCAGCCTGGATTGGGAAAAAACCCTCAGATGCTACTAACCCACCTACTGCACATTGTCCTCCACAACACTGTGGAGATACAGTTTATGCTGTTGGCTTTCTAACTCTTCACAGCACTTCTAACCCAGACAATGGTTGTAATGCAAAACAACAACAACTCAATCAACATATCACAGTTCAACTTTCATTTCCTGGGTTTTCAGGTGATGCGTCTGGAAGGGATTAGGCACAACACACACACCCTTATATAGAATAAAAGATGGGCAGCCAGATACTGCCTAAGATGCAGTGGTCAGCCTTAAGGGCCGGCCACTGCATCCTAGGCTGATTGTGGGCTGCGCCGGTGCGGCCCGGGCTCACCTCGAGGGAAGGGGACATTTATCCCCTTCCCCCGGTGTAAGCGACGTGGTACCCAATGGGCCTCCTTGGAAGCTCTGGAGCTGGCATACGTCTGTGGAGGCCATGTAAGAACAGCCCGCCCTGGGACGGTGCTCAGGATACTGGCGCAACCCAGAGCTGACATCCCCGTCCCCTCCCAGCCCGGCCAATGACCGTATCTCCGTGTCATACCGCAACGCTTACACGAAAGGAGCTGCAAACGTGATTTACGGCACGTTTGCGACTCCTTAGGCTAGCACAGCGCCAGCCTGAGATAGGCAGGATTGCACTGTCTACTTGGCTTTATTGGTCCACAGTTCAATGGTACTGATTTGGCAACACTCTCACCAATGGACGAGATAAACAGAGAAGTTCCAGGACTTGGGCTTTGCCTTCTCAATCTATTTGATGGTCTGCCAAGCTCCCTCTTCAAGACATCTTGCACTACAGACTCATCAGCACATTCACTGAAGCTGAATCTCTTTGTCCACCGTTCAGAACCTGAAGTTAAAAAGGTAGGTGCTTATTAAGGGAATCAGAATATAAGTGCTTAGCATGTGCATATTCTGACAGCATGCAGCTGCTTTAAATGTATCCACATGAACTTGGAGTGCAACATCACTAGGGTTATCTCCAGAACAGCAAACTGGCATGCAGAAATTAAGTGGTTGGAAAAGCTTCACCTGCTTGTCTCCATACCACGAAAAGCTTCACCGTCTAAATTATTGTGTATCAAGCTGCTATTAAAGACACAGAGACAAGACCAGTAAAAAGGTGGCAACTGTATATACACCACGCAAACTACAACATACGAAACAAGAAATAAAGGATGACTTTTAATATAACTACATCTTTAATTGATTAAATTAGTAGCACACACATTGAAAAAAGTGCCTTGACAGTTAATCAGTGTGGCGGTAAGGCAGTGGTTCCCAATACGCCCCGGTGAACTCACAGGGGCGCTGCAGGATGTCCCCAGCAGCCTCTTTTTTCTAGCTGTCCTGGGCGCCGCCATCTTCAATCACGTGATCCAAGATGGCAGCGCCTGGGAGAGTCATGGAAAAGAGGCCGCCAGGGACATTCCGACATGGTGCCGCAGAAGGGCGGGTGCCGCAACCGCAGTAAGTTTGAGAACTGAGGCTGTAAAGGTAAGGGTAGTTTATTTTCAGAGGGTCTTTCAGTGACTGTATTAAGAATGAAAAAGTGGAAAGAAATAGATAGCCTTGCCTTGCTTTTCAAAAAGGAGTTGTAGCCTTTGCTTACTAAATTGTGTAGCGTCCTCATTATCTGACCTTTGGTTATCTGGCATTCCACTTTATCTGATGTGTAGAAGCACTTTCTTTTAGCCCTCTAGTGGTTAAAAGACAGAGTTCTTACTCCTAGGAAAGCAATAAATGTAAGATGGGGGGGGCGGATGTCAATGGGGGGCGGATGTCAATCGTGAAGGCACCTTCCTGCTCTGCCTCTTTCTGGAAAATGGAGCTTTTGAATTTGGGAGAAACTGGAGCCTGGTAGCATTTGGGACCAGTGAGCTGAAGGTGTATCTGGGTGGAAAGATGTGGATTGAGGGAGAGGGGAACAACATTGCCTCCTGAAGAATTGGCAAAAGTTCAAAGAGCACATTGCCAGCGCGTGAATGTTAGTTCCTCCACTGTAGTTATCTTTCATTTCTTCAGTCACTCAGAAAGGCACCCATAATGAGGCTTGGGTAATATACAAATTAAATTAACTAGTTCATAAATTAGTTGGTTAAAAGGCAGATGATAGAACAAAATTAATTCATGCACTGCCCTAAAATTTTAAAAAGGTATTAATTTTAAAATCATGCTTAAAACGAAATCCAAATATTCATAGTGCTTCCAAATTATGTTTGAATTTCAGCTTTTGCATGTTTCCAGCTTTAGGGTAGACACCAAAAGTGGCTCTCTATGTGCTCTCTGTGTACACACCTGGTACATGGGTAGCATATTTAAAACAGAGTGTCTAAGAGATCACAGGGGAATGGTATTTGGAGGCCCACTAGCAGGTCATTAGCAAGTCCACAGATCTAGATTAGAACCATGAATCATGCCTATAAGACTACAGTGAAAACTCTGGAGCACTGGAAGAATACAATCTTCACATCAAACGGCGTCTCCAGCCGACACATTTGAATATTGTTTAAACAAAGTGCACCGAGTACTGGGAATGGAGAGTTATTTCACCAGAGGGGGTTGATAGAAAGTGCTCTGAACCACAGCTGTGACCCGACTAAGCCAAATCCCATCATCCACCTTTTTACTTCAAAAGGGTGCCAATGCACAATACAAATATGTTTTAAGATAGGTAAATAGCGACCTTGTTAACTTCCAGTTAGCAATTAGCTTGCTCACTCAAGCAATGATTTACAAACGCTAATGGTTCATTAATAAATTTTCCAAAGAGCTTCATGAAACCCTGTTATTAAAACTGAAAGCAGGACTCAAAGCTTAGCTTGAGAGAAAAACATGACATTTTCAGGTGACTGGCACGATTTCATGTATCACTATAAACATAAAACACAGCTTAGTTTCCAACTTAAGCACAGAGGAACGGCACATTTTGTGTCCTTGTTTTTTTCTGCTACCACATTTCCCTTGTGCCTTCTCAGTACGGCAGCTACACAAATTTATGCCAAATTCACTTACACATGACGTCCTAGACCTGGCAGCACATGTGGATAAGGAAGGTTCTCTGCATTTAAATATGCAACGAGGCAACTGTACTCTAAGTCGGTTGAGCTCAGTCAGCAATGCACATGAACGGGCGGACGTTTACTTCTGCATTACTACCTGAAAATGAAATGTCGCTGCTTGGAGATTGTCTGCCTGTGTGCAGTGAAGGGAATGAGTACATCTTTTCTTGCTGAGAGTCTGTATGCATCATGAAGAAACCCTCAAGCCCTCGATATGGGGCACAAAGACATTTCTCTCTTAGGGCTACCTCCTGTAACAACTGGAACGAGAAAAGAGATTGGAAGGACAGTCACATCAATGTTATTTTGAAGCCACACTATGCAAACTTTGTAGCACATTGCATTTTAAAAAAACTTGTACATCGGCTGCAGACATAAAGCTTAACCATGGTTAGTGCTAAGCATGATTTGCTAGCTTATGATGCGATTCTGTGTAAACTCTAGAGCGCTCCGCCGCTCTAGAGCAGGGGTAGGGAACCCGTGGACTTAAGCCTGCATGCGGCCTTTTGGAGTTTTCTTTGCAGCCTTATCATATATTGCATATTGTTTGTGTACACCCCCGACACTTCAACCTTAACCCCCTTTCTTAACCATACTAAACAATATTCCCTAGATTACCATATTTATTGGCATATAAGACGCACTTTTTTCTCTAAATTTGTGACTCAAAATAGTAGGGTGCGTCTTATACGGCAATACTAAAAAAATCCCTCCCCCCCGCCCATTTTAAAGCTTTTTCGGGCTTACCGTGTTCTTCCTGAGAAGAGAGCTCCCTTGCGCTTTCTTCCCTGACTAATCTATCCGATCTACAGCTGTTTGTCGGGTTTAATTTATGCACGTGCATGAATTGAGCTTCTCAGCAGCCAGCAGAGGGCGCTGTGCTCCTCAGTTCAGTTCAGCTGAGCTGCAGAGGGTGTGGTCTTTCCAGCTCTGCTCAGTGGAATGCAGCTTGGGGAAGCTTCTGCACTGGGCCTAGTTGGGGAGGCTTTGGAAACTGGGAATAGGTGGGGTGGGGTGGGGTGGGGTAAGAGTTGAATCTGGGGTGGGGTTTTTTGTACTTTTATGTTGTTTACTTTGGAAACTGTGCAGGGGTGGGTTGGGGGGGAAGTTGAGTCTGGGGTTTTTTTGTACTTGGGATTTATGTTCTGGTGCATTTTGTTCATGTGTCTTATTGCTGTGTGTTTTAAAAGAGATCCTGGTATTTTTGTGCAATTTATGTAAATTAGCTAATTAAGCAGCCAAGTGGGTACATGTCCCTTTGCTTCCTGGTGCCCTTGCCACTTCAGAGACTTTGGACTAAATCAGTACTTTTCCTCTGCATCCTATTCTGCCTTCCTTCCTTCCTCACACCCTCCTTTTCTCAGCCCTTCGAATTCTCTGCACACAAGAAAGAATCCAGGAGTTCCACTGTTAAAAGAATGGCCTCGTTTCAAGAAGAAGTTTGAAAGGACAGTGTGTTAAACAAGCCAGAAAGAATAGCAGTAAGAATGAATAGCATACAGTCCAGGTAATAAATGATGAAATAAACCCAATAAAAGCTAGAGTATAATTCCTGTTGTTTTTACCAACAAGGACTTGGTAGTTCCAGGTGAGACTTCATTCAACTCTGGGGAGATCTTGCCGCCTTTAAGCAATTCCATCGCAGGGAAAGGTTCGCTAGGAGGCAATTCGGGAGGACTAGGAGTCTGCTCAGATGACATGCGAGAGCCATTACTTTTTGTTTTAGTGCATTTTTCTTTCATTATCGCTTTTTCATGGGGAGTGCTGGGAACTATTACTTTTGCACTGGAATGGTCACAAGTAGCATTGGTCTTTGCAGATTGTAAAGAAGGTGAGCTTGCTAAAGAAAAAAAAATGTGATGTTAATTTAACGTATGAACACACAAAGTTACGTTAGCTCATGTATAAGACCAGGGACCTATCACACATAAAGAAGCTCCAGATATGGCTCTTCAGTTTAGAGCCGTAGTTCCCAAACTAGGAGGCGCGGCTCCCATAACCAGCCAGGGGAGCCACGGAGTGCCACAGAATCCTCTCGGAAAACAGTGCAATGTCAATTGGCAGGCATCAACATAATGTAATGGGGAGCCGTGGCCAATGGTTGCCAATGGTCAAGGGAGCCGCAAGTCGAAAATGTTTGGGAAACACTGGTTTAGGGTAAAAGTGTTGTGTGATTGACCACAAAAAAACATCTGCCATCATCTCCCAATCTTCTTTTAGACTTCTGATTTCAGAAATCATTAAAAATGCTAATCAATAATAAAAATAAGTTCAGGCCACATAAGAACTCCCTATGGAAATCTAGAAGGCTGTGCAGATTGTTACAATTTCTGTTTATTCTTTGCCATATTTCGCCTTCACCTTCAACAGTAGTTACTGGATGACATATACTTGAGGAATGTCCATGTATGCCCCCTTTGATGTTCATCCAGCACTTCTGGTCGATATGTGCTGAGGAATTGGCCTACTGCTTGTCTGCACAGCCAACATGAACAATTTTAGGTACATACTGACGCCTGCCTTGAAAACATGCCCTTATGAGCAAAAACACAGAAGCTGCTTTTTAATGCAACATTCAAGAGATAAGCTGGGCTTATGAGGTATGAACAAGTGTAGATAATGGACTCTAGAGAACACCAAGGTTGACCCAAATCCTTCTTTAAATCATGAAAGTGATTGATATAAACCTACCTCTAGGAGTTCCCCCATGTTTCTTATGAATAAAAGTTAAGCCATTTTCTCTGTCAACTGCAGAAGAAAGAGAGGACCTTATGGTGATGTCGCCAGCTTGCGGCAGAAATATGTTTGGTTCGGTTTTCTGATTTTCTGACATTGTACCACTTGAGGTAAGAGACAAAAATTTGAACAGAGTAATGAACAGATTGCCATTGTAAAGTGTTTTCCAACTAGTCTATACAACTACGCTTGTGCATGAGAGAATGTCTGTAGGTACTGTATTTATGTATCCTAACATATATTGAAAAAAAATATCAGAAGTATATCCCAAGAACTTATGTCTCATTTGGCTAAGGCAATTTGTTCTCAAAATGAATGTATTATGAATGTGCCCACCACATTAGTTTGTCATCAACTCTTACGAAACAGCACCAATCACTCTACTGAGGATTAATTTTACTAATTTTTTTTCAGGAGTAAGGTATTATTATTATTTATAGAATTTCTGCCCCGCCTTTCTCCCACAAGGGCAACCAAGGCGGCTTACAATAAAAACATTAAAATACATGTATACATTTAAAATCAAAAATTAAAATATTATTTTATCAGTATCAACTGTACAATATTTATTTTAAGTCTATAAAAACTGACAGATTTATCTTATTTTTCCATTCAGATTCTTATTTGTTCTTCACAGTACTGGGTCCATTTCTCTTTCAACTGCAATATTCTGTTAGTTTCTAGAACTAATTGCAACAATGAATAGTTTTTAGATAACACAACTACTTTGTCATCAATCCACAATTTTTCAAATTGCCAGTACTCTAATAATCCCATAATGTCTTTTTAAATAGAATGCACAATGCTGTACTTGAAAATATTGGAATCTCCAAAGGTCAAAGCTTCCCATTACTTATTGAATTTCCCAATAAGTAACTATTCCTTGAGGGGGGGGGGACACACCATTAATTTGATCATACCCGGATGTTTTCCATCAATACCCTGTTTCCCTGAAAATAAGACCTCCCCCGAAAGTAAGACCTACCATCATTTTTGCGTGATTTTTGCTAGCACTCATAAATATAAGACCTCCCCTGAAAATAAGACCTAGCTAGGATCATCAGCCAGACAGACGCGACACCCCCCCCCCCAGCACTTTTATTTTTTTGTGCTGGGATAGAGTGCATGAAAAGCATAGCTTGGAATTGCTTCTAGTTCAATAGGTTTTATATACAGTAATAGTTCAACTTCAGGTGTTTCAGCAAGTGGTTTATTGTGTTTCGCCAAAAATAAGACAGTGTCTTATATTAATTTTGGCTCCAAAAATGCAGTAGGTCTTATTTTCAGGGAGGTCTTATTTTCTCAACCTGTGGTGCGACTTCCCCAGCACCCCCCGCGACCCTGCCGGCGCTTACTTTGACCAATTTAAGCTTCATTCTTTTCCAAGGGTGCAAGGCTCTGCAAGGCCTGGAAGGCCTACACTTGAGTCCTCCACTATAGAGACGACGTGCTAGAGTGACCTGCAAGGAGGCTGCAACCTTGCAGAGTCTAGCACATTGTCTCCATGGTGGAGGACTCAAGTGCAGGCCTTGCAGAGCCTTGCACACTCGGGAAAGAATGAAGCTAAATCAGTCAAAGTAAGCACCAGCAGGGTCGTGGGGGGTGCCGGGGGGGGGTCGCACCACAGGTTGGGAAAATAAGACCTACTGCATTTTTGGAGCTAAAATTAATATAAGACACTGTCTTATTTTCGGCGAAACACAGTAAACCACTTGCTGAAACACCTGAAGTTGAACTATTACTGTATATAAAACCTATTGAACTAGAAGCAATTCCAAGCTATGCTTTTCATGCACTCTATCCCAGCACAAAAATGATCTCTTAGCCAAATATTTTTTTCTACATTTACAGGTCAATTCTGTTTTTATACCACATAAGGTCTTTAAGTGGAATTTTAAAACATGTAGCATTAATAAAGAGTCTCTTGAAAGGATCACGCTGTCATGATCAAACTTTGAGATGCTTTAGTTGTTTGAGAAGTATTCATATTCCTAATTCTTCCTCTTCGTACATGAAATAGCAAATACAATTCTAGATTTCTTGCCTCCATTTGTAATTTTTTTTAATATGTTCTGCGATTTATTTAATAGTACTACATTGGGAAAGGTGGAGAAAGAGCAATTTTGGTATTAAAATAATTTTTACTGTTGCCAATCTAGCCAATCACAATAACTGTAAAAACCATGTATGGTCAAGGTTAGACCACCTATCTATATACCTCCATATTTTGAACAATTCTACATGATTTATACATTTCAACATCCATAGGAAACTTGACTCCCAAATATTTTACTACCTTTCTCCCAGGGACAAAAAATCTAAAAGTTTTTTTAAAAAACTTCCTGCAAATTGAGAAGACTGTGTTGATGTAACATTGAAGACATTTAATACAGATTTTATATTGTGTCCTTGATTTTTAAATTAGGATTAATACTTATATTTTGCATTTGTATTCTCCTAAGAAAGTTTGACTGTAAGGAGATTTGCATTCTTTAAGAAGATAAATACTACAAAAATACAAATATAAGAGACATAGTTAGAAAACAAGAGAAAAATTGAAGATCTAAGACTTATATGGCCAGCCACAATGTAGACAGAAAGAAACATCTGAACGAAACATCAGCTAGTACTAGACCACTAGTACATATAATTTAAACAATAATAACTAGGATGTAGGGTTACTAGCGGTCAGGGATGTAGCTTCTGGTGTGAATTGCACTTACACCGGTGCATCTACTGTTACACCGGTGCAAGGTTACACAGGATTGCGCTGTTAAAGTAAATCCCACTACTTTCAGTGAGGCCTACTTCCAGGGTAGCTTGCATAGAATTGCAGTTTCGGGGTGCAAACCTAAGCACAGGAGTAAGTCCCACTGAACTCCGTTCAGAGTAGACATGCATAGGATTGTGCCGTCAGTCTTTAGAAGGGAATGCTTCTGTCAACTGTGCTTGCTGCAACACATACATACATACACCATCAGTACATACACCGGGCAGGACATCTGGCTCAGTTGGTAGAGCGACCGTCTCATATATGCCTGAAGATCTGAAGAATGGCAGTTCAAGACGGCCGGAAGTGTCTGTAGGACACAGTGTATTGTATTGTTTTTTTCAGTGGTTTTAAATTTTACATGCTTTTAACAACAGTTTTTAACATTTAACATTTACTTTATGGTCGTTTAAAATCCCGTCGAGATGTTTCGTTCTGTCTACAAGAGGAAAATTGATAAAATGATTCCATTGGTCCATATGGCTGAGAATGGTTGATATTGACTAGAGTTTCAGACAAGAGATTTGTCCCGCAGGACTGAACCTGGCATCTTCAGCAAAACACATGCTACATTAAACTGTGGCCCCTCCCTCCTTTCTGAATGAAATGTATTATTCCATATGGAAATACTAAACCAATGCGATTGCTGCGTTTTACAACACAGCAAAGATATGACTGAATAAAAATCCTCATGATGCAAATCAAATCAATAAGCAAAGCAAATCAATAAGAGATGCAAATCAAAATTTCATTGTGCACCCACGTTTCATATGCTAAAATCATATATAATTCAAATAATTATTATGTTGAAGTTGTTACCTAAAGTTGTTATCAGATCCAGCTTCCATCACCACAAAATTAGCAGATTCTTCTAGCTCCTCTTTGCAAGCCTTATCAGCAAATAGATATATAAATTGATTTTAGATTTTCATCCCACCCCATTCTGAAAATACAGGCATATAAAAGTCAAGCAAAATGGCACATTAATGCATCATCACCTTCTCATCTCAAAACTTAAAAAAACCCAAAAACCTGTAGTCAAAAGGGACCCCAATCTGGGCTGAGATCAAGGTATAGGGTTAAACCATACCTTCCCCTATCCCCCACCCACCCACATAGTTACTATTTCTCCCAGGAGGAAAAGCCATATGGCTGCAATTAGCATCTTCTCCTGGAAGGGGGTTTTCATGGGGAAAATGGCACTGGAAGAGAGGGTAGGAAACCCTCTGCCTGCATCACAGTCCAGGTCGGGGTCCTTGCGGCTCTGATTTTTTATAAAAGTTCAAAGAGACAGAAAGGCGATAAATGTGTAAACGTCCGCTAACACTGTAATCAAAAAGATTCCTCATTCAGATAGAAAAGCATATATACTCTTCAACCCCTTTGTTGTCTGAATGTTTGCTCAGTGTGGGTTCCGTTTTATTAACTGTTTTCCTGTGCTCCTCTACACTTTGTCTTTTACTCAAAGTGTAGTAAAAAGGGGGGGGGGGAAATCAAATGATTCACAGCAACTACTCCAGATAAACCCATGTAAAAAGGTTTTCAGTTTGCAACCTCCTTTTATACCAGATGCATAGGAGCAAATCCATTTCTGTTCAGCAGAAGGTTTTATCACTCCTGTCACTACCAAATTTCTCCTGCATCAACAGCTGCACATAGTATCTGTATGTATGGTACAAACAGAGTTCTTTCAACATTGAGTGTCCAAGACCAGAGGGACTAAGTGTTAGTGGCGCCCTCTTTCCTAGAGACTCGGATGTACAGAGACAGAGCATGGTTACTTGCTCACAAAGTCAAGATACTCTAGTCCAGAGGTGGCCAACCTTTCAACATGAATGTTCCTGGTCCTTTAATGGTTGCATAGGTGAGGGCATTTCAGCAGGTGCAGCCATCAGCAATTGCAGCTGCCCAGACTCTGCCTTCTACACAACTCTTAAGAACGCAGAGGCCCTCATGGTGGAAGGTTGGCCACCCCTGCTCTAGTCTATACAAATGCAAAACGTACTCTGCTCCTTAACCTGACTTTGCATATTTCAAGGTACTGAATTTTTTTTATTTTTCACATTTTTATACCGCCCTTCCTCCAAGGAGCTCAGAGTGGTGTACATATTTCCTCCCCTCCTTTTTTTGTCTTCACAACAACCCTGTGAGGTAGGTGGGGCTGAGAGAGAGTGACTGGCCCAAGGTCACCCAGGAAGCTTCGTGGCTGAGCGGCGATTTGAACCTGGATCTTCCAGGTCTAAGTCCGACTCCCAAACCACTACACCATCCTGGCTCATTGATCATTGCCTTGTCGTGGCAATGCCCTTCATGGATCATTGCCTTGTCGTGGCGAAGGGGCTTGCGTAACTCAATGAAGCCATGAGCTATGCCGTGCAGGGACACCCAAGACGGACAGGTCGTAGCAGAGAGTTCTGACTAAAAGTGATCCACTGGAGAAGGAAATGGCAACCCACTCCAGTAACCTTGCCAAGAAAAACCCATGAACAGTACCAAAAGGCTAAAAGATATGACGCTGGAAGATGAGCCCCTCAGGTCGGAAGGTGTCCAATATGCTACTGAGGAAGAACATTCAAAAAAGAGGTTCAAGAAGTGAACTCTAGTAAACCTTGGCTCAAAATAAGCCCCAAATACTTGCTAATCATGTGCAGGAATACATTGCCAGAAAATCCATGAAAATGTACAGCCCTTGAGTATATTCCCTAACTTTAAATACCTATACATCTAAAATATGAAGAGCACCAAGTTATTTGGGGCAGCTAAAGCAGCTCAATTCTACTCGGCATTACATTTAGGTAGGCTTACCAGATCCATACCGGGACAGAGTGCTAGACCTTTAGGAGAAAGAATGTGGGAAGGTGTAGCTGGTTAAACCCTTAGAGCACAATCCTAGGCATGTCTACTCAGAAGCAAGCCTCCTCCTCTAAGGCAGTGGTTCTCAAACGTCTTAACACCGGGACCCAGTTTTTTAAATGACACTCTATCGGGACCAACCTAGCTTTACGAGACTTAAAAAAGTGATCTAGAAATAAATAAATAAATAAATAAATAAATAAATGTATTTACAAGTAAAGAGCTCAGCAGGGTACTAGCAGCTATCTTGCAAACTGCAGGAGCTCAGCTCTTTGAAGGGCAATTAGTAGCTACTGTATCTGATTTTTGAATAGCCTCAGGACTTGTGGCACATACTTATCTGATCTTTCCATCACCTGGGACCCACCAGTAATCAGGTTGCGACCCACCAAGTGGGTCCTGACCCACAGTTTGAGAAACACTGCTCTGTTTAACAAGCTACACCTGCCCACATTCCTTCTCCTAAAGGTCTAGCACTCTGTCCCGGTATGGATCTGGTAAGCCTAGTTAGATGCCTTGCTAGAGGGGGGCACAGACCCGTGGTAGAGCAGCTGCTCTACCCAAGTTACCGCTTGCCTATCCAACACGCATGCCCCCAATTCCTGCTATTGCACGCACTCAGAGAAAGAGAGAGAAATGATTTGTTCTGTATTACTGATTTGCAGTGCAATCTTTGTTCCTACTATATCCCACTGGAGGTCACTGTCAAGACATTCATGGTCAGATAATAGAGGCCAGATTGAACGCAATGTTAAACAGCATGCGACTGATTATATTTCCATAACAGATGCGGACAACTGTAGAAAGGAGGATGGAAATCATAGTACACTGTATAAATTTTCTACACACTATTAAGGTCGACAAAACTGAACTGGCCAGGCAGTACATACATACATCTTCAAGGATCTTGATTTTCAGGGACGGCTCAGAATGTATACAAACAACCTCAGGATCTTCTGGTTGAACAATATCCGCCCAGTACATTTTCATTTCTTTAGCTGGAATTAAATTAAAAATCCACTATTGTTTATATCTTAGACTTGAAAGCAAGGTATTACCGCACGTCGTATTCTAGATGTGCAAAGTTGAGATACATAGTTAAGATAGCATGTTTTGCATGAAACAGGAGCCTCCCAGTCTAAAACCATAATTTACCTTATATCAGCTCTATGAATGGGAGAAGTGGGAGAATTTAAGAACCGTACAGATACGGCGATAACACTACAGCAGTAGAATTTCCCAGACAAAGTAGGAGAGAAAAGTAGATCATGTTAATGATACCACGTGGAGAAAGAAATGCAATTTTTAGGGTTTATCTGCACAGCAGCTTTCCAGATATCCGATGCTAAGTTGTACTCTCTGTTGTGCATTACAAGGGGTTTCCATGGAAAAGGGACAGGGGCTTTTCTCAAAAGAACAGCCCCCATCACAACCCAAAGGACACCCCCATGTTCACCAGGAAATAACACTGACTTCAGTTGTTGTTGTTCAGTCGTTAAGTCGTGTCCGACCCTTCGTGATCCCATGAACCATATCCCACCAAGCCTTCCTGTCCTCCACTATCTTCCTGAGTTCACTCATTTTCATGTTCGTTGCATCGGTGATCCTGTCTAACCATCTCATCCTTTGCCTTCCCCTTCTCCTTTTGCCTTCAGTCTTTCCCAGCATCAGAGTCATCTCCAGAGAGTCCTCTCTTCGCATTGGGTGGCCAAAATATTTGAGCTTCATCCTCAGTGCCTGTCCTTCCAGGGAACAGTCAGGGTTGATTTCATTTAGGATTGACTGATTTGCTCCTAGCAGTCCTAGGGACTCTCAGGAGTCTTCTCCAGCACCACAGTTCGAAAGCATCTATTCTTCGGCGCTCAGCCTCAGAGACGATCCTGCGCCCCCCTGCGGGGGGGGGCAGATTTTCGCCGCCCCCAATAAAAAACAAAAAAACCACAACCCCCCCCCCCGGTTTTTCAGAGGTCTACGGGCTTTTTTACTGTAATGTTCATGTGTGTATGCTTTGTCCCACTTAGCTTGTGTATCCCGGAGCCTTCGTTCTGCCTGCTTTCGTTCTGTCCGGGCAGCAGAACTCCGGAAAAGCGCCCGTTCGCTCCGGAGCAGGGCGCTCCGTCATTCTGCGCTTGCGTCGTTCTTCTCAGTTAGCGCATGCGCAGAAAGGTTGGGACGGAGCGCCCTCCTCCGGAGCGAACGGGCGCTTTTCTGGAGTTCTGCCGCCCGGACAGAACGAATTTCAACGAAAGCAGGCAGAACGAAGGCTCCGGGATACACAAGCTAAGTGGAACAAAGCATACACACATCTACATTACAGTAAAAAAGCCCGTAGATCCCCGTAAAAAACCGTAAAAAAGCCCGTAGATCCCCGTAAAAAACCGTAAAAATACAAAAACACAAATCGAAACCTAAGTAGTCCCCCGCCCCCCCAGGAGCCTCTGCGCCCTCCGCCCAGGGGCCCCCCGCCCCCCTCTTGAGGACGTCTCTGCTCAGCCTTCCTTATGGTCCAACTCTCGCAACCATACATTGCTACTGGGAACACCATCACCCTGACTATACGAACTTTGGCATGGTAATATCTCTGCTTTTTATTATGCTGTCTAAGTTTGCCATAGCTTTCCTTCCAAGGAGTAAGTGTCTTTTAATTTCATGGCTGCTGTCTCTGTCTGCAGTGATCTTGGAACCCAAAAAAGTAAAATCTGTTACTGCTTCCATTTCTGCCCCTTCTATTTGCCAGGAATTGATGGGACCAGATGCCATGATACATGATACTGACTTCAGTAGTCTCTCACTATTGCTCTTTACTGGTGTGAACTGGCAGAGAACAGAAGGAGTGGAAATGTCCTGTATGCCTGGACTTTAAGTGCATATGAAGCTGCCTGATATCGTATCAGACCACCACTGCATCTCACTCAGTATTATGTCTATTTGAGGGCAAGCGGCTCTGGAGAGTTTCAGACAGGGGTCTTTCCATGCCCTGCCTGGAGATGGTATCTTCTGCATGCAACACATGTGCTCCACCACTGCGAGGTGGGCCCACTCCCAAGTAATCCACTCTACAAGTACGGATTCAATACAGATGAGAAAAATTGTAGGTGTGTCAGTACAAGTCCCGTTCTGCAACGTGCACTCCAGCTGAAAAAGACGTAGATTTCATGCCTCTTTTTCAGTGCAAAAGGGTTGCCAACTGCCAAGTGCCAACTGCCAAGTACACCATCTGAGACGAGAAGAAGCTTCTAGTCGAGCAGTCCTAGGGCATGGTCTAAGGCAGTGGTTCCCAAACTGGGAGGCGCAGCTCCCAGGGGAGCCGCGGAAACCAGCCAGGGGAGCCGCAGAGTGCCACGGAATCCTCACGAAAAACAGCGCAGTGCCAATTGGCAGGCATCAACATCATGTCATGGGGAGCCGCGGCCAATGTTCAAGGGAGCCGCAGCTCAAAAAGGTTGGGGAAACACTGGTCTAAGGGTACCCGGTACAGCAGTACCCTTGCTGAATCTAAGCAGATCTGGGTCTGGTCAATGTCTGGATGGGAGATCACATGGAGACCCTAGGTAATATGCTGCCTTTAAAGTTTCATCATGGAATAAGTGAAATATTGTATCTCTAGAAGAAACACCAGTGTCTTGCCACAAGGGCAACCACTGGCCACCTTCTGTCAAAAGTGTAGGGAGCACTTGTATTTTTTTATTATTTTTATTAATAATATCATTATCAATATCAATATCATCAATGTCAATATCAAATCAATAATAATAATATCAATCAGAAGAAGAAGGAGTATTTATATACCCCTTTTATCAAAAAAAGTTCACAAAATGGTTTACAGAGAAAAACCAACTCCTCAATGGCTCCCTGTCCTAAGGGCTCACAATCTAAAAAGATGCATAAGAACACCAGCAAACAGCCACTTGAAATGACACTGCACTGGGGTAAAAAAGGAAAGTTACCCTCCCCCTGCTAAATATAAGAGAAGAGCACCACTTGAAAAAGTGCCTCTTTGCCCAGTTAGCAGGGATACTAACTTGCACTTCTGCCCTTCAGTCTCTAACCCGAACAGTGTTTCGCAAGCATGACAACGTTCTCCATGGCAGCATCTCTCAGGAGTGGTTCACACAACCATTTTCAGGCGGTGAACATGGGGTTCAGAAAATGTAGCTTTGAATGTTTTCTTCTCTGGAGAAATTCCTGTGTCACTGCTTCAATATACACAGTCTGGTTTCCCAAAGCATGCTAAGGCAAACTAGTGTAGTAGCCTGCGGCTTCACAACAATCACATAAGTAGACTTCAATTTGACCTTGCAAATTGTGCTGCCAAGTCTTGCACCTTGGAGTTCACTGAGCTTGGATTTTCATTCTTCAAAAATGCCAAGTTAGCTAATCGGATTACTGAAATTGCTTGACTACTGGGGAGCATGAAGTTACTCTATTATTAATTGAGAATTCCAGCAAACCTGCAACACGAGCCATCGCTATGTCATCATCTTCATCCTCCTCTTCTGAAACCCAAGCATCATAACTTTCGTTTATAAATGGCTTCTCAAGATTCAGTTCACCTTCTATGACAACATCTGGCAATGTATCAACTGGAGTTCTACAAAAGGAAACAGTGCTTTGAAACAGCAGTGAATACCATTAAGCCCGGAGCCCCATTCAAACATAAAGCTAACCCATGGCTTAGTGCTATGTGAGCAAGAGAAGGACAATTAAAGCTTCAGCTTTCACTTTTGACAACAAACCAAACTGCCAGACTATGTATGAGTGCAGGAAACTGTAGTTTCTTAAAGAACTAGAGTTAGAACAAGCCAGGATAGCAAACCAGGATCAAGCTGTGGATGGATAACCTGGCTTGTTTCAATTCTAGTTAGCTCGGGGCACTATAGTATGTTAACTAATAGGCAACGGGAAGGAACTGCAGTTCTTAAAGGGGAAGGAACTGCAGTTCTTAAAGAGAAAGTGCACAAGACAGAAGAGGAGAGTGAGAGTGCACGAGCCGACAGTTCCCTTTGACATGCTGTTAAGTAGGCTTACCATAGTCCCGGATTTGAGGCAAGCTTCGGCCTAGAGCAGACCCAAGCAGCTCCCAGGAGTGCACCGTGGCTGCCCAATGCGGTCGTGTCGACCGGAAGCCGCACCCACATTGGGCAGCCGCAGTGCACTCTGGGAGCGGCTCGGGTCCGCTCTAGGCCAAAGCCTGCCTTCATTCCGGGACTATGGTAAACCTACTGTTAAGCCATGGCTTAGCGTTACATATACATCAGGCCACACTGTCTAGCAAATAACTCAAGGCAACAGAAAACTGCAGCCCTTCAGTTTACTAAAATTCATACCAGCCAATTTTCATCTATCAACATAGGAGTGGAAATACATTGCAATTGCTTGCTTGCTAGGCCTAATATATCCCCACATTATTGGCAATATAATATCATAAGTAACCTTGACATTTACCAAGACATCCCCAATCAGCATTTTAAATCAGTCACATTTACTACAAAGCAGCTGTTTCCAATATTACTGCTGCATTAATACTACTTTACACAGATTAGGAAATACAGTTTCCCTCATGTACTGGGGCCACCCAGCATATACCTTCTATGCTTCATCAGCAACAATCTTTCCGCATACTTCAAGCTGTCTTCTTTGAATTCAAAATCAATGAGTTTTTTTGCGATGGGAGGGCTTGTCTGCGCCTCACAAGTATCTGTGCTTTCTATAACAATATAGAGAAAGTTATTAGCTCTCATGCAAGCATATTAAGACAACAATTGTCTCTCGTTATGAGTAATCGCTCTAGCTCTAGAGTTCTAACAGTACAAATTGAAAACAATTCTGAAACAATACAAAAACAAATCTGAAAGATACCATATATTTAACGCAAATGTAACACATGTGTTTTCCAAACTTTTTTGACCTGTGACTCCCTTGATCATTGGTGACCATTTGCCGCGGCTCCCCGTTACATTACGTTGATGCCTGCCAATTGGCATTTCACTGTTGTCCGAGTGGATTCCGTGGCACTCTGCGGCTTCCCTGGCTGGTTTCTAGGAGCCACGCCTCCCAGTTTGGGAACCATAATGAATGCAATATGGGCATAATTCTACCATTTGTGCTGACACTTTCTAGGCACCAATTGCTAACCAGACACTGGAGATAGGGAAGGTTTTGTTTATTTGCCTGGAGAAAGCAGGTTGGAAAATGCAGGTAGGCCAGCCCCTAGTGTCCCCACAAGAACATTGCTGGCTGTTTCATGGCCAAAACAAGTATATGTACGTATTTCTCCACTTTTTCAGACATACTCAAGTGAATACTGACAATCACAATCTGGTGACTGGAAAACATTCACAACCGTATCCTTGAGTTTCCAAATATTCACAAAATCTATGTGGGATTGTCAACCATTTGCATCATTTGCATGTCAGCATTTAACACGTTTTGGACATTCATAGCACAGTATAGATTGCAAGTTTCTAGCATACGATGTGCAGCTATTCAGACTATATAAATATACCGTAGTTACTTCAAAAACATTGTGTTGACTTTTAAAAACAACCTTTCTTTGTTTCTGTTTATAGGTTTACCAGATCTCCAACCGGGACAGAGTGCTATAAAGGAATGTGGGCAGGTGTAGCTTGTTAAACCTTAGAGCACAATCCTATACACACTCCCCTGGGAGCAAGTCTCACTGAACACAATGGGGCTTGCTTCTAAGTAGACATGCCTAGGATTGTGCTCTAAGGTTTAACAAGCTACACCTCCCCACATTCCTTCTCCTAAAGGTCTAGCACTCTGTCGTGGTTGGAGATCTGGTAAGCCTATGTTTGCATGTATATTCCATTAACACAGGGTATGGACTGGCTGTGACTGTTGCATATGGAACTATTCCCAAAACACAACATCTGCAATTTCATTCCTGGTGTATTTTTCTTAGAATATTACATCAGACTGTGATGCTTTTGTATCTTATTTGGAAACCTTGTACCCTTTCACTTACGTTGCACTTTCCTTTCAAGCTAAGCATCATCCTAATTCCTTGCTGAAGAACATTTAGAACAGGGGTGGCCAACCTTTCAACATGAATGCTCCTGACCCATTAATGGTTGTAGAGGTGAGGGCATTTCAGCAGGTGCAGCTGCTTTAGCAGCACCATCAGCAATTGCAGCTGCCAAGATTCTGTCTTCTACACAACTCTTAAGAACACAGAGGCCCTAATGGTGGTGGAAGGTTGGCCACCCCTGATTTAGAACATTCCACCAAGCAAAACAGATATAGCGTCCCCTTCCTCCAGCACAATCTAGCTTCCATTAATGCATACCGGTCCCAAGTTGACAAGAACGTTCTTCCTTAGATTTCCGAGAGGGACTTCCACTTCTCCACTGATTTAGAGCTTCCTGAAAAGACTTTGCAGATTCTTCTTCATCAAAGGTACCTTGCAGTAAAGACCTGCCATTCTGGCTCCCAGGCCTTGTCTCTGTTGGTACTGCAAAAGCTTCCTGAATTGATTTCAATAATTAAACGTGGGTTAACTGAAACTGATCAATTCCAATACATCTCAAAGACATGTCTCTGTCAGAAAATGCCTTTACACCAAAACATGTATGCAAGGTCATAAAAGCATCCCTACTTTAAGAGTTCAGAGTTTTAGAATAAACCAATGGGGAATAAGCCTTGCACACCAGCTTTGTGCTAGAGACCAATGGTCACCCACTTACTTCAAGACTACATTAAAAAGGAATCTCTGCTTCATGTTGGCCCCAATCCAGCACAGCTGTGACTACTTAAATCATGTTGGAAACAAGAGTAGAACATAAATTGTACAGCTCTATGCTAGATGTGACTCCAGTAGTTAAAATACCATACAGGGTATTCAAGATTGCCCACAGATCAATTCTTGAAGACAAAAGTCTCCCTTAACTGCTCCCCAAAAGTGCATTCACATGGAAAAGAAACTGTTTGACCCACGCACCAGCCAGTGTACAAAAGCCTAAAAATAGAAGAAATTCAACGTTACCCAATTATGGAAGATTTATCCAATGCTAATTATAATTAAAGTGCCAAAACAAATGACTGAATTTTGTGGGCATTTTAAGAACTGCAACCAAACAGCAGGCCATCCTTTTTGCTCTCTCTTCTCTTACACTGCATACCTAGCGAACCATGCTACCTTGAACTATATAGATGTTTTCCAGAGACGTTTGTTCCCCATTCCTCACGCCACATGAAGTCAGTTTGAAAAGCAATTCCAAATGTATAGCGCAATAAAAGAGTGCAGTATTTTTACTTCTCTCTGAAACAGTGTGAACATACTGCCTGGGTTTCTCCCCAAACATTAGCCATGTGTGGCCTGCTCCACTTGCCAGCTTGAACAGAAGCCCCCTAATGGCAAGAGAAGGGAAGGATCTCCATTAGGGCCTGCTGCTTGCCCGCCTACCTGCCAGTCAATAAGGCTGGCCATTGTCATGGCAACAGAGCCATGTCCAGCCTCCCTGCTAGATCTCACAGGAGTTGCAAGAGCCACTGAGTGGCATACAGCTAGCTTGCCACACTGGCTTCATGAGTGGGAGGGAAGCAGCCCATGAAGAGGTTGCTCCTCTGCTCTGAATAAAGGAGCCAGGAAGGAGAAGGCGGCAAAGGAACGTTAACCTCCTCCCCTCCATAACTGAGGCCACAGCACCTGGGTAAACAGTCCGTTTCCTGGGTTATCCCAGGATTCAGATTTGTCTTGGGGGGTTGGGTGAGTCTCAGTCACCCCCTTTCCAGGACGGATTGCCAGGGCAAGGGCCACACACATGAAGTGATCTAACCCAGTCCTGTCTACTCTGACTGATAGATTGGATAGAGAGAAGTTCTTTTCCCTCTCACACAACACTAGAACTAGGGGACATCCGCTCAAATTGAGTGGAGGGAGGATTAAAACAGACAAAAGAAAATATTTCTTTACCCAGCGTGTAATTGGTTTGTGGAACTCCTTGCCACAGGAGGTGGTGATGGCACCTTGCCTGGATGCCTTTAAAAGGGGATTGGACAGATTTATGGAGGAAAATTCCATCACAGCTTACAAGCCATGATGGGGATAAGCAACCTCCTGGTTGGAGGAGTAGGTTCTCTTTGTGCCAGGTGCAAGGGAGTGGCGACAGGATACAAGTATCTTGTTGTCTTGTGCTCCCTGAGGCATCTGGTGGGGCCACTGGAAGCTGGACTAGATGAGCCTTTGGCCTGATCCAGTAGGGCTCTTCCTATGTTCTTATGTTCTTATGACTGGGAATGGCTCTCCAAGGTATTTCACAAGATCCAAGGTTAGCTTTTTAAACTGGAGATGTGGAGGACTAAATGAGCAAACACATTCTACTACCGAGCAACAGCGCCTTCCTATTCGTTTAGAGTTTTTAAAACACAAAACATATTTGTTCAAAGCCTTCCCCTTAGTTTTCTTGCCTCTGGCCTGTAGCTAATTCCATATGCTTAACTGGCAGGATCATGTCCTTAATAAATAAACGAAAAGGCCAACTATTTGTTGTTTTTATGAAATAGAAGTTTATGTAGCTTTTAAAGTGCAGGACACTTCTCTGACAGAACATTTCTTGGATTTACCTCAATACAATATGTCGCCACTTTGGGTAAAGTCGAAGGCATGTCTAACGAATCCTCTAACATATCATTCACTTCCTTCGTCTGTTCGTTATTTATCTGGCCAGATTCATCCGGATTTATATTTTTCAGGAACCGCTGAGCAGCTTCTAGTTTCCCGATTGGGACACGTGCTTTTGCCTACAGACAAAAAAAGTCATTATGTTGAGTTCAAAACAAGGGGGGGGGGGGAGTACAATTACAGAATATTTGTATAACCAACACAAAGAGAACTACATGACATGTATAATCCTGGGAGTGTGCCAAACGCCCACATGCTTCTCCCTCCCTTCCCCTCATGCACTCAGACTGAACTAGTTCTTTCTTGATTAAGGGACAAACCCGTTTGTCAATACTGTACATTCAAATCAGCTTAAAAAAAAAAGTTTGCGTTTGTTCTGTGCCACGTTCCCAATCCTCTAAACCAGGGGTTCTCAACCCCTAACCAGCCGAGTATCAGCTCTGGCGCCACTTTCCTGATGCGTACCACCAGAAGTGACTGGTGAGGACATCATTGCCAGTTACTTCCGGATTTTCAGGTTTCTGGTGGCCAGAAAATGCAGGCAGGAGGTTCGGGGCAGGTGGGAGGGCTCCTCTCAGCGTTCCCGAGCTCTAAACTACAGATGGAGGACTGAAAAAATATTGTGGATGAATTGACCCAATTACACCAAAACAGGATTAAAAGAGAGAACTATTTGCACAAAGTATTTTTCAAGGGAAAAAAAATATGTCCACCAGAATTGTCCATTTCTTTTCAAAAAACCAAGAATGAAGAATATTCCAAGCAACTGTACATGCAACGTCTTTAACACTACTTATTTCCAAGTATGCTGGATACTGTGTATACAAGAGGAAGATGCAGTACCTGTACCACTAGTAATTGCTCTTCTACGCGTTGGAAAACAATATGCTGAACAGATGCTCCTGTAGAATCATCACTGAGAAACATGCTATGTAAACTCACTACCCCTTCTGCAAGAATTAGCGAATACTGTTCTCTTATGTTACAAAGAGGCAGCCTAGTTTGCTTTGCATCGCATTGCCAGTTACGTTCAGCGTCTGACACTGTCTCCTCACTCCTGCCTCCAAGATTCTCTTCTCATATTGTATATACCTCTGTTCTCCTTCTTTACTACATGCGTGGAGAAATCCAAAACCAAATCTTTGAGTACAGTATTTGGTTTTGACAAATAAATAGCAGTGGAATAAGTGAACGATAAGTGTCAGTTTTAGGCGATGCAAGTGACCTTCATCCAGATCGCTGTTATTACAAAGAGAAAATAATGTATTTAGAACATCAACCTGCATCAAAGGGTGGCCAACTTCAGGGAAAAATCAAGTAGAAATATTTCATGGGGCAAAAATTACAGCCTAATGTCTCCAAGCAGATTATGAACAAGGGCTACATACAGGAAGGAAAGCGTCATGAACCCCAGAAACTGTTCCAAACTTATGATATACATGTTCCAAACGTATTCTCATGCCTAAAGCAGAGACATCGCTCATAATCCTTCCAACCATCACCTCCATACTCTGACATTTATTTTTCACTGTTAGAGATATTGTCAACCCCCTGTGTTTCATCCTAAGGACATCATCAGCTTTTTCCCTTTCCTTCTAATCCTACCCTTGAATTGTCCCAATTCTCTCTTAAGATGACCATAACTTCATCATAAAATTACAGTTCCCAGAATTCCTTCAGCAAAACCATGACAATGCAACATTTAAAAAAAAAATGGCTGAATTTTGTAGCGTGAACATATTTTATACCTCCAAGGCACTCTACCATCTTTGATCACTGATGGAGAAATTATGACAGATGCCATATCACATATAGGACCTTACTTTAGGTCCTTACGTCCATCTAATGCCAACACAAAAGAAGCCTCTTGCAGACACACCTATTTCAGGTTGCTAATTTTAGTGTTATACTAATAATGGAGCAAGGACACGCAATAAACGGAAGTCTGATGCCAGTTCTACCAACATGAACTACTAGCCTCCAGACTGCCAAAAAACAACAATGTATACAGTTTTCAAGGTAGACTGATGAGGGGAAGACTTCCTAGAGACAGTTCTATTTTATGCAGTTAGGTTTTTTTTATAAAACAATATATGCCTGCCTGTTTGAATTTTTAACACAAAAGTTGATCCATGTTACACAACAGGCACGCACAACAGGTGTATGTGTCTCATCATATGTTTCTGAAGCACAATTTGGGCCCAATCCTATCCAACCTTCCAGCACTGATGCAGCTGCAATGCAGCCCTGAAGGGAACAAATGTTCCCTCACCTTGAGGAGGCCTCCAAGACTCCCCCCCCCCCAAAAAAAGGATGCAGCTCATGGCCTGTTGTCACGGCTGCATCAGTGCTAGAATATTGGATAGGACTGGGCCCTTAGTCAACTAGGAACCACACAGTAGCCACTTAGAAGCGTACTGCTTAGCAACTGCAGCCATACAACAAGCAGGTTGGCTTGAGGTTCTAGTGAAGTGGTAAGGCCAGAGTTCCACTACCACCCCACCACTCCCCAGAGTTCCACTCCCTAGACTTCTCCAGGACTAGAGAAGTCAGTCAACACTGTGCTGAACCTCTTCTGCCCCTCTGATCATGCTGGGGCCACATGGGCAGGGCCAATTGCATGGATCTTCCTTATTTGATCACTGCGCTGTTAGGAGGGATGATTATGTACAATGGATCCACACAGTTGGCCCTGCACATAGAGCCTTGGCTTCCAAAGGCTACTGGTGTAGAAAGAAGGTATCTGTCTTCCCACACAGTTACTGGCTATTACCCAGAGGATGAAGTAAGCCCCACTGAGTTCAGTGGGCCTTACTCTAGGCTTACCATATCCCCACCGGGACGGGAGCGGTCTACCCTTAAGGGGGCGGGGTGTGGGGGCGGCTCCCACGCCCCGCCCCCTTAAGGGTAGACCGCTCCCGTCCCGGCGGGGATATGGTAAGCCTACCTTACTCCCAGTGTATAGGATTGTAGCCTAACTTAGTAGAAATCAAAAGATAGTTCTTTTAACCTCAGGCCCTCTTGAGGTTTTTCCTAAACAAGTATTATTATTTATTTTATTTATTTATTCACATTTTTATACCGCCCTTCCTCCAAGGAGCTCAGAGTGGTGTACATACAGAGTGGAGGGGAGTGTCCACATCCATGCACAAAAAAGTGTGCGCCTGTTTTGCTTTTTGTATACGTTTCTGGGGGGGGGAGAGAAGCTCATAGCAGTTTCCTAGCATGCACAAATGTGAAAA
Source organism: Plestiodon gilberti rubricaudatus (assembly GCA_026170595.1). Taxonomy (NCBI): domain Eukaryota; kingdom Metazoa; phylum Chordata; class Lepidosauria; order Squamata; family Scincidae; genus Plestiodon; species Plestiodon gilberti. The sequence goes on along the minus strand of JANXHW010000003.1, from coordinate 16,577,024 downwards.
ACTAGACATTTCAGGCATATTCACTCACAGCGGTGTGCATGGATGCAAACAGCTCTCAGACTATCTCACCCTCCACATTTGTATCATACACGACTGACTTTTGTCAAAAAACACCAAAATCCAAGAATTAAAATATTTCTAAAGAAAAACGCCATAGCTGCCCCCTTATCACTCTGTTCCACATGTACAGGTTCCAACTGGGATGGGGGCACGAGGGAAATCAGATAAAGAGCTATGCTGAACAGCAGGGTTTATCTTTAGGAAATGTTCAGTGTCACGTAGAACGTGGATTAGAAAACAACAACAACAACAACAACAACAACAACGGAGAACGTGATTGACCACCCAATTTCCTGTTCCATTAGCAATTATCCAGAAGATGACGAACTCTCACCTTAGGCTCCTTCCTTTCGCGATACTATTTTTCAGACACAGACTACACTTGCCGCCTCTGTCATTGTTCCTGGCTGTGCTATGATGCATGCAATTTTACCCAGTCATGCATCACAATAATCTCCATAGCTATGGGAGCTCTGAGGCAAGCTGGATGGACCAATGGCACGCACACCGTGGCAATGCTCAAGGGCCACCAATTCATTCAGCTGAAGGAGGGAAGGGAAGGAGGGAACTGCAAAAACAATAGAAGAAACCTCACCAGTGCACGGGAAGGATACTGATGAGGCCCAATGCAGTCCAAGCAGATGAATCACCAGTACAAGACAGAAGGGCTGCTTTGTTTCACTGGTGCCTCTGAAGTATCTATGCAAAATATACGGGGTCTAATAAACTTCATTCCAGCAGCCCTGTGAGGTTTCCTCTCCTGTTGTTCCTCCAATTCAATTCTCACCTATTCCCCTGAACAATTCATACATCATCTTTTCCTTTCCTACAACTGAGGTAGAGCTCTACAGGGCAAGAAAGTGAATACAAGATCATCTGTCTCGCGTGTGTGTGTGTGCGCGTGCGCGTGCGCGTGCGCGTGCGCGTGCGCGTGCGCGTGTGTGTGTGAGGGAGAGAGACTGTAAGTAGTAAGGTGTAGAATTCAGCTACAGGGGGAACGTTTCTCAAAAACTAACATTTATCCAAACCATGGGTTCTCTCATATAAGCTGCTTTTCCGAGACTTCTTCCACCACTCTGATCGTGCTGAGGCTACCTGAACAGGGCCAACTGCATGGGGTCCTCGTTGCCCTGCTAGGATGGATCCCAACGGTTGGCCCGGCCCACGTGCTCCTGGCTTCCAAAGACTACTGAAGTGGCGTGGAAAGAAACCGAAAAGCAGTTCCCATACTATGTGGATAATAAAAGTCAGTCCCTTAAGTCCAGCTCACAAGATGAAACATCACTTAGGAGTTCTATGCTACATGATGGTTGGCTGGGGTACAAAAGAGAAATGCAATCAGAAGAAAGCAGAAGGGCAAGGAAAAAAATAGTCCTGCATCACTAAAGTGATCAGTCTAGCAAGACAGAGGGAAGGTGTTTGCTCTGAAAGGCAAGCCCAGCTGAAACAAACAAAGCATTCCAATAGCAACAAGGAACAAGTTACAGCACAAAATGACGGGTTTTATTAAAAACCAGAGACTCAAAGACTGGACATGAAGCCCTGTCTTCCCCGAGGTTTCTGGAGAAGAGCACGCTATTCATACAGCCAAAGACTCATCTCTGGGTGAGACGCTCTGTGATGAAATCCTCACATAACCAGACTATTGCATATCTGTCGTCATCCTGTAAACAATAGTCATCTCAATGCACCAGATCTCAAGGACCTGCATGCAATGATAATTGTATGCAATGATTAATTGTATTCACTTCAAGTGGAGTATGAATAGGGCTGAGGGCTTTTAAAAAAATGCCGCTTTGTCTTCAGGTTTTTGCTATTGACTCACAAGTGTTTCTGAATAAATAGCTGATACAAATAAGTGCAGAAAATATCTGCATGACAAAAGGATTTCTGCCTCTGACAATTCCTAGGATTCATGGAAGGGTAAAAATATTTCTATGCCTTTTTAAAAAGAGGTATAGTACTGTACCTGCAAAGAAGTTGTTCTATGGAGCTTTAGTGCCCCCTTCTGGTGGACTCTAGCAAAGCAGCCAGGACAGTAATCTTCTGCGCACTCTAAGCAAACCTGGAGGAAAACAGATAAACGGAAACTAAGCTGCTCAGTCTCTTTTGTCTCATAACAAGGGGTTACAAACTGAGAAAAGAAAATGGGAACTGTAACTGGGACCTAGTTGGCAACTAGTGTTCAACCATCCTTGAAAAGCTTTCGTGAACTTCATCAAAGGCATCCAAAGAGGTGAGCGCTAGGCTACAAATGCAAGAAATCTGTTAAGACTCCACCATGCATCAGATGTACCAGGCTTGTTATTCAATATGCTCCCGACAGTAGTTTCAATATTGACATAGCTAGGGATACACACACACACACACACACACACACACACACACACACACACACACACACGTCAGACCTTTTTATCCGCTGGGGTTCTGCTCCTGGAACCACAGTGGATAAGAAAATCAGTGTTATGTGAAATCCAGGGGGGGGGGGGGTCAGGAGCGGTGCCACATTACCTTTTTCCAGCATCTTCGCCGCTTCCCTCCTCCCGGGTTTGTTTAAACTGACTGGAAAACCAAAAGCCACTACTGGGAGCAACTTGTAAATGGCGCCAGAGACTCCCGGCTGCATTTTTCAGCGGTTCGGACACGCACAGGAGGCAGGAAGTGGCTGGCAGGCCCCCGACAACACTGAAACAGAGGTAATATAGCGTGGTTGGACTCCCTCTTCCACAGTTTTGCCATCCGTGTTGAGTCAAATCCGTGGATAAAAAAAAACGTGGATAAAAAGGTCCGACTGTATCTACAAAGAGATAGTTTAAAAAACAAAAAACCGAACTAGCAAAGTGCCTTGGGGCACCTCCGAGGCTAAATAGATTTCTCGGGGCACAAGTTTTTGGGACTAGAGCTCAACTCCATCTGCTGTGAATGCAATCAATCCATTAGTCATTAAAGTGTCACAAACATTTTGCTAGTTTGAGGTTTTCTTGCTATGCCTTATAGACCTAAAAATCTTTCACTGTGTCAATACTGAAATGACTTTCAAGAGCATACGGAACAAAAAGCCTTGTACTTCCACGGCGGAGTCTTATCTTCTCTCTCAAACATTCTTACATCTGATAGTTCAGAGTCAAAATAGGACTGTTTATTTTTTCATTCCAACAACTTACCAGCAATGCCATCTTTGTGTCGCACTGACCACAGGCCTTTCCCTTTAGTCTAGGCTTTTCCACGACCGCAACATTGGCTACTTTATGTGCAAGGGATCGCTTAGCTGGTTCCGGAGCTGCAAAACATAGCACACATATTTTTTTTTTTAAAGTAAATTGCAAGGTGCATGGATGAATACATCGCTCTGATCAGTGTGGATATTGGAAAAATTGGTATGAATACAATTTGAAACTACTGGTGGGTGGGAAGGAGAGTTGTTAACAGTGGAAGCATTTGAACAAATCATGGTGCACATGTGAATTCAGAGCCTTGAGGTTCCCAGGATTATATCCTAGTTAAAGCATTAAATAGAATTGAACTTAAAGCATTAAATAGAATTGAACTAAGCCAGTAGTTCTTTTCTGTTCTAAATAAAGTCTGCTCCCCCCCCCCATTTTTTGACACTTCTAACTCTCCAGAGGCTTCTGGGATGTTTTAGCATTCTAAAAGCTTCCAAGACACCCTTCCTGCAGTAGCCCTTGCCCTGTCTGAATTCAGCACCATTACAAGAGGGCCACGCCAAATCCAAAAAAAGCCTGTTGGGGACCGAGTGTCTTCTTGGCTGGATTTCCCTCAAACAAAGGATGCTGGCCCTGCCAAGATGGGCAAGTGCCACCTGGTTAGAATTGCATCCTGTCCAACAAGCACAGGGACCTTGCATAGAATTGCATCCCAGTCCAACCAGCACAGGGGAAAGGGGGCTCAAGTACTTGTAAATCATCCATCCAGTGGACTCTGTGACATCATCAGCCCTAGGTTTTTTTTAAAAAAAGTTCAAGCACACAGGTGGTTGAAGTTGCGATTTCTGGTTCAGCACTGATATGCTGAGTCCGTGCATGAATGAAGGGGGCTCTCACTCTTTGTAGGAGTATAGGGAACCGGACCTCCCTCCCGCTTCCTAGAACAGCATGAAAAGTTAAGGACGGGGTAAAAAAATGTCTAACTATTGCGCTGGGACTTTATTTTACTTTCTGCTTGTCGTTTAAGCTCTGTGCCAACTCCTTGTCAAACACCTGGCATGGTCAGTTCTGTTTTACTTTTGAAATGTGTCTTTCTTTTTGACCCTCAAGCATTCTCTCCCCATTTTATTGGTTTTGTTCATTCATTCCTTTAATAAACTTATTTTTACTGACTCCATTAACTAGAGAGAATGCGGGTTGTCACGCTTCCTAGACCACTCCATCTTGCTACTGTTTGATTTTAAGTGGGAACCCGTCAGATTTAGGGGCTCCTTGCTAACCAGGGGGAAAGGCTTTCTCAAGGTAGCCTTATTCTGTCTGGGCTTTCTAGTCTTGAATGGTGGCAAAGAAAGCTATCATTTTTCCCTGGCACATTTTACTTTGACCAGATGAGAGAGCAAGGGAGTAGGGAACATCGCTGCTAGTCGCTGTGGCCATTTGGCCCTCCTCGTTTCACTTCCATCACCTACTTTGTCTACATCTTTCCAGCACTCAAATCCCATTACCTTGTACTTGTTCTCTGAGTAGCCTCAGTTTTACTTTGCCTGAAGAAACCTGTTTAAACAAAACAGAAACAAGGATTCAGCTGGATTAGTCTAAACCTGGGTTGATCTTATGACCACTTTGGGGCTTCTTTTAGCGGTCCAGTTTGTTGTTGTTGTTTTTATTTCTAGCATATACAAAGTCTACATAGGCTGAAATGGTTTGTCCAAGCACTTCACTGTGCCTCTAAAGGATCTTTCTGATGCATTCACAAACCAGGATCTAGGCAAATGACTGAGTACTCACAAGACCCTTTCCATGCAGGATTGCAAATAAAAGAGGCAAAAGTGGTTCTCAAGCTCCCTCAAAGGCACCATGGGAATCAGCCTGTGCAGGAAGGGGGAGGAAACTAGTATTATCTAGCACATCAATGGCATGCAAAATAGAGGCTTATTCCTTCACAGCTGGCCTTGCATACATAAGGACTTTGTGGACCCATCATTTTTCTCCAGACAGCTTCAACAGCAGCTGGAGGACAGAAAAACAGGGGCAGAATGGCAAGAAAGGTAAATGCTGGTGACCCACTGGGGTTGTTTATTTTTAATTTAAGTTTATTTAAAATTTCAAATTTTAATTAATTATTTTAATGTGTTTAATTGTTTTAATGTGTTTATATGTATTTTAATATGTTGTAAGCCGCCTTGAGTGCCCTCGGGAGAAAGGCGGGCTACAAATTCCTAAAATAAATAAATAAAATAAATAAAATACAGAACATGAAAGCAAATGCAAAAGGTGGCAAGTAATCCGAGCATATGAAATAAGGGTATAAAATGATTCTGTAGGATTTCCAGACAATGAGACGGACTACAATCAGAAATTCAGTAAAAGCGCAAAGCAAGACGCTGCTCCACATGCTGGTTTGTCCTCATGTAGCATCTGCTGCACCCAACTCCGTAACAAACTTGTCCATGGAACAAACACACCCGAGAACTCAGATAAGGTGCGGGATAAGCAGAAGGAAGCGTGGAGATTTGGGAAAACTTCCGAACAACTATTTTTGAATGCAAGGTGAATTAATAGAAGCCACCAAATCATATGAGCCAACCTGGAAACCCAATGGCGGTCTTACCTTTCCGACATTCTCTTTGTTCTGCGACAACAGCTGGGGTTGTGTGTTGAAGCCCGACTGACCAGCCTTCCAGTGATAGCCATTTGCTCGCCTATAAAAGATTCCAAATATATCATTTTAGAGGCTTTTCATATATCAAATAGAACATTTTCTGCTTCGTTTCTCTTCGCCCCCAACTCCAGACATCCCAAGCAAGGTTTTAAAAACAAGAGACAGGGAAGGAACAGGAGACCTAGAAGAATTCAACATCAGAAATGTCTCTCTTAGCCAATACATACAATAATGAATTGTACTGCCTGGATAAATCCTTAAAAAAACACTAGATATTTTATTCAAACACCTTTAAAGTCTATTGAAACGGAAGATTCAGATCAAAGGAATTTGAAATCACTTGACTACAATTGATTTGTTATAGATGTGTAGGTTTACCATAGTCGCGGAATCGAGCGCCACCGCAGCCCGCAAAAGACACGAGCCTCTCCCAGAAGTGCACCGCGGCGGGCCAACGCGGTCGTCTCGTTTACCGGAAGCGCCGGAAGCCGCGGATTGCATTGGCCCGCCGCGGTGCACTTCTGGGAAAGACTCATGTCTTTTGCAGGCCGCGGCGGCACTCAATTCCGGGACTATGGTAAGCCTATAGATGTGCATATAGATCGGTCTATTAGAAGCAATCACTGCATGGGCATGATCCTCGCCCTGTCCCTAACTCCAAGGGAGAGAGAAACTCCACTGGTTCTCTTATCGCCCTCCCCCGAAGACAATGGCAGCACAATCCTATCCAACTTACACCACCGGTGTAACCAGCGGGGGAGGGCAGGGCGGGAAGCTTAGGAGGGGAGGGGAGATAAAAAATCCCCTTTGAAGGGGATATGAATCCCCTTTCCAGTCTGGGGCCTCCTGTTCTCGCTGCACCGCTGGTTACACTGGTGGTGTAAGTTGGATAGTGTTGCCCATGACCTTTTTAAAATGAGGAATGTTGCCAAGAGACTTTGAAAATATGTTTGATGCCAATGACTTGTGAGCAGGAATGGAACATGTGCATGACCAGGACTGTATCAAGGAAGAATGCGATGCCCATGCCGCGTCCCTCTCTCAAACCTGGATGTGTAAGCCATACTGCAAAAGATTTTCCACAGCCAGGCCATGAGGGAAGGATCTGATCAGCATTCAGCATTTCAGCACACCATGAACCCAAAATGCTCACAACACGAAGGCACATTCCATTCTCTTCCCCCTCTCCACGGCACGGACATAGCCAAAGACTAGCTAAGTGGCTAGTCTGCCAGGAAGAAGAAAATCCACAAAACATAAGGAGATACCGACGTCTGGCCCTGAGCAGGCCAATCTACATCTCCTGCAACAATGGAAGCCATCTGCCTGCCTTCCCCCCACACCCAGTGTGTGTGTGTGTCTCCACCCCCAGGTATACCTCCAGCCCAAATAAGGTAGTTCCTTTTTGCAGCGTAAGATCCACAAACTCCTCCTCTGTGTGGAGGCATAAAAGACAGGTTGCCAGTTTTGCTCCCTCTCTTGACCCTTGCCTCCTGAACTCTTCTTCGCTGCGTGCCCTCTGGCACCAAACACCCCCCTCTTCTCCCTCTCTTAACTTCTCAGCCACTATATAGACTTCTCAGCCTGACCAGTTCAGAGCCAATTTGTTTCTTTCCTCCTTTTCATTCACTGCTGGCTTGTGCCATCACACCTACACAGCATCGCAGCCAAGGTCTACTCTCCAGGATAGGTAAATATCACCCATGTACAAACCAAGAAACCTGCTAAACCCCTGTAACTTCTACCTAAGTTCCTAGATCTGTATGCTGTGAGTGTGATTGAATTGTTGTATATTGAATTGTTGCATATGTATGACTAACTATCTAGTAAATATTGGAAAACAACCCATGTGTGTCCTCAATATTATTTAAAACAGAATTCTGAAGCCCAACTCTGGTATACACAGGTATCAAGATCCTGAAAGTTCCAAATTGCCATGTTTTAAGCTATTCCCCTAATAACAAAGGCCATTTTGGTAATAATAGGATTGCGTCATCAGGATGAGGCTTGCAAGCGGACTCACGGAAGCCTGGTCAAATGTTTGTGACAGGCTACAAGGTTCAAGAAACTTAGTATTTTCCACCTTCCAGGGCACTGCCCACACACAGAGGAAAATCCCATTCTAGGGAATCTTGACTGTTTCCTATTTCCATAGTATTTTGCTCCTTTGCAAGCAAAGAGAAGAACAAATTATGATAAACTAAAAACTGAAGAACCACGACTTGTGGTTAGGACCTCCCCCTCCCCTTTGTTGTTCTCTCCGAGTTTCTCAAAGCTAGAATCCAGCAATAGATGCGCGGAGACAAAGATGCAGAAATTAATGGCGATGATCCAAGGCAATTAGCAACGCTTAAATAGAACTGTATATCTTGTTAAGTGCAGCAGAGTACTAATGACTACACCCTTACAAAGCTATTCTGAGGGAGGACAGTTAGCATTATTATCGACATTACTGAGAACATGGAAACAGATACAGAGAGGTTAATCAAGTGGCTCTCAGAATGGAAGTGAAAAGAGTTACAAATATTCAGGGTTGTGCTTTGTCTGCAGAACATTTTGAACGCCTAAATGGATTCTATCATATACAGAACAATTACAACTTTCTTGCTTTTTCTGTAAAGGCATGCATATGCACTTACACTCATATAGGATTGAGATTCTATTAAAAGATAACTACCTTTTCACAAAACAATGGAGTACTCCAAAAGAATACAAAGTGAAGTTCAGTGGGTGAGAGGGGCATTTGAAACTGAATCCCAATATCAAAATTCCAACCGAAAAAAAAAAAAAAAGACGACAAAGTCTCCAATCCCATAAAGTAATGAGCTGGTGCGGGCCAGAACTGCGAGCATTGCTGGAGGGGGGGTTGAAGCTTCTACTGCAGCTGTTTGCACAGACAAATAGGCCAGCCCCCTTTCAGTTCAAAAAGAGCTTTGCCTGTTTACCTCTGAGAGGCAACTGAAGTGCTTGCTAAGACCCCCTCCAGCTGAACTTGAAAGCACCCCTGGGTGGCGCATGCAAGCATCACCAGGGAGCCTGCTGTCAGTTGCTAGAACTGCCATAGAGAAAAACCGAACACACAGCAAGAACCCATCTGCTACATAGGAGTTTGGCACATCACGGTAGCATGCAAGCTTATGCTGGTTATGCAACTGCAAATAGGTGGAGCGACCACCATGAACTCATGCATGGAAAACTTGCATTCCTTCATCAAATAAAGACAAACCGGGGAGGGGGGGGGGGGAGATACAATCACAAATACTGTAGACCAGTGGTTCTCAAACTCGGTCTCCGGAGCCCTTTACACTCCTAAACAGAGTCCCAGGGAGCCCTACCGGTACATGCATGGAGTCTCAAGGAGCCCAAGTGCTGGCGCATGCACAGAGTGGCACAGCGCCAAGCAAATGGCGGCCACTTCTGGTGTGCTCATGGAGCCCCTGAAGGGGTCTCGAGGAACCCCAGGAGCACACTTTGAGAAACACTGCATATTTGATTGTATTTTTAGGTTTTCAATTATTGTATTGTTATTCTGTACTGTACACCATATCCTAGTGTGAAGATGGGGGGAGAAGACTCACCTCATCACTAGCCTTCCATCTTGCCCATGGCTTGCTGTCTGTCTCTCTCATAATAACCCTCCATCGCCTCGCTAGATTTTACATGGGGATGCATTCAGAGAGCATATGCTTCAGAGACCAAGATCCTGTGGAGGCTGCCAGACCAGCTCAAGTACATCTGGCCATCTTCCTCCTGGAGGGAAGGGCTGTTTTTTGCTACTCCGCGTTCTGAGCTGCTTTATCCTCTCCCAGCTTCTGTCTGTCTGCTGTTGTCGCCCCATTGTCAGCAGCCTCACTTCCCATCTGACCAGGAACATCAGGGCAGAGAGCTTTGGTGGCATGACTCCCGACAATGGTTAATATAACTCTGATGTCCCCAGCACAACTACAAAAGCCACCAAGCCCCACACAAAAGTTAACAACGGAATAGCAGCTAGGTCTACCAACTGAGGAATATCAGAAATATGGGGTACGAGAGGTAGACGAGACATAATACAATAAAGGCAGAAAAATAACTCTGAAGTAATACATTTATTACTTCATTTATTATTATTATTTATTAATTATTAGTAATTCATTTATTATTAAGAATATTTATACAGTAGGACCCCCGTATCCACGAGGGATACATTCCAGGGGCCCCCACGAATACGTGAAAACCACGGATAGGGGCAAACATCCCCTCCGCGGTTTTCTGCGGGCCTCTGCTATCCGTGGATAAGTGAATCCACAGATAGCGGGGGGGGGGCCCTTATACCATTTTTCAACCAAAAGAATTTCACAAAGCACTTCACAGAGGAAATCAAATTACTCAATGGCTCCCTAGCCCAAAGGAGCTCACAATCTAAAAAGATGTAGAAGAAACACCAGGAAAAGACACCGCCCTGGAGTGAGGAAGGACAGTTGCTCTCTCCCGCTAAATATAAGACCAGCACCACTTGAAAAAGGGCTTCTTCGCCCAGTTAGCAGAGAACTTACTCCCTCTCTTGTTTTTCTCTGCTCATGTTTGATTGCAGTTGCTGCAATTTCTTCTCCATCTCCTTATTTTCAAGTTCCAGCTGCACCTTCTCCAACTGCAACTCTCGTACACTTCTGAGGAGATCAAAACACACCTGTGAATCAAATTTGGCACTAAAATATATGTTCCCTCCTCCATATAAAGTACTTGTAATACATTTCATGCAGGGAAAAGAAGATTTATCATTTGCTATTATTTGAGACTGGACTATATTAGCCACAGTCTAACCCAAGGAAAAGGACAATGTGTTTTCTGTGACCTCTGTTGCATTAGTACAGCAGAAGCAATTCATTAGAGTCGGGCACCAATATGAGACGTGCCTCAGAAAACAGAAAAGAGACACTGGAAGGCAAATATTAACCGGCACCCGGATCCTAAATGTGTTCACAAAGAGGGTAGCGCATCAATTTCAACAGAGTGAACTTCTAGACAAGTAATTTTCGGACTGCAATCTTGCAGCACAATCCGATGCACGTCTACTACTCAGAAGCATGCATCACTGAATTCAATGGGACTTACTCTCAGGACAGCGTGCCTAGGATTGCAGCCCTAGTTGTCCTAAATTAAATTAATTCCTGATAAGACAAAGGTTCTTCTGGGCCAGAAGTCTATGATTCGGGTATTGGACAATTGCCCTGCTCTGAATGGGGTTCCACTACCTCTGAAGGAGCAGGCTCACAGCTTGGGGAGTCCTGGAGTCCCAGGTGGCACCGGTGGCCAGGGGAGCCTTTGCTCAGCTTCGGCTGAATCGACAGATGCGACCATACCTGAGTAGGTCAGACCTGGCCACGTTGACCCATTCCCTAGTGACATCTACAGTAGATTACTGTAACGCGCTTGACATAGGGCTGCCTCTGAAGACTATCCAGAAACTGCAATTAGTGCAGAATGCAGCCGCCTGTATGGTTGCTGGGGCTTGTCAGTCGGGCCGCTGCTTCAGCAGCTACACTGGCTACCGGTTCATTTCCGGGCACAATTCAAAATGCTACTTTTGACTTTTAAAGCCCTTTACGGCTCGGGACCAGGGTATTTGAGGGACCGCCTCCTTCCATATAAGCCTACCTGTCCTCTTAGGTCATCAGAGGGAGGGGGCTTTTAAACATGCCCCCATTGAGGGAGGTGAGGGGGGATGGCAGCGAGGAGTAGGAACTTCTTGGTGGTGGCACCCCAATTATGGAATCGACCTTTCCCAGCAATTAAGAACAGCTCCCTCCCTGGAGACCTTCTGGCAGGGCCTCAAGACCTTTTTTTTTTTTTAAGGACAGTTTTCAATTGCTAATATGATGGGCTGGCGTTTTTAACGAATTGCAATTTTAATCAGTTTTATGTGATCCACTGGGGTCTGTCTGTTTTACTGTTTTAAGGTTTTAATGTTTTGTTGTTTTAAATTCATAATTTGTTTTTATGTTATAAGCCGCCTAGAGTGCCCTTAAGTGTGGAAGAAAGGCAGGGTATAAATTCTTTAAATTAATTAATTACCGTAATTGATTGATTAAAAACTTGTATTTAGCAACATATATAAAAGTAAATAGATACTGAAGCATCTCAAAGATAATGAGCGAAAATGAAGCATCTCAAAGATAATGAGCGAAAATGAACTTACTTTGCCTTCAGTTTTACAGAGATTCCAGTTTTTAAACCAGGAAGTATCACAAAGTCATTGATATTCATGATTGCCAATTCACAACAAATTATAGCAATCTGCCAAATTGCACAGACTCAAAAGCCTGCAGAGGAAAAAAAGAAAAGATTTAAACAAAAACAAAAATTAAGATACTATAATAACCTACTACCAATTCCAAATAAGCTGAATTACAGGGGAGCAGAGGAGTCAATTTTACGCAGCTGGCAACCACGTCCTCTGTAGCAAATGAGAAAAAGTCAGATGGTTTACTCAGCAAGTAAAAGTGCACTGGATTACAGCCTGATTCCTATGAATGGTTACTCAGAAGGAACCCCCACTGAGTTCAACAGGCTGAACTTCTAGGCTAAAGTGTGCAGTCATCTGAATTATACATCTATAGGCTTACCAGATCTCCAACCGGGACAGAGTGCTAGACCTTTAGGAGAAGGAATGCAGACAGGTGTAGCTTGTTAAACCCTTAGAGCACAATCCTAGGCATGTCTACTCAGAAGCAAGCCCCATTGTGTTCAGTGGGACTTGCTTCTGAGTAGACATGCCTAGGATTGTGCTCTAAGAGTTTAACAAGCTACACCTGCCCATATTCCTTCTCCTAAAGGTCTAGCACTCTGTCCCGGTTGGAGATCTGGTAAGCCTATACATCTACAAACATCCTAAAATTTCTGGCAGAACCAGAGGTGTTTAATGCACCATCATACCAGGAAAGAGTTCACACAGCACAGCCAATATCTTTCAAGATACAGTACAGCCATTTGTTAGTATAACAATCTAACAGAGAGATGGCAGACTGATAGCTCACATTTGGTCTCTAATCTCTCTCTCTCTCTCTCTCTCTCTCTCTCTCTCTGCCATGCTGAAAACTACACAGAAGTTTCTCATACATCAGCTTTGGTTAGTGCAACACTGCTTGCCAAACAACTTTGAGGGCACTTTTTAATTTCATATTGAGAAGAGATCATCTGCCAGATTCCTCAGTGGGTCAGGCAGAAGAGGAAGACAACTGTCCCCACCGAGCAACAAAATTCCACGGTCAGAAAAGGGTTCAAGCCCGCAAGCAGCTGCAGTATTGGGCCCCACAGGCTGAAGAACTTCCCCTTCACATATGGACTAAGAAGAGAATCATCTCTCAGAAATCACAGTTCATATTCCAGCAACACACTGAAATGTCTGCACAAGGAGCGCAACAACAGCTCTCTGAGCAGACAGCCTAGGCAACATAAGCTAATGGTCTGAGCTGGTGCAAGGAAAGTTTACATGTTCAAAAGTAGGCTTACCATATCCAAAGGGGGACAGGGTGCCTACACCTTTAACCATTGTAAAAAGAGGGAATTTGGGCAGGTGCAGCTCATAATGGAAGGGTGCAACAAGCTGCACCTGCCCAAATTCCCTCTTTTTTACAACGGTTAAAGGTGTAGGCACCCTGTCCCCCTTTGGATATGGTAAGCCTATTCAAAAGAGGCTAAGATCGGGTTGCAAAAAGGAAGTACTGTAAATAAGACATTAACATGCTGTATTTACTTAACATACAGCTTGCATGTGAATGCTTTAGATGTGGGCCTTTCCCAGCACCCAATACCCAAGATATCAAGGCCTGAACCTGAGACTTTATGCATGCAACAGGTGTGCTCTAGGACTGAGCTACAGCCCCACAACAACTATCCACTTTATTACTCTCAGAGTGCAATCCTAGGCATGTCTACTCAGAAGTAAGTTCCCTTAGGTTCAATGGGACTTACTCCCAGGTAAGTGGATTGCTTTTGAACTGTGGTGCTGGAGAAGACTCCTGAGAGTCCCTTGGACTGCTAGGAGATCAAATCAGTCAATCCTAAATGAAATCAACCCTGACTGTTCCCTGGAAGGACAGGTACTGAGGCTGAAACTCAAATCTTTTGGCCACCTAATGCGAAGAGAGGAGTCTCTGGAGAAGACTCTGATGCTGGGAAAGATTGAAAGCAAAAGGAGAAGGGGAAGGCAAAGGATGAGATGGTTAGACAGCATCACCGATGCAACAAACATGAAAATGAGTGAACTCAGGAAGATAGTGGAGGACAGGAAGGCCTGGCGGGATATGGTTCATGGGATCACAAAGGGTCGGACACAACTTAACAACTGAACAACAACAACAACAACAAGTGGATTGCAGCCTTAGTGTCACTTTTTGACCCACATAATACCTAGCTATCCTCCTGGCTACCCCGCATTTCTCACAGCAGAGTTCTTGCATCTTTCCCGAATTCAACAGGCAAAGCTTCTTCTGTCCCTCAAGCAAGGTGGAAAGCTTTGCTTATTGGATTTCTGCCTGTCTTACAGCTGTGACATTCATAGAACACAGTTTTGATTTGTTGTTATTTTAAGTGCAGGAGTGGCCACCTTATTATGATACATGGCCTCGCCCCACCCCCCTTGGGAACATTTCCTCTGCCTTTTCACAGCAGCCTGAAATACAGGAACAAAGCATATTCCCGGGTGGAACATGGGAGGGGAGACGAAGATTTTTTTTAAAAAAAAATCTGCTGTATTTCTCCATCTTAGGCTGCTGCTTAAGGCACAAGAGCAGTGCTAGTAGAGTTTTTTAAAAAACTGGAAATCCTTGTTGTCCTCTATATATGCGTCCAAAGCAGCCTTTCCGCCACGACCCCTTTAAATTAACTCTTTCCTTGCCTTCCCCGCCCACGGGTGTCGCAGCGTCCCCGCCTCTATATAGTGCATCCCCCGCCCCGCATCCCCCCTTCAAGACCCGACTCTACAGACACGCGCTTGCCGGCCCCGATGCGAGCGCGAGAACTGGAGGGAGCGAGGGACTCTTCCCAGCCAGCTGCCTCCTTCCTTCCGCCACCTCGAATCGTCCCCGCTTCCAAGCAGGGAGTGAGAGACGCGCAGCCGCCGGCCTCGCCGTCTCCATAGCAGCGGAAAGCCCAGGCACCTTCCACCGCGAGACGCGAAGAGGGGTGACGCTCAAAGGGTTCCGATCTGAGAAAGTTCCATTCTAGAAGAGCAGGGGTGGTGGAAGGAAGAAAGAAGTTCTGCTGCGCATGTCTATTTCTTAGACATGAAGTCATTGTTTTTAATTTATTTTATTTTAAAACCTATAATCATAGTGCTTTGCAGCATAAAAAACCCCACAGTTAAAATACAATAAAAGCAAACAAACAGTAACAATGAGAATTACTTCCAAGTAAGTGTTGATAGGACTATGACAGTAAGGTACTAACAGGAAAGAGTTATTTATTTTAATTTCAGCTTACAAGTCTTTAATTTCAGACCCTTAAACTAAAATAAGGCGCAGCCCCTCTCCTGTGCATGTTTAGTGAAAAGGAAGTTCCCCTGGGTGCCACAGAGCTTACTTAGTCTATAGTAAAGGAGCATCAAATTGCAGCCTTACCTTATCACATGCAGGTATGCTGCAGTGCAATCCTGTGTAGACATGCATAGGATTGTGCTGTCAGTCTTTAGAAGGGAATGCTTCCGTCAACTGTGCTTGCTGCAACACGTACATAACATATACCATCAGTACATATGTAGTACACCATAAAGTAGTACTGGATTCAGGCTCCACGTTGTCCAATAAACAGCACAGCAAACAGATAATAGAATTCAGGATAGGTTTATTCCATGGAACAAATGACCCCAGTGGAGTCAGCTCCAAAAGACTGAGGCCCCGAGCACGAGGCATTGAAAGCTTTTATAGCAAATTAAACGTCATGCATAATCAACAATTTCTCCTCCTGTTTGCGGTGTTTTCTAGCCTATCACCTTCACACCTCCATATATGCTTATCTATGAAATAGTGTCCAGTAATGTCCAGTTTCACAAAGCATGGCTTATTCATGGCTGAGTCTGCATAGGAGGGGTTGTACTTTCTGATTAGAGTTACATATGTGCGTACATGATCAGCACGTGCGAGGACACTTGCTTCTACGCGATTAGTGCTGGAATGCAAGAATTGGAGTAATAGTTCTCACGGTTACAGGCCTCTACTTCAGAATCAGAGAGGAGCTTTACTTGTGATTAGGGTAGTGTTACCTAGTAGTATTGCAAAATCATAACCATAACCTAGGGTACCTCACATACACCAGGCAGGACGTCTGGCTCAGTTGGTAGAGCGACAGTCTCATATATGCCTGAAGATCTAAAGGACGGCAGTTCAAGATGGCCGGAAGTGTTTGTGTCTGTCGGAGAGCTGCTGGCATGCCAAGTTGATAAGTTGCAGAGCGTCTGTAGGGGAGTGGAACTGCAACTGCACTTGAGTAAGAGTCAAGGTTGCCCTGTCAGCTGAAGTGTGGTAAGGCGAACGCCAGAGAGAGAGCTGGACTGTGAAAGCAACCTCTAGAATGAAGGGTTCTATGAAAGATTAGACATTATTGCATTGTAAAAACCCCTTGGGGTTTAGAAAGCCTGCCCATGTAAACCGCCTTTGAATTAAAGTCGGAGGAGAAATCCGATGACCAAAGAAAAGATGGTATATAAATACTGGTTTATTATTTATTATTATCTAAACACAAAGTATTTTTTTCTTTAAAACTCTTGTTTTAATGGAGTTGTAATCTAGTAATACTGTCCATTAACAGCGCAATCCTCTGTCAGTATCTGGCGGGTGGCCACCCGCCAGATGCTATCCCCGTTCCCAGCGGCCTGGAGGTCTACTTGGGGGAGGGAGGGAACATTCATCCCCTTCCCCCGGTGTAAAACAGGGAAGGCCCGATTGGCATCCTTGGATTTCCGCCAGCTATTTAGCTGACGGAAGCAAGAGGAGGCCGTGTAACGACCATGCCAGCCAAAATGGGGATGGGGATATGGCGGACGCCATCCCCACACCATCCCGACTTGGCCCCCTCCCTCACCACCCAGACTGCCCCCGCACCCGCCGAAGGATTACTTGCCTCCTCCGGCGGCCGTGGGGACATCCCGGCGGTGGAGTGAGGGCGACTGGCCTCCATGCCTGCCGCCCTTACTCACGAATCGTCGCAAATGTGTTTTACGGCACGTTTGCGATGGCTTCTGGCGGCAGAGCACTCGCTCCGCCGCCAGATGGATCGTCAGGATTGTGCTGTACATCTCATATGATCAATGGACTAAGAATTCAGCAATTCCCCTAACAGCCGTACAGCAAAATCCTAGGCACATCTACTCAGAAGTAAGCTGCACTGAGGTGAATGGGATTTCTCCCAGGTAAGTTTGTATTGGATTACAGCGTTAATTCATAAACAGCCAATAAACAGCAGCATCACCTGCTAAATTTGTGTGTTGGGGTGCTGATAATGGCACAGGAGCAATGCCAGAAAAATGTGGCAACCATAGCCGCAAAAGTATTTTCCTATGATTTACAGTGTGGTGACAGCAGAGCTAATTCACTGACCTTCCACCAATAACAAATAGCCTCAAGTGACATAATGAAGTGATAGCTAAAGGCTATGGTAAAGACTTTCATTTTGAAACTAGTCTGTCTTCAAAATATTATTTGCTTCAAGCTTACCCTTGCCAATTTTGCTTCCAGACTACCCATTATTTATAATTTCCGTAGCTTTGGGAAAAGTAGAGCCTTTATAGAAATGTTGCTATTTGGGAATGTAAGAAAAAAAGGTATTTTATTTATTACCTGAGGGTTGCAATTCGGATCCTGTTGGAAGTCAGTAGCTAAGCTCCTATTAAATTTAATAAATCAGGATTGTAACCCAAGTCTTTAAGAAGTGCATTTATGTGCTTGTTTCTTATGTGTCATGTTAGGAGGCACAAGATAAGTGACACAATTTTTCTTGACTTTAGGCATGCTCCACGCATACGGCAAGTACAGCGGCTGCACTTAAAAGAATTTCAATAGACCTGTTCCTTCACTCTGCCTCTAGTGCAGGAGTTTATTACAAAAATCTTTCATTTCCGGCTTCCAGCTGCATATCTCAGGTGGAAGTTGTAGGCATGTGAATTTTGCAAATCATGGGAGACACTTTTATGCATAGTCCAGATTGATCCAGTAAGACTCACTAAGGCTGCAATCCTATACATGTTTACATGAGTTTAAGTCAAACTGAACTCAGTGGGACATACTTTACGAGTAGATGTGTATAGGGTTGCACTAGAAGTCAGTGTGACTACTCATGTTTAAATTTGTATAACTGCATTGTTATAGTATAGGCCAGCGGGTGGCGCAGTGGGTTAACCGAAGAACGATCGAAAGGTTGGCAGTTCGAATCTGCGACGGGGTGAGCTCTCGTTGCTTGGCCAGCTCCTGCCAACCTAGCAGTTCCAAAGCATGTTAATGCAAGTAGATAAATAGGTACCACTTGCGGGAAGGTAAACAGCGCTCCATGTTCCAGCCGCAGGCTACGCGCTGCGGCAAGGAGAGTCATGCCAGCCACATGACCACGGAGGCGTCTTCGGATAATGCTGGCTCTTCGGCTTTGAAATGGGGATGAGCACCACACCCTAGAGTCGGACACGACTGGACTTAATTGTCAGGGGTCACCTTTACCTTTACCTATTGTTATAGTGCAGGGGTTCTCAACGTGGTGGGTCGCGACCCACCACTTTTTACGGAAGTGGCCAATATCCCCTTAAGGAGGCCAGCAAAAATGACGGTGGTTTGAGCCTTTATCCCTACAGCCTCTCATTCTGTTGGACCGGCAATCTATCCCCACCATGCTTACACTCCTAAATGCTACTCTGTCCTTGTCTTGCCTTGAAGAGAATGTCCAGAATACTTACTGTGTGATACCTGTGACAATGATGCCACCATTGCCTGTGCAGGAGTGATTCTTTGGAAATATGTACCATATTTTTCGCTCTATAGGACGCATCACACCATAGGACGCATGCATCCTATGGAGCTAAAAATAGGGGGGGAAAATGTTTTCACTTACTGGGGCTGTTTTCACTTACTGGTCTCTTCTGGGCAGAGGGTCGCACAGGCCTCCCCGATCTTCATTTCAGGCCGAAAATGGCCATTTAGCCCCCAAACGAAGATCGGGGAGGCCTGCAGAGGGTCGCGAAGGCCTCCCCGATCTTCATTTCAGCAAAAAAAACGGCCATTTTCAGTTTTCGTGTCTTAACAAGGCAAGTGTCATAAGAACATAACAAGAGCCCTGCTGGATCAGGCCAAAGGCCCATCTAGTCCAGCTTCCTGTATCACACAGTGGCCCCACCAGATGCCTCAGGGAGCACAAGACAACAAGATACGTACTTGTAACAAGACACTTGTCCTTGGAAGTCTCAGCTTGTTACTTCATGGCTGCAAATTTCCTTCAGCAAGTCCCGTAGTCAAGAGTCCACTTAGGGAAGTCTCTCCAACAGCCAGTCAGGCAGAGTTCTTCCCCATATCACTTAGTCCAGGTAAGTAGTCAATCCGGCAGAGGTTCCCCCTCTTAGCAAAGTTGCCATCATCGCTCAGCAATCCAGCAGAACATCCCTCTGGCAAGGTAGCAAGACACTTTGGTGCTGTAGCTGGCCTCCTTTTATTCCTCCAAATCTTCATTAAGCATTAGTGGGCACAGCTGGGGGCTGGCAATCATTGCACTCCAGGTCCTTCTAATTGTCCACAGGTGTGGAGCCATGCCCCAGTTGCCTACAGCTGTGCTTCCACCCACGCAGTCTTGGGTGCTAACCCTTTATATCCCAGTCCTGTCAAACTCCAGGTCCTTTAACCCCTTTCTTCCCGGATCTGTCAAAACAGGGGACCACTGATAGCACCACTAACTCCTTGCCGTTCTTCCGCAATTTCCACTAGAGTGAGTCTTACCTGCTCCATTTGGGCTCAACGCATTCAATAAGTGTGGAGAGAGGGAGTATATTTGCTTCCCATGCTGCCTGGTGGTTGCTTGTTTGACTTCCATGAGAAAGAGGCAGTTTCCAGAGTCCCGCACCTGAGCTATACATAGGCACTGCCCTTATACTCCACAGGGAATAGGGGATGGCCAGTGTGTGCGTTGACATTAGCAAGTTATGGCCAGGAGCTATGATATTACTCCTCCCCCCCACTTTGACTGAATGTGGGGAGAATTTCCTCTAAAGAGGGCTAATGTGCTTCCCAAATACTTGCAAACTTCCATATACCATATTGGTCTGAGTATAAGACTCACTTTTTTCTCCTAATTTAAGTTTTTAAACTAGGGGTGCGTCTTATAATCAGGCTGTTGCAATTTAATGCCAGTGATTTAATTAAATTTTTTTAATAACACCAAACTTTAAGGGTGCATCTTATAATCCAGTGCGTCTTATACTTGGGACAATACGGTATATACAACTTCTTAAATATGCAGCGGCAACCAGAAGTGAAATATTTTAGCCCTTCGCAGGCAGAACTAAGTTTCGACACTACCAGCCCATATTCACATGTGTAGTCTGTATAACTGGACATTACGGGGAATGGCTGTGAGTGTCTCCCATTCAGTCCCTCCCCCTGCCCCCCAGTGCCTTGCAAGTGTCTTGTGCTCTCATTAATACAACTTAGAGATTTGAGGGGTTGAGGGTTCATGGGAGTGAGGATCAGCTTACTTCCAGACTCTCTCGGAAGCAAGCCAAGTTATTACCCAAATTGGGGGAAAGAGCCCCATTTGTTTCCAAGCCAATCTGATTTAAAATACTGGAGGACTTTGCCATTCACTAATGTGAACTCCTGAAGACTCATTATGTTCATTGCTCCCAATTTACTTTTGCATTTGAAAACATGAATTCAGAAAAAAAAAGGAAAGACCTGAAATTCAGCTAAAATCCATTTGGTGGAGTTGTCCTATTAGTTATAAGCATTGCACATTTCCCAGGACTGGTAGCTTCCATGTTGTGCCTTGGTTTGTAACATGCATATAGAAACCAGGAATACTGTGCTTTTTCATTTTAATCATATTTTAGTAAACCTTTTCAAGGCAGTCTGTGAAGGTATCAGAAAAGCTCAGTTGTTAGCACCATGGACCATAGACAGAGAAGGGCTTATGAGAACTTTTGCCTGCACACTGCATCATTTGCAACCCCTTGAAGTGATGTTGACACAAAATTAGCTCCAAATAAAATGGTCAGAGGAGGAACCAGGAAATTCCAAGTACAAATTGTAAAAAAAAAAAAAAAAGTCTTATGTAGACATACTAGGGCAGTGATGGCAAACCTATGACACACGAGTCAAAGGTGACACGCCATGATGTTTTGGGTTACACACCAGCGTTCACCAACGCCTGACAACAACTACAGGATCTCGGTATCCGTGGAGGCTGTGGGTATGGTGGACCCTTTAAAAAACATTTTAAAAAGTCATAAAAAAAACCTTCCCTACCATCATGTGTCAAAATCGTGCTGTTTGCAGGCCTACAGGGCAGTCTTCTGCGCTCCTGTGCCCTGGCTTGCCCCAGAATGCACCGCAATGGGCGAGCCAGGGCAAAGGGGGACTGTCGCGTGACCTAGAAGTGGCTTCCAGGAGCGCAGACTGCCCTGCAGGCCTGCAAACAGCACGTTTTTAACGTACAACGGTAGGGAAGGCTTTTTCTGACTTATTTTTACTGTTTAAAATGATTTTTAAAGGGTCCCCCATATTCGCGGGCTTCGTTCACGTGAACAAGAAGAATGGTTTCTCTTTTGTTCGGGGGGTGGGTGGGGGTGACACACCAGCAGAGTCAAGTTCTGAATTTTTGACACACCGAGCCCAAATGGTTCGCCATCATTGTACTAGGGACTAATCAAAAGCCTTGGTAGCTTAAGCCTATAAACTTGTGAGCTTTGAATTGTAGCGGGTTGGCTTGGTGACCCACAAAGCTAGCAGGTTTATCGTGCAGCTGGCAGGCCTCAAAACAGATATAGTGAATATCCTCACTCTGAATACAAAAAGAGCATATTCGTTGTCTAAATGCCTTGAGCAAGCAATGAGCTTGAGAATATGACTGTCAGATTCAACACGCACCCACACAAAGCAGTGACTGACAACACAAAATACTGCACAATTCTGTCAACTGCGGACAGTAACACACACCCAGTTTGCCACAATGGGTCAGATCTGTATTATATTCCTTAGAAATGTGTCTGCTTTTGAGTGGGGAACAGGAGGCGCTACTCAGCCAACTGCAGACAACATTGTGCAATAATGATACATGTTTGTATGCATTGTCAAAAGCCATACCTGTCCCAGGCAGAGCCGGTGCTGTCATTAGACCAACTAGGCAGCCGCCTAGGGTACAGGCCTCAGAGGGGTGCAGTACTGACCTTGGAGGGGCAGAGTTTTATACAGATTAGTTTTTTTTAACCCGTGTAAAAAAATACATCTGACAATTTATATATGTTTTATTTTAAGATAACTATCACAACAGTGCTATGGAATATAATTGATTATAAAGTCTTATGAAAAATGTCTATACTCTTCTTTATCTGTTTTATATGTTGTTGTTGTTGTTGTTTTGGGGGAGGGTTGCAAGTAGTTAGTCTTTCTTGCCTAGGGCGGAAAATTGCCCGGTACCGACCCTGGTCCTAGACATGATGCTGGTGCTTGAAGGATATCCGTAGAAATATAAGGACAGGTTTCAGACACATTTCCACAATGGCAGTGATTATGACTGGCATTCAGCCTAGGGGCTACACATCTGAGCACTCTGCCGTAAGTTCAAAGTACATATTTTGTAGAGTCTTTCCTCCATGTGTTTAGGCAGTCTGGTTAGGTAGTAATTCTGAGCATAAGAAGGGTACACAGATATTGAGTAACTATTTCCCTTTAGTTCTTTGGCAGCTTAGTGTTGTGAGCATGGGACCCCTCCCCAAATATTTTTATTTCATCGGCCACCCTCCCCTGAACCCCCACCTTTTTACCCCATCCAAATCCATCAAGAAATCGCTGAGATACAGCCATTTTCCTCCAAGCGCATTAAAAATTCGGCTTCTTTTCCTGTTGCGCGCACTTTGACAGCTGGCACGCGCCAACAGGGGTCAAAAGTTCTCAGGCACGCGCACGCCACAAGCCTTCCCAACCCCCAGTGAAGCAGTCAGCAGCAAAGTTCACCCTGTACCTCTTTAATCCTCTTAGCCTTCTCGCTTCACCGCCCCTCTAATCCCCTTTCTGGGCGTTCAGTCAACTTTCTTAGACGGCGTGTGCCGCTTATTAACTGACCCAGCTTTGACTTCTCGCCTTCTTTCGCACTGACAGCCGGCTTTCGCTAACTCGGCTCCATTTGACAGCTTTAAAGGAACAATGCTCTATTTCGATGGAATATGGATTCTGAAGTTCTTATTGGTTATTTGGGTGTTCCCTTGGGGGTTATGTGCCCGGATCTTCTCGGAGGTCATCGGGGTTCTCTCTAGGGACGGAATCTACACAGAATGGTCCCAATCCTCTAGCTCAACTGGGGCTTGCCTCACGCAGAGCAAAGAAGCTCCTGGCAGCAGTGCAATAGGTTTGCAGCCAGTAAAAAGCCTGGTTAGAGTCCAGGCATCCTACTTGGGGTTCGGGAGGGGTGTGCGGTGAGTGCGGTGAGAGTCCCTTCACCCCCTTCGGCCCGGACACAAGAGGTTGAACGTAGGTGACACCAAGGGTGTACCTCCTGCCATAATCTGTACTTCAGGGAGTAGGAGAGACCATTTTAAAACACATAACCCAAGCTAGTCAGCTAGTCAACAACCGCTTCCAATTCTGTGCTGCTCTCAAATGGCTTCCTTCTACCTGGGAAGCTAGATGGGGGCAGGGGATTCAGGGAACTCCTGATGCACTGTGAGAACTCAGACTGCCACCATTTCCTAAACTTCCAGCCTAACTCTTTGTGTGTCTCCTCTCAGTCAGCCACCACCATCCCCCACATCCTGGAATCATTGCCTCTGCCTTCTTTGTTACTATTATTCAAATGTCTGTCCCTGGCTGCCATTTCCATGATTGCAACTCATCCCTCTGAGCATGTTACCACTATCTCACCTCCCATTGTTCCTGTTTTGCCTTGTTACAATTATTTCAAATGCTAATCCAGTTATCTACCTTGCTCTTGCCTGACTGACAGCAATCACTCAAATATCCTCAACTGTATGCATGGTGCCATGGGGCAGGGACCTATTGTGTGGCACTTTTGGCTATCTAATTGGAAACACTGCCTTTTGTGTTAAGCAGGCTTCTCAAAAGGATCCATTCATAAAACTCCGGAAAACCTCGCTTCACCCGAAGTGGGGGTCTAATCCTATTACCTCCTGCCACCCAGTACCCCCACCCATCATACCATTGGTTCCCAGTTGCACAAAGCCCCACACTTTCCATTGGTTCTTTTAATAAAGTTTATCTCTTATTGGTTCAAAGTTTCATACACGCTGCTGCTGTTCTCATTGGTGTAAAGTTTCAATCCAACTTCCTATTGGCTGTATCAAAGTGTAACTTCTTGGATCCTTCCCCTCATTGGCCCTTCTTTATTATGTACTCTTTCAACAATGTACTCCATGATTTCACCTGTAATAATGAAATGTATATAAACTTTTGTATTGATTGTATCTGTTACACTTTCTGCCTTGCTGATTGTGTCCTTGGCTAGCCTAGTAAAAGATCTTCCTTTTTACAACGTTGGTCTATTTTGAGCCCTATTTTTTGGCGCCTCTGCAAACTGCAGATCTCTTCCCTTTTTCTCTCTCTTTTCCTTTTTGGGTACCCTCTCTGCCCGCGGAGTCAGGTGTCTGCTCACCGAATCAAACGAGCTGAAATCACTAAGCACCTCTGAGTGCTCACAACATTAGCATTACCCTTCCCAAACTGCTTGTTTACCATGGGAAGAAAGATAAAAAGAAAGAAAGCAGCCTTGGGTCCCTTCGGGGAGAAAGGCGGGATATAAATACTGTAAATAAATAATAAATAAAGGATCCTGAAAAAACCATTTTTGGGGATGATGGTTTTGAGCTGCAAAGGGTCTGGAAGAGACAGGGTGAAGCAGTCTTTCTTATTATTATTTATTTTTTCCCCCAAAAGAGGGGACCCAAAGCGGCTTACGAAATTTAAAAAAATTACAAATTAGATACATTTTAAAATATAAAACTCTTAAAACATGAATACACTCTAAAAACACAATACAGATATAAAACAGGAGTAAAAAGGTTATTGTAAAAAGGGGACTGGACCACTAAAATAATTAGAGAATAATAATCTCTTCACAAGTTCCTTCTCCACTCAAATTCACAGCCTACCCAGGCTATTTGGGGAGATGATAGTGTGTTGTATTCAGGTTTAGTGAATTAACTGTGCTCTATCCTATTTGGTCAGTGCAGACTCACCCCCCCCCCCTCTTTCTTGGACCAGGAGAAAACTCCCTGGACTGGAGCCATGTGTTTAGATCCCTGCCAAGGAGCTGTGTATATAGGCTTGTTAATTAAAGCCTGTTAATTAAATCACTGAAACCTGTCAACTTTCAACAGACAACACAGAAAGAAACGTGAACATTCACATAAACACAAGACATTAGAAAAACGGAATCATTCTGCTCCTGAAATGCAGGAATAAAAAGTTCAAGGACAGGATACCACTGAATACCAGTTTGTAGGAAGCAACAGTGACAGAGGACTTCATTCTCAGAAGCTGGTGTAGTGTCACGGCTAAGAAACTGCACTACAAATCAGGACCTGCCCAGTTTGACTCATGCCTCTGCCATGAATTCTCACAAGGTGGCCTTAGGTAGGCTTACCATCTGTCCCGGAAAGTCCAGGACCGTCCTGGGTTCTGGGCTCTGGTCACGGATCGGTCCCAGGCTTTCCGGGCCCGGTGGAAGCCTCTGCCGTTGCCGCTTTTAAAGTGAAAAAACTTACCCTTTTTTCCAGCAGCAATCCAGCAATCCAAGATGGCGCCGCCGGAAAAAAGGTAAGTTTTTTTCACTTTAAAAGCGGCAGAGGCTTTGGGGGCAGCAGGAGTCCTGGCTGGCTCCAATGCAGCCGGCCAGACTTCAGGCGAAGCGGCGACGATGGGAATGGCGCAGCAATGGCGGCAGCGAAGCGGCGGCAGCGAAGTGGTGAAGTGGCAAGAAGGCTCCTCTGGCTCCAAGACTGGTGGCAATGGTGGTAGTGACTTCGGCGGCAGTGGCTGCCACGAAAACAACCATAAAGCTGAACCCGGGTGGCAATGGCGGTGGCAATGGCGGACGTGGATGGCGTCAATGGCAGCAGCGGCAGCCGCCGCGAAGAAGAAAACGAGGATGGCAGCAATGGCATCGACGGCAGGACAGTTAAGTAAAAACAATTAATTCATTAACAATTAAATAAATAAATCAATAAATAATTTCCGGGTGCCTCTCAGCTCGTCTTATGTTTTTATATTGTTATACACACTGGAATCACCCGAGTCCCTCATTTGCTCAGGTAATTACCTTTTCCGTGTCAATGTAAGCTCAGCAATGGAATGGGTAAAATATTGTTGTGGTAGGAGAGAAGACTCTGCTAATATTACATTCTCTTAGCATTTTTTGTCTTCACTTTAGGCAGCTACTCAAATAATTGAGTGGTACTGGCATAAATGCTGGCAGACAGCAATCTGGAAAATTATATGTTCAAGCACTGATGGAAGGCAAACTTTTAAAGTAACTCTAGAAATGTCTAAATAAGCCACCATGGGGGGGGGGGGGAATGAGAGTGTGACGGCTCGTCACTCCCCCGTACTGATGCACCAGCTAGCCCCACATTTCCTGGTGCAGAATGCAGACTTTCAGATCCATATGCCTCCTTGCGAGCTATGGACAGATTACAGGTGCTTTATCAATATGTATAAAGTATAAAAAGTGCAGATGGGAAGCACAATTTAGTGGGAAGTTTTCCTCTGGAAGTGCAGTTGAAGTGAATGAGAGCTCCACTGGAGCACAATGAAGGATTCTGCAAGAGAATGTCCGCAGTGCTGGTCCAAATCCGACTCCTCCCCATGCCTGAGGCAATGTGCCAAATATTCCCCCCTTGCCTGGAGATGTGCCAGCCTCTGCTCTCTTCCTGTTCCCCAGATTGGTAAAGGAAAAGGGGGGTGGAGTGGAAGAGGAAGTGTGGAGGAGAGGAGAGTGGTAGAGTGACCCCACCACTCTCCTCCACACTTCCTCTTCTTTTCCATTCTCCTCTTTCTTTTCCAGCTCAGGGAGTGGGAAGAGGAGGAGAATCAGTGGAAGCGAGTGGATGGATGAAAGTGGGCACTCCAGCCAATTTGCTACCTGAGGCGACTGACTCAGCTGGCCTCATGAATGGGCCAGCCCTGGACATCCTTTTGAATTGTGCCCAATGTCACTGGACTGCCTGCCAAGCAATGTGAGCCTAAAAACAGGGTAAATGCAGGACTCTATTTGCCCAAGAACTCAACAGAATTCAACTCTAGAACAGCCCATACATTCACATTGCCTCAGGTACTAGGAAAAAAACAACACCCTATATTTATACTGATTAGCAAAGCTAATATAATCTGTGCAGCACATGTGAGATTTTCTCCCTATATTTGGTTGCCAGTTTTTTCAATCATCAGCAATATTACCGCTAGATAGTGAAGTCAACTTGCAAAGGTATAATCGCTCTGCTGGAGTAATAGAGTGAATTATGAACCACAGTCAGCTGCTAGTAATGTAATCTTATTTTAAAATCAACCTGGTGTTCAAGAAATGGAGTTGCAGGGAAAGATATTACTGTATATTATGCCATGGCTAGAAAATGGAAATGGTGCTTAGAAATAGTTTTGTCTAGTGTAAGAATGCACTATAAAAGCAGTGGCTCCTGCTCTCACTGTCATATGCAATATTTTTTTAGCAACTACCCCCAACATAAAATCATGCTGAAACATCTGAAACTGCCTTTGCTGACTTTTGTCCAACTTCTGCCAATGGTCCTTTTGTATTGGAAAATTAAAATGCTAATGTCATAAACTTTGGGTTACAGCTTGCAATCAGAATATTTTAAATGTTTCTGACACATTCCAAATTGGGTGCCATGGGTCCACATCATGTGGTGAAGCCCCCCCACCCCATGTTTGGTCCTAGCATGTGCACACAAGCACCAAATGTGCAGAGGCCAGCATGGAGATGTGGGGTGGGGGGGGGTAAAAGAACATTTAAGAGCACCCCCCTTCCTCATACCAACCCTCCGCCAAAAGGGCTGCCACTTTGCTGGGCTCAGCAGGATACATACACCAGGCCACTACAACCAAGGGAGGCTTTCCCACACCTCTCAAGTCATGCAGGGCCTTGAGAAGAGAAGCCAGTGAATAAACCTGGGCATCTTTCCCCCATAAGTTGAGCACTGTATGAAATTGTTGAAATGAAGACAAGACTTTTGAGAAAGGCTCCTTGTAGCTTCCAAGTGTACTTTCAAGGATTTTCCAGCTGAGTTTATAAAAAACATATTGAACATGGCATGTTGAAAATGGCAAAATGAAGTCTGTCCTAGTCCCATTATTTGGGGACAGGATATTTCCTGTGGCAGAAGAGCTCATTTGGACTCAATTGCCATTGCCAAACGCTCCTTCAGATAGTCACCTATTCCTATCAGCCAATGCCAGCCTGTCTTATGGATATCTGTTTTCCTTATTATTATGGCTTATCTAACTGAATTAAACATGATTACCTATGGGTAAATTCAGGAAAAGATAGTCTAAATAAACACACACAAAAAGAGCACTTTTCACAAAGAAGAAAAAATTGGGCATGATAAGTACAGCTTCCTATAAATTTGCCTGCTGGGACTGAATTTACCTAGTTTGTTTTCTTGGCAAGGATTAAAAAAGGAAACTAAAGAGAGCTCATCATCAGCCACTTTCATTTGAGTTGTGTTTTATCTCTCCTGCTTAGGAAGAAAAACAAAAATTCCTTAACACCTAATCATAATAATTAATTATAAGTAAGTCTTCAAATTATCTGGTGTCTCTACATGATATGATTTAAAGCAATTGGAGGCCCTTAGGGAGGGAAAGTACATACAAACCTGAGGAATTAGAAAGACCAGGGACCGATGAAACAAGACATGACAGGATTACAACCCAATGTGACTCATGCCACATCCCTGTAAAGTGGGGATGTGGACAATTTAAGGAGCAGCACTAGTAGACAGGGGGGGGTGCTTCAATATGCACCCCCAACCCATGCTTTCTTTGATGTCCTCCCCATGATGTCCTCCCCAAAACGTATCTCCTCAGTTGTTTTTCTCCCAATCATGGTTACTTCCATTTTTGGAATCCTAATACAGGTTGAGTATTCCTTATCCAGACTGCTTGGGACAGGAAGTTGTCTGGATTTCGGATTTGTCTGGATTTTGGAATATTTGCATAAATATAATGAGAAATCTTGGGGACGGAACCCAAGTTTAAACATGAAATTCATTTATGTCTCATATGTACCTTATATACATAGCCTAAAGGTAATTTTATACAATATTTTTAATAATTATTTGACCCAGCATGCCTTGCAATTTGCCAGCCTAACCCTAAGCTATCACTTTAAAAAAACAAAACCTTTTTTCTAAGCACCTGTCTGGCAAAGTGCAAGGCATGCTGGGGCACAAAACTATTAAAAATGTCTGGATTTTGGAATAGTCTGGATTTTGGATGTCTGGATAAGGGGTAATCAACCTGTAAAAGGAAGGAACGGTAAGGGGGGAGGCGTGTAGAGGGGAAGCATGGACAGAGTAAGGCTTCAGCACTCGCTGCTAGCTACACTGTCCCCACCTCCACTGCTTTCCAGGGAGTTGGTTGACTCGACTCTGCTACAAGGGGGTGCTGCCATTATGTCTAATTTCTCCCTAAAATGGATTTAGTGGGATAAATAAAGAAAAAGAAAGCACTAATAACTTAGTTGGCACACCAGCTCTTTGGCCCCGCTTTTCGCATGTCTGTGCACAAACCAGTTGCCCAAGACAATGGGTAGGAGAAGAAGGAGAGTTTCCTTTGTGCTTCTGCTGCCATGGCAACATGAGGAATCTGTTGCAGCTGCTGTAGGTGCTCTTCCGTTACCCCCCTCCCCCAATCATCCGAAAAGTGTTCTCAGACTCTGGCTTACCAGACAATGGCGAGAGAGAGCAGCAGTTGCAGCAGTCCATCCTCCACATTCCTTGGCGCCATTTTAACATTCCCTTGGCGCCATTTAAAATTCTGAAATGGTACATGGAAAGGACAACAGACTTCTACTGGTCTGTCCCCATCACCTGGTAAATGATGCAGATGATTACCAAGTGATGGGGAAACAGCGGTAGGCCTGCCACCATCAAGATGTGGGGCATATGACCGTGGGCTCCTTCAAGAGCATGGACCCTTGGCTCGTTCCTGACCAGGCGTGACCTGTGACACCGGCCTTGGTGGAAAGGGTTATACAGTATTCTCTCTCTCTCTCTGCACCACGGCCTCAATCCAACTCAAACCCATCCCATGGCTACTTTTTGAAAAAGAGAATTTTCAGTCATGGAACTCCCACATCAATCATGAATAAACACCCATGGCTTCATCTGAAGAATTCTGAGAATTAAAGTTTGGTGAGGTACTGAGAATTTTCTGTTAGCAATCACTCAAGGAATTATAATTCCTAAGGCTCCCTGGGAAGAGAGAATTATGTTTTTAAACCTGTGGTGTACATATTTCTTGAGCAAGCACTCAATATTACTTGAAATGCATTAGATTTACAATAGAAGCATTTATTGACACCTTTAGATTTTTTCCCCATCTTTTGCTTAAGGCAAGTTGACGATTTATCCATCATTCCTCCCAATATCCTTAGATATTTGGTTCCACTCCAATAACAGTCTTTAAAATTAAAAAAAAAACAGCTTGCAAGTACATAAAAACAGAAATAGTGGTGATATCTCTCTTTCTTCATTGGCATGTAAAATAAACAGCTGATGGCATTTTTTGGAGATAGCAAATGGAGTCGAAGAGATGAGCTTTGAGGAAGATTGAGTAGGGCCTGGTGATTCTCATCTCTTGCCAGAGGGATTTCCAGGGGTATCTCCTTGGAAGATCTCTTGAAATCAGAATTTTGCCCCACCACAGATGAAAACAATCATAACTTTAGCAAGCCTTGCTGTTGTTGAGACTGGAGGAAAGTGAAGAGGGGGTGTCATTATCTCAGCACCAAACCAAAGCTGCGTTTTCATTAACAGGAAAGACACCTTGAAGTGGCTCACATGCAAGGGACAGAACAGGGAGTGAATGTCCTCACATGGTCCTAGATTGCCAGGCAGAGGAGCCCTTACCTGTCCTTATGTATCACCTGGGAATTTCTCAGGGCACACGTGGCTTTGACTTTGAGTGCTTTTTTAGGATGCTGCATTTGGCAACTGTGGCAAATTGTGCCAAGGTTATAAATATAATTACTGCAAAAGCCGACTGTATTAGGAACACACAGTGCTCTGTACAATGGCAGCTATGCAGTGCAGGCACAATGTGATACCATATATCTGTCTGACTCCCCTTTACCCCCCTCCTTCAGGACTCTGAAGCCTAAAATCATGAGGTGGAGATAATTTAGTATAAGGACATTTGCAATTTTCCATTTTAATTCAGACTGGTCCAGACAACTGATGTGGTAGTGAATGGAAACGGAGCTTGGGCAGGCCTGGATACGGTACCAGTCGTACCTGTTGTCTGCATATTGATGGTGTTGCCCTGGGCAAATTGCTTTCATTTCCTCATCTGTAATAAAAAGGGGGGGATAGTGATGACCTAATAACATGATGACCCACTTGAAAAAAGAATGACAAATATAAAAAGAAATAAAAGCCGTTGTATATATTAAAAGTGATGATAGATAGATCTAGATCAAATGGGTCAACGAAAAAATGGATTAGAAATCTTCAGATAGTTCTAACACAGAAGTGATTTACATGCAGTATCCTGCAGAACACTGGTCGTAAGACCCATACTGCAGGTAGATTCCCCATTCAGGAAAAGCACCTCTCATCGTTAGATCCTACTGAGGAAATGTCAACCAATCATCTCAGATAGTTATTAAGAAATCAATGTAATCAAAGAGGCTCACTCGGCAACCGTAACTGTAAAGCTGCATACAGACTTACATCGTTTTAGCAGCAAGTAGCCTCACGTTTTGGACAGATGTACAACCTTCTCTCCCAAATCCAGTTCAGAGGAAACTTGTCTTTCCAGTTTGCAGCCAAAGAGGCTGTGATTATGAACAGCACTGATTGGCTGGCCCTTGTATAAATCACAGAGCCCACCTCTCCTCCTGGGCAATTTTTCAAGTGCAGGAAAAAAATGTTTTTGAAAATAAATGAAATGCCAAGCCAACATTTGACCAGATACACAGGCAAGGCATTTATTTAGTTTTTTTAGAAGCAAAGCGGGCAGTTTCCCTGATGTAAGAAGGGGTGAAGAGGGTATCAGTATTCACTTTGGCGTGTGTGCATGTATCATTGGGAAGCAAAGGCCCGGGACAGCAAAGCTCGCCCTGTAGCAGAAAAATCTGCACCCACTTCTGTTTGCAAGTGCAGCTGGATGCAGCTTCAATATCGATCAGCTCTGTGTCAGAGGCTTCACACCACAGCTGGTAGAGAACTGGAGGGTGGCGAAACTGTAGGAATACAGTTGGCGGTATTGCTGCTGCTGTATGTGTAACATATTGACCAGTTCTAGGAAGCTGCATGTGAAAAGGAGTGAGAAATGTCCTAATGGGAAGGCTCAACTTTATTTTATGTATTGTTTTAAATTATGTATATTTTTATCTTTGATATTGTAAGCCACCTTGGGCATTTGCTTTGGCATGGGATAAGGTGGGGTATAATTTTTTTAAAATAAATAAATTCTGTCTTCTCAATCCACGTGCATCATTAATGTAGTTTTTTTTTTTAATGAAGGAACTGAAGCAACTAAAAGTGGCAGCACAATCCTTGTGTAACTTTGCTCCAGTGTAACAGTAGATGCACCGGTGTAAGGGTGCATCTACTGTTACACCAGTGCATCTACTGTTACACTGGTGCAAAGTTACACAGGATTGCGCTGTAAATTGTGTTTGCATGGGACTCTATGTATGGGAAATAAGAATGGTGGATTCAGAAAAATGGAGAATTCCTAATACTGTATAATGTATGGACTCCACTTGGTAAACAAGACACTGTAATTTGTAGCTCCAGAGAGTAGCAACAAGGTGATGGTGGAGATTGTAAGCAAAATCTGTCTTCACTCATTGTACTTGGAAATGATGATCAAACCTCAATATAATAAGTGACAAACTCCCAGGCCAAACCATTGGTGTTTCCCTGGAAACAAACATTTCAAAAGTCATGAGAGATCCCATTTATTATGCAAACAGAAATGGTCTAAAGAATAAGGGCAGATTTCATATAAAACATTTGGATTTGAACTGCTCTGCAGGAGGCTTGTCTGAACTTTAAACTTTTCTCCATCCAACTGCCATGATTAATGAGTACAAGAACGACATTCCAATTTTTTGGTCTAAAATAGATCTAGAGTGCCACTTGAAAATCCGTATCAGCAATTTCTACCTCCAGACCAGCTCATCTGTTAAGTAGTAGGCAGGCTGTGATGAATTTATCTCTGCTGGTGTGAAAACTGTGGTCTACCAATTACAATGAAAGCAAAAATCTAAACAGTCCAAGCTCCTGGATTTAGACTGCTCTGAAGAATAGGTCATCCGTTCAGTGCCCAGCACAATTTCTGACACCGCCATCCTTCTCACCATTGACAGCTGCTATATTCAGGAAAAGAACCTGCTGTATTTACCCTGCAATTGTAGCTGAAGTATGTATGTCATCAACAGGGATGTGGATCAAGTCTCTGACTCCAAGTCTTGAGTCAAGTCCCAAGTCTCTGGGTCCAAGTCTCAAGTCAAGTCCCAAGTCTTTGCCCCCAAGTCCCGAGCCTTTGGTTGCAAGTCCCTATCTATTTAATGGGGGAAACGGGTTTAAACCTGAATAAAATTTGACTTGTCATAAATGGCTCCAAGTCTCGAGTCGAGTCTTTTGAGTCTTTTACAATCCCCAAGTCAAGTCATTGATGCAACTTGAGAGTCAATAGATTCAAATCTACATCACTGGTCATCAACATCTCTCCCTGCCCACCCCCTCCACGTATCCCCTCCCAGTGAGGTAGACTTGAGTCTATTGACTCGGATTCAAGTCGGACTCAAATTGCATGAATGACTTGACTCGGACTTGACTCATTGATTGTACAAGACTCGAGACTTTTCCTCACAGGAAAACAACATCATGTTTCAAGTACAGTTTTGAGTGAAAATGGTCCAAATGTCCCCTCTTCAGGATGCTGTTGCAATCAGGGTGTCTTTGAGTATATGTGTGCCACATTTCATGTTTATATCTATTGTAGAAGAATGTTATCCCTTTGGGGATAGAGTTCACAGAGTAGGGGAAGAGATCTACAAATGTTCCCGCTTTTATTGCAATTGGGATTTCTTGGGCTATTTATGTACCAAAGTTCAGCTTTGTATGTGTTGTGGAAGTACCTTAACCATTTTTATATCCATTGAGTGAGGCTCGCTGCTCAAATGGTTTTTCTGTGTAGAGAGAATATATTATACTGTAAATAAGCATCCCTTATTAGCAGCCTTCACCAGACTAGAGGCGTTCCATACTGTTGTGTCCTAAAAAGCTGCATGGTCGAAAAGGGGCCACAGCTCAGCAATAGTAAAAGCACATCCTTTGCATGCAGAAAGGCCCAGGATCAGTATCTAGCTACACAATTGCTTGCAGTCATTACTGCTGATTCAGAAATGTGAAAAGGATATCTGAGAAATCTCTCCAGTTCTTCGAGAATTTGGAGTTTCAGGCGTACATATAATCATTAGGGAAATGCGCAGAACTGCAGACGGTGCACTGTTGCTGGAATCACACTGTCCACTTATTGCTGCTGTTGACCCTTTAGCAGATTACGTGGGGGGGGGGGATGCTGATGACAGCAGCTTGCTTGCCTGTTTGAAACCCTTCCATTGTTCAGCAACTGCCGCCCTGTCATGCCAAATCGAGAGAGGTTGGAGAGTAGCAGAGCAAAGCATTTGAGAAGCAGGATATACGCGGTATGTGTTTGGACTGGCGATGGCCTGAGCTCCCTGGGGAGCTGTTTGTACACAGTTTGGGATCGTGCCTGTTTCTAACGCAGATGTGTGAACAGATTGCCAGCTCTAAGGGTGCCCAGATCTGCAGCAGCTGGTGCCCGGCCAACTCGGCTTGGGACAACTTCCTCTCAGCAAGCCCAATGGTGAAAATGAGGAATGCCCCTCAGGCGGATGAAGAAACCCGGCAAGAGTGACAGCAGGACTTGACGAGCGAGCCTGGTCTACTCATGGGGAGCAAGCAAGTAGAGTTCTTGTTCCCACCCCTCCCTGGTTGCTGGGGCAACTAGGAAGCAGAAAGGAGGATCAGCAGGGTAAGAAGGGAGGGGAACTGAGCACAAATGGAAGCAGGGAAGTAGAAAAGCCAGATCATGAGCATGCTGAGAAGGAGAGAGGAAGGAGGCTCGAAGAGTGTGCCATGGTGGGCGTGGCCCAGTGAAGCTGCCAAACAGAGGGGCGGAGGACCAGGGTGACTCAAACCCCTCCCCAGGAGTCTGAGGCGCTATGGAGAGAGGGACATCTCTAGGGGCTGTAAACACATGATGCTGAACGTCTCCCATACGTTCCCCTTCTAGCCCCCATGGCTAAATAGGAACTCCCCCTCCCCGGCTAGATGGAGACTGCTTGAGGGAGCAGAGGTGTGTGTGAGAGAGGGGATCCCCTGTGCCAGAAAGGGAAATCATCACTTTAAAAATAGACAGCATGTCATGCTGATTGAGCAGCAGAACTGCAGCTAGACACATAAGCGAGATAATGTATTGCAGTGCTTCAGTGGGGGGAGAGGGGAGGTGGAGAAGGTAAGGAACCCCTAAGGAAATATACATACATACACACACACACACACACACACACACACACACACACACACACACACACACACAAAGAGAGAGAGAGAGAGAGAGAGAGAGAGAGAGAGAGAGAGGCTATGTGCCTGATTCACAACCCCCAGTAAGTATAAAAAAGACCAGTTTTCCCATTGGCGGTGTGATCCCATGAGCGCCACCGCCCCACCTCTGCAAACACTCAAAGTTCTCCCCTACTCTTGGGGAGCACTTTGAGAAACACTGCCCTAGGCCATTCCCACTGTCACTAAAGAAAGCCAGAAGAATTACACAGTCCTCCCTGTTATGCAATAGTTGTATTCAAATATGGGCAGGGGGCAGCCCAGCCATGAGGCAAGGTGATGCAGATTCGGGGTGCCCTTCACCCTGAATCCATTACCAGCGCCACCTCCCTCTAACTTGCCTTGAGAGCCACGCTGATCAGTTTTCTGCCCACTTTCTGCAGAACTGAGGCCACAATGGTGGACTCAAGGCAACATTAGGCGGCATTCTGGGTTGCACGGGGGTCACTGGACAGTTTCATTGTAACTAGAACTCAGACAGGTGGTCTAGCTTTTCCAAACACTTTATTACATTCCCCCTTTGAACATGTTGTCTCTCTCGCACAACACCAGAACCAGGAGACATGTACCAAAATTGAGTGGAGGGAGAGTTAGAACGGACAAAAGAAAATGTTTCTTCACCCAGTGTGTAATTCATCTATGGAACTCCTTGCCACAGGATGTGGTGATGGCACCTGGCCTAGATGCCTTTAAAAGGGGGTTGGATAGATTCATGGAGGAAAAGACCATCACAGGTTACAAGCCATAAGCAACCTCCTGGTTTTAGAAGTAGGTTTACTCTGTATGCCAGGTGAAGGGGAATGGCAGCAGGTAACAGGTTATCTTGTTGTCTGTGTGCTCCCTGAGGCTCCTGGTGGGCCACCACTGTGAGATACAGTTAGCTGGACTAGATGCGCCTTTGGCCTGATCCAGCAGAGCTCTTCGCCTTATACCAGCAGCAGGGTTTCAGCAGTCCTATTTGGAGATGTAAGTGATTGAACCAGGGCCCTTCGTTCTGCATACAAAGCAGGTGCTTTAACGATGAGCTATAGCAACAGCACAAGCCCTGTGGTTGTTCATTGGGAGACATGAACGTTGTGAAGGCCCCTCATTACAGAAGTGGCCCTACACCACCACCACCACCCATGGGAGGGGGCCGCCGCAACACACACACACCACGGACACCACCCGCCCCGCCCCTGGGGTGTGTGATGTCATTCTTGCGCACCGCCGCAGTGCGGAAACACACACACACACACACACACACACACACACCCTGGTGCTTTTTTGCTCCTTTTTGGAGCCAAACAGCACCAGGGAGGGTTGGAGGAAAAAAAGTATAAATAAGGCCACGACGCAGCAGCTGCCTTCAGAAAGCCCTGGCCGCCGGTCGTGGCGGACGCTCCAGGGCTTTCTCAGGTTCCGAGGCCGGGCAGGCGCTCCAGGGGAAAGCCGCCCGAGCCGCAGAGCCGCTGCGTCACCGGGTGGGCGTGCGCGCTCCCCCGGAGTGCCGCCCAAGCCGCGGAGCCGCCCGGAGCCACCGCTCTATTAGCTCCGCCCTCTGTACGCCTCTGGCCTTCTGTATGCAATACGCAGAGCCTTTCAGTCTGTTATCTCTCGATTAGATTTGAGAGCACTTTTCATTTCCTCTTTGCGGCTGCTTGTCCAGCTTGGCCTGATGAACTTATGCAATGGCCTTTTTGAAGAGTTAAAACAGGATCCAGTTGTAATTGTTATAATAACTTATTATCATGAAAGCCTACTACAAGATGGTCCCTGATGAGACACTGTGGTGTGTGTCAGGGTCAAAGAACCCTTGACTAAAGAGGTGAAGTCTACCCTGCTCAAAAATCACATTTTCTCCCCCATAGAATAGTCTGTTTAGGCTTCTACCCAGTCACGTCACTGTAGCGTGGCGCACGGAGCGGGCCGCCCAGGGATGATGCGCACAAAGGGTGCCGCCCCCATCCGCACGGAGACTCTGAGGCCGGAAGAAGGCCTCGGAGTGTCCGCCCTGTCCGGCGGTCCGGGGCCTTCTGAGAAGGCCCGATGCGTTTTATTATTTATTAGCTTTTTCGCGCATGCACAGACCGTTTCTGAGGGCAAAAGGACAGCCCTTGCCCTCAGAAATGGTCTGTGCATGCGCGAAAAAGCTTTATAAATGATGCGTCGACGCATCGGGCCTTCTCGGAAGTCTCTGGACCGCCGGACAGGGCGGTCGCTCTTAGAGCCAGGGGTAAGCGTCACCATAGGGCAGGGGTGACGCGCGTGCCCCCACTCCAGGGTGACGTGCCCCCTAGTGACGATACCGCTTCTACCCCTTATCTATGCTGAGTTTTGAGCTTTTCAGGTGGAAGTACTGACATCACCCACACCCTGTAGAATTAAGCATTCACTTACTTGGTGATCTTCAAGTTTGAAGGCTTTGAAAGTAAGCATAAGAGGTCTCTGCTGTGTCCACGAGCAAAGTCACTGTAGGGATTTAACAAGGGAGGGTCATCCCATAGTGAGAAGAGACTGGGAGTGATCTTGTGGACAAGTTCTGGATATCAGTGTAGGGAACAAGATGAGACAATGGAAGGCTAGAGAGAAGGTGGAAGGTGAGATAAAGTGATTAGAGAACAGAAATGTTCTCTGTCAAGGATGCAAAAACAAAATTTACTCTGGTGTTTCATTTTTTCGAGTGAACAAATGTAATACAGTGAAGTTTTTTTTTAATTTTTTTTTCAGCACCAATGGATTGTGGTTTTTTTCCCATTTGCTAAGCTAAACAGAGTAGCGAGTAGGTTGAAGCAAGAACTGCCAACTACAATAAAAAAGAAACGCTTGTAACTTGAACATTTTCATGAGAAAATTCACTCCTAGAAATGCATAAAATAAAATGAGAATTCTTTTTGCTTCATGTTTTGAACGGCCAAGAAAAGAGGCCATCTCGTATCTTGTGTAGTTCTTTCTTGGTGTGTATCTCTTTCCCCTTCATATATCCATTTCAATTACTGAGAGTTGCTGAAACCATCAGCACATAAAATAATTAACAAAGAGGAGCGAAAGAAGCCACGACACACACAAAAAGGTTTGTTCTTAGATTGTCCTAAACCCTTTATAGTCATAAGCAAAAAAAAAGAAAGATCAGCAGACAGAAAGCTGTATTAAGATAAAGCAGATTTCATTTCCCCCCGACGTACACCTGCCCTTGATGTAAGTTGTATTAAAGTGAGTCTAAATCTCTTCTCTTTTTGGACTGGATATCCGGATTGTTCAGCTTTCCCATAAATACAATGGACTCTAAGGACAAGAAAGATGTCATCAGAGTGTGGATTTCAAAATATAATAATATTAATTTAAAGTATTTCCATGCCACCTTTCCATACAATAAATACAAAAGGCAGCTTACAGTAATAGTTAATACACAGTTCAAACAAATACATGTACACAGAAACAATGATCAGGTAACTAAACAGCCAAAAGGTCAAGGAAAGCAATACATTCATAATTTTATTAGATAAAAAGAGATTTCAAAATCTGATGAAAGAAAGACAATATCATGAGTAATCATTTTCAACATGGGTACATTTGTCACTCAGTGGGAGAGGGCATTCCATCTATGCAGAAGGTTCCAGATCCACAGCGCAATCCTATCCAACTTACACCACCGGTGTAACCAGCGGTGAAGCGAAAACAGGAGGCGCCAGAACGGAAAGGGGATTCAAGTCCCTTCCAAAGGAGGATTCAAAGGGGATTTAAATCTCCCCTTCCCACCAAAGCCTCCCGCCCTGCCCTCCCCCGCTGGTTACACCGGTAGTGTAACTTGGATAGGATTGCACTGTTAGTCTTTGGTATGTCCAGGTGGGGTTGACAAAGATCCTTGTTTGAACCCTAGAGAGCTGCTGTCAGTCAGCATAGGCAATACTGAGCGAGATGAACCAGAGATCTGATTCAATGTAAAGCCTGTCATTAACAGCCCAATCCTACGCTTCCCCTTGATGCAGCGGCACCAAAAAGGCTACCGCTGCAACCAAGGGGGGGAGTTGCATAGGCAAGGAAACATTCATTCCCTTACCCAGGGGTAAGCCTCCACGGCACGGGAGGTCTACTCGGACCTGGGCTAGCGATTTCGCCTTTCCGCCAGCACTCCTACAGCACGCTACCCTGCTCTCTGCCAGAGCACCTTTTGTGACTGTTTTACAGCAGTCAGTGCTGGTATGTTCGTTCCACCAGCGGAGCAGCCCAATACAGTTGGGCTGTTAATAACGTTTAACAACAAAGTGTTTATGCAGCACATTTCCTATGGACTCAAAACAATGTGCATATGTTATTTTTACTAATTCTTGCAAAAGCATTATAAGGTAACCAGTATTATTAGTCCCAGATCACAGATGAAAGAGCTAAGGTTGAGTGATAATGGCTTGCCTAAGGCTGATCACTGGACCCATGGCTGCAGTTTCCCATAGCTTGTGCTTGTAACCAGCAGTTCTCAAACTTTTCAGTCCAGAGCCCTTTACACTCCTAAATGGAGTCTTGAGGATCCCCAGAGTGCCTGCGCATGCACAGAGTGCCATAGCGCTGAGCCGAACGCTGAATATTACTGGCAAAGAGCTGGAACAGGAGGGGAATTAGGAAGGAGAGCCACGAACAGGGGATGCTGGAGGGACAGGCGAACAAATTGGGTAGGGGGGCAACCAATGACGGCCACTTATGGTGTGCTTGGGGAGCCCCTGAAGGGGTCTTGGGGGCCCAGGGTTCCTAGGAGCACACTTTGAGAAATGCTGCTCTTAACCATTATGCTAGCCTCCATGTGGTTGCCACTGCCCCAGGTTTCTCATTCACTTGTAGTAATCATATGCATGGGTGTCGACGGAGGGAAGCGCGTGGGGTGGGCTGCCAGGGGACGACGCGCGCACAAGGGTGTCGCGCGCCCCCCGTACTTACATTTTTTATGTTTAAGTTGGGCCCGCCCGCCCGCCCTCGGGTCCGTTTGGCTCCAAAATGAGCCGAAAACGGAGCGGGGAGGGTGCTCTGCTCCTGCACGTGACGTCACGCGCGGGGGCGGAGCCTCTCCCTTAAAGGTGACGCGCGCCCCCGCTCTGGGGTGACGCGCGTCCTAGCGACGCGACTGATCATATGCATGTTTACAGCAAAATCTGTTACCAGTTTCTCAGAAGCAGCTTATCAGTCCCACTGAAATCCACCCCCTCCATGCTATTTGCCCAGGTAAGCTTGATTAGAATCACAGTCATTAAAAGCATTAGCACCCAAATTAATGCTGAAGGTTTCAAAAAAAAAAAAATCATAATAATAAATCAACCAACCCCCTCCCAAAAAACCTCCAAACAACAAAAAAAATAAAACAACCCCCCCCGAATGAGGTTGTGAAGAAGACAATGAAACCATTTTCATTTTTAATCTCTCCATAATTTTTCTTTGTCACACGAGTTAATTATGCCAAAGAAATGTTTTGACATTCAGGTGACATCCTTTGGGATTATAAGAAGTCCCTTTCCATTCTCAGATGAAAAATCGTATCATAAAGCATAATAAATACATTTATATACAGGTTAAAATGAACTTGTTACAATAATGGCTTTTTCGCTTAGAGTTTATCTGGAGCCCCTGAGCTATTCAAGGACCCCATCCCATTCTTTGCTTGCTATTGGCTTCAGCCTCAACTTAGTCCAATGTATACAGATTGAGCCTGAAACATGCTAAGAATCACAGAAAAGGCGACATTAAGCTTTTCTTTGTCTTGCCATCTCCATCTTTTTTTTTAAAGGAGCAACCATGGGGAATGGCATCATAACAGGACAACCCTTTTCCCCTTCCTCACAGTCCCAATGAAAATCACCCTCCCCATCTGTGTCCATTGCACCTTCCCTCTCACCCCAGCATAGTGTCGGTGACTGAGAGCGTGTTGCATGCTGGGGGGGGGGGCTGCGATCAGACAGCCCAGGAGAACTGAGTAAAAATTCTTTTTATTTATCTCCCCATAGGCTGCCTGGCTTCCAATGGGTCTCCTT
Source organism: Plestiodon gilberti rubricaudatus (assembly GCA_026170595.1). Lineage (NCBI taxonomy): Eukaryota > Metazoa > Chordata > Lepidosauria > Squamata > Scincidae > Plestiodon > Plestiodon gilberti. Next base: position 16,535,066 of record JANXHW010000003.1, on the reverse strand, counting down.
GGACCCACACCAGCCTTTCTGGTCTAAGTCCAAGGAGAACCAGGGGGCATTCCAGGCTGGGAAAAGAGGGGTAGAATCTCAGCATGGACCGCTACCACCCCTGCTAACTGGGCAAGAGGCACTTTTTCAATTGGTGCTCCTGTTATATTTAGCAGGGGGTGAGTCTGTCCCCCTTTCACCACAGCGTCTTTCTGGTGGCTGTTTGCTGGTGGTGTTCTGCATCTTTTTTAGATGGTGAGCCCTTTTGGGACAGGGGGCCATTTAATCATTTGATTTTGTCTGTAAATTGCTTTGTGAACTTTTTGTTGAAAAACGGTTTATAAATACTGTTGTTAATAATAATAATAATAATAATAATAATAATAATAATAATAATAATAATAATAATAGCAGCAACTGGGGGGGGGATTTCCATCGATTGAACAGTGCAAAAGGAAAGAGTTCCCTCCTCCCATGTGCCATGGTCTCAACCTGGATTGCTCCCCACCAAAGTTGCTATTGAAAAAAGAAAAAGACAGAAAGGCAAAGACACAATTAACATCACAACTATTCATTTATTTAATACATTTTACCCTGCCTTTCCCCCACTACTGTGGGTGCCCAAGACGGCTTACATAAAAACCAACAATATAAAAACAATGCGGCAATAACATGGCGAAAAAGCCAGAAGCAGCAGCACAAATGTGTCTAATTTGATCCTCATAAGAGCCCTGAACATTCTCATGGGAGATGTCTGCAAATAAGCAATTCAGGTATATTGTTTTGTGCTACAAAATGTATGCAATTGAATTTGGAGTCTTATTTTTTTTTTCCTGAGTGGAACACCTCCAGATTTTTATGACTCATCATCGTGCCTACACAGAAAACTTTCTCAGTTCGACTTGGTAGTTCGGTCTGCATTTCCCATAGTCCATTGCCAGCATCCCCTCTAGCATGTCACAGATGAAAAGAGAGACATGCTTGTAACATCCCCGTGTTCATATATCCCAATAGTTGCAGTGTGTGTGAAATGGCTGGCTATGCACTGCATAACACCTTACAGCTCCTGAGCATGTATTTATATGTACACACACACACACACACACACACACACACACACACACACACACACACACACACACACACACACACACACACACACACACACTTGAGAGATTAACAGCACAATCCTATGTAACGCTGTGCCATGCGATGCAGCGAGGCCTGTGCATCCAGGGCACAAAATGGCTGCCTTGGAAGTCACCTCAGGGGAAGGGAACGCTGGCTCTATATAAACGATTGCTTCAGACTTGGTTCCGCAGCCTGAGCAACTCATCCCTTTGATTGGCTACATAGGCTGCCGTGTCATAATTTGTCCCTTCCCCACCTGGACTGCCACCTTTGGGAACTTGCCTGACCTGACTATGCCCATACCGGTACCTCTGTTCTGCGCCCTCCCCAAGCTCTGTCTACCTGCTCAGAAACCTGACCTGTGCTTTGCTGCTTAACCCTAAACCCCACACACGAACACTCATACTTAAAAGCCTTGGTGTTTGGGCAGGCAAGAGTTCTAAATCCATTTCAGTTTTCCATGTTAGCTGCCAAAATACACTGCATAGCCAGATTAGGATACAGAAGCACCCGTAATTCCCATGGCTCCAGTTCTGTTGTGTTAAGATTATCAAGAGCCTTGATAAAGCTTGTCTAACATTATGACAAATTATCAGTAAATTCAGTGGAAGTTGCCGTAACAAAAATACTGATTGTGTAATTGCTAAAAATAACAGTAATTTCCCTTCTTTATTGCAGCCACTATTATTTCCCGAAAATGAGCTGCCACTCATCCTAATCCTCAATTTAAAGCAGCAGGTTAGTTTAGACAGTTTGATTTTAGCAGTGATCATAAAACAGTAATGCAGATTTTTTTTCTCTCCACTAAGTACTGGTTGTTAAACGTTATAGAGCCAATAAAAAAAGGATTTTCTCCCCGATTTTCTCCCATGGAGAATCTGCCAATGGCAACAGGGTCTGCTTAGAGTCCCATCATGGATTCTATTTTATCATCTTCCTCTCTCTATTATTGAGTCTTTCTGTCAGCATCAAAGGCAAGTCTGTTCTGCTGGAGTGCATCCTCGGGCTCGAAGTGTCACACAGCATGAACTGAGAGAGGGTGAATATTTATGAATGTGTGGAGCTACAGTGCAGTGGTAGGCCATTGACCCATCTAGCCTGTCTACTCTGTCTGGCAGCAGGGCTCCAGTAATGATCTGCCCCGTCATCTGCCACATGTGCAGCTGCTATCTCTCTTAGCAGGAGATAGTCAAGAAGACTGAACCAGAATGCACACATCATGCATTCTACCACTGGACTACAGACCCTCCCCACAAGCATAATAAGCATCATCACAAGGAATTATGGTGTTCCCTTAGTTCTCCAGCAACATTTCACGTCTTCCCCCATCTACCTTGGCTAGCCTCACTCTAACTCCTCAGATTTTTACAGTAACTCCTGTAACTCTCCAATAAAGTTACCAATAAAGTTCAGACCGATACAAAGAGTTCACTTTTTTCCAAATTAGGTTTTGTGGTATTCTGCATCCCCTCCCTTAACAAATATAGGTTTTCTCCACTCACCTGTAGAATTGTGTTTCAAGACAAACAGGAATGGCCGGTTAGCCACAAACTGGTTTTGTGACATGCTCATAATCGCGGTCCCATGCGTTCCTGCAATAGATGTATTTTTATTTTTATTTATTTATTTTTCACATTTTTATACCGCCCTTCCTCCAAGGAGTTCAGAGTGGTGTACATATTTCCTCCCCTCCTTTTTGTCCTCACAACAACCCTGTGAGGTAGGTGGGGCTGAGAGATAGTGACTGGCCCACGGTCACCCAGGAAGCTTCGTGGCTGAGCGGGGATTTGAACCTGGATCTTCCAGGTCTAAGTCCAACTCCCAAACCACTACACCATCCTGGCTCTTGTTTTAGAACAAAGTCACGTCAAACCACATGGTCAAGGATGATTTTCTCCCCTCTAAGTTCTCCTCTTAGCCTAGATTATCACGGCCAATCGTCTTTCCACATGAACAGCGTCTATGTTGGGCTGTACTCTCTAAAACACTTCATCTCATCTCAAGAGACAGGGGAAAAAAGCACTTTAAAAGTGAAGAACAATAAAAGTGTGCCTCAAAGATCCCATAAAGCAAGAGATATGAGTAGCAATAAACAGCATGGTTACAAATCCAGCCAAAATTAAGTACTTTGAAGTCCCACTGATTTCAATGGGAGTTATGTATGTGCTTTGCTCTACAGTTGGAAATATAGCTGAGCTTAAACTTGGGGCTCTTGGAAGATTCATTGGGAGGGGGGTTGTACCTTTTTCATCTATTCTTTGCGGCTGCTGTGGCTGCTGCTAGTTTATGATGGTGGCAGTACTGGCAGCAGCAATGTCCCTCACAGAAGCTTGCAACTGGCAGCTGCCATATTGCTTTACCCGAAACTCCCTTATGTGCTACATCATAACACAGTGTCCCTGAGAGGGATGGGAGAAGCACTGCTACAGTAGCATTGCCTCCACTACAAGGAAGCTGCACAGCTGCCCCAAATTCATAACCCCCTACCCCAAAGGACTGCTAAACTGCCCCTCCACTTTTTTTCAGGCTGCTTTGCAGGCAATGAAACAGGGGGTCATTTTGGCCCAACTCTAATTGAAACTAACAGGACTGAAATGTGCTCAGCTTTTAACAGGGCTTATTTCTGAATAAGCATGACTACAATTTAGCTGTAATGGACTCAGGGTCAAACAAGATGAGGCATTAAATGTGTCTTTGTATTTCCAACTGTTGCAATTTCCTATATTGCAGAAGAGTCTGGCTCAGTTGGGAGAGCTGCTGCCTTCAAAGCCCGAAGACCGGTGAACTTGATAAGTTCGAGACACGCCGCCGGCAAAAAGCTGTGAAAGCCTCCAGGAGGAGAGATAAGAGCTTCCAGCTGTGTCGGTCGAGTATATATATAGGCTTACCATAGTCCCGGAATTGAGGTAGGCGTCAGCCTAGAGCGGACCCCAGCCACTTCCAAGAGTGCACCATGGCTGCCCAATGCGATCGTGTCATTGACTGGAAGCCACACACGCATTGGGCAGCTGCGGTGCACTTTTGGGAGCGGCTCGGGTCCGCTCTAGGCTGACGTCTGCCTCGATTCCGGGACTATGGGAAGCCTATTTGGATATAGTAGCTAGGGGCCCGAATCCAGATCAGGATCAAAGTATGGTGGTAGATGATTAACCCTTTCACCCCATACCATAGTCCAGGGCTGGCCTAAGACCTCCTGATACCATGCCAAATGCTGCACTCCCTTACCCAATGAGGTGCCAGCTTCTGCTCCTTCCATTCTCCAATGTTCTAGTTCAGTGCTCTCCTCCCCTCCACATTTCCTCTTAACATAAGAAGCGCCCTGTTGGATCAGGCCAAAGGCCCTTCTAGTTCAGCTTCCTGTATCTCTCAATGGCCCACCAGATGCCCCCACTCTGTTCCCCTTTTCCTTTTCAAATCCAAGGAGTGGGAGGAGGAGGAGGAGGAGGAACAGTGGAAGTAGGTAGGTGAACAGAAATGGGCATCCCCACCACTCTGCTGCCTGAGGCGACCACTACAGTTGAACTTATGGATGGGCCGGCCCTGCCATAGTTCCAATGGAAATCTCACTGCCAAAGCTGCTATTTGCCCCTGGAGAGGAAGCTACTATGAACACAAGGAGACCTATTGGGGCAGTGGAGGCTTGTCCCCATACTAAGGGAATGAGGAAGCCTCCTCCTTACCTCGAGGAGACCTCCATGACTGCCCTCCCCATATGTTACAGCATGCTCTCCTTTGGCGCTGCTGCATCGACGGTGGGGGATTTAGTTAGAATTGGGCCCTGAATTGAGCAACAGAGTTCTGGATAGTAATGAGAGATGTGACAATAGAGGGCCAGAGAGAGGGGGGAACCTTCAGTATTCAAGGTGGGAAAATGGCCAGAGACCAAGGAATTACATCAAAAGTCAAGATTTCATATCTGACCAAAAAGTGGATGATGATGATGATGATGATGATGATGATGATGATGATGATGATGATGATGATGATGATGATGATGATGATGCCCATCACAAATGTGGAGAGTGATCAAGGCTAGGAGGGCTTGGGAGGAAAAATGTGCAGTTGTGCCTTGGACTTATGAAACCAAGTAACAGTTTATGAAGAGCTGTGAATTTTTATGTGTCCCATAGAATTTTACAGAGCTAGGGCTGTCTGCTTTATAGATAAGGATCACTTTGAAAGAAGTTACATTTCCTAAACTGTGAGCTGTCTAGAAAGGATAAGAGAGCCCTGGGGAATCCACAGAGATGTAGCACTTAGCCCGTTTCAGACATTCGAAGGCTCTTTCACACATTCAGTGCATGTAGGGAGGGGGACAGCAAGCTCCATCCTTCCAAAAGTTCAAAGAGGTCTCTTGTTGGTCAAATAAGGAATGTTTTTCAAGGTCAAATAAGGAATGTTTTTCAAGGTGAGAACTCACCTTGGGTACATGATCTAGATGTCAAGACCTAGGGATGCTTTGATACCAGATTACTGCAGCCAAAATTCTTGGTTGCCTCTTTTTCTTCCATATACTGTACTGTCCTTCCTTTTGAATCTATGTAAGGAATGCACCTTAGAACAATAGAAGGGCTTGTTCACACATGCATCTACATTTCTTGATTTCTACACTTGATGAATGGAAGCTGAATGTATGAACTAACAACATGAAAAAGCACTGTGTTTGAAATTATGCAAGGTGGTAAGAAAGTTTTATCTATGGTGCCAAGTCTGTGATGGCCCGTTCACACATGCAACTTATTACTTGATGTTGCAGTCATCAGGTGATGACCGTGCATTTGTGAAAAAGTTTTGCTGGCATGGAATAGTCTATGAATAGCAGCTGTTGTGCACAGCTTGCGACAAATAGTGGAGGGCAGGAATACACTGAGAAAAACGGGTAACTCTGAAAGGGTAAAAATTGAGTGTCTTCTGAAATGAGGGATGCTTGAGAAGTTAGTGGTAAGTGACTAGGGAAAATTGTTTTCCAAAACACCAAATGGAATATTCTGCTCCTTGAGGTAGCTGCCCCCTGATCATCTTGATGTCTGCCCCAACCATAGCAAATAACTATTATGCAAAACTAGATTTAAAAAAAAAAAAAGGAAGGGACAATCTTGACTGTATTTAAAAAAAAAAGAGCAAGATGGGTGAAGTTGCATTCTGGAAGATACTTGAATGATTTGCATCACCTTTGTCCATCCCATGATGGAATATTTCAGTAACAAATATATTTTACAATCTGCTTCATTCAGCTGCCAGATAGTAGCTGTACATTAGTTTCATTGCCAAACGGGACTTGGTGGTTATGTAATAAGGTAGCTGAATTTGTCACAGATTAGCAACAGTCTTTACACTTTTTGTTAAGAAAAAGGTTTTCCTGTAAAAGATCAAGCCTCTATATGCCATCCACTCACCATCCAAACTATGATGCAGAAGAGAAATAGATGTTAAAATCCTGTTAAATGCTTTTCACTTTCACAGATCATCTACAGTTCCTCTGAATGAGCTCTTAGCAAGTAGAAAATGAGTTACAACCGTCTTTTTCCCCCTTTTAGTTACAAATCATCAAAAGGCAATAGAGCCGTTACTAGACAGTTCTCATACACCATACCATTGTTTTATAATATGGTATTTTCTTTAGGGATTTAGCAAAAGCTATCAAGGATAATAACCTGCTAGAGATGCATTGAACTGAAGAAGTTGAAATATCAAGATGCGGCTCTCCATTTTGAAACTCGTTTGAAGGGCATATTTGTGACTATATTCACTTTTAACTATAGTTATTACCTTCCCTGCAGGCATTTGTCAAACTGAAAGTTTAAAGATGGGCCACATAAACTGGGAAATGTACTTGAGAACAGTGGTTTAAATCTGAAAGTACATTTGCTTTTTTTTTTTTTTTAAGAAGATACTTGCAGGTTGCACCATTAAAATAAAATCAGCTTATGCTTGGTTTCCTATTAGCTCCTTTGCTAAGTAGAACAGGTAATAATTTGTAATGGGATTTTGCAAATTACACCTCTGCAAGTACCACTCATGGTGAAAAGACACAATGCAAAATGGTCAGCAAAGTGGGCCTACTAAATACTCTGCACCAAAGCACAGTTCAAACCTTTTAGCTGTACCACTTGTCCCTTTGAGAACTATGTTCCCTGAAGAGCATCTTCATAATGAAGAGCATCATCATAAGCATCTTCTCCAAACACTCCTCCTGACTCCTCTGCAGTTTTTCTAATGCTTCCTGCCTCGAATCACATTGGCCAACCTTTCAACATGAATGTTCCTGGCCCTTTAATGGCTGTATAGGTGAGGGCATTTCAGCAGAATCAGCAATTGCAGCTGCCAAGCAGAAGCGTCAGGTCACCTGGAGCAGGGGGAGGTCTGCCCCCGGGCGGCCAGCGAGGGGGGACAACCATGCTGCATCGGCTGCAGGAGAAGCGGGCAGGTGAAGGTGAAGAAACAGGTGAGAAGTTTGGCCCGCTCGCCGACCCTAAGCCTTGGACGTCCATTTCAGGGGCGTTCCAGCAGCCCAGAACAGCATCGGGGGGGGGTCACCTCATTAGCCAGTCTGGGAAACAGAACGTTGAACTATACAGACTGGTGGATTGTGCTATATCTAGAGAACTTATCATTCATTTCAGTGAGTGCTTGGAGATAAGAACTCCCCACTGGACTATCCCTTCAATGAGTAACAACATACTCCAGTACTTGCTTACTGAGAAGTAAGCCACACGTACATCTGTAAGAAAGAGGTCTCATTTTGCAGTGAGCATCACACCATTGCAGCCTTAAGATCATAGAAATTCAGGCAACACATTTTATGTTGCTCCAGACTGCTGAGAAGCACTGAATGTATTCTGATGTGTCTGGATGGGTATGGAGTCATTAATTATTGAAGTCATTAACAAATGGCTCCTCTGGGTCCTGACTTTTAGAACTTTGTACTTCGGGGCAAATGTGATCTGCCTGAATTATTAGTTGACCAAGGGCAACTGGAGGGCTAGAGAAATACTTGTAATAAATGTCTCAAAAGAAGGCCTGTTTCTCATATTAAACACATCATGGGGCAAGTTTTCTTCTCCACTTACACTGGGGCCATCCTTTCTCCAAATACACTCAGCAGGATGAAACAGTTAAAAGGACATGTGTGCGTATGCACGCATGCGCGCACGCGCACACACACACACACACACACACCACCACCACCAATAAGTCATTTGCACCTAATTCACTGTACTCAATGGAATGGATCAGTGTGATCAGCTCTTATCTGGATAGGCTGAATAAAATCCTCTCATGTCCTTACCAGTAGATGTTGCAGCTTCACTGCCATCTTCATTTATCTCCATGCCAACTTTTTGAATAGCTTTTGAAATATGTACTTCAGCAGACTCTAGTAGAAGAAAAAAAAATATTTGTTTTGTTTTGAGAAATGAACAATAGTCTGTACATGGCAAAACTGCTATGCTCTGTTTCATTTCTTCTTAGAAGACACTCCATGCAAAAATAAAGATTATACGAAATAAAGATCTCCTTAGTTCTTTTTCCCTTCACCACGATGGTTAGTTGAGTTACAGCTCAATCCTAACCAACTCCGAGTGTGGTGATGCAGCGGCGCCAATGCAACTACCACTGTATCCTGTGGGGTAAGGGAACATTTGTTCCCTTGCCCCAGGGTAAGCCCCAGCAGCTGCAATGGGTCAACTTGGACCTGCGCCAGTTCAATAGCTGCTGCAAGTCCAAGTTGATCCATGCAGGCGGATCGGGCCTAGGAAGGTAGATAAGATTCGGTGGACGCTACTGCCTCTGAACCCGCCCCCTTCCCAGGCCCATTTCACATTTTCCCTGTCCTGTTGCTGGCCCATTCTGCCCTCTCCCATTCCACCCTCCCGCACCCCTTCCACCTCCTCTCTGGCTTACCTGCTCCAGCAGATAGCCAGTGGTCCAGCAACACACGTGGGAAGGCTCTGGCCTTCCTGCCAGCGCCTTGGCAGAATGCTTTACAGCTGCTTTTCAGCAGCCAGCACTGGCAGAATGCATATTCCACCAGTGCGAACAGCCCATAGGATTGGACTGTTAAAAGGGCACAGAGGAAGAGGCTAGTTCATGTTCTTGCATTAGCCTTCTTCAGATGTTTGGGGATTGTACATGCATATGACAGACTCTCCTTCCCTGCTCTATATGCATATGTATACCACGTGTATACAATGTGTATATGTACATGCACACATATATTGCAGACATGCAACAGAACATGCATAGGGTAAGGCAAAGCCTACCTGGTGGTCTCATTCCTATGTGCATTCACTGAAACTAATGTGCATTCTTGGGTGAAACTTTGAACATCTGAAGAAGGCTATGGTAAAATCAACAGGAACAGACTTGAATGAAGGCACACAAAACAAGGTCTGTAAGCACTTCAGCATGTATCCACACCACATCACATCTCACCACATCTTGCTTCAATGCAGTTTTTTAGAATGATGGTAAGCCACTTTTTCTTTTGTCATAAACACTTCAGCTCATGGCATCCACAGGAAAAGTTGTACCTGTGCTACCATCTGCCCCCTGGCTATGATGCAATTTTATGCCCATAATCTGAAACAGCCCTCAAACACTTCACTAGTTCAGAGCCTGGGGCGTGATCTGATGGCCCATGATACACAGCCCAATCCTGTGTAACTCTTGCACTGGTGTAGCAGTAGATCCACCGGTGTAAGTGCACTTATGCCAGTGTAACTTGCTGTACGCCAACGGACGTAGGACGGACACCCGGGTAACCCCCTTGAATCTATGAATGTGCAGTTCAGACGCAGGACAGATGCCAGCGCAACTCCACTAGCACAGGGGGCATTCCGGGGTGTCCGAACGCCCCCAGAATGCCCCCTGCGCTGGCGGAGTTGCAGCAGCATCTGTCCTGCATCCAAACTGTGCATGCGTGGCATCTGAGGGGGGTTACACCGGTGTCCGTCCTGCGTCCGTCGGAGTAAGGCAAGTTACATTGGCATAAGTGCAATTACATTGGTCCAGGAGTTACACAGGATTGGGCTGACAGTCACCTTATGGAAGCTAAGCAAGTCTAGCTCTGGTCAGTAGTTCGAAGATATAAGAAAGGTAGGCAATAAATATAATAAACAAGAAATTTATTGACTTCCAAAGAGGTAGATGTGTTAGTCTGCAGCAAAAACCAGCCAAATGTCTTGTGGCACCTCAAAGAATAGCAAATGTATTCTGGCATAAGCATTTGTGGGTTACAGTTCACATCATCAGTTGGCTTCATTATTCCTGCACCTGATGAAGTGGAGTGTTATAGTCCATAAAAACTTCTGCTAGAGCATATTTGCAGAAGACCCTTTTTACATGACAAGTCTATTCTCAAGCTCAGATTGGCAGATATGGTGGCAGTTCTTCTTCTGCCCTTTGATCCTCACAACAACCACCCAACATGGTAGGTTAGGCGGAAGAAAAATGACCAGCCCAAAGTTGCTCAGGGAGCTTTTGGCTGAGCAGGGATTCGAACCCAGGACTTCCCGGTCCAAGTCCAACATACTATCTACTACATCAGACTGACTTTCTCCAAAATTCCTCAGATTGTTCATCTGAGGATAAGAACATAAGAAGAGCCCTGCTGGATCAGGCCAAAGGCCCATCCAGTCCAGCTTCCTGTATCACACAGTGGCCCCACCAGATGCCTCAGGGAGCACAAGACAACAAGATACTTGTATCCTGTCGCCACTTCCTTGCATCTAGCACAAAGAAAACCTACTCCTACAACCAGGAGGTTGCTTATCCCCATCATGGCTTGTAAGCTGTGATGGACTTTTCCTCCAGAAATCTGTCCAATCCCCTTTTAAAGGCATCCAGGCCAGGTGCCATCACCACCTCCTGTGGCAAGGAGTTCCACAAACCAATTACACGCTGGGTAAAGAAATATTTTCTTTGGTCTGTTTTAATCCTCCCTCCACTCAATTTGAGTGGATGTCCCCTAGTTCTAGTGTTGTGTGAGAGGGAAAAGAACTTCCCTCTATCCACTCTCTCCATCCCATGCATAATTTTATACGTCTCAATCATGTCCCCCCTCAGGCGCCTTTTTTCTAGACTGCAGCAGCATCTGCAGCAGGATGAACCTCCATTTGCTTTGAATTTCATTTTAAGTGGAATCCAATAGAAAAAAAAACCCCTTAAGCGTATGGCAAACGTTCCTGAAAAATATAACTAATCTTATCAAAAATATGGAGACAGATGCAAGTATCTTCTAGATCTTTTTTTTTCCATAAAAAGGTGTGTGTGTGTGTGGGGAGAAAACAGCCATTTTGTTAGCCCACACCTAGCAGAGGCTATTTACATTAAAGTCTGCATATACTGTTATAAATCACAGACCTTGGAGGCCTTTCCATCGTGTTCAAATTTGTCGTCGTCGTTTTCCCCCCCCCCTTATTTTGCTTAACATCCATCCTGAAAAAGCATTCTGGAGAATGTGAACATTTACTGACCACGTTGTGATATTTAGTTGGTCCCAACAAAGATATTGCCCTAATTTTGGCTTTCGTTTTTAGCCTTATCAAGATGGTTCTGGCTTACCTGAAATGTTTTATCACTACATGTGCTTTGAATTTTAGCAGCAGTTCCATTCTGAATGCTCATGTGACATGTCTTAACTTCAGACCAGATGAAGAATAAAAAGCAGCACTCTTTTTCATATATTTAAAAAAACAGGGTATGTGTTTTTTCTTCGTCCTTGAACAAATGCTGAAACGCACTTAGTTAAAAATATGCTTTTACAGCAGAGTATAAGGACCGAAAATAGAGATAAAACTTTCACAATAGCAATATCAGCACCATAAATCAAAGCACCTGTTATTCCAGAAAGGTCACATCCATTATTAAATATCTCAGTAACGTTGAGAGGTTGGAGTCTTTCTTTCAAGTCCACCGTTTGCTCGATTTTAAACCTGTAGGAATCAAAAAGATACAGAACATGGGTTCTCCAAGACAGTGTCACGATAGAGTGGATATACCATCCTATGGGCATGATCCAGCCAGAGGTACGCACTGTTAGGTCCACATTTCAGTGGGAAAGATTTAAATACAGGGCTGGTTTATAACTTCATATATTGTATCTTTGACAATGGGATTTGGCAAAAGGTCATTGAGAGAGGGAAGCTTGAGACTTCACTCCAGTGATCTAGACTTGAGTCTATTGACTTGGACTCGAGTCGGACTCAAGTCTTGTCAATGACTTGACACGGACTTGACTCGGTCGACGATTGTAAAAGACTCAAAAGACTCGACTCAAGACTTGCAGCCTTTTATAACAAGTCGAATTTTATTCAGGTTTAAACACGTTTTCCCCATTAACTAGATAGAGACTTGCAACCAAAGACTTTGGACTTGACTCGAGACTTGGACCCAGAGACGTGGGACTTGACTCGAGACTTGGAGTCAGAGACGATCCACATCCCTGCCTCACTCCTCCATCAGGGTTGCCTTATGGCAAAACTAGTTGCTGAATAAGGATCCAAAGGCTATGAAACACACAATACTAATTGTTATACACCAACATTTTGTTTTTCTGCTTCTATTTTGGGTTGGATCGAAAAGTATATCTTCTGTGGTTTTGTTGATTACAGGTACAACGGCAACTAATTACTCTGTTTTTAGCTACACACAGAGGCTCAGATAGCCAGTATCCTTGATAAGTATTTTATTTTTATTTTTTAATTAAAAGAGAGATAAGAACCAGTATGTTCATTCTAGGGGAAAATATAAATGTATGTCTATGAAGATTTATTGCATTTTAATGAAGTTCAATTTTGGCAGTTTCAATTATGCGAAGCAGTTTTATTATATTGGACAGATTGCTTTCCTTTGGAAACGTTATATGACGGCTGTGACAGCCATGGTTTGTCAATTTCATTGGATGTGTTGTGGCTGATTTGAAATAATAAATTGTCTTGCCTGTAATAAGAGTGGTTAGATCATATTAATTGTTATAAACCAATGCTTCTCATTTGGGTTGGATCTAATCTTGTATCATTTGTTTGTTTGATAGTGATCAAACACATCCATGGTACCAGCCTGCTCCTTGACCCGCAGGTCTGATTCTGACTAATGTGCTCCTGTTTCCCACTTTTTTTGAGATGAATTGATTCTCCAACATTTCACAGATGAAAACAGTTGACACACTTGTGTTGCAACTGTTATATTTTCACACGATGGATCACTGTCTGTCATCCATTTTAAACACTGCTGAAGACCCGTCTTCATCTGCTTTTCATTTGTTCTACACTAGGATGTTCAATCTTACAATGGACATATTTTAGAATAGCTGCAGTTAATTTAATTATTAATAATCAATAATTTAATAATTCCTGTTAATAATTAATAATTCCAATTCAAACAACACTCAGCAGCTGCAGCATTACAAGCTAATGCTGCAAAACTGAAACTGTTTTCAGTTTTCCCTTTTTTCTCACACGGCAGATTTCATCCTGAGGCCTTCAGGGCTTAGCCCTTAAAGAAACAGTACACAACTCACACCCTTCCTGAGGCCTTCCTGGCTTAGCTCTTAAAGAGGCAGTACACATCTCACACCCTTCTGACACTTTACTTTAAAGACTTAGACGAAAAGGGTTGAAAGCTGAACTATAGCAACTTTTGGCATTCTACACTAACATTTTGCAAAGGTCACTCCAAATTCTCTTCAAAATGCAAACAAGGGACAATAGATACTGGAATACAGAGACTGTCCCTGGTAAACAGGAATAATTGGAGCACGTTTTTCATTTTGTGAGACCAACATGGCTCTAAGTTCTAACACCCTATTCCATCGCTTCTCACTGTCCCTTAGTCAGCACAATAATTTTGTCCTTGGCAGCTCTAATATAAACCCTAATCTCACCCACACTCACTGGAGAAATTAGAAAGCATAAACTGCCATTAGTTTAAATAAGTATAAAGCTCCCAGGTCAGTAAATCTGTTCTCCTTTTTCAGTGTCTTAATTCCCAAACTCTTCCACAAGGTGGATTTAAGATCAAAGGGGATAATGAGAAAGCACAGAACACCACTGAGTTCATTACACACCTAGGAAGGCTGATTTCGACCTCATCCTCTTCCATCCCAGCAAACCAGTCTTTAATCAGCTCAGCTGTAATGAGTTTTTCCACCTCTTCTATAGGCACATCTTCTCCAGGAAGGATTAGTAGCAAGCTGAATTCTTCTCCTTTGTAGGGCAGCTCCAAAACCTGGTAACTGACATTATGGTCCAAATAGTACCCTAAAAACAAAGGACAGAGACAGTAGAAATGTCTTCATTGTTGGGGAACTGTAACACACACACACACACACACACAGAGAGAGAGAGAGAGAGAGAGAGAGAGAGAGAGAGAGATGTCAACGCAAGAGTGAATAAAAGAGATGAACTGAAAGTGTTAAAATGATTTTTGGGGGCTAGGAGGAAGGAGCAATTTTAGATGGAGTTGCACTCCCCCTAATGGACTAACAGTGCAATCCTGTGTAACCTTGCACTGGTGTAACTAGATGCACCGGTGTAACAGCACATGCACCAGTGTAAGTGCAATTACACTGGCGTAAGTGCACTTACACCGGTGCATCTACTGTTACACCAGTGCAAGGTTACACAGGATTGCGCTGTAAGTTTGCAATCGTATGCATGCTTTTTCTGAGAGTAAGCCCCATTGAATACAATTGAACTTACTTTTGAGTAGACAAGCATAGGCTTGTGCTTTAAGTTTGCAGCTCAGGGAACCTGGGCCGCTTGGCGGATCCTTACGCAGAATTGCACCCTTAATGAAATTGTGAGTCACCTTGGTGACTCCTTTATTAGAGTAGAAATGTCACCTATAAGCTTTTAAAATGAATAAATAAATTTCAGTGGGCTGTATATGGGACTACCTTTGAAGACTGCACAGAAAATTCACTGGTGGGAAATACAGCAACTACATTGTTGACCAAGACGTGACAAATGAAAAAACATCTCAATAATCCTAACACAATTGCACTGGCTGCCAATCTATTTCTAGGAATAGTTTCAAGTGCCTTGTGGACACTTTGGGGTAACAAGGAGGATGCTGAGACTGTGCAAAACACCCCCAGACAAACAACTGCTACCACTTGTCAATTTAAATGCAGGTTTGGTCAGGAAACCCATGCAAAAGAGCAGATGGGTGGGACCCCAATATTTGTTGGATATCACCCACACTTGAAAATGAGTCCCCTTTTCTTAGATGAGGTGAAAACATGGCAACAAGAACCAGCGGCAGCATAGGTGAATAGGATCTGAGTGCAAAAGAAATTTCCCAGCACAGTCTGATTGTAATAATAAAAAAGTAAAATCACAGTATTCATTAAAAGGATATCAAACTTTACAAGCTTTAAAGGGTTCAAAAATAAAATAAAAATGAATGTAGAAAAATTCTGCCTGAGTTCCTTACTGCCAGGAGGCCTCAGCTGGAAAGAAAGAGTTTCAAAGTCTCAAGCCAGCTTTAAAAGAGAAATGACTGCTGGCGCAGCTTGTCCTTCCAAAGACAAAGCAGCCTCACCTGAAGAACAAACGGAGTGGCCTTCTTCCCACTGAGGTCCTCAAGTTTCCTTCCTCTCTGAAAGAGAACTAGCCAGGGCCGCCCCCTGCGACACCCCCCCCATGGGACACAACACGCCCTGCCCCTGGGGGGGGGACGTCATTGTCGCGTGCCACCGTGGCATGGAAACACCCCCCCGGCGCTTTTCGGCCCCCTTTTGGAGCCAAACAGCGCCCGCATGGGCAGGAGGGCCAAACTTGCAGCCAAGAACAGCTGCACGACGACTCGACGAGGAACCAGCGGCAGAGGGGGCGACGGATCTGGCGGCAAGTACACCCCCACCGCTTCACAACCCGCCGCTTGGGGCCCACCGCCCCCACCATAACGACGCCTCTGCTAGTCACCTGCACACCATTCATCACTCTCCAAAAAGGGGAATGTTTCCTAACTCAATTTCATCCCATGCATAGAAACCCCTTGTTTTCATTCACTGAACAGAAAGGGATTTTACCCAGTCCAGGTGAGGACTGACAAACTAGCCAATAGAAGGTTAAACTTTAGATCAGAGATCTAAATAGAAGATTCTATTCTATTATGGTGACAGTGTGTTGCATGTGTGCAGCATGACCAAAGACGATAAGATTCCTGGACATGCATGTTTGGGGGCACACGTACCTGTACATGCACAATGCGTGTGTCTCCAGAGCATGTTTGTTACTGAGCCTGTGCACCTTACAAGTTAGGACTGAACTGGCTCATGAATGGAAATCTATTCATTGGCCTTCAACTGAGAACTTAAAAAAAATAGTTTGCAACACTCTGCACATGAATAATATAAGACATCTGATTCAATTGAGGGAAATGAACAAGAGAAATGACAAACTGAGACCTTGAAACTTGGAAATTATTTGTCATGTACCAGAGCATATTATTTAATGGGAACGTCGCTGGTTCCACCTTACGATTTGACAAATGCATGATTGGTGTAGTTTGCTATTTCTGCTATAAAGCAATTAGTATTTGATGAAATATCTCTTTTCTCTACACAGCTAAAAATAAATATCTAACTAAAGTACTCTTAAGTATATCGTCACGTGAAGTGATGTGGAGTACTCTGCCATCACAGGATTAAAAACAATAAAATAAAACTAAGAAAAGAAATTACAAATGATTCAAGAACAAATATGTCACTCGTCATAGGTAGGCTTACCAGATCTCCAACCGGGACAGAGTGCTAGACCTTTAGGAGAAGGAATGTGGGCAGGTGTAGCTTGTTAAACCTTAGAGCACAATCCTAGGCATGTCTACTTAGAAGCAAGCCCCACTGAACACAATGCTTCTGAGTAGACATGCCTAGGATTGTGCTCTAAGGTTTAACAAGCTACACCTGCCCACATTCCTTCTCCTAAAGGTCTAGCACTCTGTCCCGGTTGGAGATCTGGTAAGCCTACATATAATTAATATCCAGAAGGGATCCTGACTCTTAGTACCTCTACAAGTGAAGCAGATCTGCATATACAGTACAGTACTGTAGGGAATATCCAATACATGTCTGTGACCATGTTAGCACTGGCTCATAGGACGCTGAAGCACCCAGGGATCTGAAGAATGCGTTGTGACTTAGTGGTTGAGACGCTGAACTGCAGACCGGAAGGTAGGCAGGACAGCAGTCCAAGACCCGAGTGCCGTGTGACGGTGTGAGCTACCATCTTCGTCCCCAACTCCTGCCAACCTAGCAGTTCGAAAGCAAGAAATTGCAAGTAGATTAATAGGCACTGGCGTCACTACAGGGGGGGGGCGGAGCTGTAAGTTCTTCCGTGATCGGAGCCTCCGTTACACGGAAGAACGAAGCGCCCCGCCCCCGCGCCTTCCGACCCATTCAAAGCGGTGAAAACAACGCGCATCCACCGATTTGACTGGGTCGGAAGGCGCGGGGGTGAGCCGCTTCGTTCTTCCATGTAACGGAGGCTCCGATCACGGAAGAACTTACAGCTTCGCCCCCTGTAGTGACGCAAGTGTTAATAGGTACCGCTGCGGCAGGAAGGTAACAGCGTTCCGTGCGCCTTGGCGTTGAATCATGCCGGCCACATGGCCACGGAAGCATTTACACCTAGAGCATTTACACCACTCACATGAATGTGTGCACAGTAACAGGAAGGGATATTGGAATTACCAAGCTTCGTTGTGAGCTGAAGGTGCATCATTGGTATTTTGGTGACTGAACCATCACTCTTAGTGAACTCCATCACATGGGTCCTTTCAGCTTTGAACATCGTTTTCCAGTTCCCCTTGAAGTAAAGAGCATTCACCAGAAAAAGTCTCGTCAGGGGACCAAGATCATCACTTGCAACAAGGTTTCTTATTTTACCTGTACAGAAAGAGATTAACAATGTGTTCAGTTGCCTTTTAAATTGGCCAAGATGCATTCGGAAAGGAAAGGGCTACAGTTAAAAATGATAAACACAATCTGCGTCCTGACTGCAAAGAAACACCATCATAAAAGCCAGACTACCAGCACAATCCTATCCGACTTCCCCCACCGGTGTAACACCAGCGGGGGAGAGGAGTGCAGGGCAGGAGGCTTTGGAGGGGAGGGGAGATTTAAATCCCCCTTGAATTCCCCTTTGGAGGGGATTTGAATCCCCTTTCCGTTCTGGGGCCTCCCGTTCTCGTTGCACCGCTGGCTGCACCAGTGGGGGAAGTTGGTTAGGATTGTGCTGTAGGGCAACAGCTAGAGGGTTGGACTTGACTGCGGGAGACCAAGGTTCAAATCCTCAATCAGGCCAAAATGAGACATTACAGAATATGAATGAGTGAATGAAATCTTTATTGACATAACCATTCCAGAATATCCTTGGCTGCAGCTAAAAGCAGTAGACCTGCATCTTCTCCCAAAACATCACTACATGATTTCATTGTTTTGAGAGTATACTTGTCTGCTCTCCACATGATTGGTCGCTGCTTATAAGGGTGGGGAAATGTGTTGACATCTTGTAATATGCTATTTTAGGGCAAGAGAATCCAGGGACAGACAGGGAGGAGATGTTGGGCTGCTGCATTCCATGGTGCCTACATGTGCTCTGTAATACGAAGGGAGGGGCCTACAGCTTTCTTGTAGAAAGCTTTCCAGGTTCAATCCTTGATACTTACGGGGTCGGGCTGAGAAAGAACCCTGTCTGAAAATCTGGAGAGCTTCTGCTAGTCAGTGTAGACAGTGCTTAGCCAGATTGACCAGTGGTTTATTAGGCCTCAGCCAAGCTCCAAGGCATGCCATAGCAGTGCATCTAGCTCTGGTACAACCTGGTGAGAATTCAGAGGCCAGCCTCTTAATTCTGAGATCTGTGTAATGCAACACTGACTGATGTGAAACTCCAACCTGTTTCACAAACTAACTATGCCAGTGTGCATGGCTAGAAGCCAGCTACATGTCATTGACCTCTCATCAACCTCTCTGTTGTTTCTCTGGAGTAACATCACATTACTTGATGCTCTTGCCAACTTTACACTGAAATGCTGATGTGTGTATTGACACATTCAGCCAAACAACAATGAACTCGTTTATCTAATAACTATTAGCATAGATTTACAGTAAGCAGCGCAGTGGGTTAAACCGCTGAACCATGAGCTGTTGATCAAAAGGTCAGCAGTTCGAATCCGCGACGGGGTGAGCTCTCGTTGCTTGGCCAGCTCCTGCCAACCTAGCAGTTCCGAAGCATGTTAATGGGAGTAGATAAATAGGTACCGCTTGCGGGAAGGTAAACAGTGCTCCATGTTCCAGCCGCATGCTACGCGCTGCGGCAAGGAGAGTCATGCTGGCCACATGACCACGGAGGCATCTTCGGACAACGCTGGCTCTTCGGCTTTGAAATGGGGATGAGCACCACACCCTAGAGTCGGACACAACTGGACTTAATTGTCAGGGGTCATCTTTACCTTTACCTGTACCTTACAGTAAGTGTGGGGAATGGAGCACTGGTTTTTGACAGATGAAACATTTGTTTTCTTTCCCTTTCAAAGAAGTTGTTATGGAACAATAGTTTCCAGTGGCAAAAGGGACAAGGAACCCTGAAGTTCTTTAAAATGCTGGGGGGCGGGGGCGGGTAGGCTGAACAACTAAGATTGTGACATTTTATGGACAGAGGCTTTGTGTTTTAACAAGTACACAAGAGACAGAAAAATCGATAGGTGCAGCTTTCCTCGGGTGCTTTAAGACAACAGCAAAGCAATTGTCTTTGGGGCTAACATTATAGTAGTACTGGCTCTGTTCGATGGTAATTGCTCATTATCTGGCCCCCATGCAATTTCACATTAGAAACCCTCTGTGCAACGGGAAAGGGAAGGAAAACTTTTCCAGCCCCAGCAGCACCTTCCACATCTCTTCTCATCTCTATTGCTGTGCTACAAGGAAGGAGACCTCTTTTTAATTCAAAACGTCAAGTGTATCCTTGCAGTTGTGCAGCCCACCGTATATATTCTTTTTGAAAAAAACATGTGAAATTGCCAAGAGGTGCTTTGCATGAAGAAAGGCCTGGTCCAGTCCCCGACATCTCCAGATCTGGTAGGAGGAGGACGCTGTTTAAAATTCCAGAAAGCTGCTGCCGGTTGGTGTAGTGCAGGGGTGGCCAACCTTCCACCATTAGGGCTACTGTGTTCTTAAGAGTTCTGTAGAAGACAGAATCTTGGCAGCTGCAAGTGCTGATGTTGCTGCTGCTTAAGCAGCTGCCCCTGCTGAAATGCCCTCACCTATGCAACCATTTAAAGGGCCAGCATTCATGTTGAAAGGTTGGCCACCAATGGTGTAGTGAGTCAACACTAATTCAGATGAACTGACTCATAGTAAGGCAGCTTCATATATTCACATCCAAAGTGCAGTGCAGTTGACGAAACTGTGGCAGTTTCACCAGGCTTCTCCAGATTCTCTGCTGAGATGGAGCAAGCTTTTCCAGTTCCATCATTGCTTGCTTTGAGAAGTGATGGCACCAACAGGTGAGGGAGGGCTGAAGACGTGAGATCACATAGTGATGATTTCACTGCTCACGTCTCTACTGCGAGCAGGACAACAGTGCTACGGCCAGTTTACACTTGAAAGCATTGCACTAAAATGGTGGGGGTGGTTTGGAAAACATAGCAGCAAAATGGCAGATGCGCGTCAATGTAAGTAAGTGTAAAGTGATGCATATTGGGGCAAGAAACCAAAACTTCACATACACGCTCATGGGTTCTGAGCTGTCTGTGATGGATCAGGAGAGAGATCTTGGGGTACTGGTGGACAAGTCGATGAAAGTGTCGACCCAGTGTGTGGCGGCTGTGAAGAAGGCCAATTCCATGCTTGGGATCATTAAAAAAGGGATTGAGAATAAAACGGCCAATATTATTATGCCATTGTACAAATCGATGGTAAGGTCACATCTGGAGTATTGTGTCCAGTTCTGGTCACCACACCTCAAAAAGGATATAGTTGAATTGGAAACGGTGCAGAAAAGAGCGACCAGATTGATTCGTGGGCTGGAGCACCGCTCTTATGAGGAAAGGCTACAGCGTCTGAGGCTCTTCAGTCTAGAAAAAAGGCAGCTGAGGGGGGACATGATTGAGACGTATAAAATTATGCATGGGATGGAGAAGAGTGGATAGAGAGAAGTTCTTTTCCCTGTCACACAACACTAGAACTAGGGGACATCCACTCAAATTGAGTGGAGGGAGTATTAAAACAGACAAAAAAAATATTTCTTTACCCAGCGTGTAATTCATCTGTGGAACTCCTTGCCACAGGATATGGTGATGGCACCTGGCCTGGATGCCTTCAAAAGGGGATTGAACAGATTAATGGAGGAAAAGTCCATCACAGCTTACAAGCCATGATGGGGAAAAGCAACCTCCTGGTTGTAGGAGTAGGTTTTCTCTGTGCCAGGTGCAAGGGAGTGGCAACAGGACACAGGTATCGTGTTGTCTTGTGTGCTCCCTGAGGCATCTGGTGGGGCCACTGTGTGATACAGGAAGCTGGACTAGATGGGCCTTTGGCCTGATCCAGCAGGGCTCTTCTGATGTTCTTATAGCGATAAATCAGCACTTGAAAAAAGAATTTCCACAAGACCAGCGGTATTGCGGGGCTAAATGGGTGAGAAGTTTTGCATATCTCTAGCTCCACAGCATTTGTGGAGGAGATGGGGCTAAAATAACCAGCACCCTGAAACTGTACCAGACCCACAGACGC
Source organism: Plestiodon gilberti rubricaudatus (assembly GCA_026170595.1). Taxonomy (NCBI): domain Eukaryota; kingdom Metazoa; phylum Chordata; class Lepidosauria; order Squamata; family Scincidae; genus Plestiodon; species Plestiodon gilberti. The sequence goes on along the minus strand of JANXHW010000003.1, from coordinate 16,513,222 downwards.
TCCTAACACTCTTCACTTTGATGTATTTGTGCGATTGCACCCCTTTAGCCACAAAACCTGAATTCTGAAGACAGCGACAAGGCCTCATGTGACAAGGCCACACAAACCCAAGAAAGCTGCAACAAGAGTTTTTACCATCTGTTTTGTTTTCCACCCAAGTACTGATGGCCTCTGCGGAAGCTTTAGTGTCTTGGAAATTCACCAGCTTTACAGCCGTCTGAAAGAATGCCTCGTTGCTATGGAGATACTGTTCTTTCACCATGAATCCTTCTTGAAGGTAGAGGGCACTGGCAAGATTAAATGTAAATTCCTTTCTTTCAGAGGTGACAGCGAAAAGTGTCTGGAGTGGCAGGAAGGCTTCACCTGAAGAAAAAAAGTGTTAAGAGTGAACATCTTCATCTGAAGAACACAAACCAGCTGTGTAACAGGGTAGTTATCCAATACAGACATCATTTTATATAAAAAAACAAAAAACAAAAAAACCACCCCCCAACTCTCAGGTACTCCGTGAGTTACGTTAGCTGTGCAGGAGAAGAAGAGCATTTGCAGTACTCAGCGGGCTTGGATACTTGATATAAATGCCATTATCTCTGGAGAAAACAAAGAGGAAGAACATGAATGGCCGGACAACAGAGAACCAAACTTGTTATTAAAGGCGACAAGCACAATGACTGCACAGCCTTAATAAAATCATAACTGTCCACAACTTTAGGCTCTCTTCATAGGTTTTTAGTATTGTGTCCTAAAGAGGAATCTTTATATAAGGCTTACCATCGTCCCGGAATCGAGCATGGCTGCGGCCTAGAACAGACACAAGCCGCTCCCAAGGGTGCACTGCAGCTGTCCAATGGGCTTCCAGAACGTCCGGTAAACGACGCGACAGAAGCCGGAGCCCTGTTGGACAGCCCCAGCGCACGCCTGGGAGCGACTTGTGTCCGTTCTAGGCCACAGCCACGCTTGATTCTCGGATGATGGTAAACCTATTTATATAAAAGCACAAAACAGGCTCGTGTTTCTTTTTCTTTTCTTTTTTAATTCTCCTCTTTAAGGCTGAAACACTGAATACGATGGGTCTTACTTCTGAATAGACATGTATGGGATTGTGCTGTAAGACACGTACTAGGGATCCCAGAAAAGCCACAGTCACATGGCAACTTAAGACAAAACAGATTCATTGTGGCATGCACTCTGGTAAACTACAAGCCCTTTTATCAGATGTGCTATCTTCAGTCGGCAGGTTAGGGTTAGGCATGTACATAGGCATGCGCAGGGGAAAGGGAACCCTTGCTGATAGAGTGGCAGAAAGAGAGGTTGTCAAGGGATTCTGACTACAGTGGAAAAAATAAAGATATGGGTCCAGTCTGAACCGAAGATTAACAAATCCTTGTTATACCACAGGTTTGCCAGTTAGAACTGGAAAATGTACACGTTTTTTATGTGTAAAAGGAACTACAGTAGAAAGAGCTTAACTCATGGGGCTAACAAGCCAGATAGGACTAACTGTGCTACCCTATGCCTATCCCATCCTGTGCTATCCTATAAGGAAGACAAGCCAGATACAGTTAGTGTGCTATCCTACGTATAAGGACATAAGAAGAGCCCTACTTAATCAGGCCAATTGTAGCTTCCTGTGTCTCACAGTGGCCCCACCAGATGCTTCAGGGAGCACTCAAAACCGACTCCCTTGCATCTGGCATTCAGAGATAGCCTATTACTAAGACCAGGAGGTTGCTTATTCTTAGGCTTACCATCGTCCCGGATTCGAGGCAGGCTTTGGCCTAGTCCGGGCCCAAGCAGCTCCCAATGATGTACTTTGGCTAGCCAACAGGGTACCAGCTTTGGTCGCGTCGTCGACCGGAAGTTCCGAAAGTCGGAAGCCCATTGGCCAGACAAGGTGCATCCTTGGGAGCTGCTCGGGCCCGGACAAGGCCGAAGCCTGCCTCGATTCTGGGACGATGGTAATCCTACTTATCCCCATCATGGCTTGTAACCTGTGATGGACCTTTCCTCCATAAATCTGTCCAATCCCCTTTTTAAGACACTTAGGCCAGGAGCCCAGAGGCGTCGTTACGGTGGGGGCGGTTGGGGCGGTGGGCCCCAAGCGACGGGTCGCGGGCGGGCGCACCTTCCGCCGGATCCGTTGCCCCCCGCCTCCTCCTTCTCTTCGCAGCCGTTCTCAGCAGCAGGTTCGGCCCTCCCACCGTCCCTGGTGCCGTTTGGCTCCCAAAAGGAGCCAAAACGCGCCAGGGGGGTGTTTCCACACCGTGGCAGTGTGCAATGATGACGTCACACACCCCATGGAGCTGGACGTGTGGTTCTGTGGGGGGTGTCGCGGCGGCGGCCCCCTCCCACGGGTGTGTGTGTGTAGGGCCGCTTCTGCAGGAGCCATCACCCCATCCTGTAGCAAGGAGTTCCACAGGTTAATTACATGCTGGGTAAAGAAATATTTCATTTTGTCTGTTCTAACTCTCCCGCCAGTCAATTTTAGTGGATGTCCTTTGGTTCTGGTGCTGAGTGAGAGGGAGAAACCAGGGTGTCTTATGTATGTTTATGCAGAATTATGTCACATTCAGTTTAATGGGGCTTCCTCCCAGGCTAGTGTATTAAGAATTGTAGCCTTAATACCTGTCCTGGGTGCAATCACACTTTGCCCCAAAGATCAGGTTCACAGTTTGGGAGTACTCTTTGACTGTCTGTGGGACTGTCCTTGAAAATGATCCAGAAATGTCAACTGGTACGGAAACGTGTAGCAGGATTGGATTCTTAGCTGTACCAGAGCTAAAGACAGACTTTAAATAGCAGGACAACGGAGCTCATAAACATGCTATGCCTGTGTACCCAGCACAATTTTTCATATGAAGAAAAGTCTCATTATAGCGTTGAAAATGGAGCATATGGGTTAACATCACCAAGGTATTTATCGTTCTAGTACATAATGAAGAGAGTCCACTTTGTAATTATCTTATTACTTTGCTGTCTATCTTCATGCACTCTAATAATAAAATGCATCAACTTGGACGTAAAAACTATTGACCATATCCTCTGGAACCATTTCATTATTGAAGGTGCATCAGCATTTTCTCTTCTTAATAGTCCTGAAAGTTTCCTTCTTTTTACTGCAGAATTAAGTCCTTTCACATTTAATGAGAGCATCTTAAATTTCTCCATATTAAAAGTTCATGAATACATCCTATTCTGGGAACTTTGCAGTACCTATGCTCTGGTTTTTCCACTCTTTTTTTGCCTATTCTTCCCTATTTCCCTTCTAAAATTTCTAGATGCTTCTGTGCATGTTCAGCAGGCTACAAGCAGCTGGGACATCAACCACCTGCAGCTGCCATTTGTCCTTTGTTTAAAATTCAATTATTCCCCAGCCATGTGCTGGATATGGATTGGAATACTTCTTCATGTCTGCAATAGCTCCCAGATTGGCGGCTATCTGCCATTGGGCAGCCAAATCTGCCTGTCTAAATAAAGGAGTGGGATGGAGTGGCCAGGTGTGTTCCACTCCTCCAATCAGGTAGCTTGATGTCATCATAAACCTAGGTTACGTAAGCCCAAGTACAAGGAAGCTGTTTTTTTGTTTGTTTGTTTGTTTGTTTTGCTGGTCTGCCATGGGAAACCTAATGCTGGTACCCAGAAGACACCCATTTACTCTCCATTAAGTGGAGGGACCCAGGATTTCTTGGACAATGTGAGCAGCTAGTAATAGGGACTGAAATCATAGCCAGACACATTCAGAGAATTAATGTGGAAGGTTTGCCTGTTTACTGCAAGCCAGCTGCTAGTTTCACTGGTTTAGCGAGGTAGCACGTTTTGGGTGGTTTGGTAAGCTTTGCTCGTGAGTAGCATCTCAGCTCCATCTGTTGGGCACTATTAGTTATTGTATCTATTTGTTCAAGCTCTATGTCCAGCCAGCCAAGACTGCCAAGTGCAGGCATTTCCCATCAGCTTGCTTGAACATTTCAACCTCTCCTTTCCCCCTTTCACTTCCTTTTTTTTTTTTTAATAAACTGATTACATTTTATCTCTTGGCTTGGCCAGTCCATGCTCACAGGTAATAGTCCAATGCTGCGCAACATCCGCCACAACGTGCAAAGCACACTGTGGCAGATTCTAAGCAGGTGGGGCACACCTGGTGGGAAAGGGACGTTCGAAGCCCCAGCGGCCCCAATGAGCCTCCTCGGAATGTGCGCCAACTATTTTGTTGGTGCACATCCGAGGGGCCAGTGTAAGGCCAGCCAGGTCCAGGATGGGGCTTTGGATATCGGCGGAGTGCACTGCCAATATCCCCGCCCCCGTCCTGGCCGGCCAATCGCGCCCTCCCACACCACCCTAGCCTGCCCTCCCGCCCCCTGGTGCAGGACCTACCAGCGTCCGGCAGCCAGATCCTTGTCCGGCGGCAGAGTGAGCGGCGCCAGCACGTTAGCGACACCCTATGCCAGCAGAGCACTTGCTCCGCTGGCGCAGATCTGGGCAGGATTGCACTGTAAATCAGTGAGTTGTAGGGTCTGCCCTCTTTCAGACACTACTGTGGTTTTGCTTTTTAATAAGAACCACTGGGGTTCACTGCTTTCCTGAGAAGGTTTTTCCCAGATGCCCTCCCCCCCCCCCGTCTGGTTTCTATAGTTTAGGATGGTAGCAGTAGATAGGAAACTACCAGTTTTCTTCCCTGTTCAGTTGCTGATCCAGTAAAGGGAAAGCAGGGGGCAGGAAGGGGTTTGTGAACACTAACTACTACGTCCCACTCCCTCATCAGCCTGCCTTCTCCCAGCTCCCTTTTCCCTGACAACCTGCATGCACAGGAGTTTTGAAATGTCAGCGGTAAACCTGTGCAATCTACAAGGCCCAGGAATGGGGATATGAGGCAGCTAAGTCTGGATCATTTTCATCATCACATCCGGCGTCCTCCAATGCACATGCATCCCATGAGGCACATCCCACTTTCCCATGTGGTGAAACATTCCAGGAGCAGCATTACTATCAGGGTTTAGTAATCAGGGTTTAGCATTACTATCAGGGTTTATTATCAGCATTACTTTAGATCAGAGAGCACTGAATATTTCTGGTGGCTTGATTATGTTTGCTCTGTTTACAAATATGCCAGTAAAGCAGAAGTGAAGGCAAGCAGCTGACACGCTTACAAGGCAGCTGGTCTGCTACCCCACCTCAGACTCTAGGGAGAGGCCCTGCACCCCCAAGTGCTTCATCTTCTGACAGCTCACAGTTCTCTTTTTTTTCTGTCTGTGACTTCAGAACTGCCAGCTGCTCTCTCTCTCTCTCTCTCTCTCTCACTCTCTCTCTCACTCACACACACACACACACACACACACACACACACACAGGCCCAGCCCAAACCCAAGCACCACTTGACACAGGCACAAATTGTGCCACTGCTGCTGCCCCCCCTGGCACCGCACAAATGCACCCCTGAAAACACATCGGAAAGGTGGCAATCTGGCCATCTTCCCCTTTAAAAGGTAAAGGTATCCCTTGACAATTAAGTCCAGTCGTGTCCGACTCTAGGGAGCGGTGCTCATCTCTTCTTGGCAATTTCTTGCTTTCGAACTGCTAGGTTGGCAGGAGCCGTCGCACGGATTCGAACTGCCGACCTTTCAATCGACAGCTCATGGTTCAGTGGTTTAACCCACTGTGCCACCCGCTGGCTCCATCTTCCCCTCCATCTTCCCCTTTACCTCACTTCTTCCTCGCATGGTCCCTTTAAACCAAACAGAAAGTGCAGAACATGTACTTCCTATTTTGTTTAAAGAGGGATCATGAAAGAAAGGAGTGAGGTGACTCACAGCCCAATCCTATCAAAAAACCCTCCCCCAAAACCGCTCTGTCTTCTCCCTGCAGCAAGATCTCGGTGTGTGGATTCTGCACACCATTTTTTTTCCCTGACGAAGCTCACCACGCAATGAGCAAAACGTCTGAAACCAATGCTATTTTCAGACCATTGCCATTAAGCCCCCAAAATGTTTAATTGTTATATCACCCAAATTTTTATTTCCTCCATTTTTTTCAGGATGGTGGGGTTGAGGGCTCACCTTGAGCTCCTCCTAATGTCTTCCTCCTGGTGGCTGCCATGTTTTTTTTTTCTCCACAACACCCAGGGCAGTCGCATCAATCCAGAGCATTGTGGCAGGGACGGAGGGGGGGGGGGACATGACTGCCTCAACTACTGACCATCATGTTTTTGTGGTAGCATCCATATTTTCCCCCACAATGCCCTTGGCCTGCTACAAGGTGAGTCACCATCCCATTTATCATGGAAATGAATGGGGGCTGAATGGATCATGTGCCGTTTGGCCAATTCAGGTCTTGGAGGCTCTCATTTTGAGATGAATGTAAATTTGACCCATTTCGTCCCATTTGTTCAAGTTACACACCTCTACCCAGCAATCCCTTCTCTGAATATGAGTACCCAGGTCCCGAATCGGAACCTCGCTCCTGTGCACCATACTAGTGCATACCACAAGTTATTCACATATAATATTGCCACCGTGGCATAGGATCAAGGCTGATGAATGTGCTATTTTACCATCCACCCCATTGAAATGGCTTTATGTTGCTATCTAGTGAGTCAAGTATTGGAATTCCACAGTGCCAGAAGGCCCTTAGAGCTCCAGCAGGGATTAAAATTGACTTGAATCAAGAGAAAGCAATATCTGCTACATTTAAAAAGAGAGCCGGAGTGTCTGAGAGCAGTACTGATGACACAGAAGGTTAGCTTTCAAAGCGTCTCTCTCTGCATGCATTTCTGCACTGGTGGCACCGAAGATACGGAGGAGACTCTTTTTGAATTCACTTCTGCTTGTTAGACCTACACCTACCTGCCTTTCTTAGTTTCTTGCAAGGCTTTTGTGCACTGCGCCTAATGAGCCCTCCCCCCCCCCCCCGCAGTATGGATAAATACCTTTAAACCCACAACCTGTTGATTCCTGATTTCAGCTTTTCCCCAATTATCTGAATGCACTTTTGAAGCAGCTCCACCAACTTTTAATGAGCAAGGATGAGACTGACGCCCTTATACATTGAAACTGCAAGGTGCCTCAGCAAAGAGTGTGCCCGTTGATGGCACCGGAGTTGGGGCATTTGCAGGTGAGAATTGGCAAGCTGGAAGGCATGCCTTAAACCAAGGGTGGCCAACCCACAGCACGCCATGTACCACATTTTATGTAGAGAATCTTGAACGTGTCACTCCCACCTTAACATAACACCCCCTCCAGAGAGATCACAGGAATCTTGAAGCCTCCTTCCGTCCAGCACCTGGCTCTGCATCGCTGTCGCAGAACTGGGCATCGCTCTCCTCCCCGGCTTCGCTTTTTAAAGTACCGGTTCATCTCCCCACTAGCCAATCCCAGTGGCTGGGCTGACCCGCCTCCTGGCTCGGTTGGCCAAACCTCTGCTTGTTCATCTTCGGCCCTTTATGGGCCTCTTCACACTGCCTCCACAGCTCTCGGTGGTGTGGATGGCGGGGCATAGTGGTTTCCGGGCTTTACGCCAACGGCGTGGGCTCCACAGTGTGCCACCCAGAAAGTGCCCATGTGCCACTTGTGGTATGCGTGCCATGGGTTGGACATCCCTGCCTTAACCCATTTTATTAATTTATTATAAATAATAAATTATTGTTTTATGTATTAACGCACCGTCCCCTGACCTGATGATTTACCCACACAGACCCACTTTCGGTGCCTTTTTTGCCCTGCAGTCGGAGTGGGAGCTGGCAGGGGCAAGTGTGAGTGGGCAAGAACTGTTTTGTAGGAAAGAGTTAACCACACCTTCCTGCCCACTGATTCACCCCAGCAAATGTCTCTCTCCTGCATTAGTATAATGTTGCAATATAGACTCCCACCTCAGATTCCTTTTAATTAGGAGGACCAAGCTGAATGTTTCTAGGTTCAAACTTTTGGCTGAGAATTTTGGGGTAGGGGTGGCAGGGGAGCAAAAGGGAGGCTGAAATCAAGGGTCAGTTTCAGAGGGGTGAAACAGAGTGAAGGGTTTGTAGGGCGTGGCTACTTTTGCACCGTAAGGGTATTTTTTTTCTCCATTCTTCATGGCATGGCTTGGTGAGAAAGAACATTTTAAAAAATAAAGAATAAAATATAGCTGTTCACATTGGGGAAGAGGGAGCTAAAGAATGCATTGCTGGCAGCTGATATGCAGGAGTCAGTCGGAGTCAGAGGGCAAACGAGGGACTGTATACTGTATATCCTGGTATTATTTATACGGACCTCTTTTTCCCACACTGTCTCATGTCCAAAGCTCATCTCAGGGTGCTACACATTTTTTATGAGAATGCAGTGGTGTGAAGTCAATTAAGCAATAACCACGTACTATCACTGAACGTGGCAATCACACATAGCACTCAGATGTTCCAAGACCTTCCTTCTTGTCAATGTTTGACAGTAAGGAATTTGGTGAAATTTAGAGAAAAAGAGGGTCTCTTTCCTAAAGAATTTTCTAAAGGGAAAAATTGAACCATAATAGTAGGCAATCATCTGCTTGAATGGATGGATTTACATCATCTGTGAAGGTCTAAAAATGTTCTATAAAGACCCTCATCTGTCTTTTTCTACATGTTTTTTTAATTGTTTTTTAATTGTTTGCCTTGGAAGTCAAGTGATGTTTTTAAAAGTCAAATATTTCAAAATAGCTTCATATACATACACTAAGCAATGTCAAGCATGTTCTTTGTGCATTCAATTTGATTTGTAGATTGCATTTTGCCCAGATTGCATTTGAAATATAAGCAATTATATCAACTTATTACATTTCGTAGAAACTGCACTTGAAAGCATTCTTCAATTATCGCCTCTTTTAGCTGCATGTTTCTTTTGGGGGGGGTTGTATGTTTTTGCACAAGGAAGGAACCAAAATATGTTGCATACAAGCAGGAGATAATGGATTCACACCCCTGTTCTGCAAGTCACCCACAAAGAAAAACATCAAAAATTGTCTTACAAAATGTTCTCACTCCCTATTGATTGAGTAGGCTGTCACAAATCTGAAACAGATAACATCCCAAATGATCAAAAAGTGAAGGGGAGTACAAACGGATGTTCTTCATCATAAAACATACCTTCTATTCTTCTATATTTAAGGATGTGTACAGAGATGATAAGCTTTTCAGAGAGTGGAGACAATGTAGTACAGGGGATCTTAACCTTTTTTTCAATTACAGATCCTCCAGTGGATTGCCCAATATGTCCCCATACCCCCTTCACCAGACTATTGAAATCATCATCTCCAGTCCTATTAGGTACAAGCATGACTTCAAAAGATTTCAGTAGCTTGGTTTTACTTTACATATGGATAGCTAGGAACATAACGCCTCAATCCGTATTGATAATGGTGATAGTAATCTAATCTAATAACTTTTTTTAATTGTTCAGAGATCGAGTCCCATACCTCCATCATTTCGTTCCCATACCCCCAAGTGGTATGGATAGGATACCTCCTGTTCTGAATTCCTGGTATAGTAGCACTGTTACTATGAGCAACAGGTATGTTGGTGCTGAGCCAAAATCCCCACCCCCAACTTCATTGGCTTGTTCATAGGCTGCAAAGTTGGGATGGCATTTTGGAAATGTGAGGATTGCAAACAGGGTGGTGAAGTAGGGAGGGCATTTTGGCTCAGCACTAACATGTATGTGAGGTGAAGTCGGCAGTGGTGATTGTGCTTCCAAATGCTGGTGGACATCTTTGAGGGTTTTTTATTATTATTATTCCACAAGATTCCAGAATAAGGACAGGAAGTATTGCATACACTCAGGTGAGATCATGACCATGACACATAACGTTGTGGCCTCATCACGAAGCTGAACCAAAGTGAGGAAAACGCTTCATGCCATCACTTCCTGCCTTCAACAGGGGTCGGCAACCTTTCCGACAAAGGGGCCAGACATTCAGTCTTCACGTCATCGATGAACTTCCAGGTTGCCGAGCTCCCGGAAACAGCTGCATGGAGCTCGGCGTGGGAGGCAAAGCATTCTATCCAATTTGCTGCGCACTGGACAGGGAATGGCAGCGTCCCCTACCCAGGCTCACACAGTGGCACAGGGACTCCACGAGCCTGGGCAGGCAACTCTGCCATGCCCTGTCCGGCATGCAGCAAATAGGGAGGGAGGCTTTGCCTCCCAAGCCGAGCTCTGCCCAGCTGCTTCCGGGAGCTTGGCAACTCGGAAGCTCAGCAATCCCAATTCGAGCTCCGCATGGGCCAGATGACTTTGGGTGGCAGGGTAGATCTGGCCCATGGGCCATAGGTTGCCAACCCCTGCTCTAGACTCTTGTGGTTTTTTGTTTTTTTAAGAAAAGCATTGCACTCACCAGCACTCAGTTCTGCCAAGAGCGCAATTGCTGTCCGGAGTAGAAACAGACAGTGGCAAAAACAGTAAGGTGGTAAATTTTTGAAACCTTTACCCATCCCATAAAGCCCCCACATACAAGCAGAAAATATATCCTTTTTTATGTCCCACCATGATAATTGAGACAATCACAAAGTGTTGATGACTCTTAGGTCAGAGATACTCACCATCATTTCCTTGCAGATTCAAAAGCTGTCTTATCTCATTGCGTGCTTTCCCCTTGGCTCCTAAGTGTACCATTCCAAGGGCCAATGCAGCTCCAAGCGGGGAATAAAGGACGTTCTCATTCTTCCGGGCTAAAGAAAGAACTCGATAGAGATCCACTGCAAACCACGTGATGCCGTCATCAGCCATTGGCTTGGAAATGGGGCTGCTGGTTAGGCAAATCCCAACAGCAGTCACAAGAAGGGTCCAAAATAAAGCCGTTCTCATTGTATCACAGAGTATTGGGTAGCTCCTTTTGCTGCTAAACTATTGGAAATGACAGTGAATAGCACATAAGCAAATGAGTTCAGTTCAAGTAAGATTGAAAACTTTCATGGCCAGCAATGATAAAAAAAAAACACAGTCTGTAACTTTGTTATGGGATAAAAAGCCATGCTAAGCTAAAAATATTTTTACAGCTTTTAAAAACTATTAAAATATGTTTAGCTTAGCATGGCTTTTTATCCTGTAACAAAGTTACAGACTGGTTTTTATTTATTTCAGTTCAGTTATAATATCTGAGTAGTGTTTTTTACTATTCAATGTGCTCTGCAATTCTTATTTAATTCACCTCCAAAATAGGGATCATGAGAGGCATGGATACTGTGAGAATCGCAATCACACTGTTCCCTTGACAGGGGGAACAGATTCCCAATTCCACTTACATGTCCTCAGATCTCCTCCCCACATCTAGGTCCACATGAATTCTCCATTTTTACTTCCCTTCTCACAGTAATTCTCCTTCCTTGTTGTACTGGTGAGAGAAGAGTCCTCACTTTTCCAACACTGGCCTTCATTCCCTAGGCCCAGCTAGCCATGTTGCCAGTTTCAGGGGGATGGAAAAGGAAGAGCAGGACATGCTCTCGAACCCTTTAGGGCTCATCCCTCTCCATATGACAGAGACAAAATGGTGCCCTCAGAGTAAAAGACAAGCTAGGAAAGGACAGGATGACTGTTAGTCAGACATCTCCTTCAGTCCCAGATATCCTGTGGGTGGGTTGGCCTTAACAGAGACAGAAAGAAAAGTTGCCCTAGGCTAAGCAATTGTGTAAATCCATGACTTTGAGCCCTGGACTTCAAATCAAAGTCCAAAGCTGCAATTTTACTACACAGTCAGCTCCACAGAACTTAGTGTGATTTACTTTTTGAGTAAACATGTCTAGAATTGGGCTATTCCATCCACTGGGCAATGTTAAAATTTCAAAGGAACAGCAGTCTACCCTCAAAAGTACCATGTGTCTCTGACAACAAAAACATTCATTTTCCCTGTGTTCTATTGCCAGTGTCGTTACCACACCCATAAATTAAAAACTCATTTAAGAGAGAGCCAATCCAGATTACTGGGCAGTTGATTGAAACATTTACATATTCTCATGTAGGGCTCGTGTACACCATCACGTACCATCAGCGGTATTTATTTTGAACGGTCATTTAAAAGACTCAACGTAACTTAATTTTCTTTCCCAGTGATGGAAATTACGATGCTGGAGTTCTTGACATTAATTAACAGCGGTGCAATTTCACTATTGGTAATGAATGGCTTTGTGGTAATTAATGGATGCAAGCTATGAAGCTGTTTGTTGCATCGGTAATGCAAGGTCCGCCTTCTGACAGTAATGAAACCAACATCCCAGGGTAACCTGTGTAGGTCACCCATCTGGGGAGGGTGAGCGTATTTAAAAGGGGTAATGGGTTCCTGTAACTTTAATGGTTATGGGGGCAGGACGTCTGGCTCAGTTGGTTAGAGCATTTGTCTCACAAATGCCTGAAGATATGCAGGACAGCAGTTCAAGACGGCCGGAAGTCTGTCAGAGAGCTGCTGGCATGCCGAGCTGATAAGCTGCAGAGCCCTGTGGGGGAGTGGAGCTGCAGCTGAAGCAGCTGAAGCTGAAGAGTGTTGAGGCGAATGCCAGAGAGATAGAGAGAGAGAGAGAGAGATGGACTGTGAAAGTAACATCTCGAATGAAGGGTTCTATGAAAGATTAGAACGTTATTATATTGTAAAAACCCTTGAGGGTTTAGAACAGCCTGCCCATGTACACCGCCTTGAATAAAGTCGGAGGAGAAATCCAATGACCAGAAAGGCAGTATATAAATACTGTATATATATTATACAGGGCAGGGCGGGGGGGCCCTCAGAAAGCCATGGAGGGGGTGTTCGCTCCTATCCACGGTTTCAGGTATCCACGGAGGGGCCTGGGACATCCCCAGCAGATATGGGGGGAGTACTGTACTTCAAAAGACAAGGGATTTGAGTGTCCTTATATATATATATATATATATATATATATATATATATATATATATATATATATATATATATATATATATATATATATATATATAGATATATATATATATATATATATATATAGAGAGAGAGAGAGAGAGAGAGAGAGAGAGAGAGAAGATGTGCATCTCATCATGCAACCCAGAGAAAAGTTGCAGTAGGCAAGAAATTAATTTGCCCTCAAAAAGTATCTTTCGTTAATTACCATGTTGGAAATTGAAACCCCAGTTTGAGAGGGCAATGTGCTGAATGGGCAGGGGGGCACTTTCGAGTTGATAATGGCAAGGCAGGTAAAGGGTTAAGTAGCGGTATATACATGTACCACCACATCTCCACATCTCTCCACAGTCATCACATTGCCCTCTTTCAAAGCTTTTTCTACAAAAAGAAACCAGAAGTTTGTTGTATGAGTTTGTATGTAATGTTTACATTCCTCAAAGTTTGAAAATGAGTTTGTGATATGACAGGAGGATCAGTCACTCAAAAGGAGGAAGTCAAAGATTCCACTAGGTGTGAACAAGCACACCTTTGGATCCGAACCATGGTCTGGATCCAACTCATATTCACCAGTTAGGGCTTTTCCCATCAACGTATCACGTCCTTGTTCACACCAATATTTGGTGAGACTAACTAATTCAAGCTTTGACCCTTTTATGGCTCCAAAAGATGCCCTCTGCAGTCACAGGAGTGGACTAGGCAAGATGTGGAGGTTTGATGAATGGAATTCCCAATATCTTTTTTTCAGGGCTGTGGTAGGGGAGGTTCTAGCCCTTGCCCCTGCCCTGTAACCCCAATCCAAATCACACAGACCCATAGCGGTTTTTTGCAATGTGGGAAAATGTATGGGCACACTTTTGTGCTAATAGTAGCTTTGGAGTACAAACCCCAGAGGCTGCTGGATTCCCTGAACCAAGCTTTGGTTCCTTGAAATGTCTCATGGGAAGTATGGCCTGTGTTAGCAAGAAAGCCTAGCCCTCTCTGTACGGGTGGGCCCCCATATTCACTGATCCGCTATCCACCGTTTCAGTTATCCACGGATCGCGGGGACCTCCCCAGGCTTTTACTTTTTTCCCAGTAAGCTTCATTTCTTCCTTAAACCAACAGGAGAAGCAGCCTCTGGCTGCTTATTGCAGGCAAGTATTATTTGCAAAGCCTCTGCAAAGCCTCTCTAGGACTTAGTCTCGTTCTACTTGCCTGCATTGGAGGCTGCTTCTCTGTTTTAAGGAAGGAACAAAGCTTGCTGAAAGAAAAATAAGTGCTGGGGGCACGCATGCCTGCCCGCAGGGGAGGCAGGGCGGGGGGGCCCTCAGAAAGCCATGGAGGGGGTGTTCGCTCCTATCCACGGTTTCAGGTATCCACGGAGGGGCCTGGGACATCCCCAGCAGATATGGGGGGAGTACTGTACTTCAAAAGACAAGGGATTTGAGTGTCCTTATGAAAGCAGGCCCTGTGCTCTCTGGGAATTGGCACTCTCCTGGCCTTTTTGAAGCTGTACATCCTTAAAACAGCCAGGTGACAAGTTTTGCCTCACCTCAAAATTTGGCAACCGGAGTGTACCTGATGGTTACCCTAGAGCAGGGGTGGCCAAACTGCGGCTCCTGAGCCACACGCTGCTCTTTGACGTATAATCTGAAGCTCTTGGAAATAAGTTGGCTGAAGCCCTTTTTGCATCACAATTAATATAAAAGGTAAAGAAGAAATTTTCAAGCTTTATAATTATTTACCAGGTATAAACTGAGTGTCCGCTGGATTAAAACATAAGTTTAATATTCATGGTGAGTAAATATATTTAAGAATTTCAATGCTTCTAAAATATTGTGGCTCTCAAACATCTCTCTGTCTTAAGGCTCTCAAACATCTGAGGTTTATTGTATGTGGCTCTTACACGTTTGGCCACCCCTGCCCTAGAGTGAGCCCATAATCTGCTATTCATTAAAAGCTAGAAATAATTGGGATGCTTCTTTCAATTCAGTGGCCATTCTCTTCCTCAAGCATAATTTATGGTATATTTTGCTGCCCTCTTGGATTATTAGAGAGATAGGGGTAGATCAAATGAGAGTTGTTTTCTGTTCAATTAGTGAAGTTTTAATTGTAGGCCCTCATTATGTCTGTTGCAGGCTTTGATCCTCCTTTCTCCTTCTAGAAAAGGGAACATCCCCTCCCCAAGAGTGAGAGAATGTGGCAAGAAAGTGAGTGGAGGTGTAAACCAGAATGTTAGCAGGAGTGGGGGCATGCCTGCGTATATGTAAGAAAGGGATCACTTCAACCAAATGTCCCCTCTCCCATGGAGCCAAATTACTCTCTAGCTTCAAGACAGGTAACATCCCGCTCTTGTTAAGTGTTGCCCCTGCTAGTAGCCCCTTGTTTTTCCTGGGAGAAGTTTCACCAGTACAGGTGGGCCCCCATATCCACTGATCCGCTATCCAAGGTTTCAGTTATCCACAGATCGCGGGGACACCCCCCCCCCCAGGCTTTTACTTTTTTCCCAGTAAGCTTCGTTTCTTCCTTAAACAAACAGGAGAAGCAGCCTCTGGCTGCTTATTGCAGGCGAGTAGAATGAGACTAAGTCCTAGAGAGGCTCTGCAAGGTTTGCAGAGCCTCTCTAGGACTTAGTCTCGTTCTACTTGCCTGCATTGGAGGCTGCTTTGCTGTTTGTTTTAAGGAAGAAACAAAACTTGCTGAAAGAAAAATAAGAGCTGGGGGGTGCGCATGCCTGCCCGCAGGGGAGGCAGGGTGGGGGCCCCTCAGGAAACCATGGAGGGAGGGTTCGCTCCTATCCATGGTTTCAAGTATCCACAAAGGGGCAACACAACTGAAACTGGCTTTATGTGCCCTCACAGAAGAGTATGTATGCCTAAGTTTTTTTACAGTCAATTCTCTAAATGATCGTATAGATTTTGACATGCTCTAGTCACGTGTATGAAATTATGGTTCTTACGGTCTGGACAGCTCTATAGATGATGTACCTATACAAGCAGTGTTGATTTGGGGTTTTATTTCGTATTGACAGACATTTTAGTACTGCTGTTATGGCTTATGGCTTATAGCAAATAAATAATGCATTTATTTGCTAATTCAGTTCTATGGTTTTTGCAAAATCAATTACCCTGCTGTCCTCTATATTTGCCCTCTCCACATAGGGTTGCCAGATGAGTCCCTGAAATGGTCCTTGAACCTTTTTCAGCATGATCTTAACCCTGTTTACTCTGAAGTTTCATTCACTACAGTAGGACTTACATCCAGGTAAGCTACATGCTTGATGCTTACTGTGAAGTCAGTGCCATGAGCTCAGTGGGGCTCCTTTCTGAGTCAACAGACAAAGGACTGAACTGTTTGAGTTCCACCAAAGGGAGAATAGCAATAGTTGCATCTCTCCCTCTCACAGCACTACAGTGAGAATAGGTGTCCAGCTGGTGAAACTTCCTCTTCTGTACAATCGTTGAAGGCACAGAGCCTGCTCTGGGTCTGAATCTGGCAACCCTACACACACAAAACTGGAGAAAACTATAGTACAATAAGAACAATTCTGACCATTTATGTATTGCTTGCATCACGTGCCTTGATAATCCTTTCCATACCATCAGCATTTTTATTGCTGTTGGGATGAGGCACAGGCCCTGTTCTCATGACATATCCAAGATGAGTAAGGATGCACAGAGGATACATGGAGGATACACAGAGGATGCACAGAGGATACATGACTTCACTGGAATGTCTGCATGGAGTCAATGCACATATCGCTGTATACATGCACGGCACTCTCTTTTCTAGGGTTCTCAATCATGTGGACAAAGTCCTACATGTGTGCAGTTGTGCGTGCATTTACTCCGTGTAAATGGAGTAAACCTTGGGTTTTGACCTTGGGTAGATCAAGAGACAGGCCCTGCCACCAAGATACAGCTGCCCCCTCTCCATGTGTCGCTCACTCATGCAAATAGTATTCTAGAGACTAGCATTAACAGAAAACGAGTAATGGTAATGGGACTTTATTATAATAGTAAATACATCACATCACTTTAAAACAACGTAAATAGAATATAAAGCTTAACGACTGTAAAACGTCAGAGAGCAGTCAAAAGGAATAATCCGCAGCACCAAAATCACAGTTCAGTGGTTCCATTTTGGGAACAAAGTTGCAGGTTCCACTGCAGCCATATGTAATGATCGCCCAAGAGTTCCTTCTCTGTTGCAACTGGACCGTTGGGCTCTCATGGCAAATGGGTGCAGAGCAACCTAGTGTGGCCCCTTAGTCGCTCTGCTAGACTAACTTTCCAAGCAGTGCGACAAGGTTAGGTACATTACAGGCAAAATGAAGAGGGGAAAAAGGACACTCTAGCCAGCCATCAATTCCTTGTCCAGTCTGACTGAACTAATGTCGTCTCTGCTTTGGGACTGTCTGCATTGACTTCCTGGGCTTTCAGCATCAGCAGAACCCATGTGGATGCCTCCGGCAGAGCTAACAGATGCAAAGTCTTTCACCGCCACCTTCATTGTTTATTTAGAGCTGGACTCTCGTGCACTCTTCAGGACTAGGATCGTTTGTTGCAAATGTAGTTGAAAGAACAAACTAGAAGCTCCATGTAAATACGCCCCCGTAAGACCATGAAATAATAATGCTGAAGTTAAATGTTATTTTGAAGAGAATGTTCGTTTTCTGTTAATAGCTGCCACTAATGCATTTGCTTTTCCCACAAGCTTTTAATGATTTTGTAAAAAAAAAATAAAAGTACATACCTGGAAACCAACAACACTGTATTCACTATTCAGCTGTACACAGCAAGACAACACACCCAGCACAGACTGTTGTGCAATGCAAAGAACTAATGGACAGCCAAAGGCACTGGCAAAGCCAGACTTATCAGGGAAAGAAGTGTGATTAATGGGGCAGACACAGAACAGGTGGTCACCAAATGTGTTATGAAAGGCTGCTTTGCTTCCCAAAGCGGGTCAATATTATAGCAACTGAGCTACCTTGACTTGCAAGAGGCTATCAAAGCAGGACATTTGACGTGTTCCGACTGAATGGGAAAGTACCTAAGCACCTCAAAACAGAAACCACAGAACCCTTTCCAATTTGTTGTTGCTTATCTCGGGTGTCATTCACTGACAAAGTTATTTTTATGAATTGCTCCCAAAATGGATACTGGGTAATAAATGGCCGTCTTTGCTGTCTAGGGTCCTGCTAGCAAATGGTTTGATTTTGGATCTCTTTGGGACTCACAAAGACATTTTAGAAATAAGCAGAAAGGGGAGGACTGAAATCAATGCGTAGCAAGCAGTAGCCTGAGCCAGAGTTTAGCAGTGAAATCGATTTTCAATCAAGGCTTCCAATCCCAGGATGTATAAAGCAATGAACATTGTCCATGAAGTATGCTAACACCGGACTACCACGATGAACTCTGGAACATACAATAGTGCTGGTTGGACATATCCTTAGAAGAACTACTCACATGAGTGTTTTTTTCCCATTCTCAAGTCAACCTGAGTTGACTAATTTCAGTGGTACTAGGGGAGTGTGGGGGGTGCAGACCGCACTGAGTGACACCCTCGGGGGGGTGATGACACCACTAGTGACCACAATTGTGGAAACCTTTTCGAAAATTTGTAGTTAGGAATAATACCACGATGTTATTTATCATTGGAAAGGTAATTTAATGCTGAATGCAAAGAAAGTGGTACTTCCGCCGACTGCTGGTGGTACGCGGACCGCCAGACCACCGGAACCCCACTCTGATGCAGCACTTTGGGCAGTGCATTTCTGCTTTCGAGAGGCTCCTACCTTTGGCCGAGCTTCTTGGGAACGCTGAGAAGGGCCCTCCCTCCCACTCAGAGCCTCCTACCTGCATTTTTTGGCATCCGAAAACTTGAAAATCCAGAAGTAACTGGCGATGGTGTCATCAACAGTCACTTCCGGTTGTACGCAGCAAGAGAGTGGTGCCGGAGATGGTACTCGGCTGGGAAGGGGTTGAGAACCCCTGACCTAGAAGGAATGGTCACACTGATCAAAAGGCCTGGCCCATCCATGGGGCCAACTGAAGCAAGCGACTCAGGCAGCTGATTGGCAGAGGGTGCCCCCACTTGCCTCCACTGAGAGAAGCAGAGGCTGGCACATCACCTGGTAAAGACAGGGGTAGCATTTGGCACATAACCTCAGGCACCAGGAGGCCACAGGTCAGCCCTGCAAATCAGTCTCAGTTAGATGAGTGGAAGTGTTGCATTTCTAAATCTTTGTGTTTTCAGAAGGGTTAAATATTTATTATATGATGGGAAACTGCATAAAATATTTCTACTGAATTTTTCTTAAGTAGGAAAAATAGCATTTTTAAAAACAGCTTCTAACACTTGTGTTGTTGTTTTTGTCTCAAGTACATAACATAGTCACAAGTAAAAAACAGGCAGGCATAATTTACCCCTGCAGTGTTGACATCCTTAATATAACCCTGCTGGTAAATAAAATATTCAGAGTAATTTTTGTATATCAACAATATATTTTATGATTAATGACAATGTAAAAAAAGAAACAGATGATTATATTTTTATTATTATGTTGATTGCAAAACACAAATGTGTTTGCCTATTGTTCACCGTTCAGGTTTTGAAAGCTTTTCATAGTCCTTTCCTTGAATTAATTGCGCCTAGATTTTTTTTCTGTTTTCTGTTAATGTTGTATAAAATCTCTCTAGAAAAAAAACAAAAACAAGTACCAAGTTAATTTATTTTTTATTTTTATTTTTCACATTTTTATACCGCCCTTCCTCCAAGGAGCTCAGAGTGGTGTACATATTTCCTCCCCTCCTTTTTGTCCTCACAACAACCCTGTGAGGTAGGTGGGGCTGAGAGATAGTGACTGGCCCAAGGTCACCCAGGAAGCTTCGTGGCTGAGCGGGGATTTGAACCTGGATCTTCCAGGTCTAAGTCCGACTCCCAAACCACTACACCATCCTAGCTCCATAATCCTAGCATCCTACACCATAATGAATGGAAACATTTTGTGCACTTAACAGCCCAATCCTATCCCCCACCAGCCCTGAGCACGCAGTGCCGGTGACTGAAAGCGTGTTGCATGCTGGGGGGGGGGGAGATCAGACAGCCCAGGACAACTGGGTAAAAACCCTTTTTACTTATCTCCCCATAGGCTGCCTGGCCTCCAATGGGTCTCCTTGGACCCACACCAGCTATTTGGTGTGGTTCCAAGGAGACCCCTTTCTGGTCTAAGTCCGAGGAGAGCCAGGGGACATGTCAGGCTGGGGAAAGAGGGCTAGGATCTCCACATGCAC
Source organism: Plestiodon gilberti rubricaudatus (assembly GCA_026170595.1). NCBI lineage: Eukaryota > Metazoa > Chordata > Lepidosauria > Squamata > Scincidae > Plestiodon > Plestiodon gilberti. The sequence continues at coordinate 16,493,081 of JANXHW010000003.1, read as the reverse complement.
CGCTACCACCCCTGCCACCCCTGCTAACTGGACAAGAGGCACTTTTTCAATTGGTGCTCCTCTTATATTTAGCAGGCGAAGAGTAACTGCCCCCCTTTCACCCCAGCACAGCGTCTCTTCTGGGGGCTGTTTTGTTTGCTGGTGTTCCTCTGCATCCTTTTTTAAATTGTGAGCCCGTTTGGGACAGGGAGCCATTTAATCATTTGATTTTGTCTGTAAACCGCTTTGTGAACTTTTGGTTGAAAAGCGGTATATAAATACTGTTAATCAATCATCATCATCATCATCATCATCATCATCATCATCATCATCTCTTCCTGCCCCCAGCCCAGCCTGGTGCCTGCCCCCGAAGCGCCCCCAATCCTCCCCCAAACCATACCTGCCGCCAACCTACCTGCTCAATCCTAACCAACTTTCCAACGCCGATGCAGCTGCAATGCAGGTCCAAGGTAAGGGAACAAACATTCCCGTGACTTCCCCCTGACTGCAGGATACAGCACAAGCCCCATTGGCACAACAGCATCGGCGCTGGAGAGTTGGATAGGATTGGGCTCCGAGTCTCCATTCATTTCTGAAAATGAGGTCGCCCCACTTAATTAATAAGCAAGGCTGGTTATGGCCCTGCATGGCACTGTTTTTAGCATATGTGGTCCAGACTAAGCTTAGTTAGTGGATAGACAGAAAAGCAGAATTAAAAAACCCAGAAACACTCATTTTAAAATGTTACATCGATAGCAGAACAGTTACTTTTTCTTTTGAGTTTAAAGAATTGGAAGATGGGGGTACAGAAGTCTAGGTCAGCAGTTTCCATCCATTTGCAAAACAGAAGCAAGGGTTTTGAATAAAGTACTGTAACATAAGATATTGTCATGTAACGAGATGTACTATCAATGTACTGAAGCTAAGATTATGCACCATGTATTATTTATTGGATGTAACAGTCAAAGGTCTTTTTAAGAGAGAGCAGAATGCTCTGTGACGGCACAGGAGGTGAGAAGTATTCTCTAGGAATTGGGGTGAGAACATGCAGGCAAGTCTAACACTCCCAGAATAACTTTCAACATTTCACAGGTGAAAGTTCGGACATTCCCATGCATTAGTGGGTGGGACTATGGTCAGAGAGACCATAGTGGACAAAGGTTGGGCAGAAAGAGAGAACAAACAGTGCATTCAAGCCGATGGTTTTGGATTACATACGGTAAGTAGGTGAGGCAAAAAGAACAGGATATTAATAAATCAAATACTCTCTCTCTCTCTCTCTCTCTCTCTCTCTCTCTGAGCGCAATCCTGAGGATTGTGACGGCGATGGAACAAGCGTTCCGTCGCTGGCAGCAGTCGCAAACGTGCTGGAATGCACATTTGCGACTACTCTGGAGCAAGGGAGGCCGGTGCAAAGGCTGGCCTCCCTTGCTCCATCGCCAGAGCACCCGTGCATCCGCTGGACGAGGTGAGTTGGGATCCGGTGGTCGCAGGGGCAGTTTGGCGGGTGAGGGAGGGGGGCATTGGCCTAAGCCTGGGAGGGGGCGGGGGATGGCCTTGGCCATATCCCCGTCCTCGCCAGGCTGGCTAGGCTGTTACATGGCCTCCTCTACTTCCGCCAGCTATATTTAGCTGGCGGAAATCCAAGGAGGCCGATCGGGCCGGCCAGGATTTACAACAGGGGAAGGGGACGAGCGTCCCCTTCCCTGAGTAGACGTCCAGCCCGGCGGCAGAACGGCCGCTGGATCCTTGCGCTGGATTGCGCTCCCCCCCTCTCTCTCTGTGACATCCTGAACTTTTTTTTAACTGAATGCATCTTCGTCCCACCTATGTAAGCCCCCTATGGAAATGAAGTAAAGGTTTTTGTGCAGCTCCCATTCATTCCAACGGGGCTCACTTGCAGGAGAACTTCCTGGTGGGCTGTACTAGCCTTCATCATTTTTTATCCAAGAAAGCGAAACCTCCCCTGTCTCTTTAGCTTTTCTTCATCAGATAGATTTGCCTTTATCATCTTCTGAATCCTTTCCAGGCTCTCTGACCATTTCGCAACAGGTGCAGGGGCAAAACCAGCCTTAAATCACCAGGCCATATTGTTTGTACCTACCTTCCCTTTGAAGCAGAGCTCTGTTCATTTTCCTTTCAACTTCCCTGGCTTGCTTTCATTTTTTATTCGGCCTTTGTTGCAGATTTCCTCCAGCAGCTGCCTTGATTTTTTTTCACGGTCCAGAATTTCTTTGGGGAACAGGTTCTTTTCATTAAACGCACCTTTCAGTGCTACAGGAGAAGAAACAATCTTCCTCACAAACGGGCATCTTTCAAGCAGCCATTATTCATTAATATTCATTGAGAAGAAGCAAACAATATTAATCGTAAAACATCTATCCATTATACATTGGAGGCGGTTTCCAGGATTCCATTATAACTTAGTGTGACCAGAGACAAAGATGCAGCCATATGCTCTCTGTCCCTATTATCCGGTTCCTCGCCCTGGAAAAATCAGTGTTGCCTATTGTTGCCTTTGGGGATGCATTAGTGCAAAGTTGTTAGCTTGATCTGCTAGTATTGTTGTGCTAGGGAGGGTTGGGAGCTGACTGATCTCTGAAGAAGCTAACTTCTCTAGAAGTGAGTTCTCTGAATGGGGAATGTCTCTAGTACAGTACACATATAGATAAATGCATTCAGGCACCACACAATAATACACAGCCTGCCACTGCACACCCTGCAACTTCCAGGGTATATTTTGAACTGCTAGCAATTGACTTGTAGAACAAGTTATGTTGTTCATGTTTCTTATGTTAGGTTCTCTTATATAGTTGGAGGGGGGGGACAACTACCATCCTCATGACTTTAAATCAGTGATGAACAGGGGGGCTTTTGCAAAGTCAACAAGCACAGCAAAGAGCGAGCCTTCAGCAATGTGTAATAGTGGAGAGGAAGGGGCTTCTAAAGTGGTCCTTGGCATAATGTGTTCATCCATGCAACACACGTGTGCATGCACACACAAACAGAGTACATATGGAGAGAGAGAGAGAGAGAGAGAGAGGATAGTCCCTGTTCCAAGGGGTTTGCAATCTAGATACTGACCCAAGGAAAACAACACCGGGGGGGGGGGGATACGAGAGCTGAGAGGTATTATTATTAACAGTATTTATATACCACTATTCAACCAAAAGTTCACAAAGCGGTTTACAGACAAAATCATATGATTAAATGACTACCTGTCCCCAAAGGGCTCACAATCTAAAAAAGATGCAGAACACCACCAGCAAACAGCCACCAGAAAAGACACTGTGCTTGGGTGAAAGGGGGGCAGTTACTCTCCCCCTGCTAAATATAAGAGGAGCACCAATTAAAAGTGCCTCTTGCCCAGTTAGGGAGGGAGGGGTAAGACCATGGAGGGCTCTGAATGTAAGGACAAGGAGCTTCTAAGAGAATTGGGACATTACAATCATGTCCTTATTTTCTTCTGCAAATGATGGAGAATATGTGAGATGGTGCAGATGAAGTGGCCGGCTCAATCCTTAATGGCCTGGGCCACTGGGGTCAGGGATCATGTTGAGACACCACCCCCTGGTGTCCACAGTGTGTCCCTTTAGTTTCTTCTACATAAGTGAATAGTTGTCACTTGGGTGCTGTACTTGGGATACTTTTGCAGTGAAGGCAGGATGCAATCTGAGACCCCTCTGCCATTGGGTTGTCCAGTACTCACCAATGGGGCTTCTGCAGGATTGTACTTACCAGAAGATGCAACATGTCTCTGCATGTAGGACCCACCAAATTCTACTGTACTTTCCAAGGTCCTTGCAATACACAAGTTTTCTCATCATACTAACTGGCATTTGGCTAGTTTTGTAACCTTCAGGGGCCATTCTTTTCAAGTAACAAAATGCTTGTCTTCCATGAAGTAGCTCAAATCAGCATCCAGAGGGTTCCCAAGGGAGCAGACCCAGATCTGCTGAGCTTCAACAAGGTGCCCCTGTGCCTTCTTGTCCATGTCTGGGGATCATTGTACGTCTTTTTTCATTCACCATTGTTTCTGAATATGCAAATCCAGATTACCATGCCAGAAAGCCATTTCATGCTTGAATGTAGCCTTGCCTACCTCATAGAAAAGCCAACAAGGAGATGGGCAGAGGCGTCGCTACGGTGGGGGTGGTACCGTAAGTTTTGCACTGTGCTAATCCCCGCTAACTCTCTGGTACGAGGTGGCCCTGGCCCTTGCCATCGCAGCCATTCCATGTGGCGAAGGCAACGGGCAGGGAGTCTCCTGCCCGTTGCCTTCGCCTCACTGAGTGGCTCCGACGGCGAGAGGGCGGGGCCACCTCATACCGGAGAGTTAGCGGGGATTAGCACAGTGCAAAACTTACGGTACCGCCCCCACCGTAGCACTGCCACTGGAGATAGGGCCATCATGAAGCTCACCGGATAACCTCAACCCAATCCTACAGTTGCTACAAGAAAGAGTTAAAATGAAAACTTAGAGAGTTTGTGTCTTGTCCACAATTGAGGGGTTTCAGGAGGATTAATGAGAAAATCCTGGAGTGCTTCATATAAATTTAATAATAGCATTTTCTATCTAATGCTCCTGGGGAAGAGCGAGAGATCCAACAGTCTGGCAAGATTAACGATGGTGAGGAAAAGAAGCATTTTGCCAACTGAGATCATGCACCTGGCTAGTCAAGAAAGCTCTTTGGGGATTGATTCGGCCTCAAAAAGGATTGTATTTTAATTTTTTTAATTGCCTTTTGGAACCGTGTGAGGCTGTCATTGGGCTGTGCTGAATCATCATTGCAGGCTCCAGTTTAATTCTCTTTTTTGCTCCTCATGGGACTTTTCTGTCTCATTCTCAGTGGCCTCTTGCTATCTAGCTGGAAGAAGCAAGGGTTTTTTTAATGCTGGAACAAGTCAAGAAATGCTGATGTCGAGCTATGAAAATAACCTCCCTGTGACTCAAGCTCCAGGGCCCATGATAGGGAGGTAAAGGGAGTAAATTGTACCCAGGCCCAGGGTCAAAAAGGGGGCCCAGGAGCCAAAGGAGGGGGCCCAGAAATTTCCTGGGATCTCAGCTGGCCTCATGGAGAGTAGAAGAAGGTGCCACATCAGGAAGCCTGGTAGACCTGGGCACCAGAGACTTTTCAGGCTATTGCTGCACTCCCCGCACCCTGTTTTGTCCCCTTCCCATTTAATGCCTAAAAGAAACTTTGTACCCCCTGATAAAATTCCTCTCAGAGGCCCTGTCCAGCTCCATTCACAGCCCTGGTCTCTGAGAAGTCCGAGCTGGGGTTTGGCTGTAGTCATAAAGGCAAAGGAGATGGACAAATAAAGGGGGCCCCAGTGCAGCCCAACAGCTCAATGGATGCTTTGGAAACTTGTCCATAATCTTACTTATTTGTTCACTTTTGTATCTCATCATTCCTGGTTGGATGCTACACGTGAAACAGAGATTGAATAGACCAGGACTGACTGCACTTCCGAACAGTGGCGTTCTTACTATGGGGGAGCTGGTGTCCTGCGCCCCAGGCGCCGAGTGAGCACGGTGCTTCCGGGTGGCGCGGCAGCTTGGGCTTGGGGCTGTGGCACCGGAGCCCGGCTGCCGAGCCCCCGGGAAGCAGCGCGCCCACTCGCAATAAGCCGGGACAAGCCCTCCTTATTGCGACCGCCCAGTTCGGCGGTCGAGGGCTTTGTGAGCTGGCCGAACGCATCGACGGCTTTTATTTGGTATTTCTGCACATGCGCAGAACCTTTCTGAGGGCAAACGGGCTGTGACTGGAAAGCAGTTGCAGGACAAGTCAGATTGGGAGAACAGTGCAGGGGGAAAGAGATTTCCTCCTTTCCCCCTGCACCATATTCTCAATCTAATGGCCCAATCTAGTTGCCGGCCTGTGGAGCACGTGCTCTGCAGGCACTGGGTGTCATAAACGCGCTGTAAAGCACGTTTACGACACCTGGAGAGTCCACCTCCCCCCAGACCCGGCAGCTGGGTAGATCCTGCCCCGGTAGGGGCAAGGGCAGGGAGGGCCGGGCAGCGAGAGGGCAGTCGTTGGCTGGCCCGGGGCAGGAGGGGGCAGGGATATTTGCAGTGAGCTCCACCAATATCCCACACCCATTTCTGGGCTGGGCTGCCCTTACCCCGGCGTCCTGGATGTATGCCGGCTCCAGAGCCAACATACATCCAAGGAGGCCCGTTGGGGCTGGGCAACCCTACAATGCCCCCTTCTCCCAAGGTGTTCCCGGGCGGACGTAGTCCGGGAAGGGCCCTGGATAATTCAGCCGGCCCTTTAGGCCGGCTGCGTATCTTTATGCAGGATTGGGCTGCCCATCACCCACACAACCATGCAGTTGCTGTTTGCCTATGGAGGAACATTTAATTCCAAGTGGTGCCTGTCTTCTTTTCCCAGCAGGACAAATAGCAGCTGGGAGGGGCCACTGAGACTGGGAATATGGTGTGGGGAAAAGGGTTAATCCCCCTACTGTAGTGCCACTCCCCTAACCTTGGGGTTTCTTCCCTAAGGTTCCTTTGGGTCCCAAGTGGCCAAGACAGTGAGCAGAAGGTTTTTTGAGCTTGATTGGCTACCATGCTTAACTGGTGAACAGTGAAGTGACAGTGGCGGCAGCTTGCAGGGGGGCTTGGGGCAAAGCCCTCCATTGGGCCCCCTATGACACTCCCTGACTGCCCATCTTATGATGCATTGGATGCTACTACTGCCACTGGTCTTGAGGATTCAGGGGCTGGACTGGGTGAGCCTTCTGATGGGCACGAGCCATCAGCCAGAGCCTGACCTGGTTGTCCTCTGACGCCACCCCTTCAAGAATGTTTGGTTTGCTGGGTCGCGAATGCTCCAGGGCAGCTCTACACGTCTCTCTGGTATACTAGATGAGACAGTCTCCTGGATTATGATTAAGAAGAATTGAATATTTGCTTAGTGTCAGGGACAAGAAAATTACTGAGTTATTAGCCTCCTTTGTATTGGCTACATCTAAAATTAGATCTCAATTTGTAAAGGCTAATGTAATTTAACTGTGAAATGGTGCACAAAATGAATTTTAATTCTGATTACTGTTAAGTAGGACCACTGGTAAACATTAGTGGTGGGCAGCAATATTGCATTTAGTTTATGTAATGATGTGATTTGTTTCTCAATATTGCTATGGCCTATGGTTAAAGAACTAGCAATCTGATGTACATGGAAGGGAATTAGATGATACTAAGGTGGTTTATTTAAATGTTCTAATGCACCATCATTTTGTGTAAGGTAAAGAACAACACCAGAACTAGAGGACGTCCACTAAAATTGAGTGGTGGGAGAATTAGAACAGTCAAAGGAAAATATTTCTTTATTCAGCATGTAATTAATCTGTGGAACTCTTTGCCACAGGATGTGGTGATGGCATCTGACCTGGAAGCCTTTAAAGGGGGATTGGACAGATTTATGGAGGAAAAGTCCATCACAGTGTTACGAAATAACTTTTTAAAACTGTTTATTGCCATGAGACTTTTTGAAAAGGATTGAGAGCAAAACTGAAGCATGTGCATGACCAGGACTGTAACAAGGAAGGACGTGATGTCCATGCCACGTTTGTATTCCTGCACCAGGAGCCATGCTGTAAGGACTTCCCCAAGGCCAGAAGGTGAACCAGAGGGAAGGTATACCTGAGCAGCAGACTCCATTTTAACATGTGTCCAAGAAGTTCTCACTGACTCTACTCTGCATCCCCCCCCCCCACTGATACGTTTCTGGGAGAAGACAACACAGAGGACATTCCAGAGACTTGGCTTTGTCAGCAGACTCCATTTCGCCATTTGGTCAAGCTCTCACAAACAACTCTGCATCCCCCCACTGTTATGCTAATATGTTCCTGCTACCTGAGATGAGTCATATCAGCCTTTGCTTTTGTCTCTTAAGTACCAGACCAACAAGACAGATCTCCTCCCCCTCCCCCCCACTTGTCTGGTTTACCCAGAGGTGCACTGTGGTGTCCCTTCTAGGAACTCTCTTTCCTGTTTGTCTGTGTACATGGGGATCCTCTTGGACATGTGCTCAGGTCCCTATAAAAGGTCGGGACAGACTGGGAAGCTTTCCCTTCTTACTCCTGCCCTTCGGACTGGTACTGGTGAGCTCCCTCTGCTCTATCTTGTTTTCCCTTCCCCCCTCCTCTTCCCCCTCTCTCTTGCAACCCCCCCTCCCTTCTCTTTGCATTACCCCTCAGTTAGTCACTGATTTGGTTCCTGAACCCAGCTTGTTCAGAACCTTAGAATCATTTTATTTCCCCCCCTTCTCCTCCTATCCCCCACTCTTAATTTGACTTCTCAGTCATTCCTACAGACTGCTAGTCCTACTTTTCATTCAATGCTACAGCATTGCAAGCCAAGGTGAACTCTAGCAAGAACCCTGCTAAATCTCTGTACCTAAGTTCCTAGATCTTTTATGCTTTGGGAGTATGATTGAAGTGATGCATATTGAACTGTATTTTCTTTTTGTATGATTTTGCCTGAACTATTTAGTAAATATTGGAAAGTAACCACGTGTGTTCTCAATATTATTTAAAATGGAATTCTGTGAAGCTGGACTCTGGTATACACAGGTAAAGATCCCAGAACATGCCAAATTGCCATATTTAAAGCTATTCCCCAAATTAACTGGCATTTTGGCTAACAACAGGTTACAAGTCATGATGGGGATAAGCAACCTCCTGGTCTTAGTAATAGGCTATCTCTTAATGCCAGCTGCAAGGGAGTGGCAACAGGATACAGGCATCTTGTTGTTTTGTGTACTCCCTGAGGCATCTGGTGGGGCCACTGTGATATACAGGAAGCAGGAGTAGATGGGCCTTTGACATGATCCAGCAGAGCTCCTCTTACATGCTTATGTTCTTACCTGGTCTAGGAAGGACTTTCCCCCTTTCCACCTAGGTCCATGCAGATGCTCTGCTGTGGCTTACCTGAAGGTAGGGGACCAGAAGCAAAGACAACTTTTCCAAAGGAAAAGATTTATAGCCAAACTAGATGAGACGTTGGAGATTCATGACTGACCTCCCATCTCTTTACATTAAAAATAAGAAATAGCCATGGGGGGAGAGCAAACTGGATGGGGATCATGTGACTCTCCCTTGCCCCCAATATAGATCACACCCACCCACAGCACAATCCTAATGCAACTTACACCACCGGTGTAACCAGTGGTGCAGGTCAAACGGGAGGCCCCAGAACGGAAAGGGGATTCAAATCCCCTCCAAAGGGGGATTCAAAGCGGATTTAAATCTCCCCTCCCCTCCAAAGCCTCCCGCCCTGCCCTCCCCCACTGGTTACACTGGTGGTGTAAGTTGGATAGGATTGTGCTGCCAATCCTGCTATTGGTGTCAGTGGAGAAAATGTACAGATTCTCATCAGTGTTCCTAATAGGGGAAAATAACTGGGGGGGGGGGATTTATAGCCAGAAACATAGTGGGAAAGGGTTCAATCTCTTCCTCCAGTGCTATTGTCCCAATCTAAGTTGCCCTCCCCCAGCTACTTTTTTTAATGTAAAGAGATGGGAGAGCCAATCATGGCTCTCTAATAATGTCTCACCTAGATTGGCCAGGTTGTGCTGGGCCCTGAGGAAGACTTTCTGTGCACATGCTCAGGCATTCCACCCATGACTGGGCTGTCCCCCCCCAAAAAACATACCCCCCCCGAACATTCCCCCATCTGATCACTGGCTTACCTGCCAGGTTAGTGGGTGGGCACTTGTTCCCAAGGATCCCTGGGAGCAAACTGGTTGGCAAAGGGGGGAAGAAAAGAGAGCGCACATGATACTCATGCGGGCGCATCCTCCGTCCTTCACTCTAGGAAACTTGATTGCTCTCCTTGGACCTTCTGCATCCAGATAGTCTAAATTTAAGGAGCAACCCCATTGACAGGGAGGAGTAAGCAGGAAGAGTTTCGGGAGGGGGAGGGCAGGGAGCAGGGTCGATTCCAGGGGCAGTGACTTGCGCTAGGATCCTATCTCCTCTTTCCCAGACTGCCCCACTTTTTTCTCTCCTTGGACTCCAGCAAGATGGCTGGTGTATGTCCGTGGAGACCAATACGTGATCGCAGCAGCCTAACAGGGGGTAAATATTTGCTTACCTCCTGCTGGCTGTCCGATCACCCCTCCCCCCCCACTGGATGCACTGCACACTCCGTCAGCACAGCTGCTTCTGTGCCAATGGTGGGGGATAGGATTGGGCAGTAGGATCCTATCCTGGGGCTTACTCTTTGCTCATCATCGTTATGGACTATGCATATTGTGAAAGTGTTGTCCATACTAAATAGAAAACGTACTGTGGATACAGGTTCTTCCATTTTCTCATAAGAAACAAAATCCCAGAGGACAACAGTACATTTCATATGGATGATGAATCACAGACTATGCATTAGCACATCTTCTATCGGTATGCTGCAGTCTACATCACTATCAACCTCATATTACTTCAATACCAGATGCAAAACTTTCCTTGCCGCAAAGAAACCTGAGCTCAAATTTGTACATAGGCGGAATCAATTTGCTAGGAAGAGGTTACAGCAACATAGGGGTCTGTCTTCCCCAGAGCACCTATGCACTACCCTGATTTAAAGGAAATATGCAAGTGCAAAACCCTTTGATGCCTTATTGGTCTTGCCACAACCATAGTAATGCAGTGAACTGTCCAGGTTAAAAGCTTTCATCCCTAATGAATAGAAGAAGTACTCCTACACCCAATTGCTAGTAACAGATTAGTCATTACGGCTGCTAATTGAGAGAAATGGATGTAATTGACTTCTGATGCTACGATGGCTGGGCATCTATGAAGCATCATATGGTGAAGTGTATTTATGATGTCTTCAACCCATGTGCAGTGCAAGAGGGTTGCATGAAATTATGGTTGGGGCCTAGCGGGCAGCCCAATCCTGTGTAGTAGGCTGCGGCGGCCGGCCTAAAGGGCCGACCGCCGCATCCTATCAAGTTTCTCGCGCTGCCATGGGGCAGCCCAGGAACAACACGGGAGAAGGGGACGATCATCCCCTTCCCCCATGTAAACGGTGGTAGACCCAATGGGCCTACTCGAATGTGCGCGAGCTCTAGAACTCACGTACAATCACGTCGCCCGTGCTGGTGTACCTGGGGCCTGGAGGGAGCGTTGGATATGGGGTATCTCAGCCCCCGGTATCCCTGCCCCCTCCAGGCCCCGGGTGGACAATGGCCGCCCTACACTGCCGCCCGGTTCGCTCTCCCATCCCTGCCCCAACCGGTGTAGGACTTACCCAGTCTGGCGGGCGCAGGGCCAGGGAGACGGTGGGGCAAGCAGCGCAGGCCGCAGCGCCGGTACTGCTTGCTCTCCGAGCGTCGCACAAGTGCTTTATGGCACTTGTGCGACGCGCTGCCCCGGGGCTGAAGATACACAAGATTGTGCCGTTAGTCTGGGGGATCACTCGCTTCAACAACATTTGTGGTTAAATGGTCCTCATCTTCGACCACCTTAGTTAATCCATGCTCACAGTTATCCTGATGAGCTCTTGAACCCCTAGCCTGTACATGCATACAAATGGCTGAGATGGGACCTACTCAACTGCTATGTCTACACTGTGGAAAGCCCTTCTAGGGAGGGAGGGGTGCTCTCTGCTTGCCTTTCAACAAACAGCAAAAATGTGGCATTTGGAGAAAGCGAAGGGGTTGATCTAATAGTATTTGCTGCTATTGTCCATGTTCTTGTTTTTATTCCAATATTTTTATACTGATATTTCTCAAATTTGTACTGTTGGCTGCCTTGAGGGGTCTTTGCCAGAAAGGCCAGAGATAGAAGTTTTCATCAACGAAATAAACGCATGCACACACATACATCGATGCATATGTACCAACTTTATGGCTCATGATAGGTTACTACAATCCATACCTAACTAGAACACAGGGGCCAAGATACAGAGCCTGTAGGGATGCAGGCAAGAGCTTTAATCACTGGCTGTGACACGCCACAAATTTAGCAAAGCAAATCTTGTATACAACATGGGATCACATGTTCGTGTAACTTCAAGTCTTCTAATCTGCTTCCACAAAGACCCACCAGCAGCCATGCAATAAATTCTTTCCTAGTTCTATTACCTTTACCGCCTTTTAACAGAGATAAGCTGGTGACCTTTATTTTTGCCTCTCTCCAGCAAGAGGTAGAGTAATGAGAATCTAATGAAGGTCTACTTACTCGCTGAAAGGGTAGGCAGCTTTAAATCTTCACAACTCCTCTCTACCGACGTGTCCCCAAAGTATTTGTCAGGGGGCAGAAGGAAGTTGAGCTTGCTCATTTGAGGCATCTCCTTCAGGGCTTCAATATTTAATGACCTAAATACAACTTTGCAACCCAGAGGATTATTCCAAATGCAGGAAATCATTTCATATATCAGCACAATTGCAATTGAAGCAAAGTTAATTTTTTGTGGCTAATCATCCTATTCCTCTAGCTGAGGAATATTCAGGGAGATGAATAAACTTGCACGCACGCACACACGCACGCACACACGCACACACACACACATACACAGAGGTCACTTTTATTCAGTACAGCCAAAGAAAACTCACAATCCTCTGAATTAAAAGAGCAAAGTAATCTTAATGTTAATTAAAAGAATATTTTTCAAAGCAAACCTAAGAAAACCTGTCCTGTATGTAAGATAAATAGGATTCTTTTTTACTTAGGTTTGCCATCAATTGTCTGTCTGGATTCAGCAATCGATCTCTGGGCTGGGATCCAACAGTTTACCAGGCATGACCAGGGCTTTTCAGCTTTTTTTTCTTCCATCAATGGCTTTGTGCACCCCTCAAAAAGCCAGTCTTTCTTGGCATTCCAAGAGCTACTGGTGGAAAGGAAAATCAGCAAACCCTGTGCACAAGGGCCTCTTTGGGCCCCATCCTAGTTTGGGACATCTCATGCACAAACAGTCTTCCCTAACCCGCAATGGCTTTCTCATTCATTTCTATAGAAATGCATTCCTTAAAGTGCACAGACTGGTTGCCGTCACTGAATTTCATGAGGACAGCCACGCACTGAGGATACTCTGGATCAGAGCAATAAAGTCCAAGCGTTGGTTGCTAGATTGCTTACCTGTCGGTTTGATTTCAACAGCTTTATCAAAGGGAGCGTATTTTCTTCCTTTCTGGGTTTTTTTCTCCTTGTATTTTTTACCCAGTATTGTGTTGTCCCATATATTCACCCTGGCAATCAGGAAACGAAATGAACTGACATTTCTCTATTTCATTTAAATTCTGCCTTTTGTCCAAAGCATTCTCATCTGTATAAAGGATCACAGTGTCTAAAAATGCACCCATTTTTGACAGTTAACAAGACAATGGTGTGGCCGGATCCCAGGCCAAATGGAATGTTTACCCTGAAGTGGAGTCTACTATCCATTCATCTCAATTGATTCAATGGGGTTGAATGAATCCTATGAATGAATCAAAGGAAGCAACCAAAGAAAGTACTTAATAACACCCATTTGGACTGTAATGAAAGAGCAGCCAATCAGAAGCCTTTGGGATGGGATGGGCTCTAAAATATTATGCTGTTACTCACCCTACAGCCAATTATAACATAGGAAAAATCAAACAATGAACTGGTATTATTGAGGACCTGTAACTGTTTGGTATATTTAGGAGTTAAGTCTTTGGTTGACTAATAAATAGGGAGTCAATTTTAATCTGTGAGACAACTTCTAATTGGTGGATATGCAAGTTAAGGGCACACCTATTTCTTTTGGTTTGGGTGTGTTACTGTAACAGGGAATAGGAAAAAAACATTACTTTCCCAACATGCAATGGCTTGGTTGACATTTTTTTTTCTATTCTAACAAGGAGTGATAATTTACAACTTAATAAACAAAAATTATCTCCCATATACAGTACATCAAGCATCTCAAAAAAAAACCTATACTGGGGCTTTGATGATATGCAAATTTATTTAAATCTAATCCATTAGATACTTAATTAACTACAAATTTAATCACTTAGTTATCCAATGTGTCTTTGAGAAGGTGATTAAGAAAGTTGCAGATTGGGTGGCTTGGCTCCTGCGAAATGTAGAGAGGTCGAGGAATGCAGTATGGGTTATCAGCAAGAACAGGTCTCCTAGTTGCTGAGGCCAGTGAACAAACCTGACCCCCGAGAGTTTTAATAGGGGTCTGGAGTATTACCTGTGCTACTCTGATGATTGATGTAAGGAGATGTTGTTGGTTGGTCACACCACAGCGCCCTCATGTGACCAGAGCTAGGTGGCGGCACAAAGGTTGAAGCCCTGCCAGTCAGTCACCAGTCGCCAGCTCAAGACATAGTACAGACTTGAGTCTGGGGGACAAATTACACATTACCTGAAAGCCCCTTTCTCATGAACTTAACTCTATCCTTGCTGCCTGCCATGATTTCCCTACTCCAAATTGCCTCCCAAAATACCTTCCCTCCCTCGTGAGATATCAAATGGATGCTTGCCCTCACAAACACACCTTCAGAAAAAAGAGGGAGAACTTGGCGCAACAAAATGGCAGCTGTGGGGGGGGGAGAACGTTTAAACACCTCTGCCCTTCTGCTTCTCTGTTCCTAATCACTGTTCCAGAAGCAGCTTTTCCTGTTAAAAAGAGGGCTGTCAGAATAGCACGTGGTGTACAGTTTAGTTCTGACATAGAGCTTTTTCCTGTGAGCTTTTTCCTGTGATCATTCTCAGTAGCTTTTTCCCCTCCAAAAAGAGAGCTGACTCTCAAAATCGGTTGACAACATCTGTTTGAGAATTAAAAAACAACAACAACCCAAACCATATTTAAAGGAACAGCTATCCACCCTCAGCTGCCAGGATCACTTGAGCTATGAATAGCAATAAATAAATTAAATGAATAAACAGAATCCTGGCAAATTTCACTCCAACCCCATTCCAAGCTGGTGTGTTAATATTTTTCTTCCAACGCCCTCTCCAGAGATATACTTAAATATGCCAACTATAATTAACATCGAAAGCATGAAACTCATTTCATGCTCTCAACCTAGAACTACTGTATATAAAATAAGAAGATCCAGAATCTATTTACAGAAGGACATATTTGCATTCTCTTGCACATTAGAAACACCAATCTTTTCTTAGCACAACTGAAAAAGCACCCCAAATCACCACAGTTACCACTACAGAAGTAGTGAACTCACGGTCTGTTTTTATGATAAACTGGTTCCCTGGTGAGGTGTTTACACACATTTTTTCCCCATGGTGAAATAAATGTCATGTGAAGCTAGGATCTGTCTTTACTCTGTGCAGTGTATTTTAACAAGGAACACCCTGTGGTGTAAACACACATCAGGGAGTCTGCAGTGTGAACAGGAAACTTCATAGTCTGAGGCTGGAACCCAGATCAAGGGCCAAACTATGACTGTAAACATGCTGTTTGGCCCCTTGCAGGTTTTCATAATGTTTTTGTTTTTTTGTAAATAGGAGCCATGTGGGGATTCAATTCAGATTGAGACCTGGCATGAAAAGAAAGGGGATTTAACCCTCCTTTGCCCCAACTGAGTTAAATAAGTGGAATGCAATTCACTTGCATTCCACAGTTTCAGTCTGGACTGGATGCCCCCAAGGCTCCTTTTATGGAGACCCGATGCTGAGATCACCCTCCTCTTAAAATAGGACATGTGTGGTATACCTGGCTCTTCACTATGGAGAGGCAGATCACAATCCTCTGCAGTCTAATTAATACGGTATTTATGTTATAAGTTTAACACAGATAACAAAACCATTTAACAAAGAAAGAACAATAAGGACAAAACAGATAACCAGCCCCAAATAGAGACGCGGCTGCGCCCCCATGTGGGAGGGGCTGCCGACGCTACGCCCCCATGTGACCGCGGGTGTGACGTCACGCGGCCCCAACCACGCCCCCCTGACGCCTATTTCCAGGCCATTTCAGAGCCGTTCAGCACCAGGGCGAGCGGGAGGGCCCAACCTCTGCGCGGAGACTATGACAGAAGAACAGCAGGCAAGTCCTGCGCCCTGGGGCCCACCACACCACCGCACCAACCCCCGTGACGCTTCTGGTCCAAACCACTATTGATTATGTACACGGGCAGCCCAATCCTGTGTAAGTATACGACCACCGGATCCTATCCCTGTTCCGGGAGCAGCCCGGTCGCCCTTACTCTAAAGTCGTTGTGAACATGGTTACAGCACGTTCGTGATGGCTTGGAGCGGTGGGGAGCACTCGCTCTGCCGTTCCAAAGATAGGCGGGGTTGCGCTCTGGGTCAGTTAATTGTTGACTGAACACCAATTTACTGTGTTGCTTATTCCCTTTTCCTCTCTGATGCCTTGTTAATCTTCTTTTCTCTTTCAAGTCTCTCCACAGCTATCTCGTCTCTGCTTCTCTTCAGCTTCTCTACCAACTGTAAACCAACTGACTTTTCCCTCTTGCTCTCTCCCATCATTACCTGCTCTTACCTCCACTTGTCCCTCATTCCATATTGCTGTAAAAGCCCTATTCACACATTACATTCAGAGCACACACAATGTCCAGAGTACATACCACTGTTGATCTGTACAGGGAATCATGTATTACGTTAAATGCACATACAGTCAATCATGTTCACATGATCTTGAGTCTACGTTTTCAAGGGGACCAGTTGATTTTTCATATGAACTCATGTATTCTCGTTCACACAAAAATACAGTCACATATAGACAGTATACATACTTTACAATATAACATGAATTGTTCTAATGGAGTAGGCATGACACAAGCACTGGAATACCAGTTACCAGCAATCAAAATAGCCTGGGCTGAGCTGTGAATCTTGCCTCTGCCATGACCTCAGTATGTGGCCTTAGGCAAGTCATTCTTCTCAGTCCTAGTGGCAATATGGGGATAAAAATATGTTTTCACCTTACAGGGTTGTTGTAAAGGCAACATCACGATAATATATGTGTGCTCTATGCATACTCAGAAGGCGCAATGCAAATATTAAGCGTTATATGAGATTCTGTCTTGTGGGTTCAGCCAGCATATTTTTCTTCCTGCTGGATTTTACTGCTCTTGTAGCAAATGGGTCATCTCAATTATTCTCATGAGTATTGTGTCAGTACATGAAGGTTACATTCTTGTACCCAAGGTTATTAAATTGTTTAATAATACAAAGGCTTCCTTATGTTACATCGAGGAAGTTATTTAAAACTGAGAAAGCACTTAGTCAGAGTTTAATTTTACTGGCCTTATGCTTGTTATGGTATACATTACAAAGAGTCATGAAAGATTTATATATTTTGTAATATATGAGCTCACTCGGAATCAAAGAACTCTACAACCTCTCAGGGATAAGAAGAGCAAAATCAGACCAATTTGTAGTAAAGTGTATATATTGCTGCTATGCTATCAGGAAGCCAATATTCTTCAACTACATTTTAAGGCAGACCCCATTTCCAATAAGTTGTCATGGGATATCTGAAAAGGGTGTTGCCGACATTTCTACCCTGCTCCTGTGCTTTAATTTTATTGATAATGTTGCATTTTGAAAAAGAAACATTCCAGTCACAGAACTCCATCCCACCTCCTGCCTCACTGTTCCTCAGCTTCCATCTCCTACCCTGGTCTCATGTCAATTGCCTGAACTGCTTCTCTGCAGTTCCTACCCAAAAAAGAATTGTGGTATGTCTAGTTGCTAATGGCTACTAACTAGACATCAACATGTATTTAAGCAGGTACCCTCTAGCCATCCTTGCTCATGAAGGAACTCTGTGGAACTCCTTGCCACGGGATGTGGTGAGGGCACCTGGCCTAGATGCCTTTATAAGGGGTTTGGATAGATTCATGGAGGAAAAGACCATCACAGGTTACAGGAAAGAGGTTATCTTGTTGGCTGTGTGATCTCGGATGCATCTGGTGGAGCCACTGTGAGATACAGGAAGCTGGACTAGATGGGCCTTTGGCCTGATCCAGCAAGGCTCTTCTTATGTTCTTAAGGAAGCAACTCCAGCTATCAGCCAAAAAAAAAAAAACCTAAAAGGAAGGGAGATATCCTCACTTGACAGCACCCCAAACACTACCATGCAAAATCTTCCAGCCTCATTTTCTCTCCCTCAAACTCTTCTGGCTTGGGACAAAAAAATAGTGCCGGGGTTCTGAATTCCTGACACGACACGAAATCCATTTCCTGGCTGGTCCTATTTAAAAATTTCTCTCTGAAAGGAAGTATGTGATAATTATACTACTTGGGCTCATTCTTAATGGCCTGCCCTCTTAACATGTGTCACTGTAAATCAGCTTTTAGAGAAATTACTTACATGTCTGCCAAGTCGTCTTTATCCTCTGCAACAGGTATGGCTTGTTCCACTGGATTAGATGAAGCATCTTCCCCAACAAAGGGCACGGAGCTGGTTTTAATGTCATTCTCTTCCATTTGGTGGTGTGTGTTTTCTCCTCTGACAAAGGAGGACGGAATGTAATTCCCAATCCTCCAGTGTCCTTCCTAAAGAGGATCAGAGTGTAAAGTACACAGTTGTACACAGAGTGTTAAAGTACACAACACACCATTTTTTGGAGACAGGCAAGAGAAGCACAAATTGGTGTTCCATTTTCAGTTCAGGGAACTAAACTGGTTGGAGCACAGGTTAGGACCTTCTCTGCCTTGGCACACAGTCTATTAGATATTTTAAATAGCTGTCATGAGTTCTGAACCTGGGATACAGAATATATAGAGTTTAAATCAGCAATGTTTTACATTCAGGTCCGGATATGCAGTGCCTTCTCTCAGCTTTACTGCTTTATTTAGACAAATTATGGTCCATCCAATTATTTATTTGAGTTATCTGTGCTTTGAGGAAAGCTTTTACCTCTCTTGCAATTTTGAACAATGCCTTCAGGATATATACTGTATATATAGAGAGAGGAGAGATGCCAAAGCCTTGTGAGTTGTTTCTGATGTACTTGTAGCATGGGAGAAGTCAAGGATATTTCACACAACGAGCGTGATATTGCTCTTTATATTCCTGCCCCAGGGAAACGTTTCTGGAGAAATCCTTAACGACATGTTATCGTTGAATGATGATGATAATGAATGCAATGAGGAGGAGAAGACGACCATAGGAATCTGCCTTATAGTAAGTCAGACCATCGTGCCCTCTATCTCAGTTTTGCCAACATGGACGGGCAGGGGCATCCCTGGGTTTCTTTCTCTGCCCTACCTGGAGATTGAAGTTGGGACCATCTGCATGCATAGCATGTGCTCCACCCAGGCTGGCCCAAGACCTCCTGATGCCTGAGGCTGCATGTCAAATGCTGCCCCCTTAACCCGATGATGTGCCAGCCTCCACTCCTCCCACTCTCCAATAGCTTAGCACTCTGCTCCCCTCCGCATTTCCTCTTTCTCTCTGTCCCCCTCTTCTTTTTCCAACCCAGGAAGTGGAAGGAGAAGGAGGGGCAGTGGAGGCAAGAAAGTGGACAAAGTGCCCCCCACCAATCTCCCACCTGATGCAAAAGCTTCAGTTGGCCTTATGGATGGGCCGGCCCTGGCTCTACCTCCACGCTATGGTCCCCAGAAGAGGAGGAATGCAGTACCCACCACCGCAGCCAAAAATATAAAACACATTGTTTCTACCTGCCCAAATACTCCAAATGGAACACCAGAAATATCACTTAGAACAACACTGCAGTCTGTAGAGGATGACAGAATAAACAGGCCATTGTTCTGCACACAGGTTTCCAGGTCAGTGATACAGTTGTCATGTGGCTGAAACAATCTTATCAGAGGTGGCAGCCGGGTGGTTGTGTTTTCACCTGCAGTAAGGCCGTACTCCTTGTTGACAGCAGGAAAGAAAGAAGTTCTCGGGTTATCAGAGGGAAAGGAACTACCCCAATCTCTATAATATGGACACTTCATCACTTTAAAAAAAAAAAAAAAATCCTGAGCAAAGTCATTGCATTCTAAAAAGTGAGACTCAATACAGAAAAGTTGGACCATGGTTTAAATATGAGCCTTATTTCTTTTTCTTTTTTCATTTCCAGGTCAGTGTATAAAGCCGTCCTCTTACCTCTATGTCCCATATCTTCACCCATCCAGCTGGATCCCCAGTTATGAGGTACCGGTTTCTTTGATCGACAGTCATTACAATGGACCCCATTCCACTGTGAGCGTCAAACTCTGCCAGTAGCTTGCTCCTGTGTGTATTCCAAAACCTGACGTAACCAGCAGCTCCACAGGAAACTAGATTTGCTCCTCCTAACATGGAAAACAACGCTGAATTCATAGGGTTCGCTTCAGGACTATCTAGTACAAAATACATGTCCTGGGATCAAATGGGAGTATAGATAAAATAACTCACTTCCATGGGCTGGGCCCAGTGGCTCTTGGGTAGATGTCTATTCTGATGCCTGCTACTTGGGGATGTTGAGTATTGAACCTGGGGCCTTCTATATGTTGGGCGTTTGCTCTGCCATTGAGCTAAGTTCCCCTGTTCTCTTTCTCCCAACCCATCATGTGTACATGGGACGTAACTGCCTATGCAAGTTAGTATTGTGCAACAAACAGCACTAGACTTGGGTCAGAGAGACCTGGGTTCAGGTCCCTTTTCAGTACTGAATCTCACTGGGTGGCCTTGGGTCAGTCCCAGCCTGACCATCTCAGAATTATTGTGAGGATAAAACTATGTATCCACCCAGATGTGGAATTCATAAGCAGAAGCCACCAAGGGTCCACCTAGTCCAGCATCCTGTTTCCATGAGTGAGTGGCCAGATGTTTCCTGGAAGCCCATAAGCAAGACACGAAGGCAAGAGCCCTTCCCCTTTGTTTGTACCCCAACAACTGCTACACTTCCTCAGAACATGGGGGTTTCATGGCTACAGGTAGGGGGTTGGACTATATGACCTTGTGGATCCCTTCCAACTCTATGATTCTGTGTGACAGCAGATAGGATCGGGCTGCCCATCTTGAATGCTTCTTTTAGTATGTCCTGCAGAGAAGTGGTACAATAAAAGTGTCTACTGCTTCCTTCCTTGGCTTGAGTTTCTAAGTGCAACAGCTGCTTCCTAATCAGAAGTCATTTCCCACTGTGTGTGAACTGCTGTTAGATTTGCATTTGTTTGTTTGACTTTTAGTCTCCATTTTAATATTGCAGCTTTCTGAGGACAGTGAAATATGGTCCAATCCATGGACTCTCCAAGTTGAAAGAAGTTATGGTAATAAGAAAATGGTCCTTGGGAACCTGTTTTCAAGACCTTTTATTTTTCTATTTGCAAAACCTGCACAGGGGACTGTAAATCTTTATGTAAATGGGTTTTCTCTTTGGCAAACCAAAGTTCCTCTTGTCAATTTTGTGTACTTTATAGACACCAAAGAACCCTAAATAACCCTTAAGGCCAGAGATTTCCCAAATCATTGCAGATAAATTCACAGAAAGATTCCAATCTGCCTTGCCAGGAAATGGCAATACTGTAATTTGATTCAGAAAACACCTGGAAACAGCAACTGAGAAATGATTTTTTTACTCTCAAGATTAGCTGCTGCAAAACTCCCAACTGGACCGAATTCCATCATGACTTTACATCCTGCAGTGGCTCGCTGACTTGTATGGGGTATAAATCAATACTTAGTTTGAGCTTCTGCATGTAAGTGAGCATGAATCCCCTGCAGTCTTGTTCATTTGGGTTATTTATTGGAATTCACTCCAATATCAGGGACAGTCCAACTCAATCCTGTCAAAAGTAAGACAAGATCAAGATGCACAAGTTGAATGGGATCCTCGTTTGGCCCAGGCCGAAAGTTTTAAATGCCTCTATTCAGTCCCTTTTTTTTGGCATGAGGAAAAAAACACCCAGCAACCAACAGGTCTGATCCAGTCACAAGAAGAACAATGTGCAAGCCAATTTACTGAAGGCCCTAAATGGTTTGGTGCCAGGATCTTTGAGGACTGTCTCCTCTCACATTAACCTGCCCCTCCACTAAGGTCAGCAAAGAGGTACTGCTGTGTACAGGAAAGGGCCATCTTGGTTGCAGCTCTGGAAGATCATGATGTGCTGCAATGCTCTGCAGCATGAGACAAGTTGCTGCCGCCACAGAGACTCGGAATGCGCCTTTGTGGAGGAGCTCAGCAATGATATCGTCACTGTGCACTCCTGGGATGGGACTGGCTGACAGCTCACCAGCTGGCCATCAGTCCTAATGGGTGGCAGCTGGAGAGTGGCAGCCCTTCAAAGGGCAGAAGGAGAAGAGAGAGACAAGGCGGAGATCATGCAGAGAGAGAGAGAGAGAGAGAGAGAGAGAGAGAGAGAGAGAGAGAGAGAGAGAGAGAGAGAGAGAGAGAGAGAGAGAGAGCTGATCAGAGGAGAGGAGAGTCAGGAAAAAGCAGGAGAAACAAAGGGTGAGAAAAGGCTCAAGAAGCAGGTGGAGGTGGGACAGGTGCAAAGGAGGCAGAAGACAGATGGAGAGGAGGGGGAGACAGCTTAGAAGTGGAGCAGAAAGGACACTGGTGGGGAAGGAGCCAGGAGAAGAAACCAGGAGTGGCCATGGGAAGGAGGGAAGGGAGTTGCTGCCCCTTGACAGAGCCCAGGGAACGACAGAGCCACACACGATGGCCACCCCCCCCCGGGGGGCAGGAGGGAGGTATGGAGGGCCACTTTTCAAGAGCACCCGTTCCAAGAGCTTCTTTGTCAGAGGAGGACCCAGTGAGCCACATTACCAGGCAGGTGAATTGTGGGCTGAGGTGAGTGAAACAAAGAACCTCCAAATGGGGGGGGGGGGCTGAAGACAACCAGAACCCTCCTTTGGGGCTGGGGACATTCCTAGGAAGGTGAAGCAACCTCTACTTTTTTGTTGGAGCCCAGCAGGCTTTGATCATATTTTTATTTGAACCTATTGCATGTAAGGTGAGCCTCCTGTCTTGTTTGTGCTCAGATGTCCTTCCCATCGCCCCAGGATGTTGAATTGCCCCCTTAGGGTGAGGGGGAGAACAGGGGATCGGTCACAAAGATCCATATAGCCTGGCAATCCTTTGATCTGACATTTGATATTCTGTTGTTTCTTCAAAATGCATTTTTGTTTTGATCTGTTCTCTCTTTGTTGTGTGTGTGTGTGTGTGTGTGTGTGTGTGTGTGTGTGTGTGTGTGTGTGTGTGTGTGTGTGTGTTGGGCAGCCCAATCCTGCATAGGCTGCATCCTAAGCAGGATGCAGCCTGTGCTGGCAGATCCGGGGCACACCTCAGGAAAGGGACATTTGTCCCTTTCCCCCGATGTCAGCCCCAGTGGCCCCAATGGGCCTCCTCGGATGTGCGCCAGCTATTTTGCTGGCACACATCTGGGGAGGCCATGTAAGGCTGGCCAGGCCCAGGAAGGGGGTTAGGATATTGGTGTAGCGCGCCACTGATATCCCCACCCTTCCTTGGCATGGCTGGCCAATCGTCCCCTCCACCACCACCCCGGCCCTCCCACCGCACAGGTCTTACCTGTGTCCAGCGGCATGGACCAGGCCCAGCAGCGGAGTGAGCTGAACCCAGTACCAGACCGAAGGGTATCCATTCCTTTTCTCATAATTCCAAAGTGCTATATGGCACTTTCGCGACACCCTAGGCCAGCAGAGCACTTGCTTCACCGGTCTTAAATTGCACGGGATTGCGCTGTAAATGGTTTACTGTATGGATTGTTTTTAATCATGCACATGTGTTGCCCATGCCCACATTCAGCCCCCCCCCCCTGTCCATGCCCACATTCACACACACCCCGGTCCTAGAAAAAAGTATGCTGTGTCATTGTGATCCCAAGCCAGCGTGAGTGTGCAGTGGTATGGCAATAGCAAACTCTCTGCACCCCAGCCACTATCCTCCCCTGTGAGCCTTGGTTGGCTGGCCCAAGCACTGTCTGCTCATGGTAAAACTGCATGGAGGGTCTAGCCAAAAAAAGCAGGCTGAGGAGAAGAGATCCTCCCCTGGGGACTTGCTGGAGACCTCTAGACTACCAAACTGGAGCCTGGAAGCTGGAAGAAAGTTGCTCAGTCGAAATGATCCTTTCCATGGCCAAAGAGCCACTGTCTGGCTCCTAAGAAGACAAGCAGAGCCCTGCTGGATCAGACCAAAGGTCCGCCTTGTCCTGCATTCCCCTCACTGCTGTTGCTCTCCAGCAACTCATATTCAGAGGCCAGGTGGCACTGAGCCTGGAGATTCCAAACAGTCCTCATGACTAATATGACTCTCGCACAACACCAGAACCAGGGGACATGCACTAAAATCAATTGGAGGGAGAGTTAGAACGGACAAAAGAAAATATTTCTTCACCCAGTGTGTAATTCATCTGTGGAACTCCTTGCCACAGGATGTGGTGATGGCACCTGTCCTAGATGCCTTTAGAAGGGATTTGGATAGATTCATGGAGGAAACAGCAGTGTCACTGCAGGGGGGGCGGAGCTCCAAGTTCCGTCGGTCTCTGACCCTCTGAAGAAAGCAAGTGCTTTCGTCGGCTGGAATGGCTCCAAAGGCGAGGGGGCGGGGCCGCTTCTCCCGTCGTGTAACGGAGGGTCAGAGCCCGACAGAACTTGGAGCTCTGCCCCCCCTGCAGTGACGCTGCTGGGAGGAAAAGACCATCACAGGTTACAAGCCATAAGCAACCTCCTGGCTTTAGAAGTAGGTTTTCTCTGTGCCAGGTGCAAGGGAGTGACAACAGGAAACGGGTATCTTGTTGGCTGTGTGCTCTCGGAGGCATCTGGTGGGGCCACTGTGAGATACAGGAAGCTGGACTAGATGGGCTTTTGGCCTGATCCAGCAAGGCTCTTCTTATGTTCTTAATAGCCAGTAATAGACCTCTTCTCTACAAATATCCTCCTCTGGTAGTTAGATCCAGGATGGCCAGTGTATCTCAGTCCCTCTTCTCCTCCCTCCTCCCTCCTCCCTGGTCCCAGCATAGGATATCTCTAGGCTGTTCCGGCAGGGGGCTAGCACCCAGGAATGTATCTGTACTATCTTGGCTGTGTGCATAAGGGATGGGTGGGTCATAGAGTTAATAAGACACTCTTCCCCAGGACTATTATTTATCATATAGGCTGCATGTGTTCTATAAATGTATGCAAGTGTGCCTTATTATGGCACTGAAAAGGACAAATTCAGGGCATGCAAATAAACGAGCAAGTATGAGAATTCCACTACAAAAAGCTATGATGCAACCACATTTAGAATGATTGTATAGAACAATAGAAAAGTTGCAAAGACAAAGGGAGAGGCAGCTCTACCGTGACAACGGAGATGAAGCATCTTCTTGACAAAGAAGTCTTCTGTCCCATTTCCTCTCTGACAAACAGTCCGATCCTGTGCAAAGATACGCTCCTGGCCCTAAAGGGCTAGCCGCAGTATCCAGCAGTATCTAGCCGTCCTTCCCAGGCTGCGTCGGAGTGGCCCAGGAGCACCTCAAGAGAAGGGGATGTTCGTCTTCCCCGTCCTCAGGTGTAGGTCTGCCCAGCCCCAATAGGCCTCCTCAGATGTACGTTGGCTCTGGAGCCGGCATACATCCGGGGTGGCAGGGTAAGGGCAGCCCAGGCCAGGAATGGTTGCGGGATATCAGTGGAGCGCGCCACTGATATTCCCACCCCCTCCCAGCCCGGTTCACCCAATGGCCCCCCTCCCTTGCTGCCCACCCTGCCCTCCCCCACCCCCCACCCCTGCACTGAATGGTGCAGAACTTACCTTATGAAAGTGAACAAAACAAACAAACAAATGAGAAACAAAGTAAACATTTGTATAAATGAAATAACTAAAAATAATGAAAACCTATGGAGTAACAACACAAGATAAAAGATCTTGCACAATGCTAGTATGAACCAACTCTTGGAAAATAAAACAGGAACTGTTGAGAAAAATATTGTCCAGTACCTGTCACTGAAATATTCTTCCTGGATTCCAGGAAGAAGAGCCTAGTAACAGCATTGCAGTTTTCGATGTCAGACAATGTACATCTTCTAGCGGACAAGCTGCCAGCAGAAGTCCCTTTCTGTTGTATGGGAGCATCTGTGGGAGAAATGCCTTGAGTAGGTTGTAAAAAAGAAAGACTTGCTTTCAAGATGCCAACAATGGCCACAATCCAGAAACATCTGTGTCAACTCCAAATAATCTTGAATGTTCGACTTGAATCGTATCTAATCTTGAATGCATTTATGACTTCCCTCTCAGAAGCGGCCTCTACAGACATTGTTTTGCTGAGTGAAAGACCCTATTTGGGAAGGTTGGCATGAGAGGCGCTGAAAGGGAAACTCCTGGAAAATATTCTAGGTGTGCACCAGTGGTCAGCAACTCACTCCCCCAAACCACCATCAAATGTAGTCATGAGAAACTTGCTCAGACTTTTTTTTTTTAATGGACACGGAGGTTGACGAGAATTACCAAGTCAACACCATATTTCACATATACTGCACTGAACATAGATCATTGCGTCTGTCTAAACTGCAGAGTAAAAGCCTTATTGTTACGTTCTGGGGATGTCAGGAAACGATTTCCTGCTGTTTTACCCAGTGGATTTTACAGAAGATTGAAAAAAATAATCTTGCCAGTAAGAAGCAGTTGGTTACTGCCGGGAAAGTCGCCTCTTTGAACTTTCCTGCAGAAAGTCTGAGACAAGAAATCTACAGGGCAAAGCACACCCTTGATTATTTTAAGTGTATTTATTGAATGTAATCACTCATTTTGTTCAAGTACTGATTTGTGCCTGAAATGATTGGTCCTTTCTGCTGTGTTCACAGGCTCATGGTTTTGTTATGGCCTGTGGATCAAAACAATAATATTCATTATTACTGCTGTATAATCAGGAGAAAAGTTTAAAAGAGGGGGTCTGCCTCTTGGTAGATAGCAGATGAAACCATCCAACCTCTTAGTGCTTTTTACACTTGGGGGAGTTTGTTTAGGGTTCTGTGGGGGTGGCTTCGGAGAGCCAATTCCTCAGAGGAAAAAGTCTGTGAATATTGCACGTGCATACTTTCAGATTTTAGCAAATAGTGATCATATTTTAGTTCTTTTTCTTTCTAAGCAATTGGCTTTCGAGCTCAGCATGACAGTAGACCAAGATGGTAGGATTACATGAGTTACAAGCCGACTCATATTCTACCACATCTGCTCACAGAATTACATGTGCATATTGCACTGTGGCTGGGATCCAAAGAGCTACCTTTCATGCACCAAAGGGTTTGGGTGTGCCCAGTGGGGCTCTTGAATTTTCCGTCTCTGAACAATGGAGCTTCATGCCATATCACAAGCTGATTTTAAAAGTCTGCTCAGTTTCAAAAGTGCTTTAATATGCAGCTCTGTGTGTGCGTGCATGCGTGCGTGCGTGTGCGCGCGCACGTTGGAGGGGTGCTCTTTGAGAATGACAAGCCCAAAGTCCCCTTGTGTTCAAAGAACTAGTTGCGTACTTCGCTGGATCCCAGCCAAGAAGGATTAAAAGCTCCTCAAGTAAATATACTGGTATCACTGGGGAAACATAGAGTGCTAATTAGTACCCTGCCTCAGTAAGAAAAGAGGAAAGTACATAGCCATATGAGATTTCTTGCTTATATGCAGAAAATAGCTGGAGTCAAGCTGGAAATGGATTTGAAAAGAAAAAGAATATGACAAATGTCCTTAATCTATACACGGAACATTTCAATTCAAAATTCTGAATGCAACAAAACACACACATTCAAAGAGAGGTACAAAGGCAGGAAGATTGTTTCTCCCCCTGGATCCAAGAGATGTAGAGAGAGCACATCTTTCATAGCCAAACCTGAGCTTTCCATTGCTTCAGTTGCTGGTTTTCCTTCTCCTGTTTGCTCCCCCTTTCTTCCTTTTGCCTTGCGGCTGTTTCCTTGCTTTTTCCACATTCATGCGATTCCCTAATGCTAACTTTTCAGTTCTTCCTTTGCACAATATTATATGAGCTGTGCAGATGCTGCTGCTTAGTAACGCACTAAGCTTCTGGCAATCAAGTGCTATCAGGTCATCACAGTCTGGACCAAAATCATGAGAATTAAATTTTTGGGAGCCTTTCCAGAGTTGGGAACCTGGCTCGCCCGCTGAACTGAGCAAAAGTCTGGGCCTGTGTGGCTCATTACAATCTGAGAGTCCAACTAGGTGTGAACTGGGAAATCTGTGATTGACTGTCCTAATGCTGGTTAAAAATAGCCATGGGGAAGGCAATCTGGATTGAGGTCATAGTGCTGGTGGATGAGGGATGAACTGGTGGACTGCACCAGTTCCCTGACTCACAGCGCATTCCTCACTAACCTCGCACCAGCAAAGCGCAGGCTCCGCTGGTGCTGGGTGTGTTGTAAACGTGCCGTAAAGCACGTTTATGGCACCCAGAGAGTAAGTGGCTGAGGACCCCATTTCCTCCCTCAAGAATGCCCCATTACTCCCCTACTGCCGTAAATTGGGTGATGGGGCCGAGCCATTAGACAACATGCATGAAGTGCTCTGTGCACTCAAAAAGAGACATTAACAGATAATTATTAGAACATCTCGAGCACATGTAAATCTAGAACTTATCTATCCAGTGAAAATTGGGCATCCTGCAATTTGTACATAAAAAAATATATCCAAAGAATAACCATGCTGTGGTTGACTCAGAAGTAACAGTTCAAAAATCCCCTTTCTTATTCATTCTGATTCATGTTTGTATGGTCAATCTAGAAGATGCTTGGCTTTTGGAATATGTGTGTGTATATATATGGTATTTTTGAAACTTGCTTTAGGAGAAACATCAAGCAACCTAAATAAAAAACATAAAAGCAAGTTGTCAACCCATCCTGGAGGGAAGCAGGAGATATGTTGCCCTTCCCTCTTCCACCCCCCCACCCCACGTATACCAGCATTTTTTTTCCGTAATGGAAGCTGCAGCTTGTAGAGTAGGGAACAATTACAGATCGCCTGCTGGCATGGTGCTTAATATATGATCATAACCATTAGTGTGTGAAGACTTTCAACCAAATGAAATTTTTCAGGTTATGAACAGCCTCAAGGGGAGGCTCTACGAGGCTCAGTTGCAGGAAGGGCGCCTACGATTATTTATCACCCTGCACTAAAACAAGGCAAAAATTAAGGGAATGCTCCCTGCTGAAGGTAATATAAAAATGCTGATATAGATCTGGAACAATAAACAGAAGCAATAGCCTTGAGAGCGAGGGAGAATTAGCAAACGCATAGCAAGGAAGAGCAAACTCGGCACAGCGTTTTGTCACCCTGACAAGGCACAGTCATAAACAACCCCCCTGGCTGGAACTCATTAGTAGTAATTTCATAGATCAAAGTTGTTCTGGCCTCATTGATCCCACAGAACAAAAGAGTTAGGTGCTACTAGGATGAAAGCAAATGGCCATTTACCAAGTGGTAAACATACCAGCTGTAGGCTCATGAGCTAAGAGCCTATGAACCCTGTCCAAAGGTCTATCTGGTCCAGCAGCCGGGTTCCCACAGTGGCCAAACAGATGCCTCTGGAAAAGCCCACAATACAACAGCTCTATTCACAGCCCCTGGCATTCAATGACATACTGAATCTGGCAGTTTCATATAGCCAGTTTCTTCTGACTAATAGCCATTGATAGACCTACCCTCGATCCTACCTACCTACATCTTGTGGCAGTGAATTCCACACACACATTTGGAGAGCTGGGTGCCTATAGGGTCTGCTCACGAGTCACATTATAAAGGGAATTTTCCCACCTCCTTGCTTTCCTGGATTGCTGACCAAGAGTGGATGCATGCCAAAATTATCCATACTACTGATGATCAGCTCCATGTGTGATTGCACATCCAATATAGGAAGCTACATCTGGGTCTTTGGAGATCTGTGTTCTCCCCTACACAGCTGTTGCCTCACACTAAAGTGGATGTCTCTTGGGGTCACCAGCCACTTACTTGGAATCACATGGCACTAATCTCGCTATCCCCATTCAATTCTGTGATACGAGTTTCTATTATGTAGCCTTGTAAGGTGCCTCAAGCTTCCTCCCAAGATTCAGGACCAGTGTGCTGTGGACAGCTTAACTTGCCCTGTTAATTTTACTAGTCTCTAGTGCTCCTTCCTGCACTTACTGTCAATTGGTCTGATTCTGTTGGACTGCTGCTCCGACGCCTACACTGGCTGCCCATTCATTTCTCAGTCCAATTCAAGGTGCTGGTGTTGACCTTTAAAGCCCTTAATGGCTTGGGACCAGTTTATCTTAGAAGACTGCCTGCTTCCATATCATCTGACCCGCCCATTAAGATAATCCGAGAGGGCCTTGCTTCAGGTGCCACTTCTAAAGGTGTCAGGGGAGGTGGCCAGATGCAGGGCTTTTTTGGTGGTGGCTCCACTTCTCTGGAACTCTCTCCCTTTATGCACTTAGGACGTCTTCCACATAGTTGGGATTTTCATGGGGGTTAAAGCCTTTTTTTTGTTTCAGTTAGATTTTTAGTTGGGGACACTGTTGCTGCAAATGGTTAGACTGGCATGACATTGTATGAAGCACTTTACACTGTACTCTACCCCTCCTTTCCATTTTGTTGCTCTAATAATTGCTTTACTTTCTTTTGATTTTATGTCCAGTATTTTATAATTGTTGTTTGCTGCCTTGGTTTTCTTTTTAGAAAAGTGGGGTATAATTTGTTAAATAAATAAATAAATAAATAAATAAATAAATAAATGGAAAGCTCCATTTTTGCCTATCTAGTCCTTTTCCTTGTTGTGCTGAAGAAGGCAGAGCCTCACTTTCCCCCTGGGTCTTCCTACTACTATTTTCCGCCTGCCTAACATGTTTTCTTTTCACTGGTGTATGACGCAATTGTCTGTATGTCTACGTGATTCTGGGTGCGTTCCAGGAGAGCATGCCCCAGGCAGGTGGCCTCAAGTCCCACAGGCCTATGGGCCAAACCAGTGGCGTCGCTGGAGGTGGGGCGGAACGCTAAGTTCCGCAGCGCACTGACCTCTGTTACTCACTGGCATAAAGCGGCCCCACCCCCATCCTCGGAGTCATCCAGTGGGGTGAAGGCAATGCACAGGGAGTCTCCCTACGCATTGCCTTCACCCCACTGAATGGCTCCGATCCAAAGGCGAGGGGGCAGGACCGCCTCGTGCCGGTGAGTAACAGAGGTCAGCGCGCTGCGGAACTTAGCATTCCACCCCACCTCCAGCAACGCCACTGGGCCAAACGTTGGCTTGTTAGAGCATCCCACACACAGCCCACTCTAGCTGGCAGGCTTAGGAGACACTTTGCCTTTCTTTCTTTATGTTGTCATTCCATGAATGGTCACACCTTGCTGGTCCCTCAGATTTGAACCAAGCAAGCCACATTGCAGGAGCTTCCTTTCTTACAGTGAGCAAAGTCATTCAAGACACAAAAGAAATGCCTCCAGCCTTAGCTTCCCGCCCCAACTCCATGGCCACGTTCCGTCAAGAGCTGCATGCTACCTGAGGCATTGATCTCCAGAGCAACCAAGAAGTTCATTGTGGCACCCTTTGCAGGGTGCAAGACAAGAGAGGCACCCATCCTGAGCTGGGGATGGACCACTCAAAGTTCATCCAGGAAAAAAAGAAGAAGGGTCCTTGGTGAGTTCATCCCACAATACCATCTATGCTTCCCTCTGGGGAAACATAATTGTAGAGATTGTCCCATTCCCTCCTTTCTGCCTAGAAACCCCTTAGGGCATAGTTATGTGAACATCGCATTGCTTTTTTATTATGATCCCAATAAAAGCGATCTATTGTTGCTTCGTTAACCTCACCTTCCTCCTCCTTTCATGTTGTTCCACTAAGCTGTGCCCTTTGGTGCCTGCACATACACTAGATTTCCCCCCGTGTGCATTTGTTACACGCGTTTCAAACGCATGCCCTTCACCTCTCCACCTAGTCAGCAGGACCCCATTGTGCTTCATACTAACCTGAGTTGGAGATCAGTGGACTCCCAGGTTTCCACTGAAGCTTAGTGTGGACACTTTCTGTACTGTTATTCCACACGACAATTTCGCCACCAGAACTCCCTGAAGAAGACAATAATATACCAACACAGTATCAAGGAAGATGTGCAAAGATCAGGTTTTATATTACCATTTTTTAATTGGGGTGGGGAGTTATCTCAGAATGGACTGTGCTTTGCTGGCCTCACAGGCCTGTGGGGAACACAAATTAGTGCCATTAGAACAGCTGTAAAGTCTGATATCAAATGGAATAAAACTCTGCCTTATAGATGCTCATTTAAGTGACACATCATATAACCAGTGCGCTCTAATCTTATTGCCCGCATCTGGTTTGTGTTTCCCACTTTCACCTTCCCATATCAAATGCACATTTCAATAGTTTCCCTTAAATGTTTACCCCTCTAGTACACCAAGCTTTGTAGCTAACTGTTTCCCAGAATTCCCTCTCCTCTCTTTACAAAAAGTAGGCTTAATTCAACAACTGACTTTCAATCAAAAATCAGGTAAGTTACAAACTGGTAACTGGTAACAATGCATATGGTTTAATTGACTCAGGGCCCAGTCCTATCACCCAATTTATGGCAGCGGGACACTGTCCCATTGCTGTAAATCAGCTGCTAACTATGCGCAGAGCGTGCCGTCGGCAGCCATTTTCGAGCTGCTTACAGGGGCAGCAGTGGCAGCCCGCTACCACAGATGGCAACCTGCTCTGATGCAGGGGCGGCTTGTGGGTCAGGGAGGGGGAGTAATGGGGCATGTTGGGAAGGAACTGAGGGTGTGTCAGAAGAGGGAGGGGGTGGATCTGGTGGCAGTTGCGCACACCTGATCTTATCTCCTCTTTCTAAAACCTCCCCGCCCGTTTCCTCTCCTCAGACATATGCCACCAAATGTCTGGTGAATGTCCAAGGAGACCTATAGGCAGCCTGTAGACTTACACAAAGGTAAGTAAAAATGTTTTTACTAACCTCCCGTTTGCCTGAAGGTTGCCGTCCCACCACAGCATGCAGATAGGATTGGGCTCTCAAATGGCAACTCAGTATTCTGTGGCAGTCTGTAGCAGACTGATTTGTGGGGTTTTCAATCTTCCTTGGAGTAACTCTAACTGGAATTATGAGGCTTTCTTCAGAGTAAATGTGACTGGATCATGGTTGAACTTGCAACGCTCAGTGCAGTTCCAGTGTTCATTCGTTCGTTTGTTCATTTGCTCTCTCTCTCTCTCTCTCTCTCTCTCTCTCTCTCCAATGCCCCCCTTGCTCTTTCACATAGTCAGCATTCTCTGGTGCATTTCATTGTGCAATTCACATTGAAAATTAAAGTCTCAATCTGGATGAGGTCCCCTTGTGCATGCTATTTGCATTAAAAAAAGGGAGCATGTCATGACCTATGACATGATCAGAGGCGTAACAAGGGTGGAGCGAAGGCAAGTAGTTCTGCAAGACTCCGTTACACCGGAGTCAGCGGCCCCTCCCCCTTGCTGTTGGAGCCATTCTGGCGGCAATGGCAACACGCAGGACACTCCCCTGTCACTGCCAGAATGGCTCCAACAGCAAGGGGGAGGGGCCGCTGACTCCGGTGTAACGGAGTCTTGCAGAACTACTTGCCTCCGCTCCAGTCTAGTTTCACCTCTGGACATGATCATATTCTGGACTTACACAGGCGCTACCTCTCCATGAAGAAGGAATGCATGCTGGGTTTCTTTGGGTGACCCCGCCCCCTGCCGAGGATGCAAGCGTTCACCCTACCCCTTCGTCCTTCCCAGACTCGTTTGCCTGTAGAGGCAAATGCTCAATGTGGGGAGAGGGCCAGCATAAGCATCATTAATGCGTAGGGCAAGCCATGAAGAGGAGCCTATCACACATTCCCTCTCCACATGAGCATCTGCATAGGGCTGTAGTTTGGTCCTGCCCAAGCTGTCATTCTCATGACCTTGCTGATAGAAACACACAACCTCACTTGGATCTCTTCCGTGAACCTCACGAGACATCACTGTCTTGGTAGGATCTGGGTCCAACATTGTAGTGGCTCTAAGCAGGAACACTGGAATTTGCAGGCTCTCCCTGCTGCCTCTCCCTTAGGAGTTGAGTGTCTCACCTGGAAACCTCTCATTAGAGATGAGGAGGATCAGGTCCATTGCTTTCTGTTTCCCATGTTCTCTTAGAAAGCTCTAATTTGTCTGTATCTTGTAAGTACTGCCAAGAAGAGCGTATTAGCTAAGCCAGCCCAGGCGGCAGTAAATCCAGCCATGCATATAGATGACGATGGCCCAGGTCCCAATCTCAGGATGATATATTAGGCAATAAAGGTCCCAGTACCTGTAACTAGAGTTTGTGGAGATAAAAACGCAGCACATAAGATATCATCCTGGTGTTGAACTCCTCCTTGCCATTCGGAAGGCTGCACAAAAAACTGAGTCAAGCTGTTCAAGCGGAAGACAGTAATCATCCTAACAAGGGAGACACACACAAACAAAGCCGCATGAGTGAAAGCAGTTGCTTTTGATCCTCTTCTAAAAGGAGAGTGAGCTCTGCCACAACCAAGGCCTTGTGTAGTCTATGCACTGGTTCAGGCATCTGAAGCAGAAGATAAGAATCATGAGAATTCATGAGAATCTCTAAGAGTTTACTTAATAAAAAAAGATAATGTTTCTAGTCCTCAAGAGTGCACAGAAAAGTCTGGAAGTCCATACAGTGTGTGGCATCTTCACTCTCCCTGCAAGGAGACAGCACCACATCAAATGGTTTGTGGTAGCCATCCATGCCCTCTAAGTAGGAGTCTGACAATCCGGAATCCCAACACAAAAGCAAGAGGGTTCAACAGAACAGAAACAAGGTGCAATCTGCCTACCCTGAGGTTTTGTCACCCCCTTAACATGTCTGGTATTCAGATCCCCACCCAGGAATTGCTTCAGTTTGGGTTGGCCCTTTCTTGTGGGCTCATGTCAGTGCCCGTTGGACCCTGCCAGGAAAAGGGAGGTGGGGTGACATACCCCACTTGATGGCTCAGCAGGATGTCTGGGCATGTGAAGTCAGGTCCTCCTTCCAAGGGGGGGCAGGGTCTCCTCTGGGCCCAGCTCCTTGATTGGAAGATCACTGGCAATCTCCCTGACGCTCCCCTTGGTCCCCTTGATCAGGGCTGCATTCTTCTCCTCCCAGCTGGGACACGTCCAGTGGCCTCCCATCTTCCCCTTTGCGCTGTCTTTGCGCTATCTTTGCACTCTCTCTGCGCTCTCTCTCTCTCTCGCTCTCTCCTCCTATTTCTTTCTTTCTTTCTTTCTTTCTCAACCGTCCTTCCTCCTCTGCTCTCCCTCCTCCTGTCATGGTTGCACTGATATCCTAAGCCCCACTGCAGCCCAGGCCAGTCTTACATGGCCTCCCCAGTTGTGCGCCAGCTAAAGAGCTGGCATGCATCCAAGGAGGCCCATTTCAACCTGCACCACTTACACAGGGGAAAGGGACAAATGTCCCCTTCCCCCGAGGTGAGCCTGGGCCACGCCAGTACAGGCCGCAATGGGCTTAGGATGCAATGGCCGGCCCTTTAGGCCTGCTGTGCATACTCATGCAGAATTGGGCTGTAGAGCTGACAGGGCAAAACCAATGCCATTTTTGGAATCAGTGCCCCAAATATACCCAAGAATAGGTCTAACGTTTAAGGCACCAAAATGTGTGTTGAGTTGTGACAGAGTGCAGACCGGGACAGAGTGCTAGACCTTTAGGAGAAGGAATGTAGGCAGGTGTAGTTTGTTAAACCTTAGAGCACAATCCTAGGCATGTCTACTCAGAAGCAAGCCCCACTGAACACAACGAGTCTAAGGTTTAACAAACTACACCTGCCCACATTCCTTCTCCTAATGGTCTAGCACTCTGTTCCGGTTGGATAGGCTTACCAGATCTCCAACCGGGACAGAGTGCTAGACCTTTAGGAGAAGGAATGTGGGCAGGTGTAGCTTGTTAAACCTTAGAGCACAATCCTAGGCATGTCTACTCAGAAGCAAGCCCCATTGTGTTCAGTGGGACTTGCTTCTGAGTAGACATGCCTAGGATTGTGCTCTAAGGTTTAACAAGCTACACCTGCCCACATTCCTTCTCCTAAAGGTCTAGCACTCTGTCCCGGTTGGAGATCTGGTGAGCCTAGTTGTGTTATACATTATCTTTCCCCCAGCACCAAGATTCAGCATATCACTATCTCAGAGGTTCAAGGTGCAACCTGGAGCTTCCAATACAGCAAGAAGATTCTTTTGGCCACCAAAACAGCTCTAATGAACCCAAGCCACCTTATGTTTACAAAATGCCCAAGGAACAGGTATATATCTCAACCTTCAAATATTAAATTCAAGGTTCAGTGAAGATGACAAAGTGATTAATCTTGGCTCCTGCATTTGATAAAAACTGTGCAGCTGTAGAGCATTCCCAAAACATGTGAACCAATTTGATGTTCAGCTCCATGGCGCTGCCAACAGGCATCATTATCACTAAATCCAAGGTAATATAATTTAGCAGGGCAGCAATGAACTCATAAAAGAGTTTTTGGGTGGATAAGCCAGAGGTGTAAATCTAAGGTAAGTAATTTGATAGATTAAAGAACATTTTGCCATTGGGTGTTCTGTGCTAATGTAGTTAATTCTATATTCTACTGGCTGCAGATAATTTATAAACTGGGGTTTGGTTTGATTTTTGAGAAAATGTTAAGCTGATCGTGAGGGTTTTGGACGTTTTTCAAAAGACAGAAGAACGGGGTGGGGGGGGAGAGAGAAGCGGGGAATGTTCTGAGGCCCACAAGCGTCAGGAACAAATTTAGAAGCAACAAAGAGCGTTCACAATTTCTTTTCTTGCACAGTGCCATCCGAAAACTACAGCAGGCATCCAACCCATGGAATCATTCTGTGTTCAGCCTCCTAATATTTCTTGTGATCTAATCCCAAGGGTCAAGCCCCTCCCTTCACTCTTTTCTGCTCTCTCATTCAACTAATGCAAATGCTGTGAAATTTCACATGTTGAAAATGGAATCAACGATCGGGAAAAAAAAGAAAAGAACGTACTTTATTAATAGATATCCTTGCAACATGAAATAGAATATTTTAAGGTTTGTTCCTATTTCTCCCTGCCTTCCTTTTATCCATCTTTGTTATAGCTTTTGTTCAAAGTATCAGTCTGGGATTTTTTTTTCATCACCTATTGTTCAATCATGCTTCCTTGCTGCCAAAACATAATAGCAAATCTGTCTCCATCGCACTGCACATTGTTTCCAGCTCTGGTAGATGAGAGGGATAATTATGACACTAGTCTCTTTGCAGCAGTGTTATGATGAACTGCAAAGTTGATTAAAAAAAAACACCAACAATTTGCATTTGAAAACAAATTGCAGGAAAAGAAATGGGAAAAAATACATGGAGTTCTTAACAAGCCCAGATATATATTGGATGGAAATCGTGGAATTTAAGGTATTTTACTACCCACAGACACAACACTGAGAAACATAAATGCTCAAAGTTTGTGTATGTACCACCCTGTATCTTAGCTGCATTTACACCATGATAGACCCCCCTAGAAAAAAGATGTGATTATCATTTACTTAATGAACAACCTGTAATCACTAGCAGATGCCTAAAGATATTTTCCTGTTGTCCTCCCTTCCTTATTCCCATTCCTACCTGTCCCATTAGATTACTATATACCTTCAGGCAGAATTTCTTCTCTGATTTTATCTTTGCATCTTACACATTTTCAAAATTATGAGGCGGAGGAGGAGTGTGGTGCTGTTGATGGTAGTGGGAGTCGTACTAGGAAAAGATAGAAATCTCGAGCAAAATACTTGCATACAAATGAGAAAAAACTGAGTGAGGTATGGTAAGGAAGAAGTCAGATGTTGGACCTTTCTGAGACTGAGGGCTGATTCACACTGCACAAATCCAGACACAGATGCCCCTGCCCCCGCGCACAGAGCTGGCCGGAAGGAGTGTCTTCCCACCTGTTGTCCCTCCTGCTGTCCCGCCTTCTTAGGAAGGTGATTGGATGTAGTTCTGATTGGCATGCAGCCACTCTCCCCCCCCCTCATCCGATTGGTAGGCTGCAGTAGCTCCGCAAAGCCCGCCCCCTCAAAAGATGAGGGGAAACCATTTTTCCAGCTTCTGCATTATGAAGCTTGCAGCTGCTCCGCTTGCTTCCGAAATGCTGTCAAAAAGCTCCGCGCATCTCCGTAACGCGCCGGGATCCGTGTAGTGTGAATCCAGCCTGAGACACACAGCTCAGTCCTGGATTCAAATACAATGCCAGATAGCCTGGCCCTAGAACACATGAAGACAACTTAAAATGCCTCTGATCATGTCCAGAGTGCATTTTCCTTCCCAACAACAGCTAGTTCATACAGATCTTGGTATTACTTAATGTGCCACATATGACAAGATGTGGGAGGGAGCTTTGCATTTGCAATCACTCCACCATCATTCATAGGGGATAATGTGTGGCATGGTGCCCACATGCTTATGCTCATTATGTGCACCCACATGACCTACCCCTGCTAATAAAGTAATCAAAAGATTCCATAAAAACAACCTGCATATATACAGGAATGTGCGTGTTGAGTTATGTTATATACTCTACACATGGAGGGAGGTCAGGGAAGACCACTGCATGCCGGTCACTAGCCCTTTCCACATGTTCACTGAATGCATGGAGGGAGGAGTAGGATTATGTAATTAATCAGTGTGCAATTAATCTGTGGAACTCCTTGCCACAGGATGTGGTGACGGCACCTGGCCTAGATGCCTTTAAAAGGGGATTGATGGAGGAAACGTCCATCACAGGTTACAAGCCATGATGGGGGGGGGGGGTAAGCAGCCTCCTTGTCTTAGGCTATCTTTTAATGTCAGATGCAAGGGAGTGGCAACAGGATACAGGTTATCTTGTTGTCTTGTGTGCTCCCTGGTGCATCTGGTGGGGCCACTGTGAGACACTGGAAGCTGGACTAGATGGGCCTTTGGCCTG
Source organism: Plestiodon gilberti rubricaudatus (assembly GCA_026170595.1). Lineage (NCBI taxonomy): Eukaryota > Metazoa > Chordata > Lepidosauria > Squamata > Scincidae > Plestiodon > Plestiodon gilberti. The sequence goes on along the minus strand of JANXHW010000003.1, from coordinate 16,454,233 downwards.
ATCCAGCAGGGCTCTTCTTAGGTTCTTATCATGTCCGCAGTCTGCTCCCAACTCCATGTGTTCAGCTGAATATTCGATTAAAGCCTAACACATAGAAGTTGTACATGCAGAGCTTTTTGGCAGTATCAAGAGCCTTCAGTAAGTCAGAGTCCGCAATCGCACATACAGATCCTAGGCATGTACATTTGCTTATGCGTAGCCTCTGTTCAGACCTTCAGCTGAAAACATGGAGGTCGGGGGGCAGGGAACAGCATGTATGACCCCACTCCCTGCTTCCAGGTGTTTAGTAAACTTTCGATCATCATGTGAAAAGGGCTATTGATGTCTAAGACATATGTGAACTGGCCCTAAGTAAACACAGCAAGTTCACACAAACACAGAAGTATGTGCAAGGCTCTGCCGCTGTCAACAGTTTCAGGACTGCCAAGCAGCCAGTCTTATATATATATATATACCGGTGTGTGTGTGTGTGTGTGTGTGTGTGTGTGTGTGTGTGTGTGTGTGTGTGTGTGTGTGTATTGTTGTTTTTAGTCGTTTGTTTTAATTGTTTTTAATTACTGTTTTAATTTTTAATGTACATGAATTTTAATGTTGTAAGCCGCCTTGAGTGCCCTCGCTGGGAGAAAGGCAGCATATAAATTCTTTAAATAAATAAATAAATAAATAAATAAATATATGGCTTACATTGTCTTTGTAATACTTGCTTTACTTACAAATATATAGGTCAAGCATTGGATGGAGGTAGAGAGGAGAAGTGTGGCGTCCCTACACTGGTGCAAGGGGTGCGGATTGCACCATGTGACATTCTCAGGGGGGTGACATCACTAGTGACCAAAATTGTGAAAACCTTGGCATATAATATTGTAAATTTAAAGGTGTAATTTTGATTAAACAGGAGGTGGGGCAATGGCATGGGGGTGGGGCGATGATGCGTTTCTCCCACTGCATGGGAGAAGGTTCATCATGGGGGTGATGCACTGGCCTCTCGCACCAGGTGACACAAGCCCTAGGAACACCCCTGGAGCAGAACACTCCTGACAAGCAACAGTAGGTTTCATCAGTTCTCCAGAGAGCTGTCCAACATCTCAAGGTGCTACAGCTCATGGACTGTTCTCTGCCAGCTTCGCCATTCAGACTCTGTCTCTCACTAAGAACAACTCTACCTGTCTGTTTCAATGAGAATATACTAGAAAACGGCATCTTTTGTCATACTGACCATACAAAGAGGAGATGAGTCTCATTACAAGCCTCTAGGGCTTCCCTCCCCCCACACACACACTTTCCAGGGAAATTTCCCACTTGAAGATACTCCAAGGACATTGGCAATAGTTAATCCTTTTGTTAAATCCAAGGCACATTGATTGGGCATTGCCTTAGGACCACGTCCTTGTGCCAGGCTTATTTTCAACACTGAATTCCAAGTTCATAATATTAACATGCTTGACTTCAGAGTCAAATGGGGTGATAGGAGGAATAGTTTGAGCACCACTTCTTGTTACAGAAGCGCCACTTCTGAGCAATATGCAACGAGCATGGAATGGTTCTGTTTTTCAAGTCTGCTTGAGCACAGAGACATTCGGTCCTTACAGGCAACCAACCTCCCTAAAGAATTATCCTTTCATTGAGAAGAGGGACAAAGACCTCACAGAAACTTGATTGCCAAAACCTTGGGGACAAATCCAACAGAGAAAATTAATCCCACAAGGACTGGTCAGTTCCCAATGCATTGAGACTACACATTGTATACTTTGAACACATGAAGCCACAAACCATTTTTACCTAGCTCAGTGTTGAGCTACGCTGACAGCGCAATCCTGTGTAACTTGCACCGGTGTAACAGTAGATGCTTTGCAGCGGCGCAACAGTAGATGCACCGGTGTAACAGCAGATGCATCAGTGTAAGTGCACTTACACCAGTGCATCTACTGTTACACCGGTGCAAAGTTACACAGGATTGCACTGTAAGTGGCATTGGCTCTATTGATCTATAGCCCTTCCCTAAATTAGGAAAGTCTATTTAAGATAATTCCCTGGGGTAGTTCTTTTGAGCAGGTTTCACGAAGGACCAAAAATCAGAATATTCCCTTCATGAAAACAGATCTGAAATGCATGGGGAGCTTTCCAATCCTTTCACTTGACTTTTCACGTTTTCTGTGTTGGATTTCTGCAGGTGTTTTCAATCCTCTATTGTTTTTGGCAAATCCCACACACATATTTCCCTTGCAGAGGTGAATAGCTACAAAAGTAACATAAGTGGAAACTGTGATGTGGAAATGCAATGCTCAGGGGAGTAAGAGTCTACCTCCTATGAGAAGTTCAACACTTTACACAGCAGGTATGATTGTGATGGGTATACTGGTGTTGAACCCAGGTTTCAGGCAGGCAACACATAAAGTGTGGAGTGGACAACATGGCTGCATGAAACCTGGGTTCAACATCAGTATGTATGCATGTGTAGGAACCATCACTGGACTGGGGCTCCCATGCATGAATTTTAAAGAGAGAGACATGTCTTTATTCTATGGGTTTGCCACATGAAGTGTGGAGCCACTCCATTTTGCAAGTCTTTCCAACAAAATTGAGATGTTTGTTGTTGCCTGTTGAACTCTGGGGGATTCAGGCTCCAGTAGTGGAGCTACCACCACCACCAGGCGCCAGAAGTGACGTCACCAGTGCCGCCGTTTTCCCACCAAACAGAGGCGCAGGGCAGGCAGGAAGGCCAAACCCATTGCTGTGTCCATCGCAGCCGCCTGCTTGCGCCGCCGAAATGAACTGATTCACCCTGCTGCTGGCCGCTTTGTGTCAAAGTTTCACACACACACACACACACGCCTGCCGCCCGGGGCCCAACAACCACCCCCCGCGGGCCACAGGGCCACACCATCCCACCACCCCCTGCCCAGCTGTGCTTCTGTCAGGCTCCATGCAAGTGTTGGCAGTTTAATTGGTGTATTAACAGGAGTTTCCACAGCTCCCTGGCAAAGTCCCTCCTATTCTAATAGTAAAGGGAGAATAGGGAATTTGAAGGCTGGCTTGTCCTTAAGAGGACGATGCACAGTTAATTCACTGTGCTTTACTACAACACAATATGGGTGTTGCAATACCATGTTCCTGACTCGGTTAAGATACAATCAGATGCTCAACATTTTCTGGAGCTAAGGGCTTGCGGATAAAGAACCTTACCTTGAAATGAAGAATTTTTATCAGTCTGCAGAGAGATTTGCAAGCAGAGAATGAAGCCCTTTAATTCTATCTAATCTATAGTTTATAAACCTTAACACTTATCCTGGCTAAAGCAGGCTTTGTACGGCATGCAGCACAGACACGTTTCATTCTGCTTAAACGTATTTACATTGATTTTCTATTTCCTATGTCAACAGAAATTGTTCGGAGGGGGAAAAAAAGGAACAGATAGCCACAGCTAACAAAATCAGATAGCATGGGCCTGAAAGAAGGAAACACACATTCTGATACTGCTGTCATCATTTTTCTGCACTAATATAATTATATATACCCGGGGTGGCCAAACTTGCTTAACGTAAAAGCCACATACGATAAACTTCAGATTTTTGAGAGCCGCAAGAGAGATGTTTGAAAACTGTAATATTTAAGAAGCATTTAAATTCTTAAATATATTTATTCACCATGGACATTAAACTTATTTTTTAATGAAATGGACTGTCAGTTTATACCTGGTAAATAATTATAAAGCTTGGAAATTTCTTATTTGCCTTTTATATTAATTGTGATGCAAAAAGGAGCTCTGCCAACATATTTCCAAGAGTCGCACATTATATATCAGAGAGCCGCATGTGGCTCAGGAGCCACAGATTGGCCACCCCTGATATATATATGAAAATATATATACCACTCCTATAATTTTTCTGCACTAATATGATACACAGTGTTGCACAAAAAGATTGTAAAACTGTATGCATATTAAAAGTGCAAATTGTACTAGAAGTAGTAGTAGCAGTAGTAATACTACAATTTGTAGTAGTAGTAGTAGTAGTAGTAGTAGTAGTAGTAGTAAGCATTTTTATAGTGTGGCAAGTGCAACAGCAGATGCCAAGTTGTATATCTCTCTCAGTAAGGGCATATCTATACTACAAATAGATTATTCTTAACAGTATTTATATACTGCTTTTCAACAAAAAGTTCACAAAGCAGTTTACAGACAAAATCAAATCATTTTGTCAGCTTCATACAGTGTGATGATTATTATCAAAGAATCCTGGGAAATGAAATTCAGTACAAAGGCTGTGAATTGTCTCTTGTGCCTGCTTCTTATATTAGACAGGTGGCATGGGAATTGCTGCAGCGTAGCTCCTTCCCACACCACCCCCAGTTGTAAGGTGACAAGCCCCAGGTCACACAGGAGGAAACCACACCATGGTTTCATCCCACACCCAGTTCTGCCCCTTTCTGAAAATGGGATAGCATCTTCATGAGGAGGAGGAGGTGTGGGCTTCTCTGACGCCTCCCCAGGGTTTTTCACATTACCCTGATGACATGGGAAGAAGCCATGCTTTAGCAGCTACCACACTGCCAGCATAAGGAGGAGACTTGCATCCTTATGCCTGTAGACCTTGCTCCATTTGTGTTTCAAAAGTCTAGACGGTCTTGGCAAAAAGAAGGAGGGCGGAAGATGAGCAAGTGCAGAAGGAGAAGCAGTGAAGGGGAGAGAGAAGGGGACAAAAGATGTAAGAGAGGGTTTGTGAATAAGAACTTGCTTATGCCCAAGTCTTCCTCCTGTGTCCTCCTTGCTTGGAACAAGATACAAAAGGGAGCTAAGAGGTCCCCTCGCAGGACATGCACACAAAGGGATTGTTTAAATGTTTCATGCAAAGAAAGAGCTTTTGGCCTGAGATCAGCTTTGGATGAGACACAACAAGGGCAGGGAGAGCCAGTGGCCCATGTTTCCTGTTGAACCCTCTTTGTGGAAAGCGAACTTTTGCCTTCACTTGTCCTCCATCCCACTCTGAAATATGTGCAAGCTCCCAACAGAGGGGCAGTTTGTGCATCTCCCAGGTATGGGGGTGGGGGTGGGGGGGAAGAAAAAGTTTTTAATTTGAATTGGATGGACAATCAGGAGAGCAAGGAATGCAAGGCACTTCCTTTCTATTCCTCTCCCCAGCGTAATGTCTAACATCAGAACGGGCAGATAGACGGATGAATAATGGCACCAGGAACTGTATATGTGTCACTGTGGTGGTGTCTCCTTACGCTACAAAAAGACACCGTCTCCTTTTTGTTTGTGCACTGGATTCATTTTTAGCATTCATAAGCGGATCTTTTAGGTTATATCACATTTATTTTTAGCACTCATCAAGATGTATTCATCATATTCTCTTTGCCTCTATTCTAGCGGTCAGTAATTAGAGCTCTCTGAGGCAAATATTTTATTTATATAATTTGTTCCCACTCCTCCACCCCCATAGGGGACATTATGCTGGCTCACAACAGATATTTCAAATAGAACAATACAACTAAAATACATCACCATATTAATAAAATAATAAGAATAAAACAACAGTATTAAAACAATCAGATCATAAAATCAGGACGTCATATAGAAAACCAAGTTTTAGAAAATGATGTCATGTTATCGCCGAATTTCCAGGTTTCCGAGCTCCTGGAAGCGGCTGCACGGGGCTCAGCTTGGGAAGCAAAGCTTCCTGCCCAATTTGCTGTGCACCGGACAGGGAATGGCGGAGCTGCCTGCCCAGGCTTGTGGAGTCCCTGTGCCGCTGCCACCCCTTCCTGGGGAAAAGTGCCTGTTGGTTGGTGGTGGGCTGGAGACTGTGGGCCAGATGACTTTGGGTGGCAGGCCCATGGACCATAGGTTACCGACCCCTGCCCTAGAGGCTTCACAATGACATAGGACCCATTGAAGGGATGCTTCCATTTGTAGGAGGGTGTGCCAGATATAGTAGTGGTATAACTGCTAACTGAGCAAGAGGCACCTTTTCAATTGGTGCTCCTCTTACATTTAGCAGGGGGAGAGTAACTGCCCCCTTTCACCCAAGCACAGTGTCTTTTCTGGTGGCTGTTTGCTGGTGTTCTTCTGCATCTTTTTTAGATTGTGAGCCCTTTTGGGACAGGGAGCCACTTAATCATTTGATTTTGTCTGTAAACCGCTTTGTGAACTTTTTGTTGAAAAGCGGTATATAAATACTGTTAATAATAATAATAATAATTTGTCTCTTGGCTGATTCGGCCACTGCTGCCACCAGTGTACCGGGGGGGGGGGGGATTAAGTTAGTTAGTCCTTAGTTAGTTACCAATCTGATTGACCCCTGACACCACCCCTGCTCAAAGTCCTTCACACATCTGATGAAATTGATTTTTGCCTTGCAAAAGCTTATAGCCACTACAACCCAGTTAGGTCTTTAAGGTGTCATAGTGATTGTTTAAAAAAAAAATTAGCAGTCTCTTACTGAAATTGTTCCTTATTAAAAGCCAATTCCCAATGTCAAGTTTATCATGTGATACTTGAAAGCATCATATGATTGTCTGGTTGTGTGAAGCAGCTACCTCGGGCAAACTACTGTGCATACAGCTTCCTTATCAGATGAATGCTGAACACTTCAGCGGAGACAAGCTTGTGAAGGATGAGTTCACATCTTCAATTTGTGTACAGGTGATAGAAAGCACTTGATACTCTCTTATCACCTATCAGCACGGAAGCTATTGTTAGATATCTGCACCGCACAATAAGAGGTAATGATCTGTAATAACCGGTGCAGTTTCACAAGCCAGTTTGTCAAATGATGAGCACAATTATCATGTGGATAAGGCACTGTATGAACGCCACCGATAAGCTTATCTTTTGATAACTACTGCCTCATTAGATTGTTTAAAATAGGTTGAGGCAAACTTGGCATTTTGCAGCTACATCGTTTCAATATTTTGTACAGATGGAAAGTGCTTCTGCTGACACAAGAGGGGCTGATTCCAAACCACCCCCAGAGTTGCAGCTACCTGCATCACGTCGCATGCCATTCTGGAGGGTTCTCTGAATACCACAAATGGCTTTTCAGGGGGATGCAAGAGGCTGCAGAGGGCAGACGTCAGAGAGTCTTACAGCACAATCCAGAAGATTGCGGTGGCGACAGAACGAGTGTTCCATCACCAGAAGCAGTCGCGAACCTGCCGTAAAGCACGTTCACGACTACTCTGGAGCAAGGGAGGCCGGCGCAGAGGCCGGCCTCCCTTGCTCCATTGCTGGAGCGCCCGTGCATCCGCTGGAAAAGACAGGTAAGGATCCGGCGTGCGTGGGGGCGGTTTGACGGGTGAGGGAGGGGGGCCATTGGCTTAGCCGGCCCGGGAGGGGGCAGTGGATGGCCTCGACCATATCCCCATCCCCGCTGGGCCGGCTAGGCCATTACACGGCCTCCTCCAACTTCCGCCAGCTATTTAGCTGGCGGAAATCTGAAGAGGCCAATCGGACCGGTCTGGAGTTACACTCAGGGAAGCGGCAGAATGGCCACTGGGGCTCAGAATCCAGCAGGTGGCCATGGGCTGCCGGCCGGATCCTTATGCAGGATTGCACTGCCTGGGTCTGAGCCGAACTCCTCTCACACTTTCCTGGATCCAGGCCACTGTCTATTATAATTAGTGCGAATGTTTGTGCGTGTCTCTCTGGGTCTGTAAAAATATCATTCTGTTGTAAGGGTTTCAAGGGAGAAGAAAATGCACAAAAGCAGTTTCTCCCATCCTACTTTCCATCTCCTCAGCATAATTGTATAGCGAACAACAACACTGAAAATTACCTCTATAGAGGAAGCAGCTTTTGTGTGTTGTCTGAGTTTTCAAATTTATAGTCAGAGGCTTTCTAATTAAGCTCTGCTATAATTTTTTTCCCCTTAGCATCGGCATAAAATCCTGGTGTAGAAAATGTAAGTCCTCCCTCCCAGGATCTCTAATGAGGTTATGCCTTCCTTACTGACAACAGCAAATAAATGAATAAAATAGCGATGACCTTGTGCTACGTTACCAACTTTGCAATATCAGAATGACGCCACTTTGGAAAGTGCTCAGGTGCTTTTGTGTGTCACAAGGTTGGTCCCAGGTCAGCCTATCACAGAGGCCTGATTCATACACCCACCAGGCCTTCAGACAAGACAGGGGGCTACAGTCCCACCACTCCACCATGCAGGAAACATCATATAAGATGAGTGCACTTCATTATAAGACACTGAATTGCACAGACACTTGAACTGCATAATTCTTCCCTCTCAAAGAAAGGGGGAAGGGAGAAAATTCCATGAATCAGGTACCCAAATGATTCATACGAAGAACCTGCATCATATATGACATTAGCAATGTGGTAGGGATGATGGGCAAATATTGCTCCTCTGCCACATGCAGTCCTGGTGAGTATATGATGTGACGAGGCTTTGTGGCCAATCTGCTGACTCTAAGCCTGGGCACAGTTAGTGATGAGGTGATAAGAAAGCAGTTAAGTTTTGCTTCAGAGTTTTCAAAGGCCTTTTGTGAGCATCGTCAAAGACTCTGTTTTAGGTTCTCTGCCTCGGCCAGGTTCACAAATCACAAAGCTCTGGGCAGCCAATAGTGGAGTCCAGGCAGATTAATCTAAACCCTGGCAATTTGTGTTTGCCCACATCACCAGAAGAACCTCTGGACTGACTAGTTGCTGCCACATTTTACTATACGCAAAATTCAAGGCAAATAGGAAAGATCCTATTCAGGAAAGCAATTCGGAGAGAAGGTAAAAGGAAGTTTTGACATGATTTGACATGATTTCAGGAGAGTTTTACACATCTTTTATAACTGCTGCCAAATGTAGGTCAAAGTAAATATATGAGGAGACATGGAGGGTCTTCTTGCCCAAGTGAAAGACCTGTGGGAAATGTGAAGTACCGTATTGTGCCGAGTATAAGACGCACCTGATTATAAGACGCACCCTTAAAGTTTGGTGCTATTAAAAAATTTTAATTAAATCACTGGCATTAAATTTATGTCTGATTATAAGACGCACCCCTAGTTTAAAAACTTAAATTAGGAGAAAAAAGTGAGTCTTATACTCAGACCAATACGGTAAGTCAAAAGAATCTAGATAAGAAAATATTCCGGGGAGGGTTGCACACTGACAATGCTGTCCGCATGCCACGGCGGTAGCCAGAGCAGAAAATCTTAGATGAGTTCAACTATCTGAAAAGATGCATGAAGGCTTAGAGGCTCTATTTATTTACATTTTCCACTCATCATTCAGACCGTATTATTCTTTTCTACCATTCTAGTCATTGGCCTCCCTTCGTCTTTAAGCTTCTTGTAATTTTCAAACTTCTCCATGACCTTGTTCAGGTACCTCTACCTTCACGTCTTTGGACCTTTGGGTATTAATCCTTGGATTAAGTCCAAGGTGATCTTTTCTGTTCCCTCTGCAGCTTCCTGGCGCAAGTGGCCATTTCCCTCCTGGGGTAAACAGCAGCTGCAGGAGGCAAGGTGATCTGGGTGGGGACAAAGGCTTAAATCCCCTCTTCCTCCATGCCGCCCTCCCAACTCTGATACCCCCTTCCCTCCGCAGTTCCTATTTAGGAAACAAGAACCATGCAAGGGCCAACAATATGCGTAATGTTATGTGCAGTTTGGCCTTAAATGACTATTCTTACATACTCGGTGTGCGTAGTCTTAAATCCCTTTGCTTAAACAGAAGAGGTGTGTGTACGTAGTTGTTTGACCAGCGTTGATTGCATTTCTGTAGCTATTATGAGGTAGAAAGAAGGAACCACTGTCAAGGAGCCATGCTTGAAATAACTACTGTGCCTTTTGGCAACTTCGTGCTGAAGACATCTAAGAATAAAAGTATAAACCTCGTGGAGAATCTTTCTACCCTCTCTACTGAAAGCTGAAATGCTGTCCCTGATCAAGACGGATGAGATCTTTTCCTGCTGCACTGCACCTTTGAATAGCACATTCTTTCTCAGCTGACATGCAGGCAGTGCTAAATCTTTTCTTGGATTCAGTTCCCAAGCAGCCCTTGAATTAGTGCGACAGCCTGGAAAGATAAGCATTAGCAGATTCTATCTCCAGAAAATGCAGGCAAAAAGCCCTCTCCGTTACAAACTTGTCAGCACTGTAGTTTAACCAACACAGTACCTGTCCCAACCAAAAACTAGCACAGTCCGGCTTAGCACCAAGATCTGGGAGATCTCAACTGCCCGGTTCCTTCCAGCATTGAGTTTATGGTGACAGTATCCATTGAAGTCCCAAACCTGTGATTTAAATGAGAAAATCGATATTAAAAAAAAAAAAAGCTCAGGTAGCAGCCTGGTAATTTCAGAAGTCACATACAAATGTGAGAATATAGGCCCTGTGCTGGATCTATTTTACAGAACCAAACACTGCGTAAAAGCAGTGTACAGTATTCAACACACGGGAGAACCTATGTTCATTTCACTGAGCACTTGTGTGGCACATACAACTTTACATCAGCAGAACTGTCTCCGCAAAACGGGGAACCAAAAGGTTTTCAATCACATGGACGATAAACCTATGCATGTGAAATTATACATATATACGCACACGGACATTTAACTAAACATTTCTGGAGCAATGCACAACAGCTCTCTAAAGTCTCTGGATTTTTTTTTTTTTTTGCATGAAAGCTTTCATGGCCAGCAATCAATTTCACGGATTTAATTGTTACGGGCATCTCAGCCATGTAAAGTCTGTTTTTTACATGGCTGAGATGCCCGTAACAATTAAATCTGTGAAATCTCTGGATTTGTCTTCTTGAACATATGGATCTGCCTTATATAATGAGTCAGACCATTGGTTCTTGTAGCTCAGTAGCCTGGCAGCTAGAACCATCCCTTGGGTAGGGCAATTGAAGCAGTTTCCCTGGGCCCTGCACTTTCATGAACAATATATGGCCATAATAGGGGGGCCGGGCCGCTTCTCCATCCCACCTCATTTACTTCGATGGACAGGGTTGCTGCCCAATTGGCAAGGCAGGCTGATCGCTAAGCAGAAAAGTTACTCTAGACCAGGGGTTCTCAACCCCTTCCCGGCTGAGTACCACCTCCTGCTGTGTACCGCCACTCTCCTGCTGCGTACCACCAGAAGCGACTGGCGATGACATCATTGCCAGTTACTTCCGGGTGTTCAGGTTTTCGGAGGCCAGAAAACGCAGGTAGGAGGCTCTGGGCGGGTGGGAAGACCCTTCTCAGCGTTCCCGAGAGGCTCGGCCAAAGGCTGGAGCCTCTTAGGAGAGAAAATATGCCACCAAAAGTGCCATGTCGGAGCAGGGTTCCAGTAGTCTGGCAGTCCAAGTACCACCAGAAGTCAGCCAAAGTACTACTAGTGGTACTAGTACCACTGGTCAAGAACTCTACTCTAGACAGTCAGAAGTTATCTGAATCTATATCTACACATAGCTAGGGGATAATGGATTTCCAAATAAGGGACACAAGATAAAAGCTGCTTGCCAGATGTTTTTTAGGCTGCCCAACCTGTGCTACTGGGGATTTGGAAGTGTCCAACAATAAGAGAAAATAGGCAACAGATTGGGGGGGGGGGGAGATCATTCATCACATTTTGTTTTGTTGTTTAGTTTTGTTGTTTGAGTTTAGTTTTCTGTAAACTGACTTGAACAAACTGCAGCATACAAATTTAGTAAATACCTAAACTGATGTGAGGTTGAGGAATGTTTTCTCTTTCTTCAGCTATAAACCCTGCATTTTTGCAGTTCTGCATTGGTAATTGCCTGCCAAAGCAACCAACATTTTTTAAATGTATAGTTCCTTCCTGTAATTTACGAACAGGATGGAAAAATACATATCCTATATAGACATCTAGATCATTATAAGCCCTGAAGCCATTTTAATTGCACATAATGAAAGTGGTAAAGTGCTTCTAAACTTCTGATGGAATTAAGTGCTGAATTAAGAAAAAAAATTCCCTAGTGCTTGAACTGTGCACACCTGCCTGTACAGCTCTCAAGGCATTGCGCACCAGAGGTCAAAAACTTTCTACTCATTTTGTAGACAAAAAAGGCCATTCAGCGCAATCCTGACTAAGGGTGACTTGAGGGTGCCCATCGTTCAGCAGGCCAGAGGTCTACTCAGGGAAGGGGACGCTTGTCCCCTTCCCCGGGTGTAAACCAAGACCGGCCCAATGGGCCTCCTCGGATTTCCGCCAGCTAAATAGCTGGCGGAAGTCGGAGACCATGTAACGGCCTAGCCGACCCGGTGGGAATAGGGATATGGCAGGAGCCATCCACCCTCCTGAGCCAGCTAGGCCAATGACCCCCCTCCTGAGCCCGCCGGACCGCCCACGCGGCTGCCGGGGGAGCACTTACCTTCCTCCGGCGGCTGCGTCCTCGGTCCTGCAACCTTACGCCAACCTCCCTTACTCCCGAGGCGTCATGAACATGCTTTACGGCACGTCCGCGATGTCTTGGAACAACGGAGCGCTAGCTCCGCCATTCCAAAGATCCAGTGGATTGCGCCCATTATATCCTTTTAGAATGTAATTGGCAGATCTCCTGACTGATGGCTCCCCCACATCAAAAACATGCTGCTCCTAGGAAGCGTGCATGTCCGAAAGAAGGTTTAGACTAGCTTTTTTCTGTGGCATGTTAATTTTCTACATCCAGGAAGGTTTTACTGTATTAATATATCTATATCCCACCTTTTTCCCATCATGGAACACTACATGGGGTTCCCAAGCAGTCTCCCATCCAGACATTGACCAAACCCAGACCACATCTCCAGCAGTCTGAAACTGATGCCCCCCACACCTTCACGGTTCCATCTGTGCTCCCAGTGAAGAGTCTTGTCTCCGTCCCATCAAGAGCCATGGTGCTGATCTCAGCATTGCCATGGCAACCTGTAAACTCTTTGATTTTCTGCCCAGTATCAAGCAGCCAGAAGATAACAGCAGATCCTGCATCTGAGCTGATTACCTAAGAGCAGGAGGGAAATAACCAGAAACGTTAATGGCATTCAAATCTTGCTTGTTTGCTCCCTGCCTCTCATTCCACACAAACACCTTAATTTCAATCATCAGGTACATACGTGCACTTCACTATTCTAATTGCCAACTTTTGAAATGCAAATCCAAGTAATATTGACATTGATTTTCTCATCGTCTTTCCTTCAGCTCATTAGAAGATTTATCTTCCTTCCCCATTAAAGTTTATAGGCTGGTTCTTATCCCATCTTAAATACCTGTCCCCACAGCAAGCTCCGTTTAACTAAAGAGTAATGATTTAACTGCAATTATAATTCAACAGAGAAGGCAGGTGACTTTTTTCCACAAAAGATAATACTCCTGTGCAAAGGAGGACAAATGTCCCCTAAGTCATGAGAATGCCGTCCTTTTCCAACACGATTTCTGAGGGTGCACTACTAGACAAACCACTGTGCACTATATACAAGGAGATAAACCATCCTTGCTTATCTCAACAAATTGATCCATTGACTAATGGATTCTTAAAGCTGATCTAGGGAATGTTCCAAAATGCATTAGCCTCCATTTAGAATTCTAACAGTGTAGTCAGATACTGTAAGTTGGAAGAAAGGCCATTTGGACTGATTAAGCTCAGTCTCCTCTGATTCCTTTCAGGCCAACGTGTGCTACATTGCTCATAAAATAATACTTTCTCTTCTTGCCATTTGCTGTATGAATTATTGTAGTGGAGACAAATCCCAGCAGTCTTAAAGATTGCTTTTTAGACCAACTGTGTGTATTCTCTAGTCCAGTACTTGAAAGAATGTCGGGTATCCTGTATCCTTGGTGATTTTATCTGATCCTAAAAATTGTAGCAGTATTTTGGAGTTTTAAATATTGTGTTACAACCCCCCTAAAGAAGAGGATTTATTTCAATGTTTTTAACATGCGGGGGAGGTCTCTGTCTATTTTTGTACATACTGGATGTTCTGGGGATTTTCTTAATGCTTTTACTTGTGACGGCTTTTGGCTGTAACCAATCAAGTTTTTATTATTATTATTCTAAGGGTAGACTCATACAATACTGGAGCAGCCACAGAGTTATTCCTGTGTCGAGAGAGAGGGGCTGCAACTCAATGACGGGTCACATGTCTTGCACGCGCAAAGTCTCAGGTTCAAACTGTGCCATCTCACTCCAAGTAGATCTGGGAAAGGTGCCAGTCTGACATCCATCTGGTGTCTTTCTTGTTAAGTTTTAGGTGCCAGGTTAAGAACTTTTTATTTGTCTGAGCTTTTAATAAACAGAAAATTTAGCCTTTTTGGTTGAGAACTTTTACATGGGCTGTTTATCCGCTGTTTCCTATGGTTTTTATTCATTTTAGTGCTGGATACTGTTTTTATCTTTCTGAACTGTTTGGTTGATTTTTTTTAGCAATGTATACTGTATTAGATTATTTGAGGCTTTTTAATATTTATTATGCACTGTTTTGGAAATTTCATTTAACATTTAAAAATGGGACAGAAATCCTTGAAATAAACATAACGTTTAAAAAATGATTCTAAACACAAAGTCTATGCTGGGGGCAGGGGGAGTTAATGAACCCATAATTGCATGGTTGCTTTCTGCAATCAAGCTGACAATGTCCTAGAGTTAGACTAATAGGAGGTTTATATAAGCTACTTATGTGTAACCATAAGACCTCTGACCGCAAATGCAATGAAATGCTACACTACCATTGTCCTTTGCATTAAACATATCATGATATTATTCCAAGGACATGCTTCAGAAGCTGTTTATTTTTTATTTTTATTTTTGCTTTTTTTTACTAGCTGGTGCACTAAAGGGGCAAGGATGGCTTGAAATGCGTGTACAGTTTTTTAAAAACTCATACAACAGAGTAGGCAAGTGAAATAAGTCCACTACCCTTCTACTCTGGTAATTAAATGAGCCCTCCCAGCCCGGTTCACCCAATCGGCCCCCTCCCTTGCCACCCAGTCCACCCTCCCCTGCACCAGCCGGTGCAGGGCTTACCTTGCCTGGCAGGCTAAAGGGATGGTCCACTGGGGGATTAAGGGCTACCGGCCTTCGCCCTGGCAGCCCTTAATCTGAAGTAGTCGCAAACACATTTCACGGCGCATTTGTGACATGCTAGAGCAGCAGAACGCACACTGCATCGCTCTTGCGCTACACAGGATCACGCCATAAGACTGGTTTAAGGCAGGCTGAAACCATTCCCACAAAAACTGATTAATTGCTTTCATAGACCAGGATGGGCAAGGATGCATGTAGATGACCACACATTTCCAAGAATGCTGCCCACGTCCTCAGGCTGAATGAGCTGAAAATAATGTCAAGTTGCAGGACAAGCAGTTTCAATGGGAATATCATTAAGGACAACCAAATTAGCATTTAAGTCATGAAGAATGCAAGCAATTTTATCCCCAAAGTGTCTCACAAGTTGGTCACATCAATGACGGATGGTGGCAAAAAAAGATGACTTCTTCAATGCCATAGCCCTTACACAGATGTTCTGAAAATGAGATCTAGCCATTCAGTCCGACGCTTTGTAAATCATTCACCAATGTTGCTCGAGCCACCTGCCCTGCCACTTCACTGCCATCAGCTCTTCAGGAAACCAAGGAGATGATTTGACTCCATGGCAAGGCACAGTGCACTCAGGAACAGTTGTGTCAATAGCCTATATATCATATCCCTGTTCCACTGGTCAACCAGAGCATCAACAGCACTGCTGGCATTCAACAAAGAAGGGAGGTGACTTGTTCCCTTGAAAAATAATACCCCAATTCAGAAGGGGACAAATGTGCCCTGGGACATGAGAATGTCGTCCTTTTCCAACACGATTTCTGAGGGTGCACTACTAGACAAACCACTGTGCACTATATAGAAGGAGATAAACCATCCTTGCTTATCTCAACAAATTGATCCATTGACTAATGAATTCTTAAAGCTGATCTAGGGAATGTCTCAAAATGCATTAGTCTCCATTTAGAATTCTAACAGTGTAGTCAGATACTGTAAGTTGGAAGAAAGGCCATTTGGACTGATTAAGCTCAGTCCCCTCTGATTCCTTTCAGGCCAACGTGTGCTACATTGCTCATAAAATAATACTTTCTCTTCTTGCCATTTGCTGTATGAATTATTGTAGTGGAGACAAATCCCAGCAGTCTTAAAAGTTGCTTTAGACCAACTGTGTATTCTCTAGTCCAGTACTTGAAAGAATGCCAGGTAACCCTGTTTTCTTGGTGATTTTATCTGATCCTAAAAATTGTAGCGGTATTTTGGAGTTTTAAATATTGTGTCACCATCCCTTAAAGGATTTATTTCAATATTTTAAACATACGGGGGAGGTCTCTGCCAGCTTATTTTTGTATGTATTGGATGCTCTGGAGTTCTTCTTCATGCTTTTAATTGTGACGGCTTTCAGCTGCAACCAATCAGCATTGTGGGTTTTTTTTTATTCTAAGCATTGACTGATACAATGTGGAGCAGCCAGAGAGTTATTCTTATGTTGAAAGGGAGGAGCTGCAGCTCAGTGATAGAGCCCATGTCTTGCCTGCACAAAGCCCCAGGTTCAAACCGTGCCATCCCCAACATGGCCCATTGTCCATGTGTCATGGACATGACATAGGTATGTCATTGGTGTAATGTCAGTGTGATGTCACACCACTGTGTCCACCCAGCCCCAGTGCTGGTGGCCAGAGAAGTGACACCAGGATGAACTAAGCAAGGGCAGGGCAGGTGCAGAGCCAATGGGCAGCTTCCACCAGGATCACACCACCACCACCCAGCTCCTAGGAATGAGCAACACAACAGTCACCAGCAGCAGCTATGGGAAGATGCCCCAAGGACATCACACACACAGGAACTACTGTGGTGCAAGCAGCAAAGGGGCAGAAGCAGATGACTCCTAGGAACTCCAACGCCCAAGGTTTAAGTCCCCTTATGCCAATGACACAAACACACACATCTAAGATATACTGTACCGTTTTGATGACAGAAGAGCAAGGATAGAAGCTCCCTTGGAACAGGACAGCCATGTAAAACAATAAACAAGTTGCTCTGTGGTGTATGAGATCATATGGGGCAATGTACCAACTGGAATAAACCATCTTGCCAAAGAGTGACTGGGATGAGTCAGAAGGGACCCTCAACAATACTGAGCAAAGCAGGCTGCTGGTAGCTCACTCATCAAAGATGCAGGCTAGGAGCCAAACACGACACGTTTGAGCCCAGCCAAGGGGCTTGCCCTAACCAACAGAGCATTCACCGTTTGCATGACTGGCCAGAAACACCCTTGGCAGGAACAAAAGAAGTGAAGGGGGACAAGTGTAGAACCCATAGTGGCTATTCCACAAACCTGCTATCTAACCTCCCAGCCGCAGAAGGAGGCAGGCAAGTACATACCATGGGGAATTTTACACCTTGCATCACCACAAACAGGCACAGCTGACTGGGTGGCTATCGCACATGGACCTATCAGAAGGAGCATTGCATGGGCCAGTCATTGGGCCTGCATGTGAGACAGAGTGCCTACTGCAGCAGCCCGCACAGGTAGCCACGCCCACACATGCTCTGCGCCCTATGCATCATTGCTAGCATTGTCAGTATGATGCCCTCCCTGTACCTGCGCCACTGTCTGCTTCATTTGACAGCACCAGAAAATGGGGGAGGGGTTCAGGATCACTGAAAAGTTCCCCCCCCCAAGGAGTCACAGAGGGAGGATGTGGCAGATCCTGAGAGCAGAAAGGTCCCTTCCACCGCAGAGTACATGCAATCATAGCAAGACCCCAAACCACAAATGCAATGAAATGCTACACTACCTTTGTCATTTGCATTAGTCAAGTGAAATAAGCCTGCTGCCCTTCTACTCTGGTAATTAAATGAATCTTGCTTCTGAAGAAGTGATACACGGCATACTTATTGTATTAAATTCACTGTGCTCCTCAAAAGCCCCGAAAGCATCATTATAAGTGGAGCCCAAGCAGAATTTTAATTGTAACCCAATGTACTTTTAATAATTGAAGTATTATCTGAAGCCTCTTCTATTACAAACTCTCCTCCAAAGAAGGCAGGGGACCAAGATGAGAACACTTGCCGTTGCAACAAGGAAGTTGAGATTGCACCACTGGGGCCACATTGTGGGGAAGATAGTGACAGGCCCATCCATGATGCAAAGGAGCCCATTCACATCAGGGGACGGATTGGGGTCCAAGCGGAGGGTGGTGAACGGATGCCTGCCTCCTCCTCCCCACTCCGCTACCCTAGAATGACCTTACTGGCCCCTTCCTCTGCATGGCTCTTTAATCCAAGCAGGTGACACAGAGGACTCATCATCAGGGTTATTGTGAAGATAAAATGGCACAGGAAACTTGCATACCGCTGTGAGGTCTTTGATGGAATGTCAGAATAGCACTGAAATAAAACAACAACAACTCCATATCAAGAGTTCTTACTGGAACAATGGTTTTGAACTGGGCCACCTGTCCAGTCGCAGACTTGTACATTCCTTCCAGGAGAACCAAAGGGTCTGCAAATATCTCCATAAGTCCCTCTTTGGACAAGTGTTTGTGGTGAAGTATCTTCATTATCACCTGCTCAGTCCCTCCTTCACGTGAGCCTGTCTTGATCTTTTCCTCTCTGTGACCTGATGTTCTTAACATGAGGCTTTCATTTAACTCAACCTCTACCTCCTTCTATTGATTTTCCTACTGCAGGCTCCCTTGTGGTATCCCTGGACTAACAACTACATTAACTCTCACATTGGGATCCTTCTTTCTCCTTTAGTTTCACAATGAAACAAAGAGTGGCAGGCTGGAATAATGGCTTGCACTGTGGTGTATTTGGACTGATATTTTCATTGATATATCAAATCAATCACATCTCAATCTTTCACTCAGGACGCGTCCCCAAGGGACTTATGAAACTGGAATACAAAGTACAGACAGAATAGCCAATTTCTCCCAGAGAAATGAACGTACCACTGTAGTGGAAACAAAAACAACAGGGTATTTTTTTTTAAAATGGGTTGCACAGAAGCTTTCATGGCCAGGTATAATCTTCTGAGACAAGAGATTTATGGATCCGCTCTAGGCCGAAGCCAGCGTTGATTCCAGGATGATGGTAAGCCTACCACTAAGGTCCAAATTAGACCCAAGAGCCAGGATGATGTAGTGGTTTGGGAGTCGGACTTTGACCTGGAAGATCCAGGTTCAAATCCCCGCTCAGCCATGAAGCTTCCTGGGTGACCTTGGGCCAGTCACCATCTCTCAGCCCCACCTACCTCACAGGGTTGTTGTGAGGACAAAAAGGAGGGGAGGAAATATGTACACCACTCTGAGCTCCTTGGAGGAAGGGTGGTATAAAAATGTGAAAAATAAATAAATAAATAAATAAATAAATAAATAAAATTCAGATTGGGCCCTTCAGTTCCAGGAGAAACACTCCTATGTTGCCACATGACTGTTAAAATGAGAACGTTGCCAAAGAGACTTTGAATGCCAATGACTTGGGAGCTGGACTGTATTATGACGCAAACGCGATGGCCATGCCGCGTCCCTCTGTCAAACCTCCGTGTATGAAGCCATGCTGTAAAAGATTTCCCCCAGAGAGCCAAGAGAAGCCATGAGGGGAAGGATCTGATCAGCATTCAGCACTTCAGCATTCCATGAACCAAGATGCTCCCGGCAGGTAGCAGGCACATTCCATTCTCTTCCCCCTCTCCACGGAACGGACATAGCCAAAGACTTGCTAAGTGGCCAGTCTGCCAGTACGGAGAACCCCACTGTTATGCTAAATATGTTCCTGGAGAAGGCCACCTGGCACCTGGTATGACGCATCCTGGACTTCCCAGAGACTTTGCTTTGTCTCCTTAACGGCTGGACCATCAAACCATCTCCCCTCCTCCTCTGTCCTGATGTATGTGTATGTATGTCTCCACCCCCAAGTGTACCTCCAGCCCAAACAAGGTATTTCCTTTTTGCAACGTAGGAGCCAAAAAACCCTCCTCTGTGTATAGGTTTTAAGAAGGCAGACTGCCAACCTGCTCTGGCTCGCTTGCTCTCTCTGGACCCCCTGGCCTCCTGATCTTTTCTTCTCCACGTGCCTCCATCCTCCCTCTTCCTCCCCCCTTCCCCCACTCTCAATTTGACTTGTCAGTCACTCTACAGACTGACCAGGTCAGAGTCATTTTGTCTTATCCTCCTTTTTCATTCGCTCTGCTGGTTTGTGCCATCACTACAACATCGCAGCCAAGGTCAACTTTCCAGGATTAGGTAAATATCACCCAAGTAAAAAGCAAGAACCCTGCTAAATCTCTGTACTTCTACCTAGGTTTCCTAGACCTATATGCTGTGAGTGTGATTGATTGTTGCATACTGAATTGCTGCATATTGTATGAATCTATCTATTAAATATTGGACAGTAACCGCGTGTGTTCTCAATATTATTTAAAACGGAATTCTGTGAAGCTGGACTCTGGTATACACAGGTATAGATCCCAGAACATGCCAACTTGCCCTATGTAAAGCTATTCCCCAAAATAACAAGGGCATTTTGGTTAACACCTATCATTATCTCCAGCAAAATGGAATCTCCATCCCAGTCCTACTCATGCTTACTCAGATGTGCTGAATTCAGTCGGATTTATTTCCAGATAAGAAAGCCTAGGATTTCAGCCAGAGCTAGAGCTTAATTTATAGCAGGGGTGGCCAACCTTCCACCATTAGGGCCTCTGCGTTCTTAAGAGTTGTGCAGAAAACAGAATCTGGGCAGCTGCAACTGCTGATGGTGCTGCTAAAGCAGCTTCACCTGCTGAAATGCCCTCACCTATACAACCATTAAAGGGCCAGGAGTATTCATGTTGAAAAGTTGGCAACCTCTGATTTATAGCATAAGAGGTATTTCTGGTACAGCATTCAGGGCAGTTATTCCTTTTAGCTGCAAGATTTCTGCTTTCTTTTAACACTTATACAAAACCAAATAAAAGATTACAATAGTATGTGTTTGCTTTGGGGTTGGTTTTTTTTTTTTTTAAAGAAAGAAGACACAACTGCTGCTGATCCACCCCGTGGCTCCATATCATCCCACCACAGTATGCTCCAATGGCGCCTGCTTTAGCTGAATCTCAATCTGAAGATTCAAAGATGCTGCTTGGACACAGCTAAGGGAGAAAGGGGAAAAAAATCAATCACAGAGGCCTTTCCCTGTCTATTGAGTGCGATTATTCATTGAGATGCAGGCAGTGCTCTCATCACAAGGGCCGTAGTGCTGTGAAGACAAACAACACCCAACTTGCATACCAAGTGGCATTCCATTTAACGGATTCATTTTATTATGAAATATATCCCCATGATCGAGGGCCACCACATTGGAAGTCCCTTGGGGAAAATCTGCCAGCAAAAAAACAGGATCTGGACTAATTATGCAGCATGTGTATTTTCAGGACTCTCCAGACAGGCCCCATAAGGTGATTTCAAAACCAGGTTCATTTGCAACCGGGAACAAGAACAAAGCCGATCCTTTTTATTACCATGAGTTAGTAGTAGTTATCAGGGTTATTTTATGATTATTATTTTAAGCCCCATGCCATGGCTTAAAAATAGTGCCAAATTAAAAGATGTAGCATTTGCACTTGGGAGCGGGGAAGGAACAAGCCACAAGAGCAGCAGAAATGTATTTCTGGACAGTTCAAACTGCTTGAAAGAGTGTGTGCATTTCCTAACCATAATGAGGACTCTGTGTTTTAGGGACAAGAGCAGACACCTCCCTTGTCTACAGGAATCCTGTAACAGGATATAGATGATAGCTATAGATATAGGATAGTGGGGTTGCCAGGGTGCCTGTTTCTCCACAGCAGAAAAAAAGAGAAAGATGATGCTAAGCCCACTAGTAGCAATGTTCTTGTTTGGGCAGAACTGATATGCAGACTTCATATGGGGGGAGGGAGGGGACCTAGCAACAACATATGGGAGTGGGAGGGACATGACAACAATAGTCTCAGGATTTGGGCATAATGGGTGTTGTATGCTGCACACGAATGGCACCCACCTACACTTGGGTTTGTGCAACTCCCTCCACAGTGCACCCTTACATTTGGGTCAAACGACACGTGACATCAAATGTGTCACCTTGTTGCTAGCTAGGGGCTTCGGTTTACTTACGAGTAGCAGCTGTGCAGAGCCTCAGTTCAGATTGGGACCACAGCATGGGAGGTAGGGAGCATTTAACCAGAGCTAGCTCAAGTCCTCCTGAGGCCTATGGCGGCATGCCAAATGCTGCCCCCCCTTCCCCGATGATATACCAGCCTCTGCTCCTCCCCCTCTCCAATGTTTGAGCTCAGTGCTCTCCTTCCCCCCCCCCCCACTTCTTCTTTCTGTCCCCTTCTTCCTTTCCAATCCAGGGAGAGGAAAGAGAAGGAAGGGTTGTGGAGGCAAGTAGGTGGACAGAAATGGGCTCCCCTCCACCACCAATCTGCTGCCGGAGGTGACTGCTTCAGGTGACGTCATGGATGGGCTGACCCTGCATTTAACCCTTTACTTTTAAACTCTTTTCTAGCCAGAAATCCCGCCCAAAGTGACTGTTTAGCTCTACAGGATCCCCTTTGCTACAATGGCATTGTGCGGGTTAAATAGCTATGGAAGAAGGGGGGAGGGGTTTCAACAAACAGCAGCAGCAGCAACGACAACAACAACAACAACGACAATAATAATAATAATAATAATAATAATAATAGCAGCTGCTAACTGAGCAAAGAGGTACTTTTTAAAAGAGGTTCTCCTCTTACATGCAGTAGGGGGAAAGCAGCCGTCCTCTCTAGCATGGTGTCCTTTTCCTGGTCTTTCTTCTGCACCTGTTTATATTGTGAGCTCTTTCAAAGCAGGGAACTACAGTATTTCTTTATGTACTTTGCTATGGAAACTGCTTTACATGTGTAACTTGGGCCTTTACAGAAGGAAGGTGCATTCTAGAGCTGCACATGCTCACTGGAGAAGGTGACCTTATTTCTTTTCACACTTGATGGTTGTGAAGCTACTTGAAAGTACTTGAAATGACTTTCTGAAGGTTGTTGTTGTTGTTGTTGTTTTTAATAACAATAAAACCCTAAAGACTTGGGTCAGGGTTTCTCTTTCCCCATTCTATCCTTTTTGTGCCATTGCACAAAAGAGGAGAAAGAACTGTATCTCTTTATTTCTTGTGCAAAGGATATGGACAAATGTGACACTGCCCATTTGACATTGATTGGAAGAGCACTTACAGGTGCTGTACCCAAGGCTAGTTGCCTCAGGCAGTGGATTAGCCCGATCCGTGCCTCCACCATTCCTTGCCCTTTCACTCACTGGATTTGAAAAGGAATAGGAGAGGAGATCAGAAGAAATGTCGTCTATAACTCTCCTCCCCTCCTCACTTCCTCTTCCATGCTGTTTCCCTCTTCCTCTCTGAGGAGGAATGGAAAAAGAGGTAGCAGAGGCTGCTGGGTAAAAGGGGCAGCATTTGGGGCACTGCCTTAAGCACCAAGAAGTCATGACTCCTTCTTCTACCCCTCGTAATTTCATTTGGGAGGACTTTACCTGTTTCTGTGTCATATCCATTGACGTGAAAACATGGAGGAAGAGCAGCAGCATGCCCACTGGTCCTACCCCCTGCCTCCATGTATTCATCTAACGCTATGCGCAATACCTGTGCACATGCAAGCAACACACAGGCTCCCGATCACATGGGGAGAGCCCAGGCTCCGTATGGTTTGGGTGAATGTGTGGAGTTCAGCAATCAGGGCTAGCAGGAGCAATCCTACCCCCTGAGTCCATACATTCATATCCATAGATATGTTGTGTGAACATGGCTAAAAATACCGATGTCATTTGCAAAGCCCATTAGACCGGAACTTAATTGACTAAAGATATACACAATTCACTGATATCTGCTAGTGAAATAAAACCCTTCAGTGGCAGAATACCCAACATGCTTCACAGCAAGGTTACAAAAAGCCTACAATTAGTACCCACCAGTATGAAACAATTTCCCTTCCCATTCCAAAAGTCTCTCGTGCCTTTTGCAGCTTTTACGTCGCTGAAATCACAGTCAAGAAAGAAATACTGAACCTGAGATGCAATTGCTTTTCAAAAAGATGTGGAAAGGACTTTTTTTTTTACCTGCTTGGACATGGAATTGTAAAGAATACAAGTAACTGCTCTTCTGTGACTTGAGACTCTGTTTTTTCCTGGCTCTTGCTCCATTTCCAACAATGTCAACTGGTTGTTAAATGAGATGAAAAGGTGTCCATGAGATTCATCAAAGTAAAGCACTGACTGGAAGTCTAGCCTTTTGGGGAAGGAACCAGCGATCCTCTGGATGCAAAGCTGGTGCTGAATGTCCCAAATCCTTAATACCTGTGTACAATTGAAACAAGTACAAATCAGAGCCAGAAATCTGTTTTTTTAAATTGGAAGGTGCAGAAATGGTAGGGTACTTCATAGAATCCAAACACCAGTGTGGTTTATGTTCCTTACTGTGCTCTTGGGAGCGTCACTGCACGATTTCAGTGGCTTCTTTTGAACCCAGGCCCTTGCTCCTTGTTGGGAAAGAGCAAGCACCCGGGAGAAACTGAGTGAAAAGTACACATGGGGCTTATTTTGGCAGCCTCTGCATCACTGAGATTGCAATCCTATATACATATATAGAGTGACAGCGCAATCCTAACCAACTTTCCAGCGCCGATATAGCCGTGCCAACAGGGCGCACACTGCATTTTGCAGTGTGGGGGGCAGTCATGGAGGTCTATTCAAGGTGAGGGAACGTTTGTTTTTCTGCATTGCTGCATTTCTCGGGGCTGCATTGCGGCTGCACCGGCACTGGAAAGTTGGTTAGGATTGCGCTGTAAGTCTCATTGAATACAATAGGCCTTACTTCTGAATAAACAGGCACAGTATTGCACTGTGAGTTCTTTATTTGTAAATATACCACCTTGAATATCACACTTTTAAATAATAGGTTACAAATCAATCCACAAGGCACAAAAGATTTAACGGGGCAGGGAGAGAGGAGGAAAACTGGCAAATTCAGGTATTATGGCCACTACATGAGACAGTTCTGGGAGGGGAAGAACCAACAGCAGTTGGTCCAAGTCAGGCTGATGGGGGGGGCGGAGGGGTCTCACTGTCTCACCTCTCCCTTGGCTGCAGATCAGCTGCAGATGGAGGGAGGCAGTGCTGGGACAGGAGGAGACAAACGGCCGTTTGGCATCCAAATGGCTTAATGGTGGCTGCCAACGCACAGGAGTAGAGAATGAGAGACCCCTCCCATCTCATGGAAAATGTCAGAGGAATGAAAGGGAAAGGGGCAAAGGGGTCCTGGACCGGCTCAGACTACTTTGCTGTAGTAGGTGACATTTAAAGTTGCTTCTGTCCCCAGCACATCTTATGTCATATCCTGGGCAGCACAATCCTGTGTAAGGATCCGGCCGGCGGCCCAAGGCCACCCGCCGGATCCTGAGCCCAGGCTGCCGTTCGACAGGCGGGCTGGAGGTCTACTCGGGGAAGGGGATGCTCCTCCCCTTCTCCAGGTGTAAACCAGGGCGAGCCCAATATGCCTAGGCTTACCATTCGTCCCGGTTTCGGTGGGACAGTCCCGGAAATCAGGCTCGATTCCCGGTCCGGTCCCGGGGTACGAATGGGCGCCGCCATCTTTTTTTTAATTTTAAACTTACCGGGCAGCATCTTGGATCACGAAATCTCGCATGATCCAAGATGTCGACACCCAAATCTCGTGAGGGCATCATGCCCTCACGAGATTTGGGCGCTGACATCTTGGATCACGTGAGATTTCGTGATCCAAGATGCTGCCCAGTAAGTTTAAAATAAAAAAAATGGCGGCGCGGCGAGCGGGTGTGCTTCTCCCGGTCTCCCAGCGGCTCCATGCGGTGCCGCTGGGAGACCGGGCCAGCCTGCTTGCTTGCCCGTGCGGCGCGAGCCTCCAGCAGGCTCGCGCAACGTGGGCAAGCAGGCTGTGCTTCTCCCGGTGCCTGCTTGCCGCGGCCCCAGCCTGCTTGCCGCGGCCCCAGCAGCAGCAGCAGCAGCAGCAGCAGCAGCAGCGACCAGCGACAACCAGTGACCAGGTAAGCATATTTTTTAATATATTTTTAATATAAAGATTAATTATTTATTTAAAAATTTCGACTGCGCTTCGCGCCCCCTTTATTTATTTATTTATTTATTTATTTATTTAAAAATTTTAATTTATTTAAAAAACAAGTGACAAGTTAGCCATAGAACCAATGAATGCTTTTGGATAGGATGACAGGTTTTTTGCTTTTTTTGTAACTTTGCAAATGTATAAAAATACAATCTTCGATGCTGACGGGGCTCCAGTTCTCTTTTCCGAGCTCAGGCTCAGAGCTGCGAGCCAAGCGAATTCACTTCAAGAATAAAACTGTTGTAAATCCTCTTCCTGCTATCCGAGTCTGAATTGTTTAATTGGGCTACACAGGTTACAATGGCCTCACCCCCTATACATGTTTGGCAAGAATATCTGAGAAAGACTGTGCACATACAACCTGGATGTGTATGCTGCATTCATGCAGTTGTAGACACTTGAGTAGGCAGGGTCCATGATTGTGCAGACAAGAGTTACAAGCATAGTTTATACATGAGTGGAGTCCTTTAGATGCTCTAACAAAGGCACATAGAGGGCAGGACCAAGCCTCCTTCCCGTTCAATGATTATGGGAAATGGACCTTAACAACTTGGCACTGGAACTGCATAGGAAGGGTAAGGTGAATATAAACTGCGGCTTCCAATCTCTCTGTTAAGCTCAGCCTTACAACTCCCACCAGCACATGAGCAGTAATGCTAACCTCACCAGCTACAGACCACAATGCAATGATACATAACATTTTGTAAGCTCTTAATTCCTGTGTGGCTCCCAGTCATCTCCATTGTCATCTCTATATATTTCTTAGAAAATATCATTTTTAAAGCACTACATTGACATATCCCCAAGTTTCCTAATGTGGATGCCGCCAAATTGAAATAAATAGTTGTTCTCTTCCCAATCAAGGTCTCATCCAATGTGAAGCACAAGCCAATCATGGACTCCTATTTTTCTTCTTTTACAAAGCTGTCAAACCAAGGCTTTTAGAAAGGAAGCCTATCCCTTGTCTCACATAGCAATGCATAGTCAATGCTTGATCTGGGTTGGCTAGCACTAAGTTAGAGGTTGCTCCAACAGAGCAGAGGGCTTTGTATGCAAATAACCAGCAACTTAGCTGCCCAGTCATCCATCCAAATGAAATGGATTCATGCTAAAGCCAAGAAAAACACAAGTCATTTGTAAATCAATGGCTGAGCAACCAAAAAGAAAACAATGTTAGCAAACCTATTGAAAGACTTAGTAGCAAGTTAATTGTGTTCAACTCCTCCAAACCAGAAGGCCTTTTCTCCATTCTCTGGACATAAATCTTGGTTGCCATCTTACGTATGCATGAGGGACAAGGACCGAGGTTTAGAAGTACCAAACTATTCTGCTAATGTGCCATTAATACCAGCCTGACACCGAAATTGGCAGGCAAAGCTTTTTCCTAGTTGGGAAAAAACTGCTATTAAAGAGATAATAATAGAGCCAGTGGAAAAGCGACAATCCTACCTAGGCTGCTATTATGAGGACAGAAGGAAATGTCCCATCTCTCTGCAAACCCTGCATGTTGTGAGCCCACCCAATGATTATGCCATTCCATGTTTGGCCAGAGAGTCAAACATAATCGTTCTCCCAAAGAGCCCCAATAAATGTTCAATTGTTAAGAATTTGCTCTGGTAGAATTTGCTCCATGGCTAGTTTCCATGTGTATATGCTATCGAACATTCACAGAACAGATTGTTCACTGGAGGTATTCAGGTCTACTTCTGAACACGCACACGTAACACGTCACCATGTGAATTAGCTATTAAATGTGACTTGAACCAGGTGGAAAAAACTGTAATTACAATTTTGGAAAGGGGGCAGGACCCTGTCAACTGCCTAGAAAAACAACCATGAATAAAAGCTTTCCTGTGGAGCTGCAATCAGACAACTATAAAAACCCTGTCTAAACATCAAGAGCATGTAATAGAATTAATGTTTGTTCTGGCTTAGAACCTCTGCAGTCTACTGTAATGTTAAATTCTGTCCTCATGGATGGCCTGGTAAGACATGCATACAGTTGATTACTGCTAATAAAGCCACATGATTAATCTGTTACAAACAACGATCGACCAAGAAGATACCATCAAAGAATAAATTAGCAGATTTTATTTTTTTTTAATGCAATTACTTATTAAAACTTCAAGTGGCAAATACCATCTTGAAAGAGGCATTCCCTCCTGTGTGTGAGAAAAGAGGGAATGCCCCATTTAAGATGATCTCTGCAGACTCTGCTGAACCCCATGCATGTATCATCTAAAAACATAAAAAACATCCTCTATTCCTTAAAACTATTGTGCTTTCTCAAATGCAAACCATGCAGATTTCATCAATTAATTAATCAATTAGTTGACTCAAACTAACATAATTAACACACACCACAGTATCAACTTCACAGCATGCATGCCCAGAGAGAGAGAGAGAGAGAGAGAGAGAGAGAGAGAGAGAGAGAGAGAGAGAGAGAGCATTTCTCTTTAAAAAGTGGCCAGGAGATTGAATAACAAAACTGGAGTGCATGGTATGGTTGTTGTATACTACCCTCCCACAATATTGGTGTACTCTTCCTGTTAATTATTTTAATAAAAGTGGCCCTTTCACCCATATATCTGACTTGCGTGTTTAATGGTGAGTACGTTGGCAATGGTTGTTGTATACTAGGTAAAGGTAAAGGTATCCCCTGACAATTAAGTCCAGTCGTGTCCGACTCTAGGGTGTGGTGCTCATCTTCATTTCAAAGCCGAAGAGCCAGCGTTGTCCGAAGACGCCTCCATGGTCATGTGGCCGGCATGACTCTCCTTGCCGCAGCGCGTAGCATGCGGCTGGAACACGGAGCGCTGTTTACCTTCCCGCAAGCGGTACCTATTTATCTACTCGCATTGACATGCTTTGGAACTGCTAGGTTGGCAGGAGCTGGCCAAGCAACGAGCGCTCACCCCGTCGCGGGAATCGAACTGCCGACCTTTCGATCGACAGCTTATGGTTCAGCGGTTTAACCCGCTGCGCCACCCGCTGGCCTTGTTGTTGTATACTACCCTCCCACAATATTGGTGTAACGGCACTGGACTACATTGCAGGGTTGCTGTGAACTATTCTGTCTTTGCAGGAAAAAAAAGAGCAAAAATGAACCTCAGAAAATACAGAAGACTTGAACTGATATAACTCTATAGACTGGATTGCATTCCTGTGAATTTAAATGAAATTAAGTAATTTGTTGTTTGGTTTATTACAAATGCTCATCATAAGCCCAGTCTTCAGTCCTAGGACATTTAGAGATGCTTACATTTAAAAAAAACATAAACAATAGCAATACAGCCAGTTTCAAAATAAAGCCATAAAACTGCAACTAAAATACCGGTGGATCTAAAGGTCAACTATTGAAAGCCCTGGATAAATGCAAAAGTCTACAGTTTTGACTTTAGGCATCCGAACAACATCAGTATTGACTAATATCTCAGAAGCTCTACTTTGCTGCGCATACTACATACGTTTAGCCATAAGCATTCCAAAATGGAACCGTTACTCAGTTGAGAACCTAGATCCTTCTGGGTTTTAATTTCTTTGTTAAGCATCTTGCCTAGAGGAGGACTAATGATCTCTACTTAGCAAACTGCTCCAACACTCACCTTATCCTTGGCAAAGCTAAAAAGCAGTTTGCGCTCAGTAATGAACCGGACAGCTATTACGCTCTCTGAATGGCCCTCCAGGACGCCAACATGTTTAGATGTGACATAAGGGTTCCAAAGGCAAACACGGCGATTGATTCCTGCAGTTGCTGTTCAAAATCACAAAGATAAAGCACATCTTTAAAAATCTTCCCAGGGACAACTCATGAAAATACTTGCGGCAACTGTAAAAAAGATTATGGATTCAGATTCTATATGCATTGCCCCAGTACCCCCCACAAAGACACAAGGTCATCCTTGGAATAATATCAGGGCACATTTATGGATTTACAATAGGTACATCAATTATTTTGTCTTATCTTGCAGCGGGTCCCGTCTACACCACAATTCTCTCCCTTTAGTGAAGGAATCTACCCTGGAGGAGGCAGTACACAACTGTTGTGTCCCTCTTGTGTGTCTCCACCCTGGGTCCAACCTGAGGTCGTCTCTCAACAACCCCAGCTTTTCAGCGCCAACTGCTGGAAAGGGGGTCAAGGAAAGCAAACAGCTCTGCCAAGCCCAAGCCTGATAGCCTTTAAGATAGACATCCCGATTTGAGTGTGAAGGATCAGCAGCCTGCATCCCAGATAGTATCTTGAGTCCGGTTCTGGTTCTCCCTCTGACTTTTGCTTACCTAAGGGTGCAAACCAAATCCCTACTCCTATTCCCTGTTCTGTACTATACTGCCAGACATGGCCATCCTGGCCAAACACCACACCTTATGGAGAGTCTGAAAGCCGTGACAGACCGCATGCCGAGGCGAACGAGAGAGCGCTGAGGCGAGTGAGCGTTAGAGGCTGGCCACCGTCCTCTGCGCTCTGAGCTTGTCTGTAGGAGTGTCTTCCCGCAAATAGTCCCTCCTTTTGTCCCACCTTCTTGGAAGAAACCTCCACGTTGATTGGCTAACACTAAAGTTTACACCCGATTGGCAGATAGCCACTCCCCTCCCCCTTGGTGGCTGCAGTAGCTCAGCTGTGCGGCCCCCTCAAACATGGCCCAGGAAGATTT
The DNA here is from genome assembly GCA_026170595.1 of Plestiodon gilberti rubricaudatus. Taxonomy (NCBI): domain Eukaryota; kingdom Metazoa; phylum Chordata; class Lepidosauria; order Squamata; family Scincidae; genus Plestiodon; species Plestiodon gilberti. The sequence continues at coordinate 16,423,453 of JANXHW010000003.1, read as the reverse complement.
TCGATTGTGCCGGAAATCGGGAGACCGCTCGCTTCCGCTGTGGTAACCAGACACCTCAGCACAGCTCAACAAAGCTCCTCGGGCGTCCGGGACGCGCCGAAATTCGTGCCGTCTGTCACGGCCTTGAGGTAGGTGAAAAGGCTCCCTGCCCACGGCCAATCAGGGGAGAGGCAAAAAATTCCTACCTGGCTCCTTAAGGTAAACATTTAGTCTCAGACTGTCCTGCAGGTGGGTCACCAAGCTCGCAGACATGGAATTCAGAGGCAAGGCTCCTCATTCTCAGTCAACTTGGCTCTTTGGCAGCAGCTGATCTCAATCGCGAATTGGGTGCCAATTCCCTGCCCTTGCCTTGTGCAGGGGAGGAAGAGGGAAAACACACACACACCTTCAGTCTTGCAGTAGGGTGGTGGCATTTCCTAAGTGTTCTGGTTTTTCTCATTTATTTAATTTAATTTTTTTTAAAAAAAATTATTTATTTATTTATTTATTTATTTATTATATAAGCTAGGTTCCAAGTTCGATCCCTGCTACAATCTTGACTGAGCAAATCCCTTTCTCTCAGACTCAGACCAAAGATGCATAAACCCACTTGGAAATTGACCACAGAATAACAGCATGTTTGGAAGTAAAACCCATGTGGTTTTCCTTCAATGTGGGACATCCATGAGGTGTTTTGCCACAGAATATCCAAGTACCTATTTTCAGTTTTTATTCCATGAGTTTCCATTCTTTCATAAGGGGTTTGAACTCATGATTGTAACATTCACGTGGTTTTCGACATCCATGGGTTTTGAGTCCTCAGAGGAGGTATGACGGTGCCCTAGACTGGTTCCAGGCACAGCCTTCCTTCATCCCAGCTCATCCTCGTATTTGGCTTTAAAGGGCAGCTGTCTCTTCCCCCTAGCTTGTGGCCAACAAGAGAGACAGCAGTAAAAGCAGCTTTTGCTTGATCTTTTGCTCTGTGAATTCCAGAGAGGGAGAGAAGTCCTCCTTCAAGGCAGCCCATGGAGCCCCTCTCTCAAAAGCACTTTGATCCTCTTCCCACTGGACAGAGGTGGGGAGGTGCTTATATTACCCTATGCATGCCTAGTGAAAGGTAAGTCCCATTGTGTTCAATGGGGCTTTCTCCCAGGAAAGTGTGCAAGATTGCAGCCCAAGCCATCGGGAGCAGATCAGCTCGCTGCCACCGAAAACAAAGGACATGTGAGTCCTGTCCTGCTCTCACTGGCAAGAACAGGGCATTTATCCTCAGGGGAAAGCTCCCACCCCTTTTGGCAGGCAAGTGCTGCAGGGATACATGCAGGCACAGGAAGTCTGCCGAAGGATGATTGGCAGACTCAGAGGAGGGACTGGTACGGCTTTTGTCAAGACAAACGTCCTAAATTACAGTAGATAGGCGGTCACAAATCCCACGTGGGTGGAAACTCACAATAGTGACAGTTGTGTGTGTGTGTGTGTGTGTGTGTGTGTGTGTGTGTGTGTGTGCGTGCGTGCGTGCATGCGTGCGTGCGTGCACACACATGCTTCTATTTAAGTTGTAAAGTTCAAACACATCAGCCCCATTCATGGACTTAACACAACAGATGGTTTGGCAAATATGCCCTATATACTAGATTGCCTCTTGACACTTTGCAGCATCCTCTCCAGTTCTTCACAACATTTCTTCATTGATTTTCCTGCCTATACAATTCCCGCGACACGTTCTGCTCCAACATCACATTTCCAAAGCCTCAGGTACCTTTTGTTCCATTTTACCTATTATCCTCACTTCACATCCGAACAGAGCTTAACTCCATCCGTATGTTTTTATGAGTTTCTTTTTTGGTGCTAAACTTATATTCCTTTTGTCAGCAGCTATTCTTCCCAATGTACTCTTACCCTTAGTTCATTGAAGCTGCGATCCACAGAATACCCTCTGGGCATCTGTGGGCTGTGGAGATGGTGGGACACAGGAGGGAAGGCAATCAACACTACAGACCAAGATTGGCAGAATTTGTATGGCTTCCTCCTAGGAACTCTGCAAACTGTAGTTTTACGAAGGACTGAAGAATACTGAATCCTCACAAAAGCACAGCTTGCAAGTCCCACAGGGTAACCGGCTTGGTTACATTTATCTAACACTAGCTCACGTTTGCTGTATAGAAGTGCCCTGATATATAGGCCCTGGACATTTAGAAGTTTTAAGATACAACCATCGCTAGGTAAATGCCATGTTTTACAACATCATTACAATTTATTACCCTGTACTGTATGGAATGTAGCCTAGAAAATGACATCCTCATTTTATCACACTTTCTTCCACATGATAACTGCTACTACTGCTGCTCCTGTTCTCACTCAGAAGACCAAAGACCTTTGGGAAGTGCACCCCCTCCTTCCAGAGGCGTCGCTCTGGTAGGGGCGGGGCTGTAAGTTTTGCTCGGTCGGAGTCCCGTTTACCGAACGAGCAGGAGGCGGCCCCGCCCCCTCACTGTCAGAGCCATTCCCCTGCGGAGAAAGCAGCAGGCAGGGTGCCTGCTGCTTTCTCCGCAGGGGAATGGCTCTGACAGTGAGGGGGCGGGGCCGCCTCCTGCTCGTTCGGTAAACGGGACTCCGACCGAGCAAAACTTACAGCCCCGCCCCTACCGGAGCGACGCCTCTGCCTCCTTCTCAGAAAGAGGCAACCAGCATGGCCACAGCTGGTTTTAAAAAGGCTTGTTAAACATACATGAGAAAGTCTGACAATCTTTTCATTTCTTTTCTTTAGATGGTGTTCCCAGTAGTAATGTATGGTTGCGAGAGTTGGACCATAAGGAAGGCTGAGCGCCGAAGAATAGATGCTTTTGAACTGTGGTGCTGGAGAAGACTCCTGAGAGTCCCTTGGACTGCTAGGAGATCAAATCAGTCAATCCTAAATGAAATCAAGCCTGACTGTTCCCTGGAAGGACAGGTACTGAGGCTGAAGCTCAAATATTTTGGCCACCTAATGCGAAGAGAGGACTCTCTGGAGAAGACTCTGATGCTGTGAAAGATTGAAGGCAAAAGGAGAAGGGGAAGGCAAAGGATGAGATGGTTAGATAGCATCACCAATGCAACGAACATGAAAATGAGCGAACTCAGGAAGATAGTGGAGGACAGGAAGGCCTGGCGAGATATGGTTCATGGGATCACAAAAGGTCAGACACGACTTAACGACTGAACAACAACAACAACTCACATGACACATTTGAATGCAAGCGTATGTGATGCTGGGTGCCTGCCAGGGTAGCAAGAAGCAGGCCAGTATCACTTTGGAGTTGGACTGATGGCAAAGGGCCTCAGAGTGGCCACACTATGAATTTGTCAGAGCTATCTCTCTCTCCCCCCCACCCCCAATGCTGGCCCAAGACGTCCTAAGGCCTATGTCATGGCAGCATGCCAAATATTACTTCATCATTACCTGATGATGTGCAAGCCTCTGCTCCTCCCACTCCCCTCCACATTTTCTCTTCCTCTCTGTCTCCTTCTTCCTTTTGCAATTCAGAGAGTGGAAGGAGAAGGAGGGGCAGTGGAGGCAAGTAGGTGGACAAAGATGGGCGCCCCCCACTAATGGGCTGCCTGAGGTGACCGTTTCAGTTGGCCTCAGGGATGGGCCAGAATTCATGGAATTCAGAATGCATGGAGGCACTGGCGTCACTGCAGGGGGGGCAGAGCTCCAAGTTCCATCGGGCTCTGAGCCTCCGTTGCACTTGCTTTCGTCGGCCGGAATGGCTCCAAAGGCAAGGGGGCGGGGCCGCTTTCTTCCGTCATGTAATGGAGGCTCAGAGCCCGATGGAACTTGGAGCTCCACCCCCCTGCAGTGACGCTAGTGCATGGAGGACAAAACCCAGTGGCTGGTCGTGTGACTTGCATGTATATTTGCAAGAGAAGAACCGCAAAATAGGTGTTAAAACAGAATAAAACCATAGGTGTATGAGGATTAAAGCACCAATTAAAACATATATCTAAAAGGCTGGGGAAATATGTAGCTCTATAGCTGGTAGAACACAGGCTTTGACTGGAGAAAGTCCCATGTTCAATCCCTACTAAGTAGGGAAAGCCTAGAAAGCCAGTAATTGTAGACACTAGCTACTCTGCTAGATGGACCAACAGTCTGACTCAGTTTAAGACAGGCTGGTATGTCATGTACCTTATATTGCCTATCTTCCTCTAGTCCAGCACAGCCTAAAGTCAAATGCTCACCTGCAATAAGCCATTCCAAACACACTCACAGCACAATCCTATCCAACTTACATCACTGTTGTAATCAGCAGTGCCACTGGCATCGCTGCAGGGGAGGGGCGGAGCTCTAAGTTCTGCCGAGGCTCCGACCCTCTGTCACACCGGAGCATGAAGCGGCCCCGCCCCCTCACCTTCAGAACCATTCAAAGCGGTGAAAGCAGCGCTTCCTTTTTCCATTCACCGCTTTGAGTGGTTCCGAAGGTGAGGGCGCGGGGCCGCTTTGTGCTCAGGTGTAACGTAGGGTCGGAGCCTCGGCAGAACTTAGAGCTCCGCCCACCCCTGCAGTGACGCTAGTGAGCAGTGTAGTGAGAACGGGAGGCCCCAGAACGGAAAGGGGATTCAAATCCCTTCCAAAGGGGGATTCAAAGGGGATTTAAATCTCCCCTCCCCTCCAAAGCCTCCCGCCCTGCCCTCCCCCGCTGGTTACACCAGTGGTGTAAGTTGGATAGGATTGCACTGTCAGAGGGTATATCTATATACCACAAGCCTATATTGATTTTATTCCAGTTTAACTGTAATGGTTTCCCCCGAAGAATATTTGGAATTGTCAACTGGTTCAAGTTCTGTCTGAGAGTCCAACTTCCCACACCCTCTAAAGAACCTACAATTCCTAGAATTTCCTAGGAGAGTTAATGGCTGTTAAATATGCTTAAGTCTGCAATACAGATATTCCCACAGACTTTTGATTGCACCATTAGAGTTTATAGTAAAGAAGAAATTGTTCATTACATACCTATCAAGTTGAGCCTGGAATGGAAGTCAAACGCATTAACTCCTTGAACGACGTGGAAGGTTGTCATTGTAAGACGATGACTTAATTTTTCTCTCCAAGCTAGCACCACTGAATTCGTACTACTGGTTGTTACAGACATAAAAACATCTAAAGAGGAACTGTATGCAACTGAAATGGGAGTTGGGAAAGAGATGAAATTGGATTTAAATTATGTGTGATAATTCTTACCTAAAGCTGACCCAAATATGGTTATCAAATTGCATTGGTCTTTATATATGTTGACATTTATTCTCATAACAGCTATATAAGGTACAATAATTTGGCTGAGGGACATGACTGCTCCCAGGTCACCTGATAAATTAGATGATGGTGAGAATTTGAACCCATGCCATGCTAATTGTGTGTGTGTGTAAGCGCATGTGTAAGCGCGTGTGCGTGTGCGTGTGTGTGTTCATACATTATGATTTTCTGGGCACATATAAAACATTTTATGGGTACACCTTGAAAATATAGTGCATGACAATGGCTTCAAGCAAAGAAATAGAAAGCATAAAATCAGCTGTTATTCCTCTGCTAACGCATAACAATACTACAGTAAGCACAAACTACTATCAAAACATGCAGCTCTCAGAAATTGGTTTGCTATATGTTGCTGTAATTTTTGCTTTGCAGTCCATCTGGAAAGAAAGATTAGAATGTGGAAAAAAAAGAAGAAAAGAAACATCTTAAGGCCCTGCGTCCCAGCCTGCCTTGTGGGGCTCTAGAGACCTTTACGAGAGAAAAATGTTATGAATTTTAGAAGCCAAGTAATCCTCAGTTTATAACAAAGGCATCAACTTGTTGTGGACTAAATTATATTGTAAGTCAAGCACCTTGGAGGATTCTGAACTGGAAAAGGTGATGTTAGAGTAATTTCTGTATCCAGAAGATATATGGCAAATTAAAGTGTTCAACTGCATGAAGAAAAATGAGAGGGATTTGAGGACTGAGACAGAGAAATATCCATTCATATTAACATATATGTTAATTCATATTAACATATATGTTAATTCTTATTAACATAAAAGTATGCAGCAAAAGTAAGCATTAAGCTGGGGGGGGGGAGAGATTGTGCAGCCAGAGGCTAATTCGGGCCATCCAAGGATTTTCGGAAACAGAAGCTTTTCAACATGCTGCTGCTGATGATGATGATGATGCAGGCAGTTTTCCAGGGGTGGGTGAAAACTGGGAGGTGCAAAACACATCACTTAATATCATTTGAGAAGGAGCAATTCTGGGGAAAAGTTGCAGCTGCTGGGAAGAGAATCTCTCTGCAGCGAGAGATGGGCAGCAAAAGAAACAGTGGCAAATCGACCAACCAAGGACACCAATCCTCCTCCCAGCTGCCTCTTCCCAAACCTTCCCAAACATGCCCAACTACTCTTGCTGGAGAGCTTTCAGCCCATTTTTATTAATGGCATGATCACTTCTATCATGAGAGCCTATCCTGATGCTGTGCCTTTAAATGGAGCTTAATCTACAGAAAACAGATGGTGCCTTTCATAACATAGAAATAAATAAGCCTTACTATAGATTAAGATGCTCTTAATGCACAGGAGCAAAGGTCTATAAAAGTTGACAATCCTAATCACTTCTATAATTTTTCTCTTCACTTTGAATAGTAAAAATATGAGGCTTCTAATGCCTTATTTTAAACCCCTTTCTCTGAAAAAAAAAATCCTCTCTATATATTCTGCTTTCATCTGCATAATAATTCTGGTATTTCCAGAGTCTACCCGCAATGTACTGTTTGCGTCTTCATACATTTTCGCTATATTCTCTTCTGGTATCAGCAATGCCTTCACAGTAGCTCCTCTCATTTATTTATTATGACCTTTAAATAGACCTAATTGTTAGCTCATCAGCTTCTACTTGGTTGATTTAAAAAAAATAAACAAATTTGACAACATATCCAAGATCAAAATGAAAAATTACATGCTTTCAGTTTGATATGAGAAATAACAAGCCCTTTTATGGATTCGCTTCAGTTCTGGCATTTGCTGATATTTTTTATCACTAAGCCCTTGCATTGAGATGACCATTTCTGTAACTTTGGCGGCCACTCTATTCTTTTCTCAGCGGCCCTGGGTTGGGCTGGATGTGTGTGTATTGAAAATGGGGACTTTGCTCCTGTCGTGCTATCGGTATATAACGCAGCTTCGTATCTTGAATTTTGCTACGTGTGCTGATTCTTCTGCAGGGGGCAGAGCAAAGCAGCTTTAGGAGCTAAGATCTAGCCTGCAGGCTATGATAGATCCATGCCTCACATGATGATGAACTTCTTAAAAGTGAGTGGTATGGGGGGTAAAACCAGAAACAACAACCCCTTTCGTGTGTGTGTGTGTGTGTGTGTGTGTGTGTGTGTGTGTTAACCTGGAGACTGAGGCCTAGTTCTCATTGTGGTGGGAAACCTTTACTGTATGACTAGGGCAGTGTTTCCCAAACTTTTTCAACCCGTGGCTCCCTTGACCATTGGCGACTATTTGTCACAGCTCCCCTTTACATTATGTTGATGCCTGCCAGTTGGCATTGCTCTGTTTTCTGAGAGGATTCCGTGGCACTCCGTGGCTCCCCTGGGAGCCGTGCCTCCCAGTTTGGGAACCATTGGACTAGGGGTTGCACAGGTGAAGGCTCATATGATCCTCCCTTGCTAATTGGGCTCAAGGGCACCTCTTAAGTGCTCTTTTTAAGTTCTCTTATATTTAGCAGGGGGGGGAAGCATCTTTTCCAGTAGCCCTTTGCTTGCTGATGTCTCTTTGGGGTCTCTTTTAGTGGGTGAACTCTCTGGGACAGGGAACTATTTTAAGCACATTTTGCTGAGTAAACTGCATTGTGAATATTTTTTGTGGAAAAGAGTCTAAAATGTATCATCATCATCATCATCGGATCAAGGAGAAACAATTGGAAAATATCCCAAAATACTGTACAAAGACTTTGAAATTAAAATACAGCATCTTTGGGGAAAGAAAACAACCACCACCCCTATTGTCATTGGTGCACTACCATAGGCGCAATCCCCAAGGCCCTGAAGAAATATCTGGCCAGTATAGGCATTGACAAGATAATAGTTGAACAACTGCAATGAGTCGCACTACTAGGAGCATCGAACAATATATGGTGCTATCTCACCAGTTCTTAAACTCTTGGGTAGAGTTCGAACTAGTGAGAACCCAAAAACCCAAATCCAACCACCTGGTGGGCTGTGACACCAGTGGTGATGATGATGATGATGATGATGATGATGATGATGATGATGATGATGATGAGTCCCCCATATGGAAAACTAGACCTATGTCATGAAGTGATGAAAGAGCCAATCTACAGTATATGAACAGTATTACATGTGAACTATATGGTAACAGCCACCAGTTGGTGTGGTTGAAAGCGACCTCCACATTGCAGGCATAACATATACAGCCCACCTATACGGTCCATCTATCCTTGAGTACAGGTTTACTGTGTGGACTGTGAAAAAGAGTAGTACCCAGCATTACCTAAAAGTTTACCATACCATCCTTTAACAATTCCTTTGACCCTCAAATGCAAAGTCATGGGGAGAATAAGAACATGAGCCTCCTCCTCAGCATGAACACCAAAGAGGGTTGCCCGGTTACAACCCCGAGATCCATGCTGACCCTTTAAACTCCACACTGTAGCAGGGACACAAGGCAGTCTCCGCATCTCCCACCCTCTTCTGGACCTGTGGTCTGCCTGCCACCTCCCCTGTCTGCTAAAACAAGGACAACGCCAGGTATGACATATGTCTCCTGCTCTCAACAGCACCGAGCTTGAATTCTCTGTTTACCTTATGAGACTAGAGAATCGTCCAGGAGGCAAGGAACAGGAACAGGGGTAGGGTTAGGGAGGAGAGCTGTCCAGTCAGAACTGGAGCTGGGCAAAAGGAAGTGTTGCACCGACAAGCTCCCGGAAGCTTGCTGGTGAACGGAAAGTGAACGGTTTATGGCTGCTTTCGTTGCCTTAACCCTTCCTGAAGCTGCAGTGGGTTCCTGATGCAGAATATACTAGGCTAGAGGTTCTCTAAGTGTGAGGCGCGACTCCCAAGCGCGACTCCCAAGTGCGTCATCAAAAGCAGCCAGGGGCGTCGCGTTAACAACTCTATTAACACCTATTCTTGCTTGCAAGAGAGAGAGAGAGAGCAAAAACAAAGATCCGGAAAAGATCTTCTCCCTCTTCACATCGGGTCACTCAACGGCAGTTTCCACATCTTGTTTTTAACCACAGCGTGAGCAAAGCCCTTATCTTATGTTAAAGAACGATTTACAACTCTGTTGATAAGCTGAGTACCGGTACTTTGGAGCATTTCTCTCCAAATCCTGAGACATTGCAGGTTTGCAAGTAAAGTATTTTCTTTCCGTTGAATGTTTTTAAGAAAGCAAACACAAAACAAATGCAAGAACTGCAATTGAAAATGGTGCAGAGCAGGTTCTGCTTTACATACAGTCTTTGATTTCTATGTTTAGTTTGGTTGATTAATTATTAGGATTTCTCTCCTTCTTCCTTTCTGACCCACCTCTAAGTTAGTTCCCCACTCTAGTTGCTGGGACAACCCCGCCCCACCCCCGGAAACTGCCAGGCAGTATAAGAAGCTGTTTTTCATCTTGCAAAGATGCTACACCAAAAGGAGCTAGCTTTCTCTCTCTTTCTCTCTTGTGCAACTGGGGCTTCCCTCCCATGCTTTGATGTTTCTCTTGCCATGAATAGGACTAACACAGACAACATCAGTGCCCTCTACCCAGGCCTGCCAATGGAGGGAGGGCAGCATCCCAACCCCACCCTGCGCACTCCTGGCTTAGCTGCTGCTCAGCATAAGCATGGAAAATCCACTTTAGGGCTCGTTTTGGGAATAATATACACATACATATACACATACATATAAGAAAGGGTGCCTCTGAGCATGTAAAGAGTGCCTGTTTCTTCCATGCACTGTAATGGGGAGTCACGGCTAACGGCGAGGGAGGTCAAGGGAGCCGCGAGTCAAAAAAGTTTGGGAACCACTGTACTAGGCTCACAAACCCCTCCCCCCCAAATAGTGATGGAAGGCTGTGTGCTGCCAGATATGTACTATGCCTTCTGATCTGGGCTTTGGTCATCACACCTGTGGCCGTCCCAGGGGGTCCCAGAGGTGATTGTGGAGGGCCTGGAGCTGTGATGTGTGCAAACCAGCCAGAATACAGAGGGTCCTCCAGCTCTGCAGGCTCCCTGCGCTGGACATATTCTAGGTGAAAATCTCAGAGTGTCTATCCGAATAGGCCAACTACCCTTTACCCCAGTACATGCTAGAGCCAGTAGTGACATCCTCCTTCTCCTTCTCCAAGGATGTCTCATATAGTTTTGGATCTGGGCATGGGCTGGTTTTGATAACACAGTAAACAGCGAGAGACGTGGACCACAAGACCCTTGGCAAAGAGAATGGAAGATGCCGTTGTGGGCTGGCGGCTTCATCTCTTGTTGCATCATGATATTTAAAGGTGCAGCACAGATCTCTGGACTGCACCCTGGCTACTCTAATGTTGAGATGCAAGGTTGAATTTTAAATTAAACAGAACTCTTATGTGACAGAAAAGGGAGCTATTCCTCCCAGTGGGCTCCTCAGAAGTCTATTAATTATCCAGGTACGAATAGTTAGGGTTCTGTCATGCATGCAAAATGCTTTATTGTTTTTAAAATTAAAGAGCGGGTCTTCATGAGATGTGACATAGACTTATATTTCGGAACCATTATTATCATCTTTGAATTTTGATTTAAAAGTTTAAAGCACTCAGGAATTAGCATGGGTGTGCAAGAGACTATGAAAACTGCTGAAAGGTAGCATTTAAATGTTGTGATGCAGGTCAATCTAGCCAATACTTAATTACTGAAAAGATCAATTGGGGTTGACACATGCCATTCCTCTTCCCTCCTGTAAGAAGGAGGTCTAAGGAGTTTTCTATTTCCTTTGATAGTCGCACATTCCTGCAAAAGAAAGACTCCCGGTTGCATTTTTTTTTCAGCAGTTGAAACACACCAGGAAGCAGCTGGCAGGCTCCTGACAGGTTCCCGGTTATGGTTTTTTTTCCTCAGCAGTTTGGACGTCTACAGGAGGCAGGAAGTGGCTGGCAGGCCCCCAACAATGCTGAAAAAAGAGGTAATGTGGTGCAGTCGGACTCCCTCTTCCACAGTTTTGCCACCCGTGTTGAGTCAAATCCGTGGATGAAAAAACCGTTGATAAAAAGGTCCGACTGTATGTGTGAGCTTTGGCAGGTACCAAATGGTGCTAATCTCTGATGTGAGCACTTCTCCCCCAACATATACTAAAGGTGGGTGAAAAGTTTAAAGAAATCCCCTTCTATTAATTCTCAGATGCCATACCTTGTCTAACCCATTCTTTTCCATGAAGCTTATGCCTTAATGTATAGCAGCATTTGTGATAGCCAGAGACCAGCTCCTGCCATTTAATAATCGTTATCACATTTTCATCTTCAGGGGAACTGGAAGGTCGTTCAAACAATGAGATCAGGGCTGTGTTGAAGGCAATTGCTTGAACCTGGGAGGAAGAGAATTATTTTTTTAAAGAAACATTTTTCAACTTTTTTTTTTACCATTCTCAACATTTCAAAGCAGCCCATTACCGAAGGTGATAACCTGAATATCACACAAAGCCTGTCCTTTGTTAGAAATTCATAACTTGCAGGCATTTAAATTCCATGGCTACTGCTATGGCTATTTTTGTTAATGAGGCTGCAGGGATTTGCTTAGGAGAGGACAATGGAAACAACTTAAATATGTATAACTTGGCAAAATGTACGACTTGGCAAGAGTACGAAAATGTCATAGAGGAGGGTAACCCAATCTAAAAACAAATGAAGGGAGCAAAGCCTTGGACAGCTCAAAGTAGTTTTGTGGCTCAAGAATATGAATGAGTAATGAGATGCAATTGAGATGAATTGACTTTTCTCTCAACAGGAAGAGAAAACATCTGTAGGACTGGACTTCTGCAGCTCTCTCCCCCATTAAGCATATGACGAAGCTGCCATATAGTGGTTCACTCTAATCTGGGTCTTTGTGCAAGCAAACAGGTGCTCTACCAGTGTCATGACCAAGGCCATAATAATAAACCAGTATTTATATACCGCCTTTTCTTTGGTCATCGGATTTCTCCTCCAACTTTAATTCAAAGTCGGTTTACATGAGTAGGCTATCTAAACCCCAAGGGGATTTTACAATAATGTTTGACTCTTTCGTAGAACCCTTCATTCTAGATGGTTTCTTTCATAGTCCATCTCTCTCTCTCTCTCTCTCTCTCTCTCTCTCTCTCTCTCTCTCTCTCTCTCTCTCTCTCTCTCTCTCACGTTCACCTCACCACGCTTCAGCTGACAGGGCAACCTTGACTGCCACTCAAGTGCTGCAGCTGCAGTTCCACTCCCCCACAGAGGCTCTGCAACTTATCAGCTCAGCATGCCAGCAGCTCTCCAACAGACACAGACACTTCCAGCCATCTTGAACTGCCGTCCTTCAGATCTTCAGGCATATATGAGACGAGTGCTCTACCAACTGAGCCAGACGTCCTGGTGGATTCTTGAACCACCTCACTATAGACCTCCATGGTGGTGAAGGAAGATCCCCAAGGGCCCCATCCCCTGAGCCTGAGGAAGTAGCTCAATTCTCATCCTCCTGTCCCTCCTCTGGGGAGCTCCTCCCCAGAGCCACCTGCAGCACAGGAGGACCCTCCACCATCCTGCCTACTTGGTACACAGAGGCATTTTAGTCCTGCTGGAGCAAATACCTGCATAACAGCATGTGGCCCTTTCAATGTCCAAGCAGGCTCCCTCCAGGAAGGTTAAACCTGCCCTTGGCTCAGTACCATAGCAATGCACCAAGCTTCCTGCTTGCCAGGAAGCGCTGCCTCTGGAGCTATCCATGGTACTGATCACTTGTTATCTGATCTGTAATCTAACTGTGCCTGGAGAAGGACCCAATAGCCTGGAATTGGAGAACCACTGATTGTTGCTACAATGTCATCCCTCTCCTTACATTTCTGTACTGTCTCATTCTCAAAGGAAATGTCCTTTGAAGCTCCTGTTCCTTACATTTAAGGGAGTTGTCTTCACTTCCACCATCTTTTTTATGTGGTATTTATGACTCTCATCTGAACATTTCAGCATGTGAGATGGCTATTATGGACAACTGTATCATCTTATGAGTCTGTCAGTGAAATGCATGGTAAGCCATGCTAACCAGATATGAAAAATAGGCTTTCTGTGGCCTGTTCTTTGATATGCGACAAGGAATATGGATCAGGAATTGGCCACAGTAAGAAATGTTTTGCTCCAAGAATCTGAAATGCATCTTGAATGCATTTCATTCAACCCTTCAGGCTCAGCTTCATTCATATACCCTTCAGGCTCAGCTACAAGTTCCTTAACTTTGCTTGAATTACGGGGGGGGGGGGGGGGGGGAAGGGTGCCTGGCCTTTTATCCTTTGTGCGGACCCCTTTAGCTATTGTGTTTAGAAGGCTATGTGGGGGGACCATAAAAACATAAGAAGAGTCCTGCTGGATCAGACCAGGGACCCATCTAGTCCAGCTTTCTGTATCTCACAGTGGCCCCACCAGATGCCTCAGGGAGCCCACAAGACAACAAAGTTATATGTACCCTGTTGTCACTCCCTTGCATCTGGCATTCACAGATGGGCTACCTTTAAAAGCCAGAGGTTGCATATAGTCATCGTGGCTTGTAACTGGTGTGTGTGTGTGTGTGTGTGTGTGTGTGTGTGTGTGTGTGTGTGTGTGTGTGTGTGTGTGTCAGGGCTGGGAGTTGTGGATTTTATTAAAGGCCCTCTGACCTTCCCCTCCCCATAATTCAATCATTGGTCCTTGCCTCTTTCATAACTAGCAGAGGAGGAATAAAAATGCATAATAAAAACGTATTTGACAATGTATTTTGCTATGAATTACTAGTTATTATTTGCTATGAATTATTATTTGCTATGAATTACCATTTATACTACTTTTTGGTGAAGTGGTATATACTGTACATATTCTTAATATATTTTCTGTATTTATTTTATTTTCTGTATTTATATACCGCCTTTCTTATCCTCAGATTGCTCTTATTCAAGATTGCTCTTCAGATATTATTCAAGGCGGTTTACATAGGCAGGCTTATCTAGTATGTATATTTGCATTATTATAATGCATAATTTAGCTTTTTGTGACTTAAAATTCATTACTAGCTACTTTTTATCCCTCCCTTCCTACAAAGAACTCAAAGCAGCATAAATGGTTCTTTCCATACGTCCCATCTTGTTCCTACAACACCCCTGTGAGGTAGGGTGGACTGGCCCAGAGTTATCCAATAAGCTTTATGGCTGGGTGAGGATCTGAATCTGAGTCTCCCTAGATCCTATTCTGACATTCTAATCATTATCCCATACTGGTTCTGCATGCCATTCAATTTGGATCACTATAGTATAGAATTTTAACCACAGACTTGCAGTCCAGCGCCCCTGAGATGCATGGGGCATCTTGAGAAGCTTCTGAACGTTTAGATCGATCCAAAATGTCACTGCAAGAGAACAGACTGGGACAGCATGGAGGGAGCACCCAAGTCAAGTCCTATTTGATCTGCACTAGCTACTTGTTTTCTTCCAGGCTCAGTTTAAGATGTTGGTTCTTTAAAGCCCTAAATGGTTTTTAGAACTTGGATACCTCAAAGACCACTTTCTCTCCCATGGGACTTGCTATAGACTCCATTCAACATCTGAACTTTACATCCTCCCCTACAACTAAGTTGGGCATGAGGAGCAAGGTCTTTTTGGTTGTGGTGTCAGGAGTGTAGTGGTGTCCTCTGAAAACATCTATATCCAGGCTTACCAGATCGTCACCGGGACGGGAGCGGTCTACCCTTAAGGGGGTGGGGTGTGGGGGGGGCAGAACGCATCGCGTTCTGCCCCCCCCCATGCCCCACCCCCTTAAGGGTAGACTGCTCCCATCCCGGCGACGATCTGGTAAGCCTGTCTATATCATCTGATTATTATATTCTTCCTAGTCCTAAGTGACCAGGACTTTTAAAAAGGCTTTTGATGAATGAATGATTGATTGATTCTATTTTATTATTCTGCTCTAATATTTGAGTGGATCCCTCATCTATTAGCCAGTTTGAGTTTTACAGACAGTGGAAGAAGAGCAGGATAGAAGTTTGAAAAAAACTATTTAATTTGCATAGTAGTATCTTGTCATGTACTTGCCTGCCCACAAACATCCCCCAATGTCAGAATGGCTTCATTACCATCATGAGGGTCGTACCAGTAGTCCATACATATCACTGTTCCCTGCAGACCTTGTAGTTTGTACTGGCAAGAGAATCCTTGCTTGGAATTTAGCTCAGCAAAGTAGATCTCTTTGCTTGTAAATGCAACAGCAACCTGTGTTTAAAGAAAGACAGGTAATGGGGGGAAAAGAACAGTCCTCCAACCCCAACACCCTGAGCTTCCAAGGAGGTCTCCTGCTCTCTTAAAATTTGTTCCCGTAAATTCCTTCATGCCTCCAAATCCCTCACAGAACAGTTTTGAATGTTCTCTTTCTCTTTCTCTTTCTCTTTCTCTCTTTCCTCCCTCCTCAAACTCTGACTTTTCCAGCAAGACGGACAACAGTTATTCCCCCTGATTCTCTTGCCAATTAAAACAAAGCCCAAGTATGCATAGTTACATCTGATCTCAATCATCCATTATTTCTCTTGCTTCTTTTTCCCCTTCCTTCTCCTTCTACATTTAGATTGTAGGCTCCTTGAGGCAGTGTCCTCTCTTTTCCCATGTGCACAAGGCCATTATGGCCCTTGTCATTTTCATTCATATTCCATTTTTCTGCAATACACTGCATTCAAAGCAGCATATGATCCAAACACTTTGTGGAAAAGAGTACATTATTTTGTCTGTCCGGACTGGAGTCTACTGCCAATCAAGTTCACTAGATGACCCCTAAGTTCTATTATTATGAGAAAGGAAGACAATCTTTTCCCTTTTCACTTTCTGCACACAGCGCATAATTCTATAAACCTCCACCTTTCCCTTCTTAGTCAGCACATCTACATACCTTGTTAACATTTGGTAGCACAATCAGAGAGGTCACCCAGAGGTCTTTTGGCTTGGCAGCATCTGTAGTGATCTGAAGAGTCCTCTGTAACTTTAAACTCTCTCCCCAGATGCCAATCAATCCACTCCTACTCACAGTCAGGTAGCTGGAGAGGCTTTTCAAAAAGGTTATATTTTGAACAGCATCTTTATGGATCAGTGGGAGAAGTCGGGGGTCCTTCCACCGGGGGATGACCGATAGTTTGGTCCGCTCATCTCTCTCATACAGCTCGAGAAGCACAAAGGAGGTCAGTTTGTCCCAGTCAATGAGGTCATCCCGAGTCAAATCAATCTTATCAAACAGCTCGCCATATTCGTCTTTGGTGCCTCTCCTAACCCCTGCAGACATTTTCTCCACAAACTCTTCTCTCGTCAGACCCATGTTTAATTCTGGGGACTTGAAAGAAAGAAGAGTAGCAAGAAGACAAGAGTTTGCAGATCGGTTAAGAGTTAATTAACTTGTTCATCACTCATGTGACTTACCGCCAAATGACTCTCAGAGAGCCAATGTGGTGCAGTGGTTAGCAAGGCCAGCACAACCTTTCCTGCACCCGTGAAAGCACTGGGAGGTTTCCCCCACTGGGCACACATGTCTCAATTGCCTCTCCAATTTCTTCCCTCCCTCCCTCCCCCCATTTATCCCTTGGTGCACAACACCATGACCAAGGGGTCCCCAGGCTCCTATTCATTCCACCCTCACTGGCAGCCCAAGCAGCAGCACCATGTACCAATCTTCTCCTCCCTGGCTGCTGCTGCTGCTGCTGCTCCCTGGCTGGCCACTCCCACCACCAATGCTTCCCTCCAGTGGCACCGCACTTCTGCTCCTTTCTGACTGGCTGCTCCTGCCGCAGGCCAGGGATTGGGAAAAGAAAGTGGGGGAAGACTCTCTGCTTCCCTTTTCTTCGCTCAGAACCAGTGGCATCGCTGGAGGTGGGGCGGAACACTGCGCGTTGCCTTCACCCCACTGACTGGCTCCAAAGGTGAGGGGGCAGGGCTGCCTCGTGCTAGTGAGTAACGGAGGGTCAGCGCGGTGCGGAACTTAGCATTCCGCCCCACTTCCAGTGACGTCATTGCTCAGGACAGGGGCAGCTCACTCCAGGAAGGCTCTATACCTGGTGTAGATCCAAGGAGACCCATAGGGCACCTGGAGGCCTACAGGGAGGTAACAAAATATTTTTCCTTACCTCTCCCAGGCATCCTGATCATCGTCCCTCCCCTATTGGATGCAGTGTGTGCTCTCTTGGCGCAGTTGCATCATCGCCAAAGGTGGAGGATACGATTTGGCTGTGTGACACCTAGAACGTTTTCACACATTTTCATTGCTGCCAAGGCTTACCCCATCCTGTTATCCTGTACTTGTGTCTCTGATTTTTCTCCTACATGCAGGACTTTATATTTGTCTTAAACTTCATCTTGTTTGTTAGGGCCCACTGGTGGAGCCTGTCAATATCATTTTGAATCCTAATTCAGTCTACCAGCGTGTTAGCCGTTTGTGTCATTTGCAAATTTGAAAAGCATTCCCTCTCCCCTGTCATCCAGATCATTTATACAAATGTTGAGCAGTGCAGGGCCCAAAATAGTGGCCCTCCACTCGATATCTCCCTCCAGGTTGATAGAGAGCCATTTAATAATAGCACTCTCTGGGAATGGTTGTTCAGCCAGCTTTGAATCCATTTAACAGTAGTACCATCTAGCCCACATTTTACCATTTCATCTACAAAGATATCATCGGAAACTTTGTCAGATGCCTTGCTGAAATCGAGCTACACTACATCCACAGCATTTCCACAGTCTGCCAGACTAGCCCCTCTATCAAAGTAAGAGATGAGATTTGCCTGGTACGATCTGTTCTTGACAAACCCTTGCTGGTTCCTAGAAATCACCCCATTATTTTCTACATGTTCACAGATGTTCCACTTAACAATCTGTTCCAAGATCTTTCTGAGAATTGATGTCAGGCTGCCCAGATCTTCCAGGTTCCTCTCTTCTCCCTTCCACTACTTAAAAAAAAAAAAAAAACAACCCTGGTTTTCCAGCCCCTTGATTTCCCTACCCCCTTCTACCCATATTTTCTCCCCTCTTCACTTGTGCTATTACCGTATTGTCCCGAGTATAAGACGCACCTGATTATAAGACGCACCCTTAAAGATTGGTGCTATTAAAAAAAATTAATTAAATCACTGGCATTAAATTGCAACAGCCTGATTATAAGACGCACCCCTAGTTTAAAAACTTAAATTAGGAGAAAAAAGTGAGTCTTATACTCAGACCAATACGGTACATGCCCTCCTTCCCTTGTAACATTTTCCTCCTCTTTCTTTCCTTTATCTCTAGAGATTGCTTACTTTTAAGTCCTGGTTGTGTGAATGACTAGTAAATACATTGCATTTTTTTCCTTCCCCGGTAACAATGGTCCCAATCTGGATCCCGCCCTGGAGAACATAAGAATATAAGAAAAGCACTGCTGAATCAGGACAAAGACCTATCAAGTTCAGCATCCTGTTTCCCCTAGTGACCCCCCCCCAGCTGATAGACCTGTCCTCCATGAATTTGTCCAATTCCCTTTTAAAGTCATCCCAAGTTAGTTGCCAGGCCATCACCCATCTTGTGGCAATGAGCTCCACAGATTAGTCATGTGCAGTGTGAAGAAGTACGGTACCTCCTTTTGTCTGTCCTAAATCTCATGCCAGTCAGTTTCACTGAATGATCCCTGGTTCTAGTACTGTGAGGGAGGGAGGAAAGCTATTATATAAATATGAATGCATACTTCCTAGGGATAGCCATCTGACAAAAGTGATTTGCAACTTTCAAACTAATTCAAGTGGACTGGTATCATATCCATTCATTATATCAGTAATTGGTTTTATGAAACAATGCATTTTAGAACAGGAAAAACTTCCCACAGGAAAACACAACGGGTGGACAATCCCCACCACCACCACCACCAATCTGTTTTGATGTTATAAAACAGATTAGAGGCCTCCTTTGTGCCAGAAAAAGGCCACAAAACTAATTTCTTTCAATATATTTCTATCTTACTTTGCTGTGTTACAATTTCAAACAATCGACAATCAACCATTAAATTTAAAATCGGCTAAAAACGTCACATTAAAACATTCCACCAAAAACTGCACGCACACACACACACACACACACACACACACACACACACACACACACACACACACACACACACACAGGAAAGACGCACCAGGAGCAGTACATGCTTTGTACGTCCTCAATCAAATATGAGGGGATCAACTCAGATGGTATTGTCTGAACTGGCTCAAACTGTGTCCATTATACTTGGACTTCTACTTCTTACAGTCAGAGATCCTACATATAAATCATTCCTAAGAATTATGGACATGTGACAACCTGAATCTCAAATTTGTATCCCAGTTAAGTACCTGCTAACTTAACTCCTTCGCCCTCCCCCACCCCACCACCGAAATGGAGCTGGACCGGAACCAAAAGGTTCCGTTCCATTCCGGGGGCAGGGCGAAGATGCGTTGTCCCACCCATGGCCCCCTTGCAAAAACGCCAGCTATGCTATTGACAAGGTGCGCACTGCATGCTGGGGGACAATGAGGACGACTTGAAGGCAAATGGGAGGTTAGTAAAAAACATTTTTACTTACCTCTGTGTAAGCCCTCAGGCTGCCTATGGGTCTCCTTGGACATACACCACCCATTTTGATGGTGTATGTGCAAGAAGAGAAAAGGGGAGGGAAGGTTTTAAATAAGAGGGGATAAGATCCGGTGTGTGACTGCCACCCGGATCCACCCCTCCCTCCCCTGCCCCAGGTTCCTCTCCCAAAACTCCCCTCCCTGCCTGTGCAGATGACTTACCAGCGCCAAGAATCGGGGGGGGGGGGCTGCTGCCACACAGAGAGAAAAGGGGAGGGAAGGTTTTAAATAAGAGGGGATAAGATCCGGTGTGTGACTGCCACCCGGATCCACCCCTCCCTCCCCTGCCCCAGGTTCCTCTCCCAAAACTCCCCTCCCTGCCTGTGCAGATGACTTACCAGCGCCAGGAATCGGGGGGGGGGGGGCTGCTGCCACACGGCCAGCAACACTTACCATTTCCAGCAGAGTCCAGGTAGTGCACAACAGTGTGTTGTGTTTTGAGATGCCGTAAGTTGGGCTGCACTGCCGGAACACAAGTTCCGCCAGCGCAGTCCAATGATAGGATTGGGCCGTTAGAGGGGTGCTTCTTTGGTAACTGGTTTCTGAGAACGCTGCAAATACCGCTGAGGCCACAAACTCATTCCGTATCTGAGTTGAAAAACTGTCAGAATGATGACTTTGGATCACTCAACTAGAAGTAAGACTAGCATCCCAACAGCCAAGCTGTTTAGACCTAGATAATGTCTTAGGAAATAAGACGAAACGTTGGTTGTATTTATATTTAATTACATGGCTACTTTCACCCATAAAACCTGTGTCTTGTATTCTAGAAGTAAGACTCTTTACCCTGTTTAATAATCATCCAATTCATTCTCCCTCTAGGGCACATTTTTCAAAAGAGGATTTTCTCATATCAGCAAATGAAAGCACAAGGTTGGGGGGCAGAGAGAAGAGGATGAGAAAAAAGCGACACTGTTTAGAACACCTCTTCCTAATCTGCTATTGTAATTAGTCAACTGAACAGCAGAGAGAGAAAAACTGACACTTCGAGTTTTTGTATTTCATACACAGAGAGAGGTAGACATCTGAAGTGTAATGTCATGATAACTTTATGAAAAATCAGTTTTAATTAATTTTCACATAAAAATCCCATTAGTATTTCAACACTATCTATCTCACTGTTCCACAGAGCACGTTAATGAAACAATATTTGAGAATGTAAATGACACTCCATTTGCCTCTTAATTCTATTGTTTTTTTTAAAAAAAATGGAGGGTGAACAGAAATCTGTACTGTTCAGAGTGTCTTTAATGTCTCGGGTTGGGTTTTTTTAAAAAACTAGTTTGACAGACTTGTTTTTGAAAACACTGAGCAGCCAGAATTCAATTCAGGGTTGTTGTCCACAGAGTGCCATCAGTTTCATGATTCATTGAGAGCTACGGTCTTCAGCCCTTCTAAAAACCAAGCATTCGAAATGTTGACTTGCTGAGTAAAAGAACTATTTTTTTACTGTCCAAAATAATGTGTCTATACCCAAAGTAAGCCCAGGCACCTAGCGCATGTGGGAGTCCTCAGGCTATAGCAGTAGATATAAGAGGAAGCCATGGAAGAAGGTGACTGGAATCAAAGGAAGCCATGGTTCCTGAATCTGTTGAAATCTTCTTCTCCACACAAGTACAGTGAGCCCTTGATTTAATAGACTAATGGGGAGGAAGGGGTGTCTGTTAATGCCGAACATCCATTAAGTCTGAGTGCATTGAAGTCAGTGGAAGTGCGCATGTGCAAAATGTGTATGATTCGTTTTTAATGAGGCAGAAAATGTCTGTTGCTTCCAAAGTCTGTTAAATCAAGGTCCATTAAATTGAAGGTTTGTAGTATTAAAAATGGGGCTGGAACGTGTGGAAGGTCCCAGGTTCAATCCTTGGTATCTCCAGGTTGGGCTGGGAGAGACCCCCTGCCCTGCCTGAAACCCTGCAGAGCTGCTGCCAGTCTGCGTAGACAATACTGAGTTAGATGGTCTGACTCACAGTCTAAGGAGGAGTCAAACACATTCCAAATATACCCCACCCTATTAGCCTGGCTAGCAAAATAGATCTTTTTTAAAAAATTAAACCAGAGCCGTATCAGGACGAAAACACCAATTAAAACAAGCATCTCTAGAAGGTCTGGGAAAATAGAAAAGTCTTCACATTTAAACCATTGTTCACTCTTCAGTGAAATACTAACTGCACAATCCTCCTTAACGTCCGGGCAGCGGACCTAGCATTCTGCCGCTCAGAATAGTCGCAAACGTGCCATAAGGTAGGTCTGGATCCAGCGGGTGGGTGGGGGGGGGAGGGACAGCGGAGCCGGGGGGATGGCCATAGGCCCAGCCACCTGGGGCGGGGACATGGCATCTGCCATATCCTGGGCTCCGCCGGCCTCCTCCAACTTCCGCCAGCAAAATACCTGGCAGAAATCTGAGGAGGTCTACCGGCCCCAGCCACCGTTACACTCGGGGAAGGGGATGAGCATCCCCTTCCCCGAGTAGACTTTCCACCGCGGGCTGCCTGCTGCAGGCTGCCCGTGGTGGAGCACTGGATCGGGTGGACGGCCTTGGCTGGCCACCCGATCTTTACGTAGGAATCCTACGGTAGGATTGGGCTGTAAGAAAGATACATGTAAAGAGGGTTTCCTTAAAATATGGGACTCTGGCTACTCTCAAGACAATTAAACTCAGAATTGGAACAATCCATTCTACCATTCCCACCTCAATTGGTAGCATATACAGCAGAGGTTCCCTAACTCCTGGGAAGGCCTTACGCTGCTCTAAGTAGCAGCGGGGCCTTCCCAGGAGTGGCGATGACACGCCTGGGATCGCGCCGCCACCGCCACCACTGCACCCAGGATCGCCGTTTTTACCGTCATTGGTGGGCAGTGGGTGTCCCTCAGGGGTTGCGGGGAGCCTGCGGACCCCTCCGCAGGCCTCCCCAAGCGTCGGAGCAGCGCTCCAACGCGATCGCAACTGACTTCCGGTTTCGTGTAAAAAATATTCATTCAAAAATATTGCAGGGGTTGGCCAGGTGGGGCACACCCATCAGAGAGCCCACACCCACTGGCTGAACTGACCCCTGAAACACTCAGTACCAGTGACATTGGTAGTGTACAACATGCCATGGGGAAGCAGGGGGAGTACCAGGGGCACAGTGACTGTTTCGTCCCAGGACCTCCAAAAAACCTGGGATGAACTCCATACCAGCAGTCTGACTCCAGAACTCTATAAATCGACATAATATGTAGGTTGGCTGGAGACTCCATTTGTGAAAGCTTTGGTATAAATCTAGAAATAAAATTTCTTCCGACATCATAAAGAGTCAAACTGACATTTCAGTTGATACCTTTGAAAGCTCAGCAGTGAAAATGACTGCTCCAAGACAGACGAACTTGTTTGCCAAACCGGAAAGTCATTTTAATCCCGGTAGGGCACCAAGCACATATTCTGATCTATCAAGAGACTGGCAGGAGGTTGGAGCAGGCAGGTGTTCCGCCATGTTTGTTTCTCAGCATGAGCCACATGTAGGTTCCTGCGCCACTTTGCATAGCTATTAAAGGATCAAAGATGGTGTGGAAGCGGAGGTGGCGGGGGTGGGGGTGGGGTGGGGAGACAGCCAGCATCCCTAGTTGATGGACATACAGGACAGAGAAGGTGTGACTTCTGTGCAAGGAGAACAACATGCCACTTCTTTCCTCAGCAGAAAGGGTTAAAGGATTGCAAATGCATGGTAAGTCAGGCTTTTGGAAAGAACGTTCTACTCTCAGTCCTCCCTTCTGCCCTTGCTAGCAGCGGTTGTCACCAAGGAGTGAACTACTTTTGCATCCACCCACGTCTGAACAGTGGGGGCTTTTTATCCAGCCAATTGACTACCACACTCAGAAGTCATAGAATTTGTCTGCCTGAGAGAGAGAGAGAGAGAGAGAGAGAGAGAGAGAGAGAGAGAGAGAGAGAGAGAGAGAGAGAGAGAGAGAGATCCTTCTCAAGATGTGCCCATGCTGGGACTTCACAGTTGCACAGATAAAGCAATCGATGGAATAAGCAAACCTCAGTCATGCATATGCGATGGAAGAGAAGGAGATCACCAGCTGTTTTTACGGTAACAAGGTTGCGGAGAAATCCAGGCAAGAACTGTATCAAAATGGCTTTCTTAGGACCAATTAAGAAATCACAAAGCACTGAGGCCGTTTTCAAGTTTTACAGACTTCTTTCTCAAGCTAAATGGTTCAAAAGAAAAAGAGAGAAACAAAAGGAGGAGGAGAAAAAAGATGCGGAAGCCCCATCTGCAATATGTCATGGCCTGAACATGGTCATTTCAGGAGCTCTTTGCAGACTAATTAGGACGGAGTAGTGTCCAATATAAAAGATCACAGCATGCACCAATGGGAGGCAAAGAGGCAATGCCTCTGGGACAAAGAGGCAATGGTTATTCCTCCTTTGAAAATATTTAAGCCATGTTATAAATTGTGCCGAATTAGACATTGCTCCAAGACTGAGCACAGTTGCACATCACAATTTACAGCAACTCATTGAGCTATCAAGTACCCCAAAGAGAAAAGTTAGAACATGGCTACTGTAAATACATTTGTAGACTATCACGACGTGACCAAATCTCCGAATTGAAAATCCACATATTTCCGGGTAAAACTATGTTTTACAAAGAGCATTTACAAGCTCTTTATTTACATTACATCTGTTTTATGTAAATAAAGAGCTTGTAAATGACATAGTTTTACCCGGAAATATGTGGATTTTCAATTCGGAGATGGCTACTGTACTGCAGCCAGAGGCCAGTGAGGTTGGGAAAATGTCAAGGCTAGAGTGCACCTACCAAAGAGAAACATCCGAGAATTTTCAAGAGAAGCCAAACAAGTTTCTATAAAGCAACCAACATTTCTCAGAAGGTTTCTGCATATGCAGGCTTGGGAATGAAATTCCCAAAGAGTAAAATTAATTGGCATTTCTTTGCATCTCTTGTAGAGTGGATAGAGAGAAGTTCTTTTCCCACTCTCAAAACACTACAACCAGGGGACTTCCACTAAAACTGAGTGACTGGCGCGATACAGCAGACAAAAGGAAATGTTTCTTTTGTTGTCGTTCAGTCGTTAAATTGTGTCCGACCCTTCGTGATCCCATGAACCATATCCCGCCAGGCCTTCCTGTCCTCCACTATCTTCCTGAGTTCGCTCATTTTCATGTTGGTTGCATCGGTGATGCTGTCTAACCATCTCATCCTTGGCCTTCCCCTTCTCCTTTTGCCTTCAATCTTTCACAGCATCAGAGTCTTCTCCAGAGACTCCTCTCTTCACATTAGGTGGCCAAAATATTTGAGCTTCAGCCTCAGTACCTGTCCTTCCAGGGAACAGTCAGGGTTGATTTCATTTAGGATTGACTGATTTGATCTCCTAGCAGTCCAAGGGACTCTCAGGAGTCTTCTCCAGCACCACAGTTCGAAAGCATCTATTCTTCGGCGCTCAGCCTTCTTTATGGTCCAACTCTCGCAACCATACATTGCTACTGGGAACACCATCGCCCTGACTATACGAACTTTTGTTGGCATGGTGATATCTCTGCTTTTTATTATGCTGTCTACGTTTGTCATAGCTTTCCTTCCAAGGAGTAAGCGACTTTTAATTTCATGGCTGTTGTCTCCGTTTGCAGTGATCTTGGAACCCCAAAAAGTGAAATCTGTTACTGCTTCCATTTCTGCCCCTTCTATTTGCCAGGAATTGATGGGCCCAGATGCCATGATCTTAGTTTTATTAATGTTGAGTTTCAAGCCAACTTTTGCACTCTCCTCTTTCACCCTCATCACGAGGCTCTTTAGTTCTTCTTCACTTTCTGGATTAGGGTGGTATCGTCTGCATATCTGAGGTTGTTGATGTTTCTCCCGGCAATCTTGATTCCGGCTTGCGATTCATTCAGCCCTGCATTTCTCATAATGTACTCTGCATATAAGTTAAATAAGCAGGGTGACAATATACAGCCTTGCCGTACTCCCTTCCCAATTTTGAACCAGTCGGTTGTTCCATGGCCGGTCCGAACTGTTGCTTCTTGACCCGCATACAGGTTTCTCAGGAGACAGGTAAGGTGGTCTGGTACCCCCATCTCTTTAAGAATTTGCCACAGTTTGTTGTGATCCACACAATCAAAGGCTTTTGCGTAGTCAATGAAGCAGAAGTAGGTGTTTTTTTGGAACTCTCGTGCTTTCTCCATGATCCAGCGCATGTTGGCAATTTGATCTCTAGTTCCTCTGCCTCTTCGAAACCCAGCGTGTACGTCCGGTAGTTCTCGGTCCACGTACTGCTGAACCCTAGCTTGTAGGATTTTGAGCATAACTTTGCTAGCATGTGAAATGAGTGCAATTGTACGGTAGTTTGAACACTCTTTGGCACTGCCCTTCTTTGGAATTGGAACGTAAACTGATCTTCTCCAATCCTTTGGCCACTGCTGAGTTTTCCAAATTTGTTGGCATATTGAGTGCAGCACTTTCATAGCATCATCATTTAGGATTTTAAGTAGCTCAGCTGGGATATTATCATCTCCGCTAGCTTTGTTGTTAGTAATGCTACCTAAGGCCCACTTGACTTCACTCTCTAGGATGTCCGGCTCTGGGTCAGTGACCACACCAGCGTGGTCATCCGGAACATTAAGATCTTTCTTGTATAGTTCTTCTGTGTATTCTTGCCATCTCTTCTTAATCTCTTCTGCTTCTGTTAGGTCTCTGCCTTTTTTGTCCTTTATCATACCCATCTTTGCACAAAACGTTCCCTTGATATCTCCAATTTTCTTGAAGAGATCTCTAGTCCTCCCCATTCTGTTTTCCTCGATTTCCTTACATTGTTCATTTAAGAAGGCCAGCATGTAATTAAACTGTGGAGCTCAGATGGGGCATGGTGATCCCGGCGACGGCAGCGCGCCCGGGATTGTGCCGCTGAGGCAAAAAGGGGCTGTTTTTAACTTGCAATGGTCGCACTGGCCATCTGGAGGGTGTGGGCAGGCCTGCAGGAGGGCCAGCAGATTGTAAGTTAAAAATATCCCCTCTTTCCCCCAGCGGTGGCGCAATCCCAGGCATGCTGCCATTGCCGCACCCCCGCAGCTACTCACAATTCTGCCTGACTTGTGGGGAGAATTTTGA
The DNA here is from genome assembly GCA_026170595.1 of Plestiodon gilberti rubricaudatus. NCBI lineage: Eukaryota > Metazoa > Chordata > Lepidosauria > Squamata > Scincidae > Plestiodon > Plestiodon gilberti. The sequence goes on along the minus strand of JANXHW010000003.1, from coordinate 16,396,516 downwards.
GAACCACTGCACTAGGGAATTGGTATTTGCACCCCAGTAGACCTGGCAGTGAAGACGTTGAGAGGAAGATCAAATATTTCAAATAAATATATTAGCAATATAAAAACCTAATGAAAGAATCACAAAAAGGGAACGCCTGACTACAGCTTTCTCCTGCACGTACTTTCCAGCAAAGATTATCCACATATTTCTTTGGCAGGGCTCCTATACCTTTAACAGCTACATGCCAAACAGAACACCAGTATATGAAGTTTCTCCCATCACTCCACCTTCCTGTTGGGAACAACATTGATGCTTTGCTGGTCATGCAGCTGTTAAAAGCATAGGCAGAAACCCTAACTCCTACTCTCTGTAAAGGGTGACACTCCAGGATAAGCAGTTTCGTGTTTTGCCCACCGACAACTCTGAGACTGTAGTCAGTTGACGTTAGTAAAGTTCATTGTCACTCCCACTGATTTTTTTTTTTTTTTTTGGCCACAGCAAAAGTTGGCTGTTACGGAAGCGCTTGAATGAGAACTCTGCAGGTGATATGAAATTGATCTGTCAGTGAGGTCGGAAGGGACACTTGGCTTGCGGGACTGAAACGCAGAAACAAGGCCTTTGTTTCATGGAGATTTTCATGACCGGATATAATTACCACAGTTTTGGGAAGTATGGGTTCTGCAGCCATGTAGACACAAATGAAGAAATAAAAATCTTTAAACTGTAGTTGTGTGATGGATTTCTTTAATGCCAGTTGCCACTGACACACAGATGTAAACTGTCACAACCACAGACAAGATCTTCGTTTCTCAGCCGACGTTTCGCTCCTCACACGGAGCTTCTTCAAGGCAGATGGGTAGTCCACTCAGCCCTGCAGTTGCCAACTTATTTATGGAATTCTTTGAGCAGAAGGCACTGCAGACAGCTGATCTTAAACCATCGACTTGGCTTAGATATGTAGACGATATTTTCTGCGTATGGGATTTTGGGTTGGAAGAGCTCAATAAATTTTTGGTACATCTAAATAGTTTATGCCCAGAAATCCAGTTCACTATGGAAGTTGAAGAAAACAAGACCATTGCCTTCCTGGATGTACTGGTAGAAAGAAAGGAAGATCTGACATTTGGACATAAAGTGTATCGCAAACCCACTCACACAGGAAGATATCTGAATCAAACTTCAAATCATCATCCCTCACAAAAAAATTCGTTGATTAATTCACTGGTATACAGGGCACTTCATGTGTGTGACAGCACGTCTCTAGCAGCTGAAAAACAGTTGCTCACGCAGTCATTGACAGCTAATGGCTACAAAAAGCAACAAATTAACAATTGTTGGGAAAAGCAGCTACAAAAGAAATTGTATGTTCCAGCTCCTGGGGAAAACAATAACAAGCAAACGGAGACTGAAGAACAACGGTGGCTATCGCTCCCCTTCGTCCAAGGTACAACGGACAAAATAGCCAGAATCTTTAGGAACCATAATGTGAAAACCATCTTTACCCCAACAATTAAATTAGGTCAATTGCTGCAGAACCCCAAAGATCCGAGACCCAGGCTGTCAAATCCCGGAGTATATCAGATTGAGTGTGAGTGTGGAAAAGTTTATATCGGAAATACGAAACGTCCAATAGAAGTAAGACTGCGGGAACATCGGAGGGCTACAGAGGCTCACCAAGAAGAGAAATCGGCGGTGGCTGCACACGTAAAGGAGACGGGACACAAAGTGATGTTTGACCAAACACGTTCCCTCTTTCATGAACCTAAACACAAACAGAGGCTGAATTTGGAAGCCCTAATGATTTCGCAGAAGAAACCTTCGGTTCTTATGAACCGTCAACAAGAACTTGCCTTTGCAAACAGAATTTGGCTACCCATTTTAAATAGGTCAAGAACAAGTGCTGACAGGCTCCAAAGGTTGCAAGAGGACAAGACTTCAGGTTCCAATTAAGCCCCGCCCACGCTTTAGAGGTTTGAACTGTATTTAACTGTCAACGTTCTTCTGAGGTCTTTTCCATCCAGCAGTGGTTACACTGCATCTGCCTTGAAGAAGCTCCGTGTGAGGAGCGAAACGTCGGCTGAGAAACGAAGATCTTGTCTGTGGTTGTGACAGTTTACATCTGTGTGTCAGTGGCAACTGGCATTAAAGAAATCCATCACACAACTACAGTTTAAAGATTTTTATTTCTTCATTTGTGTCTACATGGCTGCAGAACCCATACTTCCCAAAACTGTGGTAACAAGGCCTTTCCTTTGACTGTATGTGTTCCCTCACATCCCTCAAAGAAAATATTTCTTTACCCAGCGTGTAATTCATCTGTGGAACTCCTTGCCACAGGATGTGGTGATGGCACCTGGCCTAGATGCCTTTAAAAGGGGTTTGGACAGATTCATGGAGGAAAAGATCATCACAGGTTACAAGCCATAAGCAACCTCCTGGTTTTAGAAGTGGGTTTTCTCTGTGCCAGGTGCAAGGGAGTGGCAACTGGACACAGGTATCTTGTTGTCTTGTGTGTTCCCTGAGGCATCTGGTGGGGCCACTGTGTGACACAGGAAGCTGGACTAGATGGGCTTTTGGCCTGATCCAGCAGGGCTCTTCTTATGTTCTTATGTTATGTTCTCACTGTTCAGCTGAAGAGCCTCTTTTCAAAAAGCGTGTCAGTGGTGCAACTGGAAGCCAAACTGGAGCAGGAAGGAATCCTCGCCTCCCTGACCCCTCTTTGTCTGGTGGGCCTTGTTCAAAAAAAAAGGATGCACGTTACCGGTACGCTCTCTGTCATTTCCTGCCAAGATACAGTATGCTATATAGGGACACTGTCAGCTCCCGTTAGCAGAACGGCCATGGGAAAGGGCAGCTTGTCAAAGGGAAGCTATTGTAATCACAATCACCTCAATTAGAGCCCGTTTAAACTACAGGCCTGACATGCTGCAGGAATTAAAGATCAAAAACTCATCTTGTCTTGCCTTTGCTCTCTCTCTCTCTCTCTCTCTCTCTCTCTCTCTCTCTCTCTCTTTCTCACTGAAGTGTGGAGGTCTTGCAATACTACATCTGTAATGTGATTGCAGACAGGGCTGGATCAAAAGGACATATGTATGTGTGCCTCCTCCCAACACACACCCAGCCTCTGACCTTTTGGCGCATCTTGCAAGAGCACTGCATCTCGCCAATGATAGTGTAATGAAAGAAACACCAGTCTATGTGAGAGTCACCCAGTTATGGGCACATATCACCCAACAACACAGATTACTTTCAGCAGCGGCCCTTGATTATTCATGGGTTTCTTGCATCTTGCAAGGTATTAAAAGTATCAGGCTCCACACGGAGAGAGGCCATAGCTTAGTGATAGAGCACAGGCTTTGCATGTAGAAAGTTCACATAAGAACAGAAGAAGAGCCCTGCTGGATCAGGTCACGGGCCCATCTGTTCCGAGGGGGCAGAATTGGCCCGCCAGGTCCGGGAGGGGGGAGGGATCCTCGGTGGCGCACTCCATCAGATCCTATCCCCCATCCCGGGCCTGGCCAGAGTTACACAGGGTCCTCAGATTTGTACTGGCCATTTTGCTAGCGCACATCCAACAAGACCCATGGGGCGGCTGGGGCATTACCCCAGGGGAAAGGGACAAACATCCCTTTCCCCCAAGGTGGCCTCCCGCTGCGTCGGCACTGGCCCAATCTGGCACAGCATGCTTTTGCACACTGCGGTGGCCCTGGACGTGATTTGGTTGCCCATCTTACATTTTTCTTATTTTAATGGAGTTGGACTTTGACCTGGAAGATTCAGGTTCAAATCCCTGCTCAACCACGAAGCTTCCTGGGTGACCTTGGGCCAGTCACTATTCTCTCAGCCTCCCCTACGTCACAGGGTTGTTGTGAGGACAAAAAGGAGGGAAGGAAATATGTACACCACTCTGAGCTCCTTGGAGGAAGGGCGGTATAAAAATGGGAATAAATAAATAAATAGAAGCGTGTCCATATTCTTTTCTTTTTAAATATAACTATTCTTGGCAACACTGAAATGTTCGCTTGCTCATTTTGCAGTCCACAGGCAAGGACTAAAGAGCAAGTTGGGAGTTGCTGGTAGGGTAATATGAGAGAGTGAACCATTTCAAGGAAATAGGGTGCCAGTGGGCCAAGAAGTTTTACAGGCCGAGTCAGAATTTTTCCCTCTTGGAAGGGTGCCACTATCGAAAGAGGAAAAGCCAGAAAGCTTTCCATCACTTTGCGCTTCGGCTGTACACAAAGACCCATTCCTCAGTGACGGCAACACGATGGCACCACTGCTTTCTAATTCAGTGGGATGTAAAAGCTTCCTCTGAGGGTGCTTTCTGGTTTTAGAGCAAACTGCACTTGTGGGCCCTCTGCAACTAACATTCAGGGCAGATGGACCAGCTCCATTTTTAGACAACAGCTCATACTCTTTTATAGTACCTGCCATTCTGAGCCAAACTATAGTGTTAGCTCAGAGGCATACTTTAGATTTTTTTTCCAGGCTGTTCTGCTCCATTGGCTTTTGCAAGCCTTTAAAATAGATGGATATCGTATTTCTCTCTCTCTCTCTCTCTCTCTCTCTCTCTCTCTCTCTCTCTCTCTCTCTTTTTGCACAAGGTAGAAAGCAACCATTCATTTTCATTGGTGCAGACATTGTGTTCCTTGTGTATGTGTATGTGTGCCTAGATTACAAAGTACTATAATCTATTTCTTATCAGACTATCTGCCACCCTCACCTCATCTGATCACATCTGAGGTACAAGGAAGCCACACTCTGACAGCCATTCCCCATCATCCTAAATATGTACAAACCTGTTTATTTCCATGTCTCTCTCATCTCTTCTCAAAACTCAGTAGACTTTCTGGAATATCATCGCACATCTTTTCCCTTTAATCCCAGACAGGGCCCCCTACTGCAACCCATCTTAGATCTGGGCACAACCCACTTGTTCCTGACCCACCTTGTTTCTGACCCACTTGTTCCCAACCCACTTGTTCCCGACCCACTTGTTCCCGACCCACAGAAAACAATGCTGTTGGTTTAAGTACAACATACCCACAAACTGAACTCTGACATTCTCCACATGCAGTGAAATAAAACCACGTTTTGTTGTCAGCCACCAAAATATCCAAGTTAGCTGTAGCTGTCTGGTTCATGATATCTTGATATGTTTCATTTCATATACCGTATTGGTCTGAGTATAAGACTCACTTTTTTCTCCTAATTTAAGTTTTTAAACTAGGGGTGCGTCTTATAATCAGGCTGTTGCAATTTAATGCCAGTGATTTAATTAAATTTTTTTAATAGCACCAAACTTTAAGGGTGCGTCTTATAATCAGGTGCGTCTTATACTCGGGACAATACGGTATTTCATATGAAGCTGGCATATTCTGTATCAGACCATTAGCCTGTCTGGCTCAGTGTTGTCTACATAGTGATGGACAGTAACCCCATGGGTACAGGTCTTTCCCGACCCTACCTGGAGATGTTACCACCAAAGCATTTACGAACTACCGGTATTTTTATTTATGAATCACTTATATACGCCAGTGGACAATCATATGAATTTGGGACATTGCTTTTTCTACGACCTAGGTCAAGCGGAAAACTCCATCTTAAACTCAGCATGCAACAAGCCGTCTAAACTTGTCATAATCTCAGAGAGGGGGGAGTGAAATTTCAAAATCCCGGGCTATGACCAGGAATGCATACCATTGTGTAAGTGGGACAAGCTCTGGAGCTAAAGATATTCAAACATCTACATTTGGATCTTCTCCAAATGACACACTTCCTCATTGTTTATCAGAATGAGCCAGTGTTGGTGTGCAAATACTGTAGATTATAAGAACATAAGAAGAGCCTTGCTAGATCAGGTCAAAGGCCCATCTAGTCCCTGTATCTCACAGTGGCCCCACCAGATGCCTCAGGGAGCACAAGACAACAAGATAACCTGTTTCCCGTTGACACTCCCTTGCACCTGGCACAGAGAAAACCCACTTCTAAAACCAGGAGGTTGCTTATGGCTTGTAACCTGTGATGGTCTTTTCCTCCATGAATCTGTCCAAACCCCTTTTAAAGGCATCTAGGCCAGGTGCCATCACCATATCCTGTGGCAGGGAATTCCACGGATGAATTACACGCTGGGTGAAGAAATATTTTCTTTTGTCCATTCTAAATCTCCCTCCATTCAATTTTAGTGCATGTCCCCTGGTTCTGGTGTTGTGCGCGAGAGGGAGAAGAATTTCCCTCTATCCACTCTCTCCATCCCATGCATAATTTTATACATCTCAATCATGTCCTCCCTCAGGCATCTTTTTTCTAGACTGAAAAGCCCCAAATGCTGTAGCCTTTCCTCATAAGGGAAAATTATTTTTTTGCAGGCACACTTAGGACGAAACATTAACACAATAAAACTGGAACAATTAACACTTTGGTAGCGCAAGGAATAAGACAATTAAGCATTGAGAAACCCTTCCCAAGGAAGATGTTCAGAATCTCACATACACATTTTCCTCTAACTTCATAAATATTGGGAAGTTTCAAATTACCTTTTGTGATCTACCTGAAGCAAGCACTCATGAGATTCATTGTCTCCGGCTAGGTTTCCAAACACTGTGTGAACCTCTGAACCTCTGCAGGACTTCAGACAGGTAGCTATAACTGTGTTTTGAGTCTCTCTCTCTCTCTCTCTCTCATCCCACTCTAAAGTAATCCTCCTTCATAGCTAAGAGGTTGGGGTAAAAGAGTATATATCCATTCACTGATAAGCACACTGTTTATTGGTAGGTTTGATCACTGGCGTCACTAGGATGCGCAACACCCCAGTGATGCCGTCACTAGGACGCACGTCGCCCCAGTGATGCCCTTGGGGGGGGCCCGGGGCCCCCCCTGCCCCTTCGCGTCGCCCTCTGGACGCTCCGAGGCCGGCCCGGGAGCCGGCCTTGGAGCGTCCCATCAGGCCGGCGCTCCAGGGCCTTCTGAACGAAGGCCCACTGCGTCAATACGCAACCTTTTTCGGTTTTCGCGCATGCGCAGAGACCGTTTTGAGGGCAAGGGCCTGCCCTCTTGCCCTCAAAACGGTCTGCGCATGCGCAAAACCCGAAAAAGGTTGCGTTCAGAAGCCCCTGGAGTGCCGGCCAGATCGGACGCTCCGTTGGAGCGTCCGGAGGGTGATGCGCGCCACAGAGGTGGCGCGCGGGAGTGCGCGCGGGATGCGCGCGTCACCCCTGTGTGCGCGTCGCCCCGAGGCAGCCCGCTCCCGTCGCTTCACGAGAGCGACGCCAGTGGGTTTGATGTAATTTTCACTGCTAAACTCTGCTGCTATCCTGTTCAATAAATTCCGTGTCTTTTCAGTTGCTTTCTCTCATAAGTTGTTGGTTTTTGCTGACTCTGGTTCACACCCTGTCTGATCCTGCTGAAATTGCTAGATTCCTCAGGGATAGTTATTAAGGTGGAAGGGAACATGCACCCCACACGATTTCAGCTATTCATCAGGGACGTGGATCAAGTCTCTGACTCCAAGTCTCGTCAAGTCCGAAGTCTTTGCCCTCACGTTCTGAGTCTTTGGTTGCGAGTCCCTATCTACTTAATGGGGGAAACGGGGTTAAACCTGAATAAAATTGGACTTGTCATAAAAGGCTCCAAGTCTCGAGTTGAGTCTTTTACAATCGCCGAGTCAAGTCATTGACGCGACTTGAGTCCGACTCAAGTCCGAGTCAATAGACTCAAGTCTACATCACTGCTATCCACACATTAATTCCCCAGATTCAACCTGGTGGTAGCAGAGATGCCGGCAGTTGCACCTGGGACCTTCTGCATGCAAAGCATGTGCTCTGCCACTGAGCTATGGCTCCTTTCTCAATAGGCTCTTAGTAACCTGCCCTCTCTCTCCCCCATCCCTTGATGATGGAAAAAATTACATTTCATAAGCACATCCCAAAGCCTTGAAACCCAATTAACTTGAAAACTCACCATAAAAAGCTCTTGCATTTTCATAAAATCATGAATCGTCAGTCTGTTTTCAAGTTGTTCTAGACTTCTTGCTGCCCCAGAATCTTCAGTCCGATCCCTGGTTATGGCCATGACTTTTCTTGACACAGGATGCTTGTTGCTCATGTTTAATTGGCTTGTCTGTCTCTCAATCTGTTTCCAGTTGGGTTCTCTGCACAGCTCTTATGTCCTTCCAGAACTTATTTTTTCAACAATCATTCCTAGTACGCCACCTAGCCTAAGTTATGGAGTTAAAGTCTTTGGAATGTCAAAAAGGATTCAAATGGGAAACGGTCAAAAGAACTTATCACACATTTCAGTCATGACATTTTGATTTTTATTTAGTACAATTTAGAGACTTGCTCTGGACTACAGCATGTAAGCCAGAGAACACAGCTGATTTTCTTTGACGGTTAAAGTAAACAGAATCAAGTAAATTTACAATAATTTACAGTTTGTTCCTGGAAATGTAAGAGAAACTATTTACCCATAGAAATCCATTTTGCTTACCTTGTCACCATTTATGTGTTATTTATTTCTATTAAAATTCCATTATCTTTTCCAAACACACCTGATTAGCTCCAGTACGCGATCTCTTGAGTACAAAGTTTACACTATGGGTATTTATGGGACTGTTTTGAGTAGCTGGATTGCTTTGCCTTTTCTTGTCCTTAGAGCTTGCAAGTGTTACTTAGCAACCCTACACAACACTAAATAACTGTCCACTCTCCCTCCCTCTCCCGGTCAGTGGCTTGAATGAAAGAACTTACTTAGCTTGCCATAGGGAGGATCATTCAAAGCAAGCCAGGACAGGAAGAGCCCATAACAAACTAGCAAATTTCTTTTGAGGACTGAAGGTCATTCAACACAACTACAATGGAGAGGGGGGTAGCTTGCATTTGGTGCCCCACATCCACATTCAACGCTAGCGCAATCACGATCTTTTGATCATCATGGTTAGGTTAGTAGGCCATTCTCCACAGACCAGTAAGCTCCAGTGCAGAAATTTAGACCAGCACTCACGTTTATGTGATCAGGGAGTGGAAGAAGAATGCAACAGTCCAGTCATCTCTGATGACTAAACACCAAGTTACACATAATGTATTGATCCTATCCCACACAACACATCAGATATCTCAAATTATCATTAAAATCACAAGGTCCCTTCATCAGAGTCACTCTACGGTTCAAATGGCCTTTAAAGGCTAATCCTTTGTCTGAAGCTTAGTTGTGATCAATTTCTGTCCTGCTGCTGAGAGCAATCCGAAGCTTTGTACATGTTCTCATAACAAGAATGCAAGTCAAAGCTTTACATATAGAGTCCTACATATAGGACTGAAGGTCATTCAACTCAACTACAATGGAGAGGGTGGTAGCTTGCATTTGGTGCCCCACATCCACATTCAACGCTAGCGCAATCACGATCTTTTGATCATCATGGTTAGGTTAGTAGGCCATTCTCCACAGACCAGTAAGCTCCAGTGCAGAAATTTAGACCAGCACTCACGTTTATATGATCAGGGAGTGGAAGAAGAATGCAACAGTCCAGTCATCTCTGATGACTAAACACCAAGTTACACATAATGTATTGATCCTATCCCACACAACACATCAGATATCTCAAATTATCATTAAAATCACAAGGTCCCTTCATCAGAGTCACTCTACGGTTCAAATGGCCTTTAAAGGCTAATCCTTTGTCTGAAGCTTAGTTGTGATCAATTTCTGTCCTGCTGCTGAGAGCAATCCGAAGCTTTGTACATGTTCTCATAACAAGAATGCAAGTCAAAGCTTTACATATAGAGCCTAGTACTTAGTTGAAATCTACATCCCCATGAAACCAAGAATGCAGACAATCCATTTCAGTAAAAAGACTTGAGAGAGAGAGAGAGAGAGAGAGAGAGAGAGAGAGAGAGAGAGAGAGTTGGGCTTCCCTTGAAGTTTCCTTCTAAAGCAAGCTGTAGAAGTTAATTCCTCCTGCTCAGAAGATGGGATCAGCTAATCTTATAAATCTCTACCCAGACCCAACTCCTGGAAAAAACTACAGCTGCTATGCAAACTGCAAGAAAAAATGCTTCCTAATCAGCAGAATTAACTGTATATACGCAACAGGAGTGTACACATGTAGGCTGGGAGGAAATGGGATTTGTTAAACAATTACAGTAAAAAGATAGATACAAGACAAACCGCTGATTAACAAGAAGAAAAACCCCTGACCTAACCCCTGTGAGTAGGGGGAACCATGTACATGGTTTCCTTCATTTAAATGAACCAGATGATTGCTCCATCTCATTTACAGTGCAATCCTATTGAACTTACACCAGCTGTGCAGCACGAATGGGAGGTCCCAAAATGGAAAGGGGATTCAAATCCCCTCCAAAGGAGGATTCAAAGAGGATTTAAATCTCCCCTCCCCTCCAAAGCCTCCCACCCTGCCCTCCCCCGCTGGTTACACCGGTGGTATAAGTTGGATAGGATTGTGCTGTCAATGTTGTCTATACTGACTGGCAGTGACCCTCTAGGCTTTCACGCTTCCTGTTTTAACGCACAAAGGAGAAAGGTAAGGGGGTAGGAGCTGGCTTCCCACCCTTTTCTAGAGATGCTGGAGACTGAAACTTTTATAATGCAAAGCATGCACCCACAGCCTTCCCACTCTTCAGCTGCATGTTACTTGATTTCTATCTGGGTCAGTAGTATGACTGACCAATGGTTGGTCAATATGATTGACAGTATGGTTGACCAATCAACCAAAAGGGAATGTAGTAGCAAGTTCAGTTTCCCTTGTCCTTTCCTCTGTTACCTCTAGTATGTCATAGTTTAGGTTGTAAGCAGGGCAGGGCAGGGACCTGCCCTCTTATATTCCAAGAAACAGCCTGGTAAACTGAAAGTAACAGCTGCTCCACATGCCATGGTGTGTTCTGAGTGGATCAAACCAAAGGAGGCCCAAGTCAATATGCCATCTGAACCCACCTCCAAACTCTGATGCCCACCCCCTACCCCAGCTGGCACACATGCACACCATCACCTCCTATATCAGTCACCAATGTGCACCTCACCATGGTTGTCCTGCTTCCAACTCTGCCACTGCTTTCTATAAACAGAACCTGCCCACTCCCAGCATTCTCTCCACAGGCCACTTTACACAAAGCGGTGATGGTGCTGAAGCCAGCAAGCCTCATCCTTCTCTTGCATGCTCCCCAAGCTTACAGGAAGAGGATTGGGCAAGCAACAGCCCGGGGCAGTCATGAGCAGACATGGGGCATCCCTCACTGGCTGGTCATCTCCTCCCCCCCCCCCAGCTCACCACCTGAACTGAAGTGGTGAGCTGGTCTCATGGCTGGGCCACCCTGTATCAGACCCACAGACATGAAAATCAGCAGGACCCGACTTCCAAAAGCAGCGCTCACCTAGGCAAACATGTCAATTCTGTAATGATGCAGGCACCCTGCCTGCCCTTGACTGGAATTATAACAGTAACAGTCAATAACTTTTATTATGGAAGTACAGTATCTAAAAAACCAAGACCTCCACTACCATCAATTTGTACAACTTCTACTGTACAAATTATACAATTTGTATAATAGTTTCTGTAACTTCTAGAGTAGCTGCATTAGTCTGCTGCACCAGTACACGAGCCTTGTGGCCTCTTAAAGGGAAATGAATTATAGCATAAGCTTTTGTGGACTATGTGCCTGGATATAAAGGAAAATGGAAACATCACAGGGCTAGAGACCTACCTGCAACCATTTTATGTAAATTTTAAATGTAAGTGATAAGTACATCTGTGATTCACAACAGCAGTTGCCAATAAGCTTTCCTGGCTATGCTAACAAATGCAGCGAGATGGAACTTTGGTCCTATTTAAGCCTAAATGAAACCGTGGGGAAGCTGGCAATGGAGTTTTGATACAGTGGCTCATTTTGCAAGGAAGCAGCCAAAGTATACATGAATCTTCCACACAGGCAAGGGTTCTCCACATTTGCTCCAGGGTTGGCAACAGTTCCACATATGCAAGGTAGACGCACACGAACATTAAGAGTTCCCTGAGTGGATATGAACTAAGCTAACTGGCTGTAATCCAGGTGTATGCACAATCAGGGTTTTTATCATGGAGACGATGCTCCCTGGTTGCACATGCTAGTTTCTCACCTATAATTCAGGTATACAGAACATTGAAGAGCTAGGGGACTTGAGGCGTCATAAGAGTTTGAGAAACTGTGTTTTTAGTAGGACTAGTGTTTCCAGTTATACTGGGAAAGATAACACTGGTTGAAATAGGCCGTTGATACCCCCCCTCCCTCTCCCCCCCCCAGGCCAAATGTACACTGGAATGATTTCCCCAGTGCTTTTAACTGTACTACTGCACAAATAGTATGACTTGTTACATTATTGTAATGCAGTGCAAATGTAGATTTTAGGCTCCTTGTGGTTTTTGTCACCTGTAAATGCCATATGCAATGAAGTGCTATCTATATACACCGAAGCCAGTTCCGTCCCATTTGTAGTGCAATTAGAAGACTGAAAAGGCAGAGCTATGAAATAGATGTAGGTTTGATTCTCAGTGGGCAGTGAGAATGGTTAACTTCAACTCTAACGGTACTCCAAAGTGAACTCCCACAGGACAAAGCGAATCACTGTGGTGAACATGGTCATGGTAAGAGAAAAACCTGCTCTCCACACTGAACAACTTATCCTCATGGACAGGGTTATGCCATGTGTGAACACATGCGGACCATAGACATCCATGCCATCCCAGGTTCCCAGCAATGGGCAAGTACTCTGTATGTACACATCCCACCTTTGTGTTGGATTCTGCTTTTACCATATGCTTACTAATGACAGTTCTGTTAAGATGCAATTTAATTCTTTTGGCACTCAGACATATGCTTCAAGATGCCAATTTTTAAAAGGGTTTCTTCAGTTATCGGCAAGGGGAGATGACACAATTTAAACCTTTTGCGACAGCGGAAGACCCACAAACCCTTGCCCTCCCATCCAAACTTGTGATGAAACGTCATGAAAACAGCTTACACAGATAATCTAACAGATGTAAACTATTTATTGAATATTTGCCACCAATATTGTTAAATACATTATCTTGCAGTTTTGTTTTCAAGTTAAAATGTCAGAAACAGAACACCAAATATTTACAATTCTTATAAGGAATGTTACATAATGACACATTAAGGCGTAAATTCTTTTGGCTTATAATTCTGAAAAGAATGATAATAGCAAAAAAGTGATGCAAGATCTTCATTGTGAGATTATGATTAAGCTACAATGTTTTTACAAAAATATGGTGTAAGATGGCAATAAATCCCATTCAAAATCCTGCATTAGGTCCCTGCAACTGGGACTGATAATTTATACAGTCAAAACTTTAAAGTTTACATATAAAGGTATCCTATCCACCATTGAAAAGTACAGCTCTCAACATATACAGGTTTTTTTTTCAGGCCACAGTTTTGAAGGTCTGGAGTATCAAGTTGGTTTGATGAATTAATCGGTTGGCACTTATGAACACGTTTATTGCCCTGTTTAAAAAAAAACACAAACATCAGACAAGAAAGCTATTAACTTCAAAATATATTCCACAACAAATCATACATTGTGCACGTGGGGGGGGGGGGGAGAGACATATTTTGACTGAGCTTCAGGCTGACAATGTGTACACCATGCTCTCTGATATGCAAACAGAATAGTACTAGAGCAGTGGTCTCCAAACCGCGGCCAGCAGTCTGTTCAAAAATGGCATCCAGGCATAGCGTGGCGGTGGCAGAGCCTTACTGTTCCGCCCCGCAGTCTCCTATCTTCGTAGCTGATTTTTGCAGAAACTCGCGCCGAGCAGTTGCTTCCCCCAGGAAATCGGGGCACAGAGTCATCTGGAGCAACGTGCAGCGGAAGTGGCTGCCCGGCGCCAGTTTCTGCAAAAATTGGTTGCAACGATAGGAGGTTGCGGGGTGGAAGGGTAAGCTCTGCCACCACCGCACTGCACCCGGACTCCATTTTCTGGTGCACCGGATCCGGTCCGCAGGTCGGGATTTGGAGGCCCATGTACTAAAGAACTTCAATATTGCTTAATGTTTAGAACGTAAATCTTTTAAAAAAGGAGATCATGCATTATCGTACAACTTCCTTTCATGTTACAGGGATGAGCACCATTTTAACTGAAATCTGAAATAACCATTGGTTTTTAAAGTTCCAATGTTAGTCTCCATCTCTCTAACCAACTGGATAACATGCAACAATAACAAACACCTGAAATAGTGAAAAAAATATTTGATTGGTTGATTCTACTCATCAGCATAGTTTTTAACTCTTAGGAGTCTAATACATAATTCAGAATGCAGAACAAGATTCCTTGCAATACACGACAATTACTTGCAGTGCAGAGCACAGTTAATAATGGGTGGTACTCAACCTAGCACTTTTGTTGGGAGCTCACTGTGCAAACAGAAGTCTCCTCCGTGAATACTCCATGCATAGTACGCTCCTAATGAAAAAGGAAGCACTAGCTAGGATGCCACCCAACACGTACAATGAAATAAGGTGGTCTTGCCCATTTGAAACCCAACAGTGCCTGGATGGGAACCCCACATAAACCACTGTCTACACCACGCTGAAACCAAGACAAAATAAACATTTTTTTATTTGTTTCAGGGTTTTATAGATTCCCAAATTAGCAGTTTGATTTGGGCCTGGAACCACATCTGTAACCAGTGCAATTGATCAATATTGGTTGATCAATATTGTAATCAGTAATCAATATTGGTTGAATATGCTTGCATACTCTTATGCTGTTAAAAGCCAGCAGAATTTTTCTGCAGTTGAAACTTCAAAGTAGTCTCCAAGGATCCACATAAATGCATTGCACTGGAATATTACACACAATGATAATAGTTCTCCACAGTCAGACACGTGTGCCAGGAGCCAGAAAACTTCTTTCGGCAGACCCAAAGCCTTGTGCATCCCCAGGGGGGATTTTCTTTGCATAGCATTCCCAGGCCTTTTAGCCCAGTCTTAGAAATTCAACTAACATTAAGATTAAACCTGTGCAGATATGCACTGGGATGACACACATGTACTTGCAACTATAAACACAATTCAGTGTTTGCGCTTAAGTAATGCCAGAATGAACATGAGAAACCGTTTAAAGACAAATTCAAGATGTAACTTTTATTTTCCAAAGCTTACCCACCCTCTGCTGCTGTGATCAAGTACTGTAACGGAACTGACCTTTATTCCGTTTCTCAATATTTCATCCACTTAGCTGAAGTTTCATCTTAAGGGTTGTTGTTGTTTTTTACTTGGAATTTGGTCAGAACGTCTCTGTTAGTTCCACAACTGCTGAACTTGTGGGTGACCCAAACTGGAAATGTCTTACCATAAGTTCTGAACAAATACTGTACAGTACAGAAGACTGGGCAGGTTTGTGTATTTATCTTTGTTCAGTGAGCTCTAAGGATCATAAGCAAGGTCAAAAAACGGATGTACAGTAATTTTTCCTCCTCACTACTCAGGAGTTAAAATTGCTGTTCAAAGGCATCTGCTATTGGCTCTCTTTTGTTGCAAGGAACTAGATGCATCTTTTTAAAGGCAAGCAGCAGCACAAGAACAACTCTTGCAGCACACCCTTCCTTCTCATACTCCACAACCATGGGAGCTGCTTAGGAGCCCTACAATCCTATGTCACCAAGGGGGTTAGGTGGAGTTAATTAAGCAACCATATCCATGGGGCTAATTGCAACCAGGTGTTAAGTCAGGTGGTAAGTCCCACACAGCTGGCCCTGCCCAGATGGTGTATATTTTCCACACTCCTCCAGTGGGCACATCACAAGGAAGGAGCTCTCATGTTACCTGGTAGAATGAGTGAGATGTGCATGTTTAGGAGAATTTCAAGTCTGCAATTTATATACGCAACAAAAACCTTGCTATAAAAGAGTTTTTAGAAATCAGCAAAAAGTTGCATTGTGGGATGAGGTCAAAGTTCATCTAATCTAGCATTCTATTTCCAACAGCAGACAGCCAGAGGCCTCCATAGCAGCGATGGCCTTCTGTGTCTCCACTGTCCGTTATTCGGACATATACTATCTCTGTACCTGGAGGGTCTGGTTAACAATTATGGCTGATAGTCATGAAGACCCACTTGACCATGTATGACATTTTAAAGCAAATTTTCCAGTACCTTCCATTATTCTCCTGCCTCAAGTGAAAAAGGCTCTATCACAGGAGCAGTTCATATTGTGTCCATGTATGGCCTGGCGGGATATGGTTCATGGGATCACGAAGGGTCGGACACGACTTGACTGAACAACAACAACATGGCCTTTAGACTGTTGTGGGGGTGACACAGTTGGCAGCTGCATCCTTGGGCAACTTTTCCTGTTTTGAACTTTTGGGGAAGGACAGTAACTCCAGGACAGTAACTAAAGTAACTTTGCATGCAGAAGATCCCAAGTTCAATCTCTGGCACTTCCAGTCTGGAGCTGCCAGTCAGCATTGCCAATACTGATCTAGATTGACCAATGGTCCAGCTTTATATAAGGCAGCTTCCTGTGACCCTATCCATTTTTGGGAACTCCACCCACCAAGCAAAGGGAAGGTATTATTTTTACACTCACTCTTCTTTAGATTCCTAAGGGTTTAAGGGCAAATGAATATTATTATTATGCACGCTCATGGATACCAAAGCTTGGGAAATCAACCTCTTTATAAAATCTGTCAATGTGTTGGACTATTGCCAGGCTGCCTTAATGGAAAGTAAAGGAGAAATCAAGACAATAGCCCATGCAAAGGATGCTCTTTGTCAGTATGAAAAATAGAGAGTCATCAATACGGCAGCAAAATACAACAAAAATTACTTACTTTCCATCTTTAAAATAGGTTTTCAAAGTGTCGCTGAAACTTTTGGAGTATTTTACAAACTCTTTCTTTTGGTGTTCAAGTGCCTGAAAATGTATAAGGGAAGAGTCATTCTATCAAAGCCTTGCCCTTCACAAACCATCCTACTTTACTGACTAGGCGCAAAAGACAAGGAGATAAACTGAGGAAAATTAGCTTAAATGCTACGATAGCAGAATCAATCCATTTACGAAATGAAATAAGCTACAGTGCTTCTGTAGATGCTTCCCGGAAATTTATATATGTTTGCACACTGCAAAGCATTCATGCATCAACACAGCATTTCAAAATTACACTAAGCCTTAATGCAGCCACTGCAGATTAAAAATCCATACACTAAAAAAATGCAGGCAGCAAGAAAATTATTGGCTTAGTGACGGCAGACCAGTTTGCATTCTATTTGCTTCTTTCAACTCCAAATCTGTCTTGGTTATGAGCAATTGTTGAAATGATTTACAGTCCCCACCCTCTAAGCATAAAACTGTAGATTCATTTCTATTTATCGCCAATGCGTTTGTATTTCTGACAAAACACTGTGGACAGAGTTTAACTCACATACCCTCCGGTTCTGGTATTGATATTTCTTGAAGACGTTATTTACTGTGTCTAGAAGTTCCTTTATTGCACTGGCGATGTCCCTGTTTGGCAATGAAAAGATAATTGCAACATCATTTAAAATTAGACTCACTCAATGCAGAATTTTAATCACTTCCAAAATTATGTCTGACATGTATTTCTAAAGGATTTGCGGTTTTACAGAATAAGTTTTAGATATGGCACAGCAAGACTGAACACCGAGAACTAATTAGATTACGTGGCACTTCAAAGTCCAAATTAGGTTTAATGCAGCCTTCACACGTGGAAAGCTAGCATCTGCTCGCTGCAGAAATCTACACCACCCAATAATGTTAAGCAGCAGGAGCCCTGGCCCATGTTCAGAATCAAATTCTCCCCTTAGAGCAACTCTGTGTGTGTGCGTTTGTGCGTGCACACAGATCTGAAGACAAAAAGAGACTGAAGATCTGCCTTAAATTGTGCGAGCACTGATCTTATGAACCGAGGTTCTCTTGTCCTGTCCAAATCTGTAGTCACTTAAATAACGCTAAGCCACCTGGAAGGAAGCTGCCACAGCAAGTTTGCTAGAAAGCAATTTAATGTCAGTTGTCCCCTCTCAGGATTAATAGATACAACTTCATCGGATTCTAACTTGGCAAGGTTTAAGGTCACCTTAACAGGACTCAGGAGCCTTTTGTTGGGCTAACAGAGGTCAGAAGAGAAAGTAGTTAGTTGACGACATTCATTCTTTGTACACAATGCTCAGCTGTGTGCCACAATTACACTTAAACCATGGGAATCATACCAAAAGTCACTTTGAAGATTAAAAAGCATGACCTGGGAAAGATTTATGCAAATGTCTAAATGATAGGCAGGTACTAAACATCTTGGAGTAACTGAGCATATTTATGCCTTCAGCGTTGCAAAAGGCTGAGGAAGGAGTGAAAAAAAATCTAATTCTCCCTTCTGGGAGCTCAAGATCAGAAGTGGCTATTAAGGTATAAGATTCTCAATTGTCATGCTGAATTCAATTACATACACACAAAAGTCAGAATTATAATCTGATAACAGGAGACCTGCAACAAAATGTTGTTGTGTGTTTTCAGCACCAAGACCCAAACACTACTGCAACTGAGCTATAGCTGCACGCCATTCAGATTTAGGGCTCAGTGCATGCAGAAAACCCCAAGTCAATCTAACGTAGCAGGATTGTAAATTGATTTTTTAGCATTATATGCTGCTTCTATTTAAATGAAAAATTCCAGAAAACACCACAGCTGCTGATCATGAAGCCAATCTCCAAGTTGAACAGTGCAATTTAGGATATTGCACTTCATCCTTCCTGAGCTGCACAGAAGAGTATCTGGAAAACTGGAGGGGTTTGCAGGATGAGCACCTTATGGGAGCTGGGGGGGGGGGGGGAAGAAGAGAAGTGTTTCTTCAGTTCCTAATTAATGTACCACAACGTACATTAAAGCTGCAACGTGTGTGGTTTTTGAACAGCTTAAACCAGCTGTTTTCAAACTGTGGGTCACGACCCAATTTTTGGTGGGTTGCAACCAAAACCCTGCGTTCTGTTCAGAGATGCCTGCAGTTAGGTGAGTGGTCAGGAGGAGAAGCCAGGCCATGTAGTTTAACTGGGAAGAGAAAGAGAAAAGCGCTTTGGAGAGAATGATAGGAAAGGTGGGTGCCTGCAGGACTGAACGGGACGACCAGATGACCTCATGATGCAGTGAAAGAGGGAGACTGCCATGTACACAAGAGCATTCTTGACTTCAGGGAATATATATTTGTGTCCAGAAGCAGCATTGTCTCCACCGGATTTCACCCACCCATCATCCATTTGTGGTCACCGAGCCCACTACCACCGTCACCGTGGTGATCCAGTAGCCTGCTACCAATTCTACAGTCAACACTGCAGCCACTGAAAAAGCCACAGGCAGATCCTACAGCTACGAACACCTTTCCTGAGGCTTCTAATCAGGATCTCTTGTTGCTTTGGGAACAAGAGCACTGGAGAGCAGGATTACAAAGGGGGAGAGTTGCACATGTCCATAATGCTCCAGTAGAAAAGCTTCAGCCAATGCCAGTGACGAGACTAATGATAGTGTGCAAGGCTGAGGGCCGCATCTCTACAGCCACATAAAGACAGTAGCCCAGAGAAGCTGGCCTGTGGAGAGGACGAGAAAGTGGGTGCTGTATAGCCTCTTTCCCTCTCATAGCAGCATTGAGGCCCATGGAAAGGCTCTCCAGGCAAGGTCAGAGAGCGAAGTGCAACACCTAGCCAAGGCATTGCACTGGGGGAGTTCTTCGAACTTCGGCTAGGGGATGTGTAACCCGCACATCTGACTCTGATGAAACAGGAAATCAACTGAAAGTGAGACAATTCTTATGGGATTTCCAGCCATGTATCGTTCTTTATTGAGGAGATAAAGTTGATCTTAAACTTGTCTTAAACTTAAACTTGGGCAGGCAAGCAAAAACCTACGTTAGCTACACACACGGCAGCTACCGGACATTGGATTGATTTTAAAAAACACACGCTCTCTTTTTCATGAGACTAACGTTAGGCATCGTCAAAACCTGGAAGCTATTTCCATCGCCCAAAAACCTGGTGCACTTATGAATCGTCAACAAGAATTGAAATCTGTGAATCAGATCTGGCTGCCATTCATAAATAAATCGTACAAACAGCGCTGTGCTAGGTCAATATCGGTCAGCGCACGAGAGGGTTTACTCCCAGCCAACCCGGGAAACCGCATCTTCCGCTCGTAATGAACCATTTTAGTATTTCCTGCGCTTTTCAACGTTAGTTTTGCTTTAATTTCTGTGTTGTGTTCTACGGAACTGTATCCAACTGCCAGTACTGGTACTGGTCTTGTTCTCAGTGCTGCTTCTGAAGAGGTCCCGAAGTGCCGGGAGGAAACGTTAAGCGGAGGTTTTAAAGTTTTTGCTTGCCTGCCCAAGTTTAAGTTTAAGGCAAGTTTAAGATCAACTTTATCTCCTCAATGAAGAACGATACATGGCTGGAAATCCCATAAGAATTGTCTCACTTTCTATTGTAACAAGCCATGAAAATATACATACTAGTTTAGGAAATCAACTGACAATATTTCACTGGGTAACTGACGAGCATCCCAATTCTAGCCACTGCAGCTGCCAGGGCTGACCAAAAAGCAACTGCTGAATTCTAAACATCATTTATGCCACAGCCCAATTCTGTGGCAGCAGCCCCTACAACTGCATGCATGTGCCCAGCACCATTGGAAATCAGCACTTTCCCACACACAGTATAGCTGTTTTAAGAGCAGATACTGGGGACAAGTTATGACACAACACTAAGCCACGGTTGACATGGTTTTGATCCCAAGGCAGTGTGTGAGGGCACACTTTGCTATAGCTAACTAGGCCAAGGTCTGGATGTATGAGCATCTGGAAAGACTATGTACGTCACCCTGAATGTTATAAATGTAATGAACACTACATGAACCATGGGCTCACGTACCTTCCCCCCTCCTCTCATGTTTCAGAGTGAAAGTTTCCACTTTAAGAACTGCAGTTCCCCATTGCAGACAAACTTAGGGAACTGTGGTTTGACGACTACTTGAACCATAATGAGTTAAACAATAATTCCTTGAGTCGGTATGTAATAGGAACAGATGTTTGTTCTAAAGGCTATTCTCTCCTCTTGTGCAAGACACAAAAAAGCAATCACAGCTCAAGCCACTGAACTGCGAGCAAAAGCAACTCAGAACTTTATTCACCTTTAGACAAAATGGACCATTAGACTCTTCCTAGCATTTCCCTACTCTGACTATAATTCCTACACTGGAAGAACACTTCTCATGCTCAAGGAAAAAAAAAAGGATCACCAAGTCTCAGGTAGGCATAAAAGGCCATCCTAAATGTGACTCAAATTGGATTGACAAGCTAATTTAGGCAGAAGCACTTACTTGATTGTCTGAAGAAACCTCACTCTGTCATTGATCTCATCCGGAATCTTGCTGAGAATCTGTTTAAGTGCTCGTGCCTTGTCATTTAGGTCCTGGAATTCTGGTTCAGGCCTTTCAATCATATATTCTGAGGAGCAAAATTGGTCATTTATTCCAAGTAAATTTCAAACGCCACTAAAAATGTTTGAGAGAAACTTCACTAAGCAGTAGACAAAAATATGAACATATGAACATGCCCTATCTTACCAGTATGAAGGACAGTGTATACAACTGAAGCCTATAAGAAACGCACTAAGAATTGAATGCCTTAAAAGACCGTCAATTCCTATACCAAAGCAAGCAGCACTCCAGGGGCAGGAGGGATATTTGGAAGTCAATAAAGAGAATACAATATAATGTGAATTTGGCTTAAATTCTGTCAGATTCATTGTGATGCTTTGGGCAAGTCTTTTCCTCACTGCCTTAATTCCCTCCATTTAAAGTGAGAATCTGATTTAGAAAATGCTTCATTCTTCTCATACTCACAGCGCAATCGTTACTAAGTATCTGCCGGGCAGTCCTGGGCCGCCCATCGGTTCCTATCCCCATTCCGGGCAGATTGTGATCGACCCAGAGTCTACTCTGGAGAAGGGGACATTCGTCCCCTTCCCCCGGTGTAACGTGTGGAGGCCTCAATGGGCCTCATCGGATTTCCGCCAGCTATTTAGCTGGCATAAGTTCGAGGAGGCCGTGTAATGGCCGTGCCTGCCCGGGAATGGGACAGGGATATGATGGCTGCCATCCCCGCCCCCCCCCCCCGCGGGTCGGCTTGGCCAATGGCCCCCTCCCTCACCACCCGGACTGTCCCCACTGGGGGATCCCTCACCTAATCTGGCGGCCACAGGGACGATCCGGCAGTGGAGTGAGGGCAGCCAGCCTCCATGACAGCCGCCCTTACACTAAAGTCGGCGCAAACATGCTTTACAGCATGTTTGCAATGGCTTTGAACAGCGGAACACTCGCCCCGCCGTTCCTTAGTTACAGAGGATCGCGCTGTCAGACTGGCATGTTGACAGTGGCAGGAATGTCTTCTACCTCTCGCAATCTTGTTTGGAGGAAAATACCCCAAACAAACAGTGTAAACCATCTGCAATTTACAAACATATGGTATTAGAGAAATAACATAATCATGGTGGGGGTGTATCTGGCAATCACTGTCGTCTGGGGATTCACCTTTACTTGAAGAAAGCAGGAAAGAAAATATTTATGGCCTAATTTTTAGAAACTCTGTTTCATGACAAGTCAAATGACAGACAGCAGAAGTATAGTCATTTACAGGAAATACCTTCTACGTCATCAGCTGCCATGCGCAGAAGAGATTCAGTAAAATTAACTTCAACACTTTTTTTCTCCAAAATTTTTATGATGATGTCTTGTGTGAGACCTGGGTTTTCCTTTTCAGCCTGCATTTCAAAGAACAGTTTTATTTATTTAGTACACAAATGAACATCTGGATGGCAGAAAACAATATCCAAGAACTGCTATACAATGTAAATTCAAGATTACCATTTTACAAGCCAACCAAGCAGAATTAGCTCATAATAAGCACCTCATTTTGCACAGCATTTGTCATCCCAAAGGAAGACCCACATTTCTTGGACTATTATCACTGTTTTCATCTGTAACTTTATTCAAAAAGCCATTTCATTAATTTCTATGCATCATTTTTTGTAAAAAAAAAATCTTGACCCAACAGAATTAACGGGACGGGATATATTTATTTTATAAAAAATTATACCCCGCCTTATCCTATGCCAAGGGAAATGCCCAAGGTGGCTTACAGCAAGGATTAAAATACATAATTTAAAACAGTACATAAAATAAATTAAAAACAATAAAATCCACTGGGGGGCTGACAATATGGAGCAGAGAAGCAGCAAAGCAGAACATCTTGAGACACAGGAGTCAGACAACAACCAATCGCCCAAACGCTAGACGAAACAGAAACATTTTGAGCCCCCGCCGAAAAGAAATGAGGGAGTAGTTCTCAATTTCCCTGGCAAAGAGTTCCACAATTGTGGCGCCACAACAGAGAAGGCTCGCCCACGAGCTGCCATTCCCCTAACTTGAGACAGAGGTGGCACTCGCAGGAGAGCCCCCTCAGATGACCTAAGATAGCGGGCCGGAATGTATGGGAGAAGGCAGTCCCTCAGATATCCTGGACTCAAACTGTGAAGGGCTTTAAAGGTCATTACCAGCACCTTGAATTGGGCTCGGAAACGAATGGGCAGCCAGTCCAGCCACTGAAGCAGCGGTTCAACAGAGTTAAACCGCCTAGCTCCAGTGACTACCCAGGCCGTCGCATTCTGCACTAGTTGCAGCTTCCGAACCGTCTTCAAGGGCAGCCCCACGTAGATCGTGTTACAGTAATCCAGTCTTGAAGTCACTAAGGCATGGACCACCGTGGTCAGGTCCGATCGACTCAAATACAGCTGAAGCTGGCGCACCAGCCGAAGCTGGGCAAACGCACCCTTGGTCACAGCTGCCATCTGGCTTTCCAGTGAGAGCTGTGAATCCAGAAGTACTCCCAAACTGCGCACCCGTTCCTGCAGGGGGAGTGCAACCCCATTCAGAACTGGCAGATGACTCAGTACCTGCATCGAAGCTTTCCTGACCAGTAGGACCTCTGTCTTTTCTGGATTCAATCTCAGCCTATTAGCCCGCATCCTCATCCAGCCCTCATCCAGCCCCCAACCGCCTACAGACAGCGCTCCAGGACTTCCACAGCCTCCCTGGAGCGAGACAGCAAGGAGAGAGAGCTGGGTGTCATTAGCATATTGGTGACACCCGACTCCAAATCCCCGGATGATCTCTCCCAACAGTTTCATGTAGATGTTAAAAAGCATGGGAGACAGAATAGAACCCTGTGGCACCCCACACTGTAAAGGGCAGTGTGCCGAACAGGCATCTCCCAGCATCACCACCTGGGACCCGTCAGCCAAGTAGGAACCGAACCACTGCAAGGTCACTGCCCCCAAGTCCCAACTCGTCCAGCCGGCCCAGAAGGATACCATGGTCGATGGTATCAAAAGCCTCTGAGAGGTCCAAAAGGACCAGCAGGGATGCACTCCCCCTGTCTAGTCCTTGGCGAACATCATTCAGCAGGGTGACCAAGGCTGTCTCTGTCCCAAAGCCCAGTCTGAAGTCGGACTGAAGAGGGTCCAGATACTCAGTTTCATCTAGTATCCCCTGGAGCTGAGATGCCACCACCTGCTCAATCACCTTACCCAAGGAAAAGAAGATTGGAAACTGGCAGATAGTTATTTAAACTGCAGGAATCCAGAGATGGTTTTTTCAGGAGGGGGTACACAATTGCGGTCTTCAAGATGCTAGGTAGCACTCCCTCCCGCAAAGATGAATTCACAATGGGTTCCACCCAATCGGCCAGACCAACCCGTGCAGATCATATTAGCCAGGCTGGGCAAGGGTCAGTTTTATACAATATACAATTTTATTTAGGCACAAAATTATAGGCTGTATAGAACTGGTTATGTTCAACTTATCTTCAGAGTTTCCATTTATTTTTAAAGATATGCCAGAATTACTTTTTCTATAGCTGGCAAAGTGTCCACCTTGTAAGAGTAACAAGAGATAATATACTCCACAGGGTGTCAAAAGGAGCTGCAAAACCTCAATTTTCCTACATCCCACATTACTTTCTTATGTCTTACACATTCTTCAGTGTTTTTTACCCTATTGATTCTTTTCTCTAAAAAGCCAAAACATGAAGTACTAACAGCCAATTACCACAGCAAAGGCTATACTTCAAGCGAAGAAAGATTTTCATTGTTTATTTTAAAAAAGGAATGCTCTATACAATAAATTCTTGCCTAATTTAAATTATCTCGGGTGTAACTTAAGTCTGTCCACCCCATTTCACATCCTAGTTCCTGAGCACCGAATCAGATGGCATCCATTGGTCATTCAATCCAAGCTTATCCTAGATCATCTATCCTAGCCCATCTATGGCCTACAGACCAGAAGGCTGCAGCCTTCCTGGTTATTCCTCCATCCTAGGTCAGGAAGGATACAGTCCCCAGGCTGAAGAAATTGGTCAGCAGCCCTTGCATCCTGAAAGAGAAATCGCTGTATATCTTCCCTTTCTTGTTACAAGAGATCCCTGGCAGCTCAGAAGCGGCATGATTCTGCTGGCCTAGGTAGTGCCATTTTCTAAGTAACATGCTTCGGAAGCAGCTCTTACCCTGGCCAATAGCAACATTCAAAGAAGTGCTCCAGAGCCAGTACCACCCCAGCCCTTCCATTGCTAAGTGGAGATCCTCAGGAGGCCTCTGCATTGTCAACATACCTGCAAGAGATGCACCCAACCAGAAAGGAAGATTCCAACGACTTGCTAGAGAGCTCATTCCACTGCTGAACTGCTCTTATGGACCACAATCCACATGGTCAACACTGAGTGCTCAGGTGGTTGTTTGGTGTGGTGTTTTTTTTCCCTTTTGTTCCTTTCAACAGCAGCCATCCATGTTGCATGGCAAGCAGCTTCAGAAACTCAGGGAAGCTTGCAATGCAGTATGGGAAAGAGGGCTGCTGGTCAAAGGAAAAATTGAAAAGCCTATTGGGATGTAATCCAGAAGCTCTATTCTGTGCACCCTAAACAAAGCCAACCCCACCTGAAGAGTCAAGTTTTTCATCACTACTTGACCCACTCTCAAGCAAACAGGACCTCTAAGAGTCTTTTCTAATTTGCCCAAATCTTTCTTGAACTATGGCCACCCAGAACCAAGCACAGGACTTTCAAAACAATTCCAGCTACCACCAAACAAAGCAGTACTATTACTTCCTTGGTCCTAGAAACCAAATCCTTTTAGAAATCAGACAGAAAACATTTTTACTTCATCTCCCTCTTCAGACTGTAAGAGTTGGCATTATGCTTCAGTAATTCAAACAGCCTCACAGTGACAGAAGGTAAAATATAGCCTAATGCAGTGTTTCTTAAAGTTTGAGTGCTTGCAGGGGTGGGGCCAGCAGCGGTGGCAAACACAGGGATCATCACCACCGGGGAAAAAAAGTGCCCCCAAAAGTGCCCCTTCGGGGGGCAGGGGGGAGGGAGGCCTGCACAACCCTCCACAGGCCTCCCCAATCTTCAGATTGCTGAAAAACAGTGATTTAAAACTACTTTTGTTTTTCTCGGCCTCCCTGCACCCCCGCCCCCTGAAGCCCCGGTAAGCAACGGGAACCCATTTTCAGGCACTTTTTTTCTGCCGGTGACAGCAATCCCCAGGATCGCTGCTGCCATGCTGTCCCCGCCCCTTAAGGGGGCAGGGGACAGTTTGTGGGCTCAATGGGGCTCACTTTGAGTACCACTGGCCTAATGAATTGTAACCTCTCAACATTAAACAAAAGTCTAACACTACTTCTCGACAAGCACTCAGACAGGTTTAAACATCAGCAACATGCCTCAGCAATCTCTCTCCAGCACAGAGTCAGAAATTAAACCTTATCCATAAATACAGCTGCCCTTTACTAGCATACCTGATTTATGACAAATTACGGTGGAAACTATAGCAGAAATAAAGGGTATAATCAACTAAGCAGCAAAGGTTTTTGGTAAGACATTTTAACAAATTTTGATATAAGAGTGACTATATTCTACTTTATGCATTTTTAAAAAAACACATGGCTGACTTTCACACAACAAGAATCCCAAGCTTTTTTCAGAAAACGAATGGTCCTTGTGAGATGTATTCAAAGAGACAGTGCCACAGAAGATGAAGGGGGACATTTTTCCCACTTACCTGGGTCAAGGAGAAATTGCCCCAGGAAACCGGCAAGAGTGGAAGAATTCAGTGCTTTCCACTCTGATCCAAAATAGAAAATGGAATGATCACACCTGCAAAGATTGGGATTAACACTACATAGCTACTACTGCTGCTTCTGCATTTCCCAATTTAAAAGAGGGAAGGAGAGGGAGTTGGGATAGTTCTATGTGTCTTTTTTGGTTAGAGTCTAACCGTTAGACGAAATGCAGCAGCCAATGATCGAAAGGACAGAGAACATGGGCAGCGGAAGACATAAAAATTTAGGGAGGCAGCATGACAAAGTTAGAGAGGAGAGGTTAGGATGCATCATGACTGTTATTTTGAATAGGGTTCTGCCTGTACACAAACACACAGCATAGCTATTCTGCAGGGATAGTGGCATTTAACATATGAATTTGCTTATACCGAAGACAGACAACTGGCCCACCTAGCCCAATACTCTGTACTCTGACCAGCAGCAGCACTCCAAGATTTCGACAGGGGTCATTCCCAGCTCTTACCAAAGACAACAAGGATTCAGCCTGGGACGTTTCGCATGCAAAGCAGGTGCTCTACCACTAAGCTTTGGGCCCATGGCAGATGGTTTTCTGCTGTTTCAACCAGATGTTTGCCAATTAGAGCACAAAGCAGAAATCTTATTTGGGGTCTCTCAAGAGAAGAAAAGTGATCCTGGGTTCAAGATAGACCAAGATCCGTAGCTAAATCCACTGTGCAGGTTAATCCAATTTTTACATATTAACATTGCATAAATGCCAGATATATAAATTTTAGTTATTCTCACCTTAATAAAAGCTGCTCTCAATGTTTGAGCTGCTGATAGATTTACCCGTTCTAGCTGCAAGGAGAAATTGAAAATAATCAGTTACACTAGTTTAAAGAAAAAAAGATGCAATCACTGTCTTCCAAAACTTCTCTGCCAACTCAGTTTAAGGTGAATTCTCACCTTCAGAAGCATAGGGATTTCACCTCTTAGATCAAAATTAAGGGCCAATCAACACAACTGCTTGTGAACAGAAGCAGTCATCATGCAGAGATTTTTCTTCTCAATATCCACATGACAATATGGTTCTGTGAATTAGCTCAAGTTCTTAAAATAACCAACCATCATATTCTGACAGCACTTTCACTGCTGAATTCTAATGGAAATGAGTTGTCATGATGGAGAGTACTTAGTACAATAGCCACGTTCGATGCAGACTGAAGACAGAGATTGAAAACGTTAACCTGTACAGTGTCTGTGTTAAGAGAAGACCAACTACTGGAATGTGGTTCTATAGCTTAGAATCTTAAAAAAGTTCCTATACAAATATTATAAAAAATTACATATGTTAAATATCTGTAGGATACTTTCTGGAAGATTACCAAAGACAGGCTGCTCCCCCCTCTATACTTAACCAAATCCAAGTTTGTCTCATATCAGCAAAAGCTTCTAGTTTGACAACGTTTTAGCAGAGATTGTTTCTGGTCTATAATGCAGTGACTGCAAAACCATATCGCAAGACACTTGGCCTTCTACTGTGAGCAGGCCTCAAACTGGGACACTAATTAAACCTATTGAGTTTACATTTCAGAAGCTAGCAGAATGCTGGAAGCATCTTGAGGGCCCAGACTTCCTGAAGAGTCAGAATTAAGGAACAAACTGGGGCAAATAGTTAAAGGTTACAGATGTCACTTCAAGGGAAAAAAGCCAAAAAAGATGGAAAGCAGAACTCATTATGACTATGAGAGACAGAAAATGTCAGTGTATCTGCATAAATACATTCGAGTATTATTTGACACTGAAGGTCACCTCTCATTTCCTAAACACTATAAATCCACAAACTAGAAGACATGTTACCTCATTAAAAACAGGATACATAACAGCATAGAGGGGCATGGAAACCATAGAAGTGGTCTCTGCTTCATTCTTCATCTCTTCCATTGTCATCCTCATTCAAAGAGCCACTCTTGAAGAAAACGGTTATTGAAGTAATAGACGCTTCATTCACCAAAAGGCTTCTTTCCCCCTCGTTGTGACAGAGCGTTTTGAACACTTTAATATGTATCCCTGAAAGGAAGAACGGCTCCATTACAAAACTGTACGGGTTTTAAGACAAGTACTACCAATATTTTAAGGCAGAGTTTGATACCACCCTCTGTTCAGTGACTTCTCTTCTAATTAAATTTCAAAAGTGCTGCCATTTAGCTGACAATTTGCACGTTAAGGCAATCCCCCCAAAACTTCACAACTCCTTGTTCAGCTTCTTCCTTGAAAAGAGCAATGAAAAAGAGAAATGATGTCTTTAAAACGTTAAAGGTCATTTTTTTTTACTTTTTATAATTTATACTGCAAGTGTTCACCAGAGCTTACTTAGTGATCTTAGGGCCCAATTCTATCCAACTTTCCAGCACTGATGCAACCGTGCCAATGGGGGGGGGGGAGGTAACGGAGGCCTCCTTGAGGTAAGGGAATGTGAATGTAGCCCTTTTTGGGATCAGTGCAACCCACTTTTGTGCCCTAACTCAATAGCTGAAGACTTATGAACTATACTGCTAGGTAGAATACTACCGTATATACTATTTCTGCCACAAAACACCCATAGCTGGAAAGATTTCCAATTTGAAGGAATTGGCATAATGCTTTTTAGGTACCTGTATCATTTCTAGTCGGGTGATATTTCTTACACTATGTGAAATAAGCAGCTGATGTGTTTCCTTACCAATACTAGAAATTCAAGTCTACTGTTTAGATCACTTTGCTAAGCTTTAATGGGTTGGGCAGGGTGGAGGACCTTTCACGCCAGGCTCAGTGACTTGAACCATTATTTTCCATCAAGTCTGCAGTTGGTGGCACACCCCATATGGAAACAGAGCTGTTTGTTTTAAAGCAGTTTTGGGTCATGGCATAGGTTTGAACAGTTCATGGCTTATTACAACTCAGGTTCTAACACACAGTTCTACTCTGTGGATATGAATATAGAATCTTAGTATTTTTTATAGTTGGCGTTTATGCTGGCATGTGTGTTAGTAGCCATTTTGGGTCATTTACATCATTTTTTAAGCAAAGTTACTGTAGAAAGTTACTGTAAAGTTACTAAGAGCCCAATCCTATTCAACGTTCCAGCGCTGATGTAGCTGCAGTGTAGCCCTAAGGGAACAAACATTTTCTTATTTAGATTTTTTTTTGTTACAAGGGAAGAAAACTAAGGCAACAAAAGAGGAAGAGGAAAAGGGAATGGGAAAAATGAATGATACATGAACTGGAAAAATGTTAAGACACTCCCATATTGGAAAGGAAGATAGCTCTGGGTTTGAAAAAGTCACTTTTTCAATCTACACTAAATTTCTGTATGCTTAGGTCTGACAAAGGAGCTAGATGACATTTTATCTCTGCCTCAGTCAAGACATTTCTTCCCTTACCTTTTTATTTTCTACTATTTCAGCAGCACACATTTTGAAGTTTATTTTAGCAGTACAATTTCAGGTTTGCCTAGTGAGGTATTGAACAGGAATATTCACTCACCCAAATACTGCATGAGAATTAGGGTTTTCCTCAACTCCCAAGCATAAAATCTTAAATTGAACTGCAGTTTGGGTCACCTCTGCCCAAATGTCCTACAAAGTTCAGGTCAGAAAAGGGTAAAAGATCCTTAAGAGCCGCCCCTACAATGAGATGGGGGGGGGGGAGGGAGAGAAAGGCTTTGCTTTTTGTTTCTCCCTAATCAACCACCAAAACCTGCAAGAACCAAATTTTATTTTCTGTTATTGGTTTCACTACTTCTTGGGTAAGAATCAGTCTGCCTTTTCTCCCCAGAAAAATGGGGTCACATCAATGGAAACAATCTTTCTACAGGAAGAGTGCTTCCATGCACTTGCCACTTCTGAAGCAACCAGATTTTGATAACAGAAAAATCATTTCTAGCAAATCTCCATGAAAATGAGAAAAAAACCAAATGAACCTCGTGACCACAGGCATACTCAAATTTTCAAAGTACTTTTGGTTAACCAGTTATTTCCCTTCCCGGAGGACAGAAAACTCTCCACTCCTCTGGAGTGCTAACAGAAGATGTGTTCAGTCATTCCTGTAGTGCATGGATATGAGGTAACCTCAGGTAAAATGCATTAACCTGTTGACGCAAACTAGAGTGAGCAAGTCCACTTAGGTGAGGACCAGAAGATAGGTGTCCGTCCCCCCGAGTTGTTGCATTGTGCAAAACTAAAGCTTCTGTTCATGGCAAATAACTCAAAACAGTTTCACTGCAAATTAACAATTGCTGCAGACACAAGACAAAGACCAAAAGCAAGACTGCTTCAACCCTCATGAAAATCAAAGTGTGAGTTATCAGGTTCGCATATGCTGCTCCCCCCCCCACAGTACAGCAAGTCCTCATTTAAAGTCATTTCGTTTGAAGTCGTTTTGTTTCATAAGTCATTTCCAAGAAGAACCTGTCGACAACTTTAAGTGAGGACTTGCTATAGTTCCTTGGAAGCATACTAGGAGTAATTTCAGTGGCAAGATTATCAATGAGACACCACCCTAATAAAAGTTTGTGCTCCGCTCTGTACCTGCAATGTGCAACTGCAGGCACAATCTCCATTCACAAGGGGCAAAGGGGAAGCCCTAAAAGATATCCCAGAATCCTCCGTCTAATACAGGATTCTGTAGCAGATGTTTACAGGTTCTTTCGCAGATCAACTGACATAGGAAGAGTTCCCAGATGGCAGAATTTTAACAAAGTAGAGCAGCTTTCAAGGTACAGGTAGTTCTCAATTTACATGGAGGTTACATTCCTGGAAAATGGTGCTTACCATTTTTGTATATTACAAATGGGTAAATGAAACTGCCTTTCCCAACAGGAGTGGCCTGGGTTAGGCAAGTCATTTAATACTTATGATAACAACTGGTGACATCGTTTTGCCCGTGATGGAGGGGGGGGGTGTTGAGGAGAGAAGCTACTGATGAAAGGGACAACAAAGATGCTGACCAGGAGGAGGTGGGGCGGGAATGTGGAGATGCAGCAATTTGTAGCTTACAGTGTAAAGTTGGGTATGGAAGAAGAGGGATTTCCTGGGATCCTGTCCTCTTCCTTACTTCTTGAAAAAATATCTGCAGCTTCCAGGCATCTCTCCAGAGAAACTTGCTTTTTGCTTTTTTAATGTGGTGCTTTACAGCTCCATAAGGCAGGATGCCTTGGGAAGCACCACATACTGCTAACCAAGGATCACAGCAGCCACAGCAGTTCTTTTATGGAGGCGGGACTTGCTTAGCTTCCTTTCCCATCAACTATTCCAAAGAGGATAGAGGAGCCGATGTTGGGAAGGAGCTCCATGGAATCATTTTCTTTGTCTCATTTGTCTCTTCTATCTTTGGAGGAGACAGAAAGCTGCCAGCGTCTAAGGGGTTGCTCATTAGCAACTAATTAGCAACTAATTGACTGCATTATTTCAAAACTGTACAAATTAAGAGTCAAACCAAAAGCTACCAGTACAAAGACTGCTTTAGGCTTAAACAGTTATATGCCATTGGTGGTCGCAGGTTCAGCACAACAGATAAGAGACTCCAACACGATTTACACGATACGAGTGAAGATGCCATGTAAATTTATTCCTTTCTCAGCCAAACAGAATTAAAACAATATCCAGTACTGTCCAAAGAGTCCCGTAAACCCGGTATCTGTTTGACAGACAATATGCTTTAAAATCCAGAATTAGAAAACGGGACCAACGTTTCGGTCCAATCCTGGACCATTTTCATAGGTAAGATCCAAAGATCAATGATGGAAATTTTCCATCAAAACAAAGAATTTTCCATCATTGATCTTTGGATCTTACCTATGAAAATGGTCCAGGATTGGACCGAAACGTTGGTCCCGTTGTTTTCTAATTCTGGATTTTAAAGCATACTGTCTGACAAACGGATACCGGGTTTACGGGACTCTTTGGACAGTACTGGAGATTGTTTTAATTCTGTTTGGCTGAGAAAGGAATAAATTTACATGGCATCTTCACTCGTATCGTGTAAGTCGTGTTGGATCATTGCAGGCCATGAAAGTTTTCGTTCAAGATAAGAGAATGCTTTTCCGAGCATATGCTATGGTCCACATGCAGCACTCCCCCCCCCCCTGAAGAAATGTTCTAGACTACTTAGCCAGGGAGAGATGCAGATCGGGTTCACAGAGCCTTCTGCACAAGAACAAGCAGCTTCTGCCACCTATGTATGCCATATCTGCTACAGGATGGCCACCCAGGTTTGTGGAAAATCAGAAGGTAGTTTCTGTGGGCCAGCATTTTTACCATCAACTGGTCAAGCTGTAGCACCACCTTCCCAGACAGTGTCTGGAATGATCACCAACTGCCAGGGGCCATAAGACTAAGCATCAACATATCCCCAAATATATTGCAGCTCAGTGCAGTTTTTAACAGCAATCTACTGTTTGAAAAGCAAGGCATAAGTTTCAGGGCTGAATAAAAAACAAACCCTGAAATCTGCCAAATTATTGCAGATGATGAATGTTCTGGACAACATTGCAGGAGCAGCCACCGAGAGAACCCTAATATCCTCTCCCTGCTACTATCACCCTCATAATTCTTCAAAACCATTTGCGCCCCCCCCCCAACTCCACTTTTGGTAATAACTGGCTTAGGTCAGTTTTATTCGCCCTCAATCTAAAACCTGGAAAAGAAACTCAAATTCCAACCAAGGAGTAATGCAAAAAATACTTTCATCCAGTAACAGAATAGGGCGTTTTGCTTCCCTCCCTTATGGCAGTGGCAGAGCACAGACATCCATTACTGTTGCTTTTCTTGTCTCCTGGTTTAAGAGAACAAAAGGCAGTGATGGGAAGGGAACACAGACAACCAACTCTTCAAGCAAGGCTGGCTTTTAAATAACCTCAAATAGAACACAGTGTTTTCTTAGCAAAGAGGGCAACTTTGGAAGATGATGTAGAATGAAACTTGTCTAGTTACACTGCAATAAATTTAGCACACAGACAAAAGCTTAAGGGAAGCTACAACACGGTAATTAACCTTGACTAATTTTCTAACATTCTCTCAGCAAGTCACCAAGAGAACAACAAATAGAAGCTGGCAGCTGTATATTTGGACAAGGGACAAGCACACTACCAAGCTGGGTTGGCACACTAACTTCTACACTTTGATTTTGACAGAAGTATGGTAATACTCATGCTTAGGAGCTGGAATTTCTGACAACAGCCAAAAGTGGAATTCAAGAGAAATTTTTGGCTAAAAAAATTGTACAGTACTGCCTTCTTCAAGAACCATCTCAGTAGTGATCGTCCGTATCACTCTTTTTTCAGCATCTCTTGAAATCTAGCCTCCTGGAACATGTACATTCTAACAGCCTTAACACACCACACATGTCTAACAAAGGAACAAACATACTATACTACAAGCCTCATCTTCAGTAGCAAGGCTGAACCATAGCCAAGTAGAGAAAGTTTTAGTAAAGGTTCCCCTTGCTCGGAAGATGGTTCCCCTTGCCAGTCGTTACCGAC
Source organism: Plestiodon gilberti rubricaudatus (assembly GCA_026170595.1). NCBI lineage: Eukaryota > Metazoa > Chordata > Lepidosauria > Squamata > Scincidae > Plestiodon > Plestiodon gilberti. The sequence goes on along the minus strand of JANXHW010000003.1, from coordinate 16,361,836 downwards.
TCTAGGGGCAATGCTCATCTCCGTTTCAAAGCCGAAGAGCCAGCAATGTCTGAAGATGCTTCTGTGGTCATGTGGCCAGCATGACTCAACACCAAGATGCATGGAACGTTGTTACCTTCCCGCCAAGGTGGTACCTATTAATCTACTTGCAATTTCTTGCTTTTGAACTGCTAGGTTGGTAGGAGCTGGGGCCGAAGATGGTAGCTCACACCGACACGCGGCACTCAGGTCTCGGACTGCTGTCCTGCCTATCTTCCGTTCTGCAGTTCAGCATCTTAACAACTAAGCCACTGTGGCGCCCCAGAGAAAGTTTTAGACATGCAAATATAGCATAGAATAATTATCAGGAAAAATGTTTACCCTATCCAGCTACTATGTCACAGTTAACAGTGACTAAAGCAAGGCTGTAAACCTGTGTTTCCCAAACTTTTTCAACCTGTGGCTTCCTTGACAATTGGCGACCATTGGTCGTGGCTCCCCATTACATTATGTTGATGCCTGCCAATTGGCATTGCACTCTTTTCCGAGAGGATTCTGTGGTACTCCGTGGCTAGGGGAGCCACGCCTCCCAGTTTGGGAACTACTGCTGCAAACAGTAGTTCTTCCAGCCAACAGTACAGAGCTAAAAATAATTCCAGGTACTGGACTAGACACCACCAGCACCACCAAATTTCCAGGCACCTTGACCATTTAAGATATTGGAATTTTTCCAGGACCAGGCTAAAATATCTGCAACAAGGAAGCTATTTAGAGCATCCAACTCGAGACTGTGTCCAGGGACTGGACACAATCCTTGCCAGGACTAATATTTCAAATTCTTAGGTGCCAGCATCAAATGTCTCGGTATCTGGGATTTTTCCAGCCTCCATTTGAGGAAAACAATAAGAAAATAAAGAGAAAAGTCAATACGGAAAGAGTACCCCTCTGCTCACTGCCAGCAAGTTATGACATTTTGCCAACAGGTAAAACATAGCAAGAGCTCACAGATGAGCAGAAAGAGGTGCTCACAAGAGGACCGTTACTGATGATATTCTAGTTGTGCAATGCAGCATGGAGAGAGCAACTGCCAGGCCTCAGCTAAAGCTCCTGCAAGTCTCAGCCTCTAAACCAGGGGTTCTCAACCTGTGGTACGGGTACCCCTAGGGGTACGCGGACCTCTTGCTGGGGGTATGCCAAGCCCTGCCCCTTATCTGCCCCATCAGCAGCTAATTAAGTGTTAATTAACATGGACTTTAAATTTAATTATTTTTGGAGCCCTTCTGTCTCTCTGATTTTGAGCTTATTTTTGTACTTTGGTGGGTGTGGGAGGGAGGAGCTGATTTTGGGAAGTGTGACTTGAAGAAAAAAAGAGATCCTTGCATATGTCTCTCTCTCTCACTCACTCACTCACTCACTCTCTCACACACTCACACACTCACACACACGAGTTAAATAAGACATTTTTCACATTTAAAACTGTTTTAGTACTTTTTAATGATTAATCACATAATTATTTAATTGATTAATCCAATTAATTAGCAGTTAATTAGCAGGGGGTACTTCAGAAAATTGGACTGTAATAGGGGGTACCCGGGCCTCCAAAGGTTGAGAACCCCTGCTCTAAACTTACCGGAGGGGGGAGGGAATATGTGGAATATAGGACTTCATTCACCAACTGCAGTTTGGCACAGCTATAAAAATGATATGAAATTGTAAAGTTACACGATGCCAAGATATGCAAGTTAACTGGAGCATCAATAATGCATCTAATTGAGCCCTCGCTGTTGAGAAAGCAGCCCACATCCAATTTAGCTTCATATTATTAAATAGGTAACCTCAAGGGAATCACAGACAGGCATCACCAGCACAACATGCATGTCACATCATCACTTTATCAATTCTCCAATTACACTCATAACAAGAATAAAACTTAGTATCTCACTTGAAGTGATAAAATTCTTCAAAAGAAAGGAACACTGAATGAAAGAAAATGCCAGGGTTCGAATTGGCAACAATTTGATTTTCTAGTATTCTCTTTCTATATTGTAGCCACAACTACCAGTAGTACCCAAATGTGCTGAGTAGTCAGAACCGCTTCAGAGCTGAAGCAGCATATAAAATTTCCACACAACTATATACAATGACCAAGATCACAACTACTGTAGTTCCATGCACTCAGAGGCCTTGACTCTGGGTTTCTTGAACTGCACCCATCCATAGCTAATTATTTTGGAAACCAAGGGACAAGCTAAATGCAGTTTGCAATGGCACAGGGAAGTCTGTTTAAATGAAACTTGTGGAAGTAACTTGGTTTGCCAAAGTTTAGCTCTTTTGATCTCAGTCACTATGTAGTGCCTTGTCTAAACTCAGTAAATCATTCAACAAAATTGTCAGTTTTGTCTTTTTTTTCTACAAAAAATACTAACAGGTAGCATTAGGCAGGATCGGAAAAGGTCTTAGTACCAAGAAATGTGATTTTTTTTAAAAAAAGAGACTTTTAATGAACTAATAAGTAAACAATAACATTAGATAACTGCTCCTACAAGTCTGAACAGTTGTCACAGCTCTGGAGAGTACCCATGATCTCCATCGAACATTCTAGGGCTACGGACAATTTGGCATTTGAATGGTTGCAGGCCCTCCTAAGAGATGCTGCATTGTCCAAAAAGTTAGTAGTCAAAATTAGCCTTCTAGACTATCTACAAAGCTCGTCACAAAAGGTGGAGTTAGCCTCTTCTGCTAAAAAGTGAAATGTGTGAAAATGTTTGTTCTAACAAAGCTCCAATACAGGTTATCCTAAACAAAAGCACTTGCAGGGTTATCCAGAAACAGGGGACTCCCATTTTTATGTACAGTACTTTGTAAATGCTCTATCACACCTCTGTGCTTGGCAGTAGGTCAACTGCTTCTTTTCATAGTAACTACATATTAGCTCCAGAAGCAGTCTAGCTTTCTACAATTAGTACTGTAATATTTAACATTTCTCTACTTATTCCTTTTGACCTAGTTTAGTTTGATGTGCCACAGGGGAAAGAGGCCACTACCTGCTCTTAATGTAGTCTATGTGAAAATGCCTTTTGCTAGAAATGCAAAGCCTGTCCTCCATCTGTCTCTTTACAAGTCTGCAAAGAAAAAACGGAATTCCTACCTGGGAATCTCCTGTTCTGGGAAGAAGTGGGGCATTCGGAGGATGGGTAGCCCCTCCCAACTGGAAGGCAAGGTCAGTCTTGAAGCTTGACTCCTCCCCTAGGGAGGGCGCTCCCTCAACCCAGTCCAGGACTGACGAGCAGATGAAAACGCACCTCCAGGAGTTGCCCGCCCAAGGCAACAAAATAAACAATATCCTGCAACTGGAAAGGCAGGCAACAAAACAAGTCCGAGGAAACTAGAACATAGACAGAGAGTGCTTCGAACCAAGGAACAAAAAACAGGTAAGACAGGTAAGACAGAAGAACAGACTAGGCACACCTGACCAGAGAGGTGTCCCAAGTTCCAAGGTAAGGACGTCCCCATACCGGATTATGATGAACATCGCAAACAACTACAGAACTGAGTGCGGCTGGCTAGAAGAAAGGGCGGGGCCGAATGCCCCACTTCTCCTTCCCAGAACAGGAGATTCCCAGGTAGGAATTCCGTTTTTCTCTGGAAGGGAGAAGTGGGGCATTCAGAGGATGGGTGATGTAACAGAGCAGTCTAGCCAACTTAGGGCGGGAGATAGGCAGTCGCGCTCAAGGCGGAACAACCTTCCCCAGGACTCTTCTGCCCAACGCAGCCTCCGCCGATGCAGCCTTATCAATTCTGTAATGTTTGGTAAATGTGTGAATGGAAGCCCAGGTAGCTGCCCTGCAAATGTCTTCCAGGGAGCTAGTACCTTCAAAGGCTGCCGAAGTAGACGCCCCACGGATCGAATGAGCAGTAATTCCATCCGGTGGGGTTTTACCCACTGCTTGATATGCTGTTGCAATGGCATCCCGCAACCATCGTGCTAGGGACGAAATGGAGGCTTTGTTTCCCAATCTAGAACCCCGGAAATTTATGAACAAAGCATCCGTTTTACGTATCTGAAGGGTGCGTTTAGTGTAGTAGCTAAGCGCCCGACGAACGTCTAAAGTGTGCCAAATTTTTTCCTTCTTTGAAGAAGGATTAGGGCAGAAATTTGGAAGAATCAGATCTTGTGATCTGTGGAAAATCGAATTAACCTTGGAGAGAAAACCAGATCAGTCCTCAGGACTACTCTGTCGGAGTGAAAAAGACATAAATTTGGGTTAACAGAAAGCGCCCCCAACTCCGATACCCTACGAGCAGAGGTAAGGGAGACCAGAAAAAGAACTTTAAGAGTTAGCTCCCACAACGGAACCGAAGTCAACGGCTCGAAAGGTGGACCTGTTAGAGCCGTCAGAACTAAATTTAAGTCCCAAGAAGGACATCTATGGATTGCGGGGGGATTAATGATGGAACCCCCCCCTGAGAAAACGCTTGATGTGAGGGTGTTGCGAAACGCTCGAACCCATACCTGTACCCAGTATTAATTGCCGCTAGTTGCCTTTTGAGCGTATTAGTGCGCAGACCCAAGGACAATCCGGCTTGCAAAAATTCAAGAATGTGTTTAATTTTTGGGCGAGACTCGCAGACCCCCTGTTTGCGGCACCACAGAGCAAACATTTTCCAGGTCGCCGCGTAACTCTTTTTTGTCGACTGACGCCAAGATGCCAGTAGAGTATCTAGCACACCCTTGGAATACCCGCAACGTGTTAACGCTGCCTGCTCAATTTCCACGCTGTTAAGTGGAATAGATGGGGCTGTGGATGTATTAGAGGCCCCTGAATCAGCAAGTCTGTTGTCTGAGGAAGGGACCAGTGCTGTTGAACTGACAGACCTAACAGGGTCGAAAACCAGGGTCTTTGTGGACAATACGGGGCGATGAAGATTACCTCTGCCCCTAGTGCCCTGATTCTCTGCAGAACCCTTGGGATGAGGGGAATGGGGGGAAATGCATAAAGCAGACCCTCCGGCCAACGCACTGACAGAGCATCTATGCCTTCTGCCCCGTTGTCTGGAGCCAACGCCAGATAACGCGGTGTTTGCGTCGTGTCTCGAGAGGCGAACAGATCTATTACCGGATTTCCGAATTTGGCTGTCACTAATCGGAAAACTGTTGGGTTCAGTTACCACTCCGATTCTTTCAGAGACCTCCTTCTGAGCCAATCCGCAGTTATGTTGCTCAATCCTGCCAGATGCTCCGCCTGCAGAGAGAGAACATTGCGCTCCGCCCAAGATATTAGAAGGGAGGCCTCTTTGTGCAAAGACAGGGATCTCGTACCCCCCTGGCAATTCACATAGGCTTTCGCCGTCGTGTTGTCCGTGCGGACTCACACGTGGTGGCCCCCCAGGTAAGGCTGTAACTGTTCCAGAGCCAGTCTGATCGCCCTGAGCTCTAGACGATTTATGGAAAACTTTGCCTCTCTGGGGGACCAAGATCCCTGAATGAGATGTCACTCCATGTGAGCCCCCCACCCCAGGAGGCTGGCATCCGTAGTGACCACTAAGGGGTCGGGCACTTCCATGCTTACCCCCCAACTCAACCTGGCTGGGTCCAGCCACCAGGTGAAGCTGTCCCTGATGTTTTGGGGAATGGCGATCCGTAGTGACAGTTTCCTTTCTATCGCCTGTTGGTAGGGGCGGAGCAGACCCTGTAGGGGACGCATATGAAATCTGGCCCAGGGTAACAGATCCTGGCAGGATACCATTTGACCCAGGGCTGAGGCCAGCCTCATCACACTTGCGTGATGTGCAGCACGTAGACTGGTTAATACTCTGAGAAGAGCCATCTGGCGATCTAGGGATATGCTGAGCCGGAAGAGTCTGGTGTCTGTTATCAGGCCCAGATGTTCCATTCTTTGGACTGGAACCAGGAAGCTCTTTGCCTTGTTGACTATGAAACCCAAGGATTTCAGGAGGTCCATAGTCATCTGCAGGTCTCGAATTGCTGCCTCCCTGGACGATGATCTTATCAAGATATCGTTCAGGTAGGGGAAGACATGTATCCCTTGTTGCCTCAGGAAAGCCACAGGGGCTACGAGGGTCTTGGTGAAGACCCTCGGAGCCGCTGTGAGACCGAAAGGGAGAGCCCTGTATTGAAAATGGCGCCCCCCCGTAGCAGAAGCGGAGGAATCTGCGATGACTCTTTCGGATGGGAACATGGAGATAGGCCTCTGTCAAGTCAATGGATGTCATATAGTCTTGTTCCTCTAAGGCCATTGTAATCGTTCTCCATGTTTCCATCCGAAATCGCCGCTTGCGCAGGAACCTGTTGAGCCATTTTAAATCCAGAATCGCCCTCCAGTCCCCGTTTTTCTTTGGGACCAGGAACCAGATGGAGTAGACCCCGGTATTTTGTCCCAAACGAGGAACCGGCTCTATGGCCTGAATCTGGAGTAAATGATTGATGGCCTGCAACCGGAGACGGTGTTTGAGAGGGTCCCTGGATTTGGGGACTTTGATTAATTTGGTTTTGGGTCTTTTGTCGAATTCTAGGGCATAACCCTTTGATACGACTTCCAACACCCAGGCGTCGCTGGTAACAGCTGGCCAGTGGGAAGAAAACCTGGAAAGCCTGCCACCAATAGGGGGTGTGGCTGAGTTTGTGCGACCGTCATTGCGTTTTGGGCTCTCTGTGACCTTTGGGACCTCCGGCAGGGGTGTTACCCTGTTGTCTGGACTTAGGGAACGATCTGGGCTTATTCCATCCCTTTCTGAATCTAGAAGAATCTCTAAACTTGTTATCTCCCCTGAAGGGACGAAAGGAATGTTGTGGTTTAGCCTTAGGTGTCTCCTTTCTGCTAGACGGAAGAACCTTCCGCTTATCTTTACTTTCAATCAGAATCGGCTCCAGTGACTGACCAAAAAGTTTTGTCCCATGGAAAGGGACGCCCACCAGGCGGGCTTGAGATCCAGCGTCCACCTCCCAATTACAGAGCCAGACATTTCTATGGGCGACCACCCCCAACGCCATAGATCTGGAATTTAACTGAATTGTATCATAAGAAGCATCCGCAGCAAATGCGGATGCCAAGGCTATCTTCTTAAGGCAGTTCTTGACGTTTTTTGAAAGACCCGGTTCTGTGGCTGCCAGATCCTCCGCCCACATGAAAGAGGCTCTAGCCATAACCGAGGCTGCCGCCGAAGCTCGAAGAGCCTGAGAGGCAGCCTCATAACTCCGTCGCAACGCAGTTTCCACGCGCTTGTCGCATGGATCTTTTGGCCCTCCCTCAGTGGGAATGACCGCTGAGGACGAGAGTGCCGCGACAGGGGCATCTACTACGGGGGCCTTTAACGAAGACATCACTTGGTCTGGAAAGGAATACAACGGGTTAAACCACCGGCCAGGTTGTCTGTTGGACGATGGGGTATTCCACTCGTGATCAATCACCTTTTGAAAGGCAGCGGGAAAAGGGATTAGGTTATCCTTGGGTGGACCCTGTGGGAAAACCGACAAGGCACCTGACTTAGATGGAGGTGGGTCTGGTTGCTGTTCCAAAGGTAGCTCTAAGGATTTTACAACCTTGGCCAGAAGCCATGGGAACAGTTCCGCTGGGAAAAGCCTGTTGGCTTGTTTCTTCTGATCTTCATATTCCTCCCCTTCCCCCGAAAGTTCCCCCTCCTCTTTATCAGAGCCTGAGGCCTCAGATGATGGCCAGGCAGGGGACTCATGCAGACGGGGTGCTTGCTTGTGAGCAGCCCGCTTAGCAGGATATTTTTCACAAATGTCATGGTGTTTAGTTTTACATTTGGCTTTCCTCGGGGGAGGAATTGATTCCTCTGAAGACGCACGATACGCGTCAGAGGATGAGACAGAGTCAGAAGCAGGGGAATGGTGTCTTTTTCGCTGATGCTTCTGAGGAAATTTGGTGGTAGAATTGGTATCTGCTCCTTTAAGAGCTAAGGCAATCATCCGTCCTATTTCCTCCCTCAAGGCTGCGGTCAGAGAACTGTCATTAGGGCAAACCCCCCTTTTTGTCACTGGCGCGACCGTTGGGGCAGCCTGGTTCATCATTCCGTTCCAACAGGCTGAGGTAAAACACCCGACTTACAGGCTGAGGCAAAAAGGCGGGAAAGGCGGCTCTTTGGTGATGCGAGCAGTGGCGTGTGTCCACAGCGAGTGGCAGCTCAATTCAGGCCTCCTCTGAGGCGCCGGACACGCTCCCCATCACCGCGGGGTGATTACACTCCAGCCGAGCGCTCCCTCACGCTCGAAAGGCAAAGGCAGGCACGAAGCGGCGGCGCCCGGCCCAGTCCCGCTCCTCCTCGATGAGGCTGACGAGCCTCCGCCATGCCGCTAGCAAGCGGCTGAGCCTGGGGCTGCAGCCGCCGGGCGGGCTCCTCGCAAGGCGGGAAAAACCGCTCCTCTTTGAAGAGGCTGAGAAGCCTCCGCAGCGCCGCTAGCGAGCGGCTGAGCCTGGGGCTACAGCCGACAGGCGGGCTGGTTTCCCTCAGGACGGAACTAACGAAGAAGCTGATTGAAGTTCCGTTGTCAGAGATTTACTGTGTACCATCCGAGCCCAGTATTAAGATAGAGGGGTCAGAAGAGTAGAGCGGGGCAGATGATAGACTGAAAAAGGGCTAGAAGTTGAGAAAAGGAGAGGAGAAATAGAGAACAAGGAGCAACAGATCAATTATAACTAAATGTGTTGGAGCTTCAAAAGACGCGACCCAACGCTGCGAAGGCAAGGTCGGACTGGGTTGAGGGAGCGCCCTCCCTAGGGGAGGAGTCAAGCTTCAAGACCGACCTTGCCTTCCAGTTGGGAGGGGCTACCCATCCTCCGAATGCCCCACTTCTCCCTTCCAGAGAAACAGTATTGGCTTGACATTTCAATCCCCTGTTACCACAATTGCTAACATCTTCCCTTGACTTCTTTATGGAGTTATCTTTTTAGCCATAAGGGATACTTTTCTACTTAACTGAGATACTTCATCTTATCAAGAACACTACAGAATAACTCATCTGGCTTCAATACCCAGGGCAGGTACTGCCAAACCAAATCAGATCATAGGCCAGTTTTCCACCATAGACAGTGGCCAATTACAGATGCTAAGGTGGTAAGAGGAAACAAGGTTTTCAGAAGAATTTCTATCCCCCTCTGCGGAATCATGCTATATGCTTAAAAAAACCAACTGCAGTGCAGAAGACACCATGTCAAATTTGGACCTGGAAGTCAACAGGTCAAATTCTAGCTTGAGCACCAGCAAGTTCACTTTATCTCATCTCTCCATGTCTACCTGTAAACAGAACCAGGACTTTTCAGAGTAGATTCTGAACCCTATCACAACCATGAAACTGGGAAGGGGGGGGGGGGTTAACTCTCTGCCTCCCTACCACAGCTTCAAATCTGGATGCTGCCATCACAGCTGCTATTTGCTCTGGAAAAAAAGCTCCCAGTGGCATCAATGAGAGCTCCAGGGCAAATAGCAGCTGGGGGGGGGAGAATCTGGATCAGGGCCATGGCAGGCGTAGAGAGTTAAACCTCTCTCCTCCACATACAGACCCAAACAATTGCTAATTACTAAACAGAACAGAAGCATGCTAGCCCTAATCAGGTGATTAGGGCAATGCCTAGTTTGACCCTTAGCTGACAGGGCTGCTATTCACAGATGCTGAGCAGTCTGGGTTCAATGCAAGGTGGTTGTAGGGCTTTGGTTCTAGACACAATTCAAAATGTTCACTTTGACACACTTATGGAGTAGAAGACACACTTACGCCCAAGATGGTCTGTGAGCCACTCTCCACATTAATAAATGAATGTTCTTTTCCTTGCGTCCTTGCCATATTCTCTGTGCACAAGAAAAGGGCACAAAGAAAAGAAGATTCATTAATTAGTGTCAATTGTAGAATTTCCTTTCCTTAGTCAAAGTTTAAGCATCTTTTCAAAGTGATAAGGCAGCTTTAATTCTTCAAATGTCTGAATCTTAAATCAGTATGCATTCATTTTGGATGTGGATGTGGAGCGCAACACTTCAAATTCTGTAACTGTGAATGTTTAGAAATGGATACAGTTAAATGTCATAGGAAAATAAATATTTTCTGACCAATTTGCTCCCATGTGTATCTGCAAACATTTAGTTACTGGTTACGTCAAAATGTGGCAGAAACGGAACTATTTTTACAGTACAAGTGAGTTGCCATCATTAGAGTACATGCTTACCAAGACTAATCACAGAAGACAGGGCTAAGGTTTCCATTAAGAGCAATTCCATATGATGTGTTCTCTGGCACAACAAATGCACAGTTCCTCACTTGTCGTGAAAGATCTAGACAGTTCAAGGTAGTACTTGCATTTATCCAATGCACAAACCAAAATATTTTGGCTTGGGGAAAAATGCAATATCCACAATGCATTTCTTTCACCAACCACTGTTGCCATTACAACTGCTCATGCTGTGTAGATTTAGAACATAGGAGTATATGGGACCCAAGACTCCATCTGAGATATGAACAGCACAATTCCCCTCCTTTCCTACAATAGCCACAAGTATTTTATGTAACTGTTAGTGTTATTTTTATCTTCAGAAGATTGGTGTACACCAACTTATCTCCACACACAAAAGCAGCATTTCATGGATGTTTTAAAAAATAACCCCTGCTAACTGGGCAAAGAAGTACTTTTTAAAATGGTGGTTCTTATATTTAAGCAGAGGGAGAGCACCTACCCACATTCACCTCAGCACAGGTTCTAATCTAGTGGTGGTTTGCTGGTGTTTCTTCTGCTTCTTTTTAGATTGTGAGCCCTTTGCGAGCATCTTTTTGATGAAAAGTGGTATATAAATATTTGTCATAATAATACAAAGGTGATCCTTTGAAGGGTAAGCAGTCTTTCTTGCAAGTGCTGGAACACACAGTTTTGCTGATAACAGAATAGAGTGATGAACACAAATCTCTCTACTGCCTATAAGCAATATATTACAAAGGTCATACTTCTGGTACTTGACTAGGGCTAGCACCAGCAGTGCACAATGGAGAAGATTAGAAGTAAATACTGCATCTATAGGCTGGACCTTAGCAAGGCAACATCTCAGCTGGAAGACTATTCCCCATCTGTTAATTTTTTTAAGTCTCACTAATACATAGAAACTGAAAGAACATGTGCGCCATTCATTTTTTTCATTCGTGTCTACAAACTAAAAAGGAATACCGGTAGTTTCATTTTCTGTTTTTCAGATATATGACCAGAAGCTAGGAAATAATCCTGTTGGTTCAAGAACTGCCCCAAACATATTTGAAGGCTTGGGTTTTTTAAATACATGTGCACCCGCACGCATATGCACGCATGTACACACACACACACACAAAGATACAAGAGGTGCTATCAGTGATACTTCAACTGGAGCTTAATTCACATCTGCTATAAATAGCTGCACCCAGGATAGTAATCAGGTAATGTCACTTAGAGATTGCACATCACAGTATACTGGTAAGAATCAAAAGATTAACCTATCTACCAAACCTAGCAACAGGGTGAATGTGAGACAAGTACAGTACAGTACTTCTGTTTAAGAGGTCTACCTGCAAAGTGTAAGACTGCCTCTTTGATATCTCACAATTTTTAATATTTCCTCACTATCCTTCTGGGTTATCCTTTCAAACAACCCTGTCTCTTGACTATGCCAAGGAGACAATCTAAGATTAGGCTACCTTTCTTGGATACACAATAGCCCATCTCCCCAAACTGCTCACATGAAGAAGAGATCTCTTTTTTTTACCTAGAAACAAGGAAGCTTGCCTCCTCTCTTCAGGTTCCAAAATAGTAAGAGGAAGTAAACAAGTATTGATTGACCAAAAGGCCAACTAACTGAACTTTGCCTTTAATTGGCCATAAAGATGTGATTCAATCACTTACTCCCAAGTCCCCCAACTAACAGCACAAAACCACACAAACACAATTCCAAATCTGACATCGATACATCAGAATAACTGACCTACATGTGTTCATTTTCCATTACTATCTTCAACCCTCTCTTATGACAATGCAAGAGCCACCCCTTTGCGAGATTCACAGGAGACATATCATCTATTCCAATACAGTCTCCAACAAGGACCAATGACTGAGTAGCCCTTTCACCTCATGCCCCAAGGCCTCCTCCTTAAATCTACCCACCAATCCTCCTATGAAACCATTTTCCCTTCTGCATAAGCACATCAGATCTTCACAGAACATATACACAATACTGCACCCAACACCCTGCCAACTTTACACAACAGAGGAGTACTGTCTCTGGATTGTCCCACTACAGGCTAGGGGATGACTGCATGACTGAGTGCTTCCACAACTCCCTGCATGTATTAATCTGGGTGTCAGGGAAAAGGGTTAGAATGTACCATAACAGAGGCATCTAGCTTTTCTATGGGTAGTGATCTCTCCTCCCATGGGTGCGTTTACACATGGCACTATGACTAGACCATTACCACATGCAGTCTCCAGCTAGGAACATTTTTGAATGAAGTTTTACTGCTTCATCTACTACTGTTTATGTGATATAAACAGTAGTATTATGTGGATACGGTCAGAGTCGAGCTCTTCCTCTTCAGGGATGACTTCACCAACCAGACCAGTCTCTCCCCCAGATGTGAAGGTGTGATGCCCTTTGACATACCTTCGCCATAACACCTTCAGCCCCACCTTCTCTTTGCAGTCCACCCTCCCCCCCAGGTGAGAATCACTCTACCAGCACCTACCCTGGAAATCATATGTATGGGTGCTCCTTGCCCCCTCCCTGCACTGCACAGTGAAAATGACGGGCTCCCAACGACGCTTCCGCTTCAACGCGCTAGACCTGCCGGTAACCCGCTCCCAGGCTTCCTCCTGGCAGTCCCTCCTACCCACAACCCCAGGGAAAGGAGCGGTCCTGCCCTAGACTCAAGGCCATGGGGGGCCAGGAGGTCCCTTCCTCTTGCCAGCTGCCTTCACGGCGCCTGCTTGGGCACTAGGCCCCTGCCTGACGCCAAGGCCAGGCCGCCCAATTCCCGAAGCCCTTTTACGCCTTTCTGACGGCGTAACCTCTGCGGTGCGACAAGGCCCTGCGCAAACCTACCAGTGACCCCTGCGGTCATCGCCCGGGCGACCCCGCCATAAATAAATAAATAAATAAAGATGCCGCCGCCTTACCTCCCCTCCCTGCCCACCCGCCCCTCGAGGCCTTTGGGGCTCCCGAGTGGGCTACACCGACACCACCTCTGTCTTCGCCGCTGCCGGAAGCACCCTCCTCTCGCCAGCCGCCACTGCTGCTACCGTCGTTACCACACACCCAGGCGTTGTCCGGAACTAGCCGGCGACCGCGCCGACCCATGGGACCTGTAGTCCTGTTCCCGAAAAAACTACAACTCCCGAGATGCATTGGGGCAGCGAAGCAGCATGACAGCCAGAAAAGCGGAGGGAGAGGAGGCATCGAAGGGCCAGATGTAGGCGAAAGAGAGAGGGTGGGCGAGTAGACCAATCGGAGTGCAGCGTCGAAGAAGAAGGCGCGGCATTGACCATATTAGGAAAAAAGGGGCGGGGCACGTGGAAGGGGAGAGGGAACTATTCTAGGCGCTGCAAGACGCAAGAGAAACAATCCCCGAGGTGGTGCTCCCGTTTACTGTTCTTGTCGCTGTTGTGTTTCTTCTGCAGCTCTGGCAAAAGGAGCAGTCCCCTTGTGAGGCTAACCAGGGGTGCAGCTACATCTGCTGCAACATCTGCGTCTTCACCATCACTCAGCAAAGGGCTTTGGAGGGCAGGTAAGCACCACCAGCACCATCCGGCACACTTCTGCAATATAGCGCAGCAGCTTCATCAGCTTACTTGCGTGTGTGGTTCGGGGCTGCGGGGCGGGACAGCACTTCACCCGGTCTGATATTGTTTTGGCTTGCGTCAAAAAAAGTGGGATCGTTCATTCAGGGTTCACTTATGGACTGCAGTGTTATGGGGTGTTTTGTTTTTTGCTTTGTTCTTTTCAAAGACGGTCTTTAAAAAAACGATAGTACAGTACAAGGGTTTGAGGGGCTTTTTTGTAGTGGATTCCAGATGTTTCAGCAAAATGATTTTCAGTCCCTTCTTATTTATCTGAAAATAGTCTGTCCGTTTCATCAGAGACGATGTAAAGAATCCTTCTGAAACAGTTCACCGTTTGATAATGTCCATTTACTATCTCCTCCCCTGTTGGTAGATCGCCTAGTAGGGTAGGTTGTTGCATTCCCCCCCCCCCCCCAGATATTACAAACTGGTTAGCTTTGAAAAGAACTGTAACATTTTGCCCGTATTGAGCGTTTAGTAAACACTGCAGTGTTTTTAGGGAAAAATTATTAGGGAAAAATACGGATTTTACTTGAGGAAAATCTAGGTTCATCTTATTGTCGTTCTCCATGATTCACATGTGCCTTTTGCTGGAGACAGTCAGATCTGCCGTATGTTGTAAGAAGTGATGCTCAGAACTTAAACATTTACGCTCGTAAGAATAAATAAGAAGTTGTGTGTGTGTGTGTGTGTGTGTGTGTGTGTGTGTGTGTGTGTGTGTGTGTGTGTGTGTGTGTGAAGTCAGACTTATTAATATTGTCTCTAAAATATATAGTTATCGTAGATATCTGTCAGCATTATGAAAACTCTCAGTGCTAATTTAATCTATAACATCATTTTGAGGTTATTTTGTATCGCTTTTTGTATACATCAGATTTTCTTGTTTTTAAAGAACAGCTGTATTTGAAATAGCTTGAAAGTTTCGTACAGAATGTCTGCCCAATAAAATGATCACCAGCCTTTAGGCTCTGTATTTCCATGTCTATTAACACAGGCTGAAATCTTTGTAAAGAAGTCAATGGGAATTTTGTCATTGGCCTTGAATGGGTCACTGTTTAGTATTTCCAGCTGCCTTAAAAGAAAATTGTATCTCAAACTCTATATTAAATCATGTTACCAAGATTAGAAATGGAGATGTTGTAGTGATTTGAAAGAACAAAAGCATCTCCTTTCAGAAGATTCATACATCTGGATCTATAAAGTCATCCTCTGCACACTAACTTGGGAGGAAATCTCCTTGGATTCAGTGAAACTTGCTTTCATTTGAACATGTATGGAATCAGGCTGCATGATGAGGTTCTTAGATTTGCAACCCCATCCTTGAAATAGTTACTTAGAAATAGGGTCCATAGTGTTTAGTGAGACTTATTCCCAAGTAAGTGTACACTGGAGCCTTATAGCACAATCCTATGCATGTTTACTCAGGAGTAAGTCCCACTGTGTTCAGGTGCCTATGTATAGGAATGTAGCCTTAGACTGCAATCCTATATACACTTTCCTGGGAGTAAGCCCTGTTGAATGTAGTGGGACATACTTCCAAATAAACATGTGTAGGTAGGATTACACTGTTGAACTGATTTATTCCTATTCCTCTTTGGGATTGATTTAGACTGTGCTTTCAATTATATAATCAGCTTGCTTCTAAACGTTAGTAATATGTGTCACTTGCAAATATGAACTCCATGTTTGATGAGAGCTCTATACATTTTACACTTTGTTTGTTTGTTTGGAGAGCAAATGCTAGTGTTTAAAACCAGATAAAATATCGAACCTCTTGTACTGTATGTTAATTGTATAAGATGACTGAACCTATCAACCATTGATGATAACAAAGAGCTACAAACAGCACAGCTTTTATCTTATGAAGCTGTTGGTTCTGGACTATGAGAAGGGAGACTTCATAGGGGACAGCACCATACAGCGCAATCCTGTGCATGTTTACTCAGAAGTAAGTCTCACTGTATTCAATAGGGCTTACTTCCATGTATATAGCATGCATAGGATTGGAGCCAGAACCATCCACCTCTTTTTTTTATAGTTTGACACAGGAAAAAAAGCAGCAACAAGAATGCCATGAAATGCATTTGCCATTGTGTCCTTTAAAGAGTGTGTAATTGTTTTAGCTAGTCAGACTTCACGTTTCTTCGTTTCTTCCCATCTTCTGATCACTAATGGTGAAATGGATCTAAAAATGGTGTGATGTGGTGCTACCTAAATACTATACAGTAGTAAGCGAATTGCATAGAAATGCATAGGACTGGAAACACTGTGAAATTTCTAAATGCCAGCATTGCGCTTGTAGGGGAAGTAGTGTAAAAAAACCAATTAAAATTGTCTAAGATGTAGGAGTTTTGAGATTTAGGTGTCCAGAAAAACCACATGGTAGGATTTTCTTAACCCTGACAATTTATTTCAGAATTGGATTGCTGCCAAAACAATATTATCATCTGGGTGACTGATGTCTATGGAGCTTCAATAGAATAAAAGCTTAAAAGAAACATCTATAAAATAAATAGTGCAATCCTAGGCAAGTTTGTTTAGACATAAGCCCTATGAAATTTCAGTGAAATTATTATTGTTGTAGAAAAAGTAAGCCTATGCATTACCCACGAATTCTTGCATTCTGTGGGATTACTTTAGAGTTATTGATTTGTAAATGTCACCATTCCTATCTTGAGCATTTCTGCTAGCATATTTGTTTACAATGTCCAAATAGCATGGTTGCTACAAGAATATGACAGGATGCTTGTGTGGGTGCAGTGGACCATGTAGATGGTCCCAAACATGTATATGCTGAGTTGCAAGATTTTCAGATTGTGCTATCATTTATATTTGCTGCTTAGATTGTATATTGTAGTCATGTTGCATCCTGACAGCTGGAGTGTGAATCGCCCACATTCCAACAGTGTGGTGAGTTCCTCTTAACTTGGTTTGTTCTCTGCCGTACTTTGTCCCTTTTACTCCAGTCCAACCTTGTCTAAAAGCCAACCTAGTGTGGAAACAGGTTTCCATGCACAAATGAACTATAGTCACTGTACAAAAGAAGTCTGGACAAATAATACATCCAGCAAATTGGGGGCATAAACAACATGTGTCATCCTTTCAAATCCCGATAGCTCTTATTACATTTAAAGTCCAGAATGGCTTTGGACCAAGATACTTAAAGAAATTATCTTCTCACATGAGCTTGCTGATCTGCTATGATCCGGCTATGAAGCCCTTTTCCATATCTCATCAACCTCTGAAGCTCAGAGAGTCAGGACATGCAAGAGAACCTTTTCTGTGATCATACCTGGACTTTGGAATTCCAGTCCTAAAGAGGCTCACCTTGCTCCTTTTCCGACAACATTTTGCCATACAGTGGATACTTTCCTCTTCTGACAAGCATTTGGGCCTGTCATTTTATAGGTCTTTTATTTTTAATTCCCTGGAGGGGATGCTATTATCTCTTATCTTTTTGTGTTCTTCGTCATTGATGTATTGTTTTCAATGATATTGCGAGCCACCTTGAGCCTATTTAATGGAAAGGCTCAAGGTTTAATGGAAAGGCTCAAGGGATTGCTGGGCAGGGAGTGTTGCTTGGTGGTAGAGCACACGCTAAAGGTCCCAGGTGCAGCCCCTGGCATCTCCAGGTAGGGCTGGGAGAGACCCCTGCCTTAAACCCTAGAGAGCTTCTGCCAGTGTAGATAATGCTTAGATAAATGGACCAGTGATAAGGTAGCTCAGTATCGGGTAGCTTTATATGTCAAATACGTATTTTGATAGATAAAAATATACAGCAACCTGCTTAAGGAGCCATGAGAGCAGTAGTGGACGCTTATCCTTCTGCTGCATCTTGAATCTGGATAATTGTAACTTGGTATATTCATCCTTTCTGTCCCACTTCATCCATATGATGAAGTGGGCTCTTTATAAAAGCTCATGGTACAATCAATTAGAGCTGACACCCAATTAAACAAAACTTAGTTGATTAATTGTATGTGTTTAGTTGTTAATTGATTAATCAAATTTGCATACATTTGCATATGAACAAAGCAATAGCACTGTTGAGAAAAGCTCACTTATGATGCAATCCTATCCCCCGACAGCGCTGGTGCTGAGGTCTCGGTGCCGGCGCTGGGTGTTGTGAATATGCTGTAAAGCACGTTATTGACACATGGAGAGTAAGCGGCACTGGCGCCAGGGTTTGCACCACCACTCCGCCCCGGAGTCCAGCACCCTGAGCCACAGAGCAGGTACATTCTGCACCGGGCAGTGTTGGGACTGGGGGGTGGGCGGGGAGGAGGTGTAATGGGTGGGGAGAGGGTGGAGAGGGGGCGGATCAGGCCTAGGAAAGGGTGGGATCCGCGTCCTCAACAGACGCCATATCCTATACGGTACTTCCTCCCAATGAGGCTTCTTGGGTCAGCGCCGCCAAATTAGCTGGCACTGACCTGAGTAGCCCCATAGCGGAGGCTGGGGCGTTACTCAGGGTAAGGAGATGAATGTCCCCTTACTCCGAGGAGACCCCCCAGCCCACTCCTCCAGCACTGGATACAGTGTGGGCCTGGCGCCCACGCTGCACCGGTGCTGGATGGGATTGCACTGTTAATTGGTTAAATGCTGCAGCTCCACAGGATAAACCTGTTAGCCTCTAGGTTGTCACAGCACTCTCTGTCTTTGCGGCAACAGGTTAATGTAGCTCTTCTGGGATTTCAAACAAGATGTTCCACAATATGAGTCTCATTGAGGCAGAGTTTTATGATACTCTTTATCTGTCATTTCTCTTCACCGTGATCCAAAGAGCCCCTTAGGCACACTGAATGAAACGCTTGAGCAGGCACACCAGAGCAATCTTACTCCCCCTCTGTTGCAACTTCTTGGAGCCGTTGGACGTTATTTCTGAAGGTCCTCTGAGTTGAGAGTGGCTTGTGCAAAGTTGGGGACGCTTGTTGTTTGACCTTTTGGCATGTTTATCTTTTAGGTTTACTATAAGAGTCAAAAAACTGAGTTGGGACAGGTTCCCTCGCTGCTTCAGGTTAAGTGGAAAACACTGCGAAGGAGATCAAGATGCTCCATATGTAGAAAACTACCTGGCACCAATTCCAATGTCTTTTTGGTGCCAGTTGAGCATTGCCCAGCCATTATAGCATGCAGTGTAACTATTTTACATTTTTGGTTTTATCTGCCACCCTCCTGCTCCTGTAATTGTTGTCATTGTTTGAACTTTTATTGTGTTTTAATCGCTTAACTTATATGCTGCCTTCAAGGGCAGCATAGAACACTTTCAAATAAATGCAAACACTTGGGGTCCTCTTGAGGGGAGAAGGGGCCAGAGTGTCTGTTGGCATGCACGTGATTCTGGATGTGTGAAAGGACAAAACTCCTGGGACACTGGGAGTTAACTAGAATAGCAGGGAACTTATTCAGTTAATCACGTCTGGGGAACTTGTTTTGATTCCCGCTTGTATTTAATCTCCTTGCCAACCACCAGGGATGTGGATTGAGTCTCTGGGTACAAGTCTCAAGACAAGTCCCAAGTCTTTGCCCCCAAGTCCCGAGTCTTGGGTTGCAAGTCCCTATCTATTTAATGGGGAAAACGGGTTTAAACCTGAATAAAATTCGACTTCTTGTAAAAGGCTCCAAGCCTCGAGTCGAGTCTTTCAAGTCTTTTACAGTCACCGAGTCAAGTCATTGATGTGACTTGAGTCCGAGTCAATAGACTCAAGTCTACATCACTGCCAGCCACCCCACCTTTTTGCCATATCCATTTGTTTTCACTACTGTGTGTGCCTTGTCTTGATCTCTTTGCACATACGTACAGTACATCCTTTTTTATTGCTTTGTTCCTTTGGCCCTTTAATAAGCTCCTTTCTGTTTTTGACTGGTTTTCCTGCCTGGTCCAAGTTCATTCAAGAGGGGGCAGGCTGCCACACTTCCCAGATCATTCCAGTTCTACCACTATAAAAAGGGGGGGAAACCCCTGGATTTTGGAGCTCTCTGTTCATCAGGGAGGGAGGATTCCCAAGAAGCCCCTTTGACTTTGGTGTGATAGCTGGTTCCACCTCTGCGCTATTGATGAAAAGGGGGCCTTTAAGAGTGCACAACTGAATGCATAGGCTCTTCCATGCAGTTCGGAGCTCTGCGCGATCAGGGTTCCCAGTCACATGGTGCTGCATGTGTACAGCTGTCCATGTAAGAATCCCCTTTCACACCTTCCACTGGATACATGGAGGTCAGTGAACATGATCCTGCTTCTCTTCCACACATTCAGAATACGCATGGAAGGAAGGTGTGAAAAAGGCTTCTCTCTGTCTCTCTCTCTCTGGCCTGGTTCATCAGCCGCCATGAAGGAAGTATGGAAAGTGGATTCTAGGTTTGAGTGTCCAAGAGATAACTTTTTTTTTTTAGATTTAATAACATGAACTGGTGTAAGTAGTTGGCTTTACAGTTGTGAGAGAAGTACATTAATCTTACATTTCCTGCCTTGTGTGAAAGGAGTGTAATGAAACCTGTTCCTCTTTAGATTTGTGAGATGCCAAATTTTAATCCCTAAATTTTCCTCAGGTAAGTGATGAAATATAAAATATAAACTCGACCATAAATCTGAGTAATAAGACACATTATACAACTTGTATACCCATGGCTGCCTTATTCCAGCACCGATTTAATCAATATCTTTACACAGCTGAGATTGTTGAGGAGAATGTTCTCTTCTGCCTGAGCTGCATAACACCCCAATCCCGGCTCCAGTGCAGCATCTCAGTCATGCCAGAATCATGCCCTAGTTGGCAAAGATGTTGCTATCATAAGAGCTGGCTTAGAGCCAGGACCGGACCTTCCATGAGGCCAACTGAGTGGTCGCCTCAGGCAGCGGATTGGCGGAGGTTGCCTGCTCCATTCACCTGCTGCCCCTCTTCCTTCCTGGATTTGAAAAGGACAAGGGAAACCGAGCGGAAGAAGGCATGGATCCAGTGGCAACGGCACACACCGGATCTTCTCCCCACTTAAAAAACGTTTCCGCTCCTTTTCTGTCCTTGGACGTACGCCACCAAAATAGATGGCGTGTGTTGGAGGAGACCCATTGGCGATCGGGCAGCCGACCAGGAGGTTAAGTGCACAATGTTTTCACTTACCTCCTGCAGGCTGTCCGATCACACGCACCCCACCATAGGACGTAGCATGCGCCTTTTTGGTGCAGCTGCATCGGCACTGGTGGTGGGGGATAGGATTGGGCTGTTAGGATTGGGCCCTCAGGTTCAGCCTGCTTGACCAAGAGTTGAAAAAGCCAGTCTTGGTCTGTCTGTGTCCAACAAGATAATATGTGTGTGTGTGTGATCCTTGACCCTCAAGCAAACCTGTTCCATTAACTCTGTTATGTTGGTGACTCAGTCATCAGAAATAGTATCTTCCTGGGCCATTTCCAGTTCCTTCCCACTGTCATAACATTTTTTAAGGAATGAGAAACCATATCATTGTAGGAAGTTGTGCAACTGTGTGCCTTTCCTGCAACCACCCTAGTAATTGCCAAAAGATCTCAGTCATTTGGGATGAGCTTAAGTGATGTGCAAGGGTGGGGGATTCTGATACCTACCTCCTTGCCCCGATCTGCCAAAATTGATGAATTCCACTGCCACAATAAGGGCAAAGTCAGGCAGACAGACCGTGATAGCTTCCCTCTCAGTTATATGGATTATTTCCTCCAAACCTAGGCTGTATTGGGTAACCAAGGATCTAGGAGGACTGGGGCAAAACTCTGGCTGAGTTCAACCAACAACAGGCAAGTGAAGAGTTAAAACACAGTTTATTAATACACAAAGACTGGGCAGGGGTAGCGTATAGGGGTTCTCCGCTATCCATGTGTCTGTTAATTGATTCTCTGCAGTCATGAGTTCAGTTTCTTGAGGAACAATGTGTAAAAATTATCTACATTTATGAGGATCCTCAAATGAGCGCCTGGAGTTTCCATGAATTTTCAAAATTACTATACTGTAGGGCTCCAGTCCGGATCACCCTGGAAAAAGCGGGCTATGTGCGCAGCACCTTTGATGCGGCAAACAGCAGCAATGGAAGCTGCTCGGGATCAACCCAAGTGGCTCTGCATTAAAAATAGCACCATCTGCATTGCTAAGGCAATAGAGAGCCTGGATTCAAGCTCCAGCGGGAAGGAACGTGCCCACCAAACCTGCATGAGTTTCAACCAGGGCTTTAAAACCTCAGATGCTATCAATGAGGTAAAGGCTGCTATTGCTGGCAAGCAAGCAGCTGAGGGCTTCAACCAGCTCTCCCGGAGACAAGGGAAGCTGGTTAGCCCAGAGAAGCAGCCACATGGAAGGGGAGGGCTTGGGTGAATTAACCCCTCCCTTGCCAACCTCTGTGGGTCTCTAGCAGGGTAGCCAACTTTTAAACAGCTTCCTGTTCTCCTTCCTGCTTGCTTTCCCCTGCTGTGACCTAGCCTTAGGTCGGCACTGACACTGATTCCCTGTGAGAACGCCCCTGATGGACTTTCAGAAAAGTCATTATTTTTTTTAAGTCTTCAAAATAAGCTTTGGGGCATTGTTTCAAGTCTTCTGATCCCAATCAGGGCCTATCCCATTATTTCTTAGGGAAAAAATGTCTCTGCTAACCACGGATTGCTATCTGAGTAAAGTTTTTGGTCTCCGTTATCCTTGGACAACGATGACCCCAGTCATGCAAAGTATAGAACAAGCAGACTTGGCAGATGGTTTGGTTATTAAAAGTGCCCAGGTGCCGATCCTGGGAAAATGCAAGCAACTGATTACAGGAAAACCTAAAAGTAAAATAGTTCCCTAATGTCCCTTCGCTCATTGATCCTGATCTGTAGTTATATTCCGCAGGACCTTCCAGGTTCCATTACACCCTGCTGATCCCCGATGCAGCAGGTGGGACTGGCCATGGTCAGATTCACTCTGTGAGAGCGAGATCAAAATACACCTGAGCATCCTTGGGTTGCTTTTGAACTGTGGTGCTGGAGAAGACTCCTGAGAGCCCCTTGGACTGCTAGGAGATCAAATCAGTCAATCCTAAATGAAATCAACCCTGACTGTTCCCTGGAAGGACAGGTACTGAGGCTGAAGCTCAAATATTTTGGCCACCTAATGCGAAGAGAGGACTCTCTGGAGAAGACTCTGATGCTGGGAAAGATTGAAGGCAAAAGGAGAAGGGGAAGGCAAAGGATGAGATGGTTAGACAGCATCACCGATGCAACGAACATGAAAATGAGCGAACTCAGGAAGATCGTGGAGGACAGGAAGGCCTGGCGGGATATGGTTCATGGGATCACGAAGGGTCGGACACGACTTAACGACTGAACAACAACAAGCCTAGGTTCAGTGAGGTTCTGGGTCTGTCTACTTGCCCTCTGACATGGTCAGGACAGCTTGGGTGCTCAGCTGGCTGCTGGCCTACGCCAGTTTCAGCCGGTGGGCTTGCTAGGGGCTTTTGTTCTTTGTGGACTCGGACAAGACAAGCAACCCCTGAACTACCTGTCTGCTTGGCCGTACAGTCTTGCTGCAGTGGGAAGGACTGGTTTCAAAGTGTCTCAGGGAAACGTCTTTCCAACTGAACCTTACACTGAGGCCTTCCTTCAGGGAAATAGATGAGTAACAGAAAGGAGCAAGGGAGCTTTCAATCCTCACAGCTTACACCACAAATCCATACTAGCAGCACCCCTCCCAGGAACTAGGGCAACTCGGGGATAGGAAGGCGTGCCTTGAGCAGGAGAGCTACGCACTGCTGCAATAGTTGTTGTGTCAAAAAGGAGCTCTAAGAGGTCAGAATCTGGCCACACCAGAGGGGATGACTTCTTACTAGCAGCATGGGCGAGCCTATGCCTGCTCTCTACTTCTTGTTTGTTTAGTTCTGACCCCCGAAGCCATGCACCTGGTCCTGTAAGTGTGTCACAGCCACGCATCGCTAATGAGAAATGGCAGCGCTCGGCTCCCTGCCAGGTTTAAGATCTCCTATGTGCTTCTGGATAAAAAATTTAGTCTCCCATACTAGACTGTCAACTATCATAACATTTTATACATCACTTCTTGTGACTCATTCAGTACTGGTGCAGGTTGGTGTGTGTGTCTGTGTGACCGCGCAATCCTGCAGGGGGCACCGGTGCCGGAATGAGCATTCTGGCGTCGGGAGACACCGTGAATGTGCTGTAAAGCTCGTTTGCGGGAGTAAGGGAAGCCGGCACAAGGCCGGCCTCCCTCACTCTGGCACCAGACCAGGATGCGGATGGTGGCGGAAGGTAAGTGTTCCGTCGCCAGCTGCATGGGCAGGCCGGGCAAGGGAGGGTGGCCATTGGCCTAGCCGACCCGGGAGGGGGTGGGGGATGGCCTCAGCCATATCCCCGTCTCTGCCAGGCCATCTAGGCCGTTACACGGCCTCCTCCGACTTTCACCTGTTATTCAGCGCAATCCACTAAGGATCCGGCCTGCGGCCTAGGGCCGTCCGTTGTATCCTGTGCATCGGCGGCCATTCTGCCGCCGGGCCAGAGGTCTACTCGGGGAAGGGGATGCTGAGGGTATTTTGTGGCGGGGGAGGTCGTGGAAGAGGGCGAATCAGGCCTAGGAGAGGGGCAGGCTCGGCGGAGGAGGCCTCCACCAAATCCTGTCCCCCGTCCCATGCTTGAAAGCTTGACATGGGGCTTCTTGGATTTGCGTCAGCCATTTAGCTGGCGTGCCTCCGAGTGGCCGCATAGGGGCCTGAGGAGACCTCCAGCCCCACGCTGGATACAGCGGAGCCTGCCCCGGTGCCACTGCGTCCCAGCGTGGGGCTTTGGATAGGATTGGGCTGTTATTATGGTTTGCAGTTAGCATATGTATCAAGCATATTGATTAAACTTAATCTTTTTATATACTAATGAAGTCATTTATTTATAAATACTGGACCATTCTTTGATCAGTCAATGCTCAACCCTAATATAGCATTTAAACCTTGGTAAGTGTGTTTTAATGAAATGTTTTACCTGATCAAATATTTCATTTCAAATATTTTTAGCTGTAGGAAAAGCATGTGAGATGTTTTATACAGCGCATGAGATGACATGAGAACTTCTTGCTAAATTAGATCCCAGTCACTTTAGACATCGGAAAACTTAGTGGAAAGCTGACATCTCTGTTGATGCTTCAAGGAAAGGTTATTAATGCCAGATATAAGCTTTGCTTCAAGATTCACTTCTCTGACAGATGGACGCAGTTTTCTGTTGAACGGAGCAGTGAGCACCAGGTTGCAGATCCTTTAATGTCCTAAGGTGGTCTTCTGTGAGAGGAAGAAACCCTATTTGTACAAGTGGGGAGGGGTGATTTTTGTGAATCTTCCTTTCCCATTCTTCTGCACCCCCCCACCGTGCCCCCTTTCCAAATTTGTTCCTGAGGGTTGCAAGATCCTTGAGAGCAGGGCCTCTCAGAGGAATTTTATCAGGGGGTACGAAGTTTCTCTTGGGCCCCTTCCTAAAGGGGGAGGGGGCAAAATGGGGCAGGGGAGGGCAGCAATGGCCAGAAAAGTCTCTGGAACCCAGGTCTACGAGGCTTCCCGATGTGGCGCCCAGGTCTACTCGCTCGGTAGACCTGGCCTTCTGGTTGGCCTGGCTATCGTCTTTCACTCTCCATGAGGCCAGCTGAGATCCCAGGAAATTTCTGGGGCCCCTCCATTGGCTCCTGGGCCCCCTTTTTGACCTTGGGCCCGGGTACAATTTACCTCCTTTAGCCCCCTCTCATGGGCCCTGCTTGAGAGCATATATTCAGGGGGTTCTCAGTGAACTGCAAAGGAAAAGGGAGATCAGCAAAGATCTCCCCTCCACAAATGGGACGTCTTCCACTCGTGGAAAAAGACCTTAGGATACGAGCTCATAATCTCATGCAGCATTCACAAGCAATTTGATGGGAGTGACTGGCTCATGTGACAGAAATCTCTCTGTAGCTCACTCTCCGGGTTGTTTTTATTCTGACTACCGGTATATGCTGAATACTGCCAGTGTATTTATGAATAATTCATGCTGTTTGTTTGTTTTTTGATCTGCATTCCTGCAGAGACCATTCATTCACAATTTACCATGGAGTCCTTAGTCAGTCAGTGAATGTGTGGGATTTTTTTTAAAATCAAAACTGAAGGACTTTGACCATTTGTATAGGTTTTCTATCTTGGTACTTTCTACCCATGTGAATTATTGGCAGGAACTGCTGCTTTGAGTCAGCAGTAGCCTTCCCCATGTTCACATGTTGTTGTTGTTGTTGTTGTTGTTAATTAGCACTTGCATATTGCTTTTCAGAGTTTGAAGTACAGTTGGACCTCCGTATCCGTGGGGGTTCCGTTCCGGATACTGAAATCTACATAAAACGAAATCGCTTTAGCACGGATACGGGGGTCACTGTAAAAACTTGGGGGAAAAGGTTAAAAATAGGGTTCCTTAACTTTTGGCTGGCAAACTGCTCCATTTGCAGGGCTGTAGAGAGTGAAATCATGCTCCTACAGCCTCTTCTAGGTTGCACAACTTCCCTCTCCCTTCCCCAGGCTTGCCCCAATGCATTCTGGGGTGACATTGGGGACGGGAGGGGGAAGTCGCATATCCCAGAAGAGGCTATAGGAGCGCAATTTCACTCTCTACTGCCCTGCAAATGAAGCAGTTTACCAGCCAAAATGTAAAGAACACTATTTTTAACCGTTTTTTCAGGTTTCTACAGTGATCCCCGTATCTGCATTGAGACAAATCCGCGGATCCCAGATCTGCGGATAGAAAGGGTCAACTGTACTTCATATGTATTATCTTGTAACCCATACAGCAACTTTGTAAGGTGAGTACGTAGTCTTATCCCCATATTGTTGCTGAGGCTGAAAGGGAATAGATTGCCTAAGGCTGCTTGGTGAATTCCTGGCAGAGGCAAGATTCAAGCTAAGGGCTTCCTAATTCATATGTCAGTTACGTAGTCACTATGCTACACCCAGCTGTTATGTCCTTATATAAGCTAGTTGGAAATGCTTGTGTAGAAGGGTGGGGTGTAAATGTTCAAAATAAACACAACCTTCATGAATGAATATCTAGAGAATGCTACTCTGGAGCAACTGCCCTTAATGGTACAACTTCCTTGTTCCTCTCTGCTGCTCTGAGTCCTGGAAGGACCAGGTACTACCAGAAGTCTGGTTTCGATGTTGTGAGTGCAACTTGGAAGCTTGGGAGGCCCACACCCTTTCCCCTGCTCTTATTTATTTAAGCAGTTTTTCATCCTACCTGTCCCTCCAAATAATTGGAGCACTCAGGGTTCTTACCTCTTTCACTTGAAAGCCAGGGGAATCCTGGTTTGCTAAACCACAGTTCTGTCTGAACCTGGAGCTATTGCTTAGTTGTGGTTTATAAATACAGTACTCCCCCCATATCCACTGGGGATATGTTCCAGGCCCCTCTGTGGATACTTGAAACCGTGGATAAGAGTGAACACCCCCTCCATGGGTTCCTGAGGGGGGCCCGCCCTGCCTCCCCTGCGGGCAGGCATGCTCTTTCCCCCCCCAGCTCTTATTTTTCTTTCAGCAAGTTTTGTTTCTTCCTTAAAACAAACAGAGAAGCAGCCTCCATTGCAGGCAAGTAGAACGAGACTAAGTCCTAGAGAGGCGCTGCAAGACAGAAACCTTGCAGAGCCTCTCTAGGACTTAGTCTCGTTCTACTTGCCTGCAATAAGCAGCCAGAGGCTGCTTCTCCTGTTTGTTTAAGGAAGAAACAAAGCTTACTGGGAAAAAAGTAAAAGCCTGGGGGGGGGGGGTCCCTGCGATCCGTGGATAACTGAAACCATGGATAGCGAATCCGTGGATATGTGGGCCCACCTGTAGCCTTACCAGCATCCCCGAATCGAGGCTGGCTTTGGCCTAGAGTGGACCCAAGCTGCTCCCAAGTGTGCACCGCAGCTGCCCAATGGGGTTCCGGCTTCCGGAACTTCTGGTCAACAACGCTACAGATGCCGGAACCCCATTGGGCAGCCACAGTGCACACTTGGGAGCGGCTTGGGTCTGCTCTAGGCTGAAGCCAGCCTCGATTCTGGGACGCTGGTAGGGCTATTTATAAACCACAGTGAAAGCAAGACTGAGATTCAGCTCTAGTTTTCACATTCTGGCTTCTGCTTCATCATGGTTTGTAAACCACAGTTAAGCAACTGCTCCAGATTCGAATGAGCCACTGTTCCAATTAGTGGGCTTGGACATTGCTTCCTTTCTCTCCCTTTGTCTTTGTGCCCTACAGTTCTGGTTGTGGCAAACCATAGTTTGAATGGGCACACTTGTTCATGCTTGCCTGCAAACCAGAATGAAATCCTTGTTTGCAGTCCCTGGTGTGCTGACAAGCTGATAACATGTATTCTGATGAACCAGCAAACTAGAATGTGCAAAAAAAATACGGAGGATTGGAAGTCATGCGCATGAACTAAGGTTCCTCAAGGCTTAATCATATCATTCCAAATCTTGTGTGGCATTTCATCTGAATGGGTCCATTGCATAGAGTCACCTTTGCCTTTATTTTAACCAAGTGTGAAATCCTCTAGTTTTCTATTTGCTAGATAGGGAAGGCAAGAACATAAATCCGCATTCTCTTATCAGTCTATGTGAGTTTTTTATGGGCTTGCAGAAAGGGCAGAACTGAATTCTAGTGTATTCTGTTTTTCCTGGTCAGCTCAGAAGAATATGTTTATTGAAGCTGCTACAGTGATTAACACAACACTGTGAATTTCCGCATTTGATCATGAGAGCTATGCCCAGCGGTTTGTCCTGATAAGCAGGAATGCTGGAAGCTGGCTTTCCGCCACTGAGCCAGCTCTTGTTAATTTATAAGTGTAATTTATGTTAATTATTTTGACTTTAAATTCCTAGATGAATTTTGGATATATTTGTCTAAAACATGTCCCCTGTGGATTGCAGTGCGCTTCCTCCACAGCCATCAATATCATCCAGCATATATTTCAAACAGTAGTCAAGCATCTCTTCTGACAGCCTCCATGTCTGATGCCATCTCTTCTCTCGTCCCTATCACCATTTTTCCAATGAGTTGACACAATTTCTAAAAGTAGTGAATATATTTTAATTCTTAATTTAACCGGTACAGTCAATCTGTTCCTCTGGAATGCTTTTCCCTGTTCACATTAAAAGCAAGTTTCAGAGCATTTAGTTTCTGTGTACTTCACAGAGCCATTTAAGACGTGTATGTGTTTTTTTTAAGACTCTGACGTGAATGTGACTGACTGTTCAACACACGCACACCTGTCTGCTCGTTGTTGTGAAATCTTGTTCCATCTGCTTCGTAGATCCACATTGGTGGGTTGAATGCTGGAGCAGTCTGCTTTCTTGTGTCACATTCACAGAAGTGTGTCTTGCTGTTCTTGTTCCACATTTTAGTCTTTGGGGGAGGGGGGTTGTTTTGAATCCTCATGGGATGTACATTACGGCACAATCCTATGCTTGCGCGGCACCGGTGCAGCATGCGCTGCACTGGCACTAGGTGTTGCAAACCTGCCAGAAAGCATGTTGCGACAGTGTAGGAAGTAGGGCCACAGGTGCGAAGGTCTACACTGCCCCAGCAGTGCCAATGCAGGCCATGTGGAAAAAAACCTGAAGTGTGCATCTGCTAGTTGATGGCCTTGTTTTGGTGTCAGTTCCATTCACTGCAGAGCACATGGTTTCCAAATGGAAAAGGGAAGACATTTGGTGAGTGAAAGGAAGGAAAGCATAAAGAAACCAAGTGACCTAATCAAGAAATACCGGTATGTCCAGCAAGGGGTTAAGCAGCAGTCCGTATAGCTGGAAAATAAGAGGATCAGCAAAGTGCAGATGAGCACTCTGTTTCAGTAGGTTCCCACTGAATCTTGCATTGTCACCATGTGACATGACTGGGACCTTGTAGGCTTCTGGGTTTTGGTGTACAATAAATGAGTCTGTGGGTAGGTAGGGTGAATTCACAGAGGCCATACCTGTGGTTGCAGATGCTTCCAGAAAATTGCCATATCTGGAGAAGCTAGTACACTTTTACTTGGATGTCCAGTGCCAGGAGATTCCTAGCCCCCAATCCTGACTGGTGTCTGGGAGGAGGAGAGTCTCCTTCATCCTTTGAAGAGGATGCCAAAGGTCCTGTCTTGAAATTGGAATCTTGGAGAATTCCATTGGCTGCTGCAGGAGTCATGATGATAGCCTCACGGCTCACTTAAGAAATCTAGAGCTGTGGTGATTTTCTCAACTCTTTGAGTGAGCTGCGCATAGGGTTAAGGAAACGTAGACTTGCTGCATAATGTTTCAGAGTGAACTTTGTTTCAGAGTGAAGCTACTACGACTCCCAGGGCAGCCAGGATCCCTCCAGGTGTCGGGAGGGGGGGCTCAGCATGTGCCCATGTCAGCCCATCCTCTGAAGCCAGTCCAGTATTACTTTAAAACAGTGCCAAATTGCTTGTCTCTCCCCAATGATCACTGTTCACCAACTCAACTGTCTGCCTATCCTATGATCGTCCTTCCTGTTTTGGACCAGACCAGTCCATGACCATAGATTCAAATTATTTGAAACTTAACAAGTTTCCATATACTGTATTAGAAAAGGGGAAATGAAATGCAGTCCTTTTCAGCGGAACGTGGATAAGTCCTGTTGTCACAGACAGCCTGGAGCTCCTTGCTCATCAGCTGCCTCCCAGGTTCTGAGCCTCCTCATTGGCCTTTGGTTTATCTGCACTCTCAGACCCGAGGCTCCGCCCCTTCCCATTTCCTGGGTCCTACCCCCAGGCCCTTCATCATAGCTCGCCCCTGCTGCACCCACATCTCTGCAGGCTTTGGCCACGGCTTCCAGCTGCATTACTGGCTGCCCCGACTGCCCTGTGCCAGGGGGTTTGCCTGGGCCAGGCGTGGAGTTGCCGCCGCTCCGGCGGCCAAGGGTGCGGTCAACGGCTGCCACTCGGTGTCAGCTTCTGCTTCTGCTGGCCCGGCCCAAGTTTGTCCTGCCGAGCACGGTGAGCCGCCTGCCGACCGTGGCGTCTGCCATGCACTGGTCCGCACAGCCTCCACTGGACGCAGCCTCCTGGTTTCCGCCCGGCGAGAGCTGGGGCCAGAGGCAGATACACAGCTTGACCCCCCAGGAGTTCCCGGGAAGTGAGTCAGGCGGGGCAGACCCCCCAACAATATACTGCTTTTCTGGTACTCAAAGCAGTGTACGACATAGAAATAAAACATACAGAAGATAAAACATCTGAATAAAAACATTAGAATAAAACCATTAAAACAGTTAAAAATGTTAAGATACAATAGCAGATTAAAACGTTCACCAGCTATAACATAAAAGCAGCAATATGAATTAAAATCGGTCCCTAGGAGGTTCCTCCCTCCTCAAAAGCCAAGTGAAACAAATATAGGTTTTTAAACCTATTTTCAGCTACTAATTACCCCAGCAGCTACCATGCTTTGGGGAGGGGGAAAGAGGGCAAACTGCAGGTAGCATTAATGGTAATGGTCAAGGAAGGTACACAGGAGACATGGGGAGAGTAAGTTTATTGAAACCTTATGAAATGTGGAGGCCCTGAAGTCGTCCTATATCCCACAACAGATGATTAGTATTGATGATCAGGATGAGCTCTGTGGATGCACGTACAATGAATGCTAAAGCTCTAATCAACCTGCCACCTGTTTACATAAAGGTAGTATTTGAATTCAGAAGAGGAAAATGGAGCTGAAAGGCAGCTCTTGTCTTGCCAAGCTTCTATTAGTCATCTGGTGGGCCCAGGAGAAGCTCTCTGGCATAGATTGATATGTGTCACACCATTTCCTGAGTTCAGACTTTTTATTTTCCCCAAACACCATTCGTATTCAATGTTTGTAACTGAACATTTTTGCTTTTTATTTTATTTTATTAATATTTAATTAATATTTATTTTATGAATATTATTCAATTTTTTAATTGAAGACTTCTGTGACGTGAGATTGCTTTTCCTTTATAATGTTGGTTGTAGCATGGTCTGGTAACATCTTCCCAGCCAGTTAGGTTTGCATTTGACAATGTTCAGAGTGTATGAACGAAACTTTATGCAGTTTTAAGATCTTTATTGTTTTGTTTGATTTTTAATAAATATAAACATAATTTTCTTGTGACCTTTTTCCCCCTGTTTGAAGATGATTTTTTCTTGTAATATTTTTGCTTTTTGTTTTTGGGAGTGATTGTAAAAAATACCTTTGCTGTTTGAAAAGAGCACCCAAATGGTCGTTAAAGATAAGTCTGACCCACCGTATTGATCCTAAATATTACTCAAAAGTACGTCCCTCTAAGTTCCAGTCAAAATAAATCTGGTTGATTTCATTGGGACGTACTTCCAAGTAGTATGCATGCTTACTATTCTTTCTAAGGCTTCAGTTCTATACAGTACAGAGTTTTCTGGGAGTATAAGCAACACTGAACTCAGGGGAACTTACTTGAAAGGCCTTATTGTCTTTCAGCCACAGTTCCCCACCTGTAAAATGGGAATAATTATTACCTAGTTTGAAGAGCTCTCACAAAGAGATATATTTATATATAAAGCATGTTGCTATTTGTAAAGGAAACCCAACTTTTTAATTTTATTTGCTTAGAAAATATCCAGGAGACTGAAATATGTTGTCACTCGTGCAAAAATTCATTCTGTTGAGTATACTGTAGTCAGAGCAAATCTAAGAGAATTGGCTTCCTGTACTCTGGATGCGAGCAGTTGCAGTCTTGCAGTATAGCAGAAACAATGTGAGACAGACAGAATTGGATAAAATTTGAGTTGCTTCATCAAGCTTTGGTAGACTAGAGCTGAAGTTAAATTGCCAAGTAAAACTATTTCTTAAAACAGTAATAAGAGGCTCGTATTTCAGGTTTGCTTCCAGCACAATGCTCTCATACTGAGCTTTTTCTCCTCGCTTACACCCTATTGCATCAGCCACTGAAGGGGTTGGTAAGGTTCAGAACAGGGTAACTTAAGTGATCAGTGGGTTGGAACACCCTCCTTAGGATAGGCTAAAAAAGCATTTGGGGCATTTAGAACCGCATGATAGAAATCTACCAAATTTAATTGTGTGGAAAGATTGATTAGAGAAGTTTTTCTATTTCTTTCATACAAGAGCTCTGGATCATCCAGTTAAATTGGGTCAGTAGCAGGTTCAGGAGAGGAAGGTCCTTGTTCATGTCATTAACTTATTGAATTCGCTACCACAAGATGTGACAATGGTTGCTAATGATAGCTTTTAAAAAATATTAGATGGATTCACTGCGGATATGATTATAATTTGTGGTTGTTATTAGCCATGATAGCTAAACCAGGGGTTCTCAACCAGTGGTACTAGTACCACCAGTGGTACTTCGGCCGACTGCTGGTGTGTTACTCTGACTGCTGGACTGCCAGAACCCCGTTCCGACGTGGTGCTTGTGGCGGTGCGTTTCCACTCCCGAGAGGCTCCTGCCTTTGGCCAAGCCTCTCAGGAACGCTGAGAAGGGCCCTCTCACCCCACCCCCAGAGCCTCCTACCTGTGTTTTCTGGCTTCTGAAAACCCAAAGTAAGTAGTGATTATGTCATTGCCAGTCGCTTCCGGTGGTATGCAGCAGGAGATTGGCGCCGGAGGCGGTACTTGGCCAGGAAGAGGTTGAGAACCCCTGAGCTAAACAGAACCTCCATATACAGAAGCATGTCCCTCTGATTGTCAGAATCTGGGGCAGCCATCACGTTTATGCCTCACTTGTCAGCTTCCAGAGAAACGAGATCAGCTGCTGTTGGAAACCAAATACTGAATTAAATGGAACTTTGGACTTCTGCTGCAAGGCAATTATGTTCTTTGGAAACTTTAAAAAGCGGGGCGAAGTTTTACAGACTTATGTGTTGTTTTTTTCTTTGTTTCACCAGGTGGAAGCAACTTGTTAATTTTCATGACTGTCTCCAAACTTGCACAAAGCATAATTAATTGAGACATACGATACCTTTTCCCCTTAGAGTCAAAAGTAGAATGCTCGTCTGGCCGGCTTGCATGAATAATCCATCACTGTGAATCATTAACTTACAAGACAGGCTACAGTAATTGATGTCTTTATATGCAAGCTGTAGAGGCATTCAGGGAAATAATTTATTTCTCTTGCTGGCAAATGTTTTAATTCATTTATTTACTTTATCAGGCTTCACTTGCTAAACAGCATCGTGCTGTAACCCGTAACTCAGGCGTATTAGAGGTTAAATGCTTCACTGAGATGAAATACTAAAAATATATAGATGCAGTATATTAGCTCAAACTTTCTACAGAATAACGGGGGTGTTGAGTGCAGAAGAAAGAAATATGTTGTTCTCTGAAACTGTACCATTCTGGTCCTGGAGACGTTAATGTTTGATTCTTCACATCTTTAGCACTATATGCATTTTCTTAAGAAAAGTACATATAGTGTAAGTACAGTTTATAGTCGTAACTCTGGGGGTGGTAGCAGTGATTCCCCAATGTGCCTTATTCTCTACTTCAGTGTGGCAACAATGGAAAGAACTCCCTTAAAGCAGAGTGAACTTTTGTCTTTCTCTTTCTTACACTGCAGCGCCCCCACTGCAGCTGGCTAGAGGGTGGTACTGCAGCCACCAACCTAGAAGGAATCTGGCAATCCCCGAAAATAAGACAGTGTCTTATATTAATTTTGACGCCAAAAAATGCAGTAGGTCTTATTTTCAGGGAGGTCTTATTTTCAGGGAAACAGGATAGAGAGGGACACAGTGGGTTCCAGCTGGTCCTGTAAACTTGCTGTCTCTGGCCTGGCTCCCCAGTTTGAACAACTTGTTGCAGAAACACTGACCAAGGTCCTGACTAGATATGCACTTCAACATGTCAATTTGTCCTGGGACAAGGACCTATACCTCTAAGTGGCAAAGGTATTCTTGCTCTTTCATCAGAATCAGGCTTCACTGAATTTCCACTTTCAAAACAGAAACAATTGAATAGCAATATTGGCTCAGAGGAATTGTCACCTGACTTTCTAGGCCTGGGATATTTACTCTGGCAAACACAAGGCCTCTGAAAATAAATAGCTGCTGTTCATTCCTTTTAGGAGGTGAAAATACTCGCAGTCACTTTGGATTTATTTTAGAATAAGGCCTGTCCAAAAACAAAAAGAAGCAAAATTAAATCTATAAATCAGTGGCGTTCCTTCGGAATCTGTCAAGTGCCGCTTGGATTTTGGAGCTGTTGCCTTATTAATAGGAGTTAAATGCACTAAGCAAATATGATTATAAAACGGGCTACTGGGTACCGTATTGTCCCGAGTATAAGACGCACCTGATTATAAGACGCACCCTTAAGGTTTGGTGCTATTAAAAAAAATTAATTAAATCACTGGCATTATTGCAACAGCCTGATTATAAGACGCACCCCTAGTTTAAAAACTTAAATTAGGAGAAAAAAGTGAGTCTTATACTCAGACCAATACGGTATATAAAAGGAACAGTGACTTGTGCTCATTTGCAAACCTCAGCAAGTGTTCAGACTCCTCCAACTTCCTGGCTTCTCTACTGACAGGTTCTCCTGTTCCTCCGCCAGGTTTCTGTCCCATCAAGACTTAATTCATTCGTGAAATTTGCAACCTCTGTTTGTGGTGATGGTCTCTAGATAGCTCTAAAAGGGGATGAATTTGTGGATACATGACCAATGTATACATGACCAATACTCCTTTCAGAGGAGTATTAAAACAGACAAAAGAAAATATTTCTTTACCCAGTGTGTAATTAGTTTGTTGGAAGGAAAGCTATGGCAAACTTAGACAGCATAATAAAAAGCAGAGATATCACCATGCCAACAAAAGTTCGCATAGTCAGGGCGATGGTGTTCCCAGTAGCAATGTATGGTTGCGAGAGCTGGACCATAAGGAAGGCTGAGCGCCGAAGAATAGATGCTTTTGATCTGTGGTGCTGGAGAAGACTCCTGAGATTCCCTTGGACTGCTAGGAGATCAAATCAGTCAATTCTAAATGAAATCAAGCCTGACTGTTCCCTGGAAGGACAGATACTAAGGCTGAAACTCAAATATTTTGGCCACCTAATGCGAAGAGAGGACTCTCTGGAGAAGACTCTGATGCTGGGAAAGATTGAAGGCAAAAGGAGAAGGGGAAGGCCAAGGATGAGATGGTTAGACAGCATCACCGATGCAACAAACATGAAAATGAGCGAACTCAGGAAGATAGTGGAGGACAGGAAGGCCTGGCGGGATATGGTTCATGGGATCACAAAGGGTCGGACACGACTTAACGACTGAACAACAACAACAAATTAGTTTGTGGAACTCCTTGCCGCAGGATGTGGTGATGGCACCTGGCCTGGATGCCTTTAAAAGGGGATTGGACAGATTTATGGAGGAAAAGTCCATCACAGGTTATGATGGGGATAAGCAACCTCCTGGTTTTAGTAATAGGCTATCTCTTAATGCCAGATGCAATGGAGTGGCAACAGGATACTGGTATCTTGTTGTCTTGTGTGCTCCCTGAGGCATCTGGGGGGGCCACTGTGTGATACAGGAAGCTGGACTAGATGGGCCTTTGGCCTGATCCAGCAGGGCTCTTCTTATGTTCTTATGTAAGCCCTATTCAGACATATGTCTGCCCATGGAGACAAATGCATGACTGCGTCTTGGGAGCATGACAATGATGCATATGCTTAGCCCTACCGCTAAGGTATATCGTAATAAATAAATAAATAAATTTTGATCCGTTCTTTCTTGCAGGATAGGTGATCTTGTAGCAACAGCAGTGTTATCCTGGGTGGTGTAGGATTCAGTGATTCCTAGAAAAATGTGGTGAACTTAATTGGCAGTAGAGTCCAGTGAAATGATTCACCCAAGCACACACAAGAAGGGGGAAAGATCCAGGCAAACTATGCATGCCAATCTACATACCTCATGCATTGCCATCACCCCATCAAAGCAGAAAAAGAAGAAGATCTAGGGCTAATGGGAGTTGAGGTGGCCACAAGTGCAGCTGAAGTTGCCTTCTACTGAATCTCTCATTGGTTTCTCTAGCTCAGTACACTGTTTGACAGTGGCTTTCCAGGTTTTCTCACAGCGTCCTTTCCCAGCCTTACCAGAGATGCCAGGCATTGAACATATATTTTTCTGCATGCAAGCATGTGCTTTACCTTTCTATATGCAAGCACAAGCTTCAGCCCTTCCCCAAGAACTGTTGTTTGGGTCGTTTTTGCTCCGATGCCTTTCTTGCATATACACCAGTGTTCAATTCAGTATCTTCACTATCTTCTGCTGCCTCATAAGCTCCTCCCCTCCACAGCCAAGCAGTCTACTTACCTACCTGGCCGAGTTGACGCAAAAAACAGGGATACCTTCTTAGCAAGGCCCATCTTGAATTGTTAGGGCTGAAAAGGAATTGTGCATGCCTTTAATCCTCTTGTCTGAATTAGTCTGAGGATGTGATCATGAAAGCCTCTTAATACCCCCTTCCCTCAATAATCCTCAATATCCAAATAGCGTGGAATGCTAGACGTTTGAAATAGAGAGCTCTTATAATGACTGACAAGTTAGCTAATCTACATTGTTGAGAGGATATCATCCATCATGTTGATGAATGGTTGCTGACATTTTTCAGGATGCCATTCCTGCTGCCAAATAAACAGATCATAAATGCCTTTTGGAGCTTGAAATATTTATTGATGCCTCCTCGCTTGTGTGCCAAGCTAAGAATGCCAAATGGCGGGCAGGCTGGCAGCCTTCTTTCTCTTGCCCCCAAGAATGTATTCCTCTAACAATTGGTATTTGAAGACTAGATCCTGAAAACCTGCTTTTGTATTGACTGTTTTGTGTCTTATCACAATGGGTTCCATTAATTTCAGCGGAAAACCCAGTGTTACTCAGCACACAAAAAAAGAGGATTAGGATCTGGCTGTCAAGCAGTGGTTTTTGTCATTGTAACGTGGTCTTTCAACTCATGTGATGGTTTAAATTTGACAAAAAGGTGACACTGCTGCCGAGGCTTGATAGGAGACAGAGGAACTCTGTGAGCATGTGCAGTGGAGGAATTGTTCCCCAGGGAGAAGCAGATAGCATCAGTGCTAACCATAGTTGCTTCCACAGTATAGCCCTTTAGCCCCTGCTGAGACATTGCTTTTCTACGACTACCTGGAAGTGGAATTAATACAGGGATTTCACACAGCTTTTAATATAGCACTATATTACCCAGCAATGCCTTTCCCCATGTTCAAGATCCTTCTACAATGTTTACTCACACACACACACAAGTAAGTTCTGTTCAGCAAAGAATTAAAAATATCCATCTTGTACGTTTTATGCATTGTTAGGCTTACCAGATCTCCAACTGGGACAGAGTGCTAGACCTTTAGGAGAAGGAATGTGGGCAGGTGTAGCTTGTTAAACCTCGGAGCACAATCCTAGGCATGTCTACTCAGAAGCAAGCCCCACTGATCACAATGGGGCTTGCTTCTGGGTAGATATGCCTAGGATTGTGCTCTAAGGTTTAACAAGCTACACCTGCCCACATTTCTTCTCCTAAAGGTCTAGCACTCTGTCCCGCTTGGAGATCTGGTAAGCCTATGCATTGTAATGCTTCTTGATCAGCTGGAAATCTGAAATCGTGACGAATTGTCCCTTAATTACCTAACTTCTGGTTCTTGTGGGAGATGGCGATGGTCAAATCACTGGTCTTTTTCCATTTCTTTTTGTTGTTTTGTTTCATAGCTAAGTAGCTATATTTTACTATGAGAGAAAAGAATTGTGGAAGGAAACTAGTAATTTCACTCGCACACACCATGCAGAACAGATGATGATGTAAGGGGCAATCCGTCAACCTCTCTAAACATGAAACAGTAAAACAGGATGGCTCTGAAAACAGGAAGTGTTCAAATAAAGGCCCAAGAGCCCTTAAAAGTCTTAGTGTCACTTTGCTGTAGCACTGCAATTGTGCTTTATTACCAAAAAATTGCCACAAATCACGTCTAGAAAAAAGAAAACCCAGGAGAGCAACACAGAAAACACATGAATGCAACAATGTGTGACCTTCCCATAAAAAGTGGGCGAGCAAAGGATTACTGTTCAGATAAAAAGATCAGTGTGGAAGCAACAATGTCTGTCCTAATCTAATTGATACTAACAGGTCAAAACCAGCAATCCTATGCACAGCTACTTGGGAGTAAGCCCCATTAAACTCGGTAGGACTTGCTTCTGAGAATCTGAGTCAACATGCATAGGATGGTACTATTGAATTCCTCACAGGAAAGCAGTACAACCTCTACCAAAGATCCCAATGGCTTTCTACATTAGAAAGCTCTAATGGCTTTCATGAAACTACCAGTAATCTCGCATCCAGTCACTGAACCATTCCATCCATGCTTAGCTTCAATAGTGCTGTGGTAAAGCATTTTTCCAGACCAGTCACTGGATCCAGTCCTTAGATGTATTATTGATTCACTAATATCCCATTTTTCCTCCAAAATGTGTCAGGGCAGTGTTATTGGTTCCCTCTGTTTATATTCTCATAACAACCCTATAAAGTTGATTAGTCTGAGGGAAAGTGACTGGTCCTCTAAACCTGTGATCCTAAGCACACTTACTAGTGAGTAAGCCTCATTCAACGCAGTAAGATTTACTTCCAACATGGAGAGGATTGTGCTGTAAATTACCAGTGAGCTTTGTGAGTGAGTGGGAATTTGAATGCAGGTTTTCCCCTTCAGATCCAAGACTCTATCAGCAACATTGCACCTGCTGTCATTACACATTTCCTGTTCTTTTGTCAGGAAGCGCAGAGTGGCTAATGTGGGGCTTCAATTTCCCATTCAGGCCCTGACCAAAATAAGGCCTGCGTAGCTTTCATGATATGACAGCATCTTTTGCAGGATAAGGGCAATGGGGAACTAAATTTTAGATTTAGCCTGCTCTGCAGATCTAAGAATATCACTGCATGCTCTATCCCACAGGACATTTCACATGCAGCTCTCTGGACAGAGGGTTCTGGGCAGCCCAATCCCAACGAAAACTCCGGTGCCGGACGTAGTCGCAAACGTGCTGTAAAGCACGTTTGCGACTACTCTAGAGCAGGGAAGGCCGGTGCAGAGGCCGGCCTCCCCTGCTCTGACGACAGAGCTCCCAACAGCCGCCGGACCCAGGTAAAACAGGATCTGGCAGCCGGGGGTGGTGGTGGATCGCCAGACGGGGGAGGGGGCCCATTGACCCAGCCAGCCCGGGAGGGGGAGGGGGATGACTTTGGC
Source organism: Plestiodon gilberti rubricaudatus (assembly GCA_026170595.1). NCBI lineage: Eukaryota > Metazoa > Chordata > Lepidosauria > Squamata > Scincidae > Plestiodon > Plestiodon gilberti. The sequence goes on along the minus strand of JANXHW010000003.1, from coordinate 16,321,836 downwards.
CATATCCTGACCGCTGCCGGGCTGCTGAGCCATTACACGGCCTCATCTTACTTCCGCCAGCAAAATTGCTGGCGGAAATCCGAAGAGGCCGATAGGGCCTGGCCCTGGTTTCACTCGGGAAAGGGGACGAGCGTCCTCCTCTTCCCTGAGTAGACCTCCGGCCCGGCAGCCAGGCTGGCTGCCAGTGCACAGGATCTGGCGGGCGGCCATGGGCCGCCGGCCAGATCCTAGTCAGGATTGCGCTGCTAGTCTAGCAGACACTTGTGAGAATTTAAATGAGTTGTTAGAGACAGTAAAGCACTAAGGCTGTATAAGAGTCTTATACGCACTTGCCTGGGAGTACTGTAATCCTATTGCACTCAGGGGGGACTTACTTCTGACTAGCCATTCATAGGTTTGCACTATACGATTATTTGTGCATGCCTGGAGTTTGATGGAACAGAAGGGAAGTGTTTCACTCTCCACCAAAAAAGCAGGTCATTGGACTCATTTCTAGTTATCCATTTTGCACTGTGTTAGAACCTGAGGTCTCAGCCATGCCAGGAGGTCCCAGCATGCTTGCCTTGAAACACATTAAAAAGCAATTGTCCATTCCCAGGCTTGCAGCCTAAGAAGGATAGTGATGGTTAACCAGAGAGAGACGGACTGCTGTGATACAGAGGGCTGCATTCCGTTCTTTATAGCAACCTCCGTCATGGCTGGCATTGTATACTATTGAAGTAGAGCTTGCTGTGTTCAGTTATCTTTTCTTTTGTAATGCTTCATTTCTCAAAAACTCGTGGTATTGTGGAAAATAATTGCAGTGGCAACAGGGGTGAGCGTAGGATTTGCTGGAGTGCAGCACCAATGGAAATGGAGCTGAAAATTAGAGATTTTCTTCTAAAAACACTGTTGGAGGAAAAAGAAAAGGATTTCAGTACTCTTTTCATGAAGCGCAGCACCAACAAGAGCTATTTTGGCCATGGGCAAAGCTGACCTCAGGGTGTTTGTCACAGAGATATGTCCTATGTTTTGACGGAGGTCCAAATGTCCTTTTGAATAGGCGCATGGAAAAACCCTTCATCGGTGCTTTGCAATATAAGATTATAATAGAGATCTTCAAGCTTGTGTATTTGGGGTCTAACTTCAGTGTGTTGTGGATTTTGTGATTGACTCCCTGAGATCATTGTCAAAAAGCAGCTACAGTGGTGCAGAAGGGATGGGGACTAATTTGGATTGGGGTCATAGAATGGGAAGGTGGAAAACGTTTCCTGATCCAATTTGCATGCTAGCTCTGAAGCTGTTAATACTCACAGAAGAGGACACTTAGGGCCCGGTCCAGCCCAACTCAGAACAAGTGAGGCAAGTGTGGCGTAACTGTGGCCTAAGATAGGGCCAAGTTAGGCTGCAGCTATGCCTGAGTTAGGCAGGAGGCAAGAGCAGTGCGCCAGCACCAGCCCAGGATCGAGGCAACACTTACCACAGAGGCAGGCAGGCCCCCGTAGTGAGGTGTCTGTCATGTGGAAGTGAAGAGCCCCCTCCTGAGCTAGGCAGTGTGCACCTACCACAGCTGCTGCAGTGTTTGTAGCAGATGGGGAGCTACAGGTGGGCCTGCAGGCACTGGGTGTGCGACAGTCAGCCGAAGGGCAGAGGTTGTGCCAGTGCCAGCTGCCCCAGGGCACCCTGTGCATTAGCCACCTGCTGCAGGGGAGAGTGACCGTCCCCTCCCTCCTGCAGAAGGGGTAGCCACCCCCAAGCCACGTTGAGGCTGCACGTGGGATTCATGGGGGGGGTGCGCGGGGGAGGGAAGGGAAGGAGGGGGTGGGAACGTCACACACAAGGGGGTCTCATGATGTCTGGAACCGCCTCTGACATGACTCGCCCATGCGCTGCCTGAAGCCCTGGGCCTCCAGGGCCATGGCAATGCCCACAAAGAAGGCATCCCGGCGTGCTTTCTGCTCTGTGCCCCGGCCAAGACAGAGAGATGCCGTGGGCTTGTCTGCTGCGAGCGTGAAGGGCTCACGCAGGTCATCACGCCCCCAGATGGGTCGACGTCGGCGCATCGCGGCAGGTGCCCTGGCGGGGTGGGGGGGGTGCCAGCTTTCATCATCAGGGAGTGGGAGGGGAGGCAGACACACAGGCAGGCAGACAGTGGGTGCTGGGGAGGGGCACGGGTGGGTCAGAAACAGACAGACAGACAACAAGGCTGGTGGGAGAGGGATACAGGGAGAGGGGTCTGCAGAGACCAATAGGGACACAGGGGTCACTTCACAGATTAAGGCAATGCAGAAACGGGTGCCTCTTATGCAGGCGGACCTTGGGCGGAACGGACGCCGTGACGGGCGGACCTTGGGCGGAACGGACGCCATGACGGGCGGACCGTGGGTGGGTGAGAGCCCCGGTTGCCGAAAGGGCTCTCCACGGACGCGGCAGACGTGAGCAGATCCAGTATGGGCGCTGTGTCGCCTGTCATTGTTTGCCTGCCTGAGAGGCCCCCCAACTCCCCCCTCCCCTCTGAGCCCTGAGGGTCTGGCAGCCCCCCTGCTGTGGTCTCCCTGGGAAGGAAGTGGCAGTCCCTGGATGGGATTCATGCAGGGGCTTGTGTGCTGGGGGCTGTCTATGTGTGGGGGGGGCAATGCTTGTGTAACATTGGGCACAAGGGGGCTCTGCCCGAGAGGCATCTTTATTGTTCTGGAACGGTAGCAGAGATGGCCAGGCGAGGCTGCCTGGGGTAGTCACAGCAGCCAATCTGAAAGCAGCAGCCGCAGCAGCACACGTGCCCCATGAACCTGGAGACTCAAGCTCTTCCCCTGTGGAACCACAGTCTACTCCATAGAAAGGGGAGGGACAGCTAGTACGACAGCTAGGGAGGTGGAGTAGCAGCAGCGGCGGCGGCGGCGGCAGCAGCTGCTGAGGAGGGTTGCAGGGCTGGCTCCCTGACCTCTGGCAGCAGCGAAGCAGACGACAGTGGGGCACCCTGCCTGCAGCCCCAGGGGTGCTCCCAGGAAGGTAGGTGGTAGTGGACGTTCCTGGGGAGACAAAAAACAAGGGGGGGTTACATGTCAGCTGGTGTATGGTAGCAGTCGCCATTGAAGACAAGCCAGTGTGTTGGTTGCAAAAGCCTGCAGGGAGAGAACAGAAAACACAGCTGCTAGGTATAATGAGCATGTCACAGTGTGAGGAGCTTACCTGGACGTCAGAAGGGCATGATCCTGGAAAGGACAACAGTGAGGGAGAGAAAACACAGCACAACTGTAGGGTTACATACATGGCTAGCCTATCATAACTGACCTGTTGTAGGCCCTGTGGGGGCAAGGCTACGGGTTAGTAAACACACCTTTGTTAACAGGCAAGTCACATTTACACAAACACATATATTGTTGCTCACATGGCAACAGGCAGCTATCAGAGGACACACTGGTAAAGAGGCAGCTATCATATATATGTGTGCTGACAGGCAGAAGTACAACCGAAAGGCAAACACAGGCAGGAGTCATAGATATTGGCATGAACAGGCAGAAGTCCTACATTATGGCATACACAGGCAGAAGTACTACATAATGGCTTACACAGGCAGAAGTCCTACATATAGGCATGAACAGGCTGATGTCAAACATATATTGGCATGAACAGGCAGAAGTCATAACACATGTCATCCCAGACCCTGCTCTTACCTGCTGGTGTTGTTGCCTGTGGGGGGGGGGAGAGAGGCTGGGAGAAAGACATGGATTAGCAAACACTTGCATGGAGACAGCTGCCCAGGCACAGCTGTAAACAGGTTGGCCACAGCCATAACAGCCCTCTCTGCCCTAGAGGGGGGCAGAGAGGAGAGGAGAAGAGAAGAGAGAAGTGGGGTGTTTGTGAATTTTGCCCTCCACCGACGAAGTCCCACTTTGTGGCTGCTGGGGGACAGGACCCCACGCCACGTGCTCAGAGAGAGAGAGAGAAAATGGAGGCCTGGGGCTGGGCTTTTGTGCGAAAGAGGCTGGGTGCGGCTGAGTGCTGATAGGGTAACTATCTGTGTCCGGTTCCAGGGTTGTGCCGTAGCTATTCCGTTCTAACTCAGGCATAACTCAGGAGTAGGGTGTTAGAACGTTTCAGGAGAGGGCTGGAGTATGTAAGGTAAAATGGCTCCTATGTGTCTCCTCAAATTTGTGACCACCTTTTTGGTCGTCCTAAATTTTGGTCCGTTTCTGTGCTCGAGGGGGCGTGTCAGAGCTCTCCAGTGTCTGGAACCGGACCCAAATTCGTAACCGCCTCCGTTACGCCCCCGACACACCCCCAACACGCCCCTGACACGCCCACTTTTAGGCCGAACTTAGGACGGAATAGCTCTTAGGCCGAACTTAGGACGGAATTGGTCAACTTTCCTAAACCCGTCCTATGTCCGTCACAATTGCAGCACAAATTCGGCCTCAACGTCACAATTCCGTCCTAACTTCGGCCTAAGGCATTTAGGCTGCTTTTGTGACGGAATTGTGCTGCTGAGGCCTTAGGCTGGACCGGGCTGTTACAAACACATTATGCCATATTTTGCATGTTAGAATAAGTTGGCGACAGTATTCCTCCCTCCCTCCCCCATTTTTCTTTTTCTTTTAGTCTCTCCGTCTGTTTTGATCACTGCCTTTCTCTATTACTAAGCTTTGCCAGCTTTGGCAAAGATCCTTGAATTAAAAATCCGCATGTTGCCGGGAAACTCCGTCATTATAGATATAAAAATCAATTTGTTTCAAAAATAAATTTCACAGATGTTAATACATACTTTTGACGTTTCGCACACGTAACATTCGTGGCATCATCAGAAATCCCCTATAGTGTTCCTAAGACAGCTTAAAAGACTAGTGCAAGAGAAAACAGGAAGTGGGCACTCCCTATCTGACAAGAGAAGCAATCAGTAACAGCTGATTGTAACCTCTAATCGGAGAAGGTGAAGCCACTCAAAACCAAACATAAAGAAAATAACACTATAAATGCAAGTACAATTTAAAATAGATTTTTATATCTATAACGACGGAGTTTCACGGCAACATGCGGATTTTTAATTCAAGGATATGGTCTACAAAAATATCTTTGGCAAAGATGTTTGAGATGGGGTGCCTGTAAGTGGGACATATTCCTGTATGTTTCTCTTCTCCTGGTTTGAGCAGGGAAGGGAATCCTATGTCCTAAGTGCATGATCCTGAACACATTCTGAATGAGGTTCAACATCACTAGAGGTGTTCTGCTCATGGTATAACTCTAAAATGGAGGTGTGATAGGCTTCCACCATTTTTTTTCACTGTCATGTCAAAATATTAACTTGCGTTCTTAATGATGACATTTTCTAATCTCTTTTTAATTTCTCTAATCTAGAACTAATAGGTCTAGAAATGAGGTCTCTGTGTATAATCCAGTTATTCTCTGAGAACATATTCTTTCATATTTTTATCTCATTTCATCCTATTAGGCAGAAGGGATTACCCCCCCCCCCCAAAAAAAGCATTGCAAGTCAGCCGTCTTGGTTAGCTTGCTTCAGAACTTGGCAGCCGTAATTGCATCAGTAGTTGTCAGTTTGTCGATGCAGGAGAATCTGCCAGAAGACAGAGCACCCACAAAATAGTTGCTTTGAAACCCCCAATTGTTGGTAGACAGCTGGAGCTCCCCTGCCAGGACGTCTCCATTAGCTGAATGGCTTTGAGCTCAACATTGTTGCCAGTACAACTCCCTTATCTAGGTTCGGAACCTCCGCCAACACACAAGCTGCCAAGAACGGCTAGGTCTTTGTTGGCCTGTTGATGGTGTGTTTCAGAGTCAATGCCGCTCCATTTTGAATACAGTTTTGTTGGTTGGCTGTCAACATTCTGGCTGTCGTGACTGTCTGTTGATTCATATGATCTCTTCCAAGAGTGATTACAGCCTGGCTGGGAGTTCACAAGTGTCTGCTGTTGCAGTTTTTCATCTCGCAAGCTATAATTGGCTATAATGCTGGAAAACATTGGAAAAGCAACTTCTGCGAGTTTGTAACAAAATTCTTGATGATGATAAATTGGTGTTCCTAACCTAGTGAAATGTAACATCTTCTTCCTCCGCTACAGCCACTGGCTCTGTTTACCTCATTATGGAAACCCAAGGAAATCAATAGGTATTATGACGCTAGCATTTTCTGTTCTGTAGCACCTTAAAAACTAACACTAGAAACCACTGGATTCTAATCCATGAAAGCTTATGCTGAAATAAATTAGTCTTTAACAGCCCAATCCTGTCTAACTCTGCGCCCTGCAATGCAGTGAGGCCAGTGCAGCCTTAACTGTATCCAGGGCGTGAAACAGGCAGCCGAGAGGTCAACTTGGGGGAAGGGAACGTTTGCTACCTTACCCTGGGTAAAGCCCCAGCCGCCCCAATGGGGCTACTCGGATGTGCACCAGCTATTTTGATGGCGCAAGTCCGAGAGGCCCGTGTAACTGTGGCCAGGCCTGGGAAGGGGAGTGGAATTTCGCCATTGCTGCCATCACCGATCCCTCCCCTTCCTGGACCCGGCTGACCAATCCCCCCCTCCTGGAACACCCCATTCTGCCCTCCCTATGCCTCCATGCTACCTGGTGAGGAACTTTACCTTCCCTGGTGGGCGTGCGGTCTAATCTGTTCCAGCCGACCTCGGCGCCGGCGCTGCCTACTCTCCAGGAGCCGCAAACGTGCTTTATGACACTTTGCAACACCCTCCACCGGTCTAAAATCTAGACAGGATTGCGCCGTAAGTCTCTTGTGTTTGCTGCCACAAACTAACATGGCTACCATTCTGGATGTTGAGTTCTATGTCTGTTCTCCATTTTTGCCATCACAAATGAAGTGAAACTTTGCTGGACCCAATAGACAAACACGGTAATCCTTCTGCCGACTCTCTTGTCAGCAAAATCACATCGTTTAGGAACAGGCAATCGCCTCGCCTCATCTTTATAAAAATAGACATAGACTTTCAGCTAGCCTTTGAAGTGGCAGTCCTTGAGGGAATGTGTACATGTGTGTCGTAAAATATCTTATCTGAAAAGTGTTCTTAATTGGCATTGAACTTGGAAAAAATATTTTTTTTCACATCTTGTCTACAAATACATTAAACCATCCACACAGCTTTGCTAATGACACCAACATGTCATTACTCCCTCCACTCTAATATGTTGACTGTTTCCTCTGAGCTGAGCGCCAGTCCAAATTACCGCTCAATGACAGGTCACCATTACGTCAAGCAGGGTACATCACGTCGAGCTACAAGACTCCTTTCCAATTTCCCAGACATATTTATAAGAGGTCAGTTTTATTCATTAGTGCTCTAGTTGGGTTTTTTAAACTGACGCTTGGGGGCAGAGCAGATGTGACATCGGAGTTCTGTAATTTGAACTCTGTGATCTTTTCTTTTTCTTTTTAAAGAACCCACTGCGCTGAATTTGAAGCAGAGCCTTGGTAAAGGGGAGGGAGGCTAACCCTTTGTCCCCGTGCCATTCTGTGACTTATATCAGCTTCTGTAGCTGCTAGCCATGGAGGGGAAAATTGTGCCGGCAAATTTTTCACTCTGCAGCTAATACCAGCTTCAGGGGCAGCTATTTGGACTGGGGTATTTATTTATTTATTTTATTTTTTCACATTTTTATACCGCCCTTCCTTCAAGGAGCTCAGAGTGGTGTACATATTTCCTCCCCTCCTTTTATCCTCACAACAACCCTGTGAGGTAGGTGGGGCTGAGAGATAGTGACTGGCCCAAGGTCACCCAGGAAGCTTCATGGCTGAGTGGGGATTTGAACCTGGATCTTCCAGGTCTAAGTCCAACTCCCAAACCACTACACCATCCTGCAGAGGGAAGGGTTCAAGCACCACCTTCTCCCTGTGTAGGTAATTCAAAGGGTTTCATTTGTTCTGGGGTTCATTGGGGTTTCTCCCTAGCACCTGTCCTTTAATCATGCCAAGGCTCAAACCTGGAATGTGTGGAATAAGAATTGCTGAGAGTGCCTCAGAGCCACTACAGAGTGCATTTGTCTCCCTGTTGAGTACCTGCAGAGAATTTCTACACATCAGAGAATGAGGGAAGGGCTTTCAGACCAGAGGAAATCTATTTTCCAGACCGATTTGAGCCACAGGCATTTCTTTCTGGACACTAAGCACTGGTAATTTGTTTTTGCTTCCAAAGGTCGTAGCAGCTAACAGGCTTTAATCGTACCAGTAGAGTGATGCTGGTAGCAGTTAGAGTCCCTTGTGCATCCTTTAGCGTGAACATTTTTGCAATCCTCCCTGTAAAGCACAACAGCAGTAGTTACCTATATCTAATACTATGGTGTGATCACATAAAGATTCCTAATAGGATTTAATAATGCTGGGAGGGAGTAATAATGCTTTAATTATTTTATGATTTGGTTATGCACATGAGACCAAAGTAACAGTGGAAGCAAGAGTATTGGTTAGATATAGGAATCCCACTGTATATTTGAATACTGTACTGTATGTTCAAATACACAGTATAGCTTCATTGTGCACCATGCCACAGAAACCTGGCCTGGATGCCTTTAAAAGGGGATTGGACAGATTTATGGAGGAAAAGTCCATCACAGCTTACAAGCCATGATGGGGATAAGCACTCTCCTGGTTGTAAGAATAGGTTTTCTTTGTGCTAGGTGCAAGTGAGTGGCAACAGGATACAGGTATCTTGTTGTCTTGTGTGCTCCCGGAGGCATCTGGTGGGGCCACTGTGTGATACAGGAAGCTGGACTAGATGGGACTTTGGCCTGATCCAGCAGGGCTCTTCTTAGGTTCTTATGTCCTTATGTTCTTATGACATCATCCATGAAATGGGGGGGGGGAGGCGGAGAGCATGCCTGTAAGCCTTGCACGAATGCGCTCGTGAAGCTCCACTCATGGGGATTTTCTCCCCATGATCAGAAACACTGAATAATTAGGTCCCTGGTCACAGAGAGAAAGTCTCCGCCAGTACTTCTTTTGTCAGTGCAGACAAATGCACACACTCACACTACCTTACAGACAGACAGAGCCATAATGTTAAGGAGCCCTATAATTTTGAGAGCCATTTGAGGCTCAACTCTACTGGAAAGTATCAACGGTGGTGCAGCAAGGCCAGGCAGCCTGCAACCTTTTCTCTTGTCACTCTCATAAGAACATAAGAAGAGCCTTGCTGGATCAGGCCAAAGGCCCATCTAGTCCAGCTTCCTGTATCTCACAGTGGCCCCACCAGATGCCTCCAAGAGCACACAGCCAACAAGATAACCTGTTTCCTGTTGTCACTCCCTTGCACATGGCACAGAGAAAACCTACTTCTAAAACCAGGAGGTTGCTTATGGCTTGTAACCTGTGATGATCTTTTCCTCTATGAATCTATCCAAACCCCTTTTAATGGCATCTAGGCCAGGTGCCATCACCACATCCTGTGGTAAGGAGTTCCACAGATGAATTACACGCTGGGTGAAGAGAGATTTTTCTCGTCCCAAGCCTTCAGAAAGCCTCCTCTATACAGAAATCCAGGTTACTATTAAAGTAAGTTCTATTAAGTTCTCTATTGCGGATCAAGGATAATAACAAAAGCTTGAATGTTAATGTTTTTTTTAAAAAGAATTCAGCAGATTATCAATCCACTTGAGATTCAAACTGAAAAAAAAAATAGATAGGGTATTTCTAGCCTCATTCCATATCCCCCTAAGCATTTCGTTTTTGAATTTTTCAAAGTTTAGATTATGGTACATGCTCTTAGTACATAATAAATAATAACTGAAATCTTAAACCTTAACGTGCAAAGCCACCCACGTGTAATTCATTATTGAAAATAATTTGGGGTCACTTTTGAATGGGGGGATTTGTGTAGAACTTCAGTCTTTTTTATTGTGTCTTGTATGGCTTGTAGATTTAATTTTTTTTTTGCCCTACTGTTAAATGTGTTAATAAAATAAAACCAGCGATAGCTTTTATAGTCCACTGATGCGCTAATATCATGAGACGTAATAGCAATTTCTACACCATAAGTGACAGCTTTCATCGCTTATAAACGTACGCTTCAGTACATGCAATAATGTCGCCCTTAGACTTGAACTGCAGCTATTACAGATGGCAGTCGCATATGGTGACTCTTAGATACTGCCCTTTTAATTAAATTACAACTGGGAATAGCTTCTGGGAGTAAACACCGAGGTGTTGAATTTCACAGTAAAATACAGAACATGGAATTTCACCTGTCTTTAGATGAGAAGCAAGGAAGCACACAAAAAATAAAATAAAAAAGGTGCAACGATTATTCTGTGATACTATTAAGTAAATCTTTGGTCAGCTACTTTTCGAATGCTAGGGTACAGCGCTGGTTACCCCATCCCAAAAGGAATAATGTAGTTCTGGTAAATGTGTAAAAAAGGGCAGTGTAAATGTTCAACAGCCCAATCCTGTCTAGCAGGACGCAGCGGCGCACATAAGTTGCCTGCCGCATCCTATGCAGCATTGGGCCTGTCCTAGTGCAGACGACAGCCTCCTCGTTTGTCCCTTTACCCCGAGTACCCCACCATCCACCCCGATGGGTCTACTCGAATGTACGCCAGCAATTTTGCTGGCATACATTTGAGAGGCCTGTGTAAGGCCCAACAGGCCTGGGAAGGGGGATAAGATATGGCGGAGGAGGCATCCGCTGATCCCTCCCCCTTCCTAGGCTCAATCCTCCAATCACACCTACCCTCAAATGCCCTGTTCTGTCTTCTACCTGCCCCCCACTGTTGTCTGTGGTGCCCGAGGAGCGGCGTAAGCCTCTCCACTGGCACTGCTTTCTCTCTGGGTGTCCCAAGGTGCCTTATGGCACGTTTGCGACACCCTAGACCAGTGGAGCGGTCGCTCCACCGATCTCTACTTAGACCGGATTGTGCTGTAAGGCGTTGAAGCGTTTGGCTGTTTCTCTCCTTCTCTCCTCCCTGAATTTATTTAATTCTCCTTTGAAACCATCTAAGTCTGCAATCTTATACCCACTCACCAGCAAGTTAGCCCCATTGAGTACAATGGTACCTTCTTCTGAGTAAAAATGAATAGGATTGCACTGTGAGTGAAATCACCACATCTTGTGATCATGAGTTCTATATGTTCATTATGCACTGGTGATTAATCTTTCCTTTTTGTCTCTCTTGAACCTACAGCCAATCACATTCATGGCATGAACCACTCTCTCTCCACACCAGTCATTCTTTTATAAAGTTCTATCCCATCCACCACCTTAATCACTTTTTTTTCCTTATACTAAAAAGCCCCAAATAGTTTAGCCCAGGGGTTCTCAACCCCTTCCTGGCCGAGTACCACCTCCAGCGCCACTCTCCTGCTGCGTACACCGGAAGTGACTGGTGATGACATCATTGCCAGTTACTTCCAGGTTCTCATGTTTTTGGAGGCCAGAAAATGCAGGTGGAAGGCTCTGGGCAGGTGGAAGGGCTTTTCTCAGCATTCCTGAGAGGCTCGGCCAAAGGCAGGAGCTTCTCGGGAGGAAAAACGTGCTGCCAAAAGCGCCACTTCAGAGCAGAGTTCCGGTGGTCCGAGTACCACCAGCAGTCAGCTGAACCCTGGTTTAGCCTTTCTTTGAAAGGAAGATGCTCTGGCTCCTTTTGGTCATCTTTTTCTATAAGATGAAAGATTATTTTCTATAAGATTATTAGCTCTACAGGCTCCCTTTTGAGATGTCTATCAATGCATTCTAATTAGGGCACTAAGTGCGTAAAGTCATGGTGTGCTTGTTACAAGATGGGCATTGAGAGCCCAAGAATTGCCTGTGGCAAACCTGCACATACCATGCAACCCACCAGCTCACCACGTTTTGTGCACTGCCAGGTACTTTTACACTCTTCCCCCCTCATCTTTTCAGGCCCTAAGCAAAGGTAGGGCATTCCATGAACCTCCAGTGGATTTCCACATGCGGGTTGGTGGCTTCCATTTATCTTGGAGGATCACATTCTTCAGGATTGACATGTGATATTACCATGGAGTTGCCTTTAATGGAAATGTGTGGTTTTTTTGTTTCCAAGAGTTATTTGTACGCCTGCTTTAACAGCTTGTATAAAGAGCTGTCCCTTTATAGTCACTGCAATGACATCCTTGCTGTCGTTTTATTTATCCTTTTAAATTGGACAGCATGCAGCAAACAAAATGGAAATCAACTTCAAGGTTTCCTGGCTCCAGGAAACAAGCGACTAGGTGAATCAACAGCTGGTGTTAAAATGCCGCAATTTTGTTATTGGCATTCATGCATGTGGAAATATGAATATAATTGCAGATTACTAAGGGAAGCAGAACAAATATGAACATATCTAATGTGCGACATATGGCCGTAAGGGCTCCATGTGCCAAGTTCATGAGCTTGGATAACTTGGTTAACCTCTCCTGAACAAACAGGGGCAAAAAAGTTCTTACAGAGCGCTGCAAGTCAGTTTGGCATTTGTAGACAAGAGCAGCAACTCCTTGGTTGAGCCTTTCACGGCATTGCCAAGATATTCCTCCAGGAATGAATTGATCAGTAAATAGAAAAGCCAGTTCTCAATATTCCATCACGGTGACCGTTAAATGGATCCTAAAATAGGGTACGACTCGTAAGACGGGACTTGATCCTGAAAGCTTTGGTCACATGTTACCTTCCACCCCACTGGTGTCGCCAAATTCACATCTTTGGTTTGTCTTATATAAGTCAATGTCTGCCATTCATTGCTAAGTAAGGTGCAGTGTATTTGGTGGTATGTAAAGTGGAATGTACAGAATTTGGGTATACCACACTGCAGTGTGTGTGGGGGGGAAACGGGCATCACTCCTCATAGTGAGTGGTCAATCCTTCCCCAACAACAGGGACAGTGTGGGGAGAGGATGACATATCCCTCAGTTTTGTTCCAAAAGCAGCTCTTCTCCCCCTCTCCCCGTGCCTCACACAAACATACTGTCTAGTTCAGAAGGAGGTAACACAGCTCCTCTGTTGTGGCAGGAGACGTTTTCCACAGAGCCTGTTGGCCACGTTTGACTGGGTTTAGGGGAACAACCCTCGGGGTCAGGTTTTGGAAAGCAGAACTAACTCCACACTGTCCTCCACCCATAGCTGTCAGCCTCCCCTTCCTCACCCATCAAAAAGTGACTGGCCCTTTGCCGGGTTATTTATAAGATCCACGGCACTTTTGGGCTATCTTCCAAAACGCATTGCCCTTGTTACCTTAGGTGTTTGTGTTTTTATTCCAAAGTTATGGGGAAACTATGGACTGTGGTGAATGCAATCTTGCTAGTGTTTCTCATGGACCACCGCTACATGAGCAAAGAGAATATTACTTTGTTTTTTCTGCTGAGCTGTGGAAGTCAACAGTGAGGTCATGTGGCCTTGAAGAATGGAACCATTTTGGAACCGAATAATTTCAGTTGTATGACAGAAGCCGGGGCACGGGGAGGGAGAAAAGCTATAATTCTGAGTAGTTGGGTGTACTCCTTAGTGTTGGGTATGAAATTATACATTTCTGATAGCAAAAAATCTCTTTTGTCAGTTTATCTGTCCTTTTGCCTGTCCACCTCTAAGTAAGAAGAGCGTTTCGCGAAAACCAGAAATGGCTGAAAATCACCGTTTTTTGCCGAACTGAAGATCAGGGAGGCCTGCAGAGGGTCGCGCAAGTCTCCCTGAAGCTCCCCCAAGCCCCAGTAAGTAAGAAGATAGCATTTTGGGGTGCTTTTTGGAGACCTTCGATTCTAAGACGCACCCCATTTTTTGAAATGCTTAATTGGGAAAAAACATGCGTCTTAGAATTGAAGAAATACAGTAAATGCCTTGGAATGCAGCTGCTGGCTATGCAGACCAGTTCCATCCTGCTGTAGAGTATATAGCCGTTTTCACACATTATATTCAGCACATTTACACTGCATTCAAAAAGGGGCTGTAACTCAGTGGTAGACCAGACGTTTTGCATGCAGAAGGTCCCAGGCTCAATCCTTGGCATCTCCTGCCAGGACAGAGAAAAGATTCCCATCTTATGGCGCAGTCCTGTTTGGCTAGGGGCACCGGCGCTGGGCCTCAGAGCCGGTGCCGAGTGTCACAAACGTGCTGTAAAGGCATGTTTGTGACTACGAGGGAGGAGGAGGCGCTGGCACCGAGGCCTGCACCGCCTCCCCGCCAGCCGCCGCTGGACCCTGCGCTGTGTAGCGGGTAAGTGCTTCTCTGAGTGGCACAGGGTGTGGAGGGGGCGTAATAGGGAGGAGGTGGGCAGAGAAAGCCTCCGCCATATCCTATCCCCCCTCCCAGGCCGTGAAGCCCTACATGAGGCTTCTTGGGCCTTAGCTGGCGCAGATCCGAGTAGCCACATTGAGCAGGCTGGGAATCGACATGGGGTAAGAGGACAAATGTCCTCTTAGCCCAAGGAGACCTCCAGCCTACTCAATCCAAGCGCTGGATACAGCATGGGGCGTGCTGCACCAGCGCTGGATAGGATTGGGCTGTTCTGTGTTCACATGTACATTCAGCACACTTACAGGCTGTGTAACATGATTGTTGACCTGTGCACATGTACAGTTACTTACACACTATATTCAGTGCACGTACAGCAGTTCACCTTTTTGAAGGGTCCAGTTTCCATGTGGACTTTTAAAAACGAGCACATATTCTGTCACTCCCCTGAACGCGTTCTTATGTAAAGGCACCTGTATTTGTGGACAGTGTGACACATGAACAGCCCTTCAGTCTCTAGCACATTTCACCCAACAAATGCAGGACTAGGGAACAAAAGCAGGAGGAAAAATAGAGCTGCTACAGTGGGCCCTGCCTAAGGTGCATTCAGCAGACTGTGTGAATGGATGCGGTGGGTGTACAGACCAGGCATGTCTGTTTAAAATGTGCGGTGCAAGGTGGGTGACCGCAATCTCATATGCTTTCACTCTCCCTTGCACTCTCCCTTGTTGCACTCTCCCTTTCACTCTCCCTTGTTGCACTCTCCCTTTCACTCTCCCTTGTTGTTGAGTAAAAAATGCTAGGGAATCCTCGAGACTCTTACCAGGCTGTGAGTTTTGCCTGGAAATTAGCACATAAACAGGGCCTTTTGTCTATTTATATCCCCTCTGTGTGTTTCTTCCAAGCAAGCTTTTGAAAGACATTTGTATATCATTGTAGTAAATACGGACAGGCCAATGAAGTCATTGTGGCACTATCACAGATAGAAAGGCTTGGGATATATCCATACCCATTTATAAGAAAATGTCACCTGAACTGTGTTGCCATAGGTTAATGGACACCCACGGCTGGTTTGAATGTCAAAGTGAAGTCAAGCATTTCTCAAAAGTAAAACACAAATGTGATAGAAGGATGATCATGTTATAAGGAAACTTGGCTTTTCAGAAGAAAAACTGCTATCTTACATTAAACCAAAGAGGGAAGATAAAACAGGTCATTCCTTGGCTCATTAGAGCCCTAGTACTCGTCAAGTAAAAGGGCAAATAGACTGCAGGATTGTGCCAGGGACTTAATATGTACCACCATGTGCAAAAGAAAGTACTTCTTTGCACAGGACATAATGAACGTACTGTATGGATTTTGTTGCATCAAGATGTGGTGATAGCCACTAGCATAGATGACTTTATTTATTTATTTTATTTTATTTTCACATGTTTATGCCGCCCTTCCTCCAAGGAGCTCAGAGTGGTGTACATATTTCCTCCCCTCCTTTTGTCCTCACAACAACCCTGTGAGGTAGGTGGGGCTGAGAGATGGTGACTGGCCCAAGGTCACCCAGGAAGCTTCATGGCTGAGCGGGGATTTGAACCTGGAACTTCCAGGTCTAAGTCTGACTCCCAAACCACTACACCATCCTGGCTTTAAAAGGATATTAGACAAAATCATAGAAGATCAGTCTACCAGTGCCTGGTGGGCATGATAACTAAACAGGACTTCCATGATCAGAGACTGTATACCAGTCAACACCTGCTGCTGAACAACCACCACCAGAGAGGATTGTTGCCACAGGAAGCCCACAAACAAACTATAATGGATCTAGTTGGCCACTGTGGGAGGTCAGATGCTAGACTAGACAAACGTTTGGCCTGATCCAGCAGGGCTCTTCGTCTTATGTTATTTATCTGTCTATGAAAATGTATTACAGCCCAATCCTACCAAGTCCCCCGACGCCGATGCAGCCATGCCAACGTGGTGCCTGCTGCATCCTGCAGAGGAGTTTCGAGCCACGACGGCCTCCTTGAGGTAAGGGACCATTTGTTCCCTTGCCCTGAGGTTAATCCGCTGCCCCACTGGGTCTACTCAGATCTGTGCCAGTAATTGTTGGCAATTACTTGCAAATTGCAAGTCCACGTGAACCCAGAAAGGTGGATCAAGGCCAGGAAAGAGTATAGGAGATCGCTGACGCTGCTGCCACTGATACCGCCCACTTCCCAGCCATGACACGCACCCCTCCCTGCCCCAGTCTCCATTCCATTCGTCCCTCTCCCTTCCCCGTTCTTTCCACCCGCCCTGACTTACCGACGCTGGTGCTCCTGTGGTGGCCGCTGTTGCATGGGTGTGGCCGTTCGAAGTTATTCAACTTGGAACGCACCAGAATGACCTTTGGCCAATGAGTGGCCACGTTCGGTGTTGTGGGGGCGGGACATGGAGCAATACCTCGGACCAATCAGAATCTACTCCGGGACGCGACGAAGCGAGACATGTTTAACATGTTTTTCCAGTTTAACTGAATTTTCCAACAATTGAAGTTTCCAACTAGTTCTGTGTGTGTTATTTGAAAGGCAGCCCCTCCATACGGCAAATTGCAAGAGTCAGTCACACATATCCTATTTCTCTCTTCAATTAAAAGCAGCCAACGGCAAACTGAAGTCATATTCCTTATTGACAGTGTACAGGCGCGTCACCAGGACGTGCGTCACCGGGGAGCAGGGCGTGCGCGTTACCCTTAACGACGCGGCCCCGCCCCCGCGCGTGATGTCACGCGCATGCCCGGAACACCCCCTGCGCCGTTTTCGGCTCATTTCAGAGCCAAACGGACGCGAGGGCGGGCGGGCCCAGCTCCACCGGCAAACTGTAAGTGGGGGGTCGCGTGTCACCCCTATGCGCGCGACACCCCCCCCGGCGGCCCTCCCCCCGCGCTTTCCCCTGTCGACGCCCATGACAGTGTATGTAAACCCTTGAACAGAGTATACTCATAAGCTAGGCATTTCCTTCTTTTGTATAACTAGCGATCAGGACTAGCATAATGGCTGGGTTCAGGCCCAACAGCCATACCCATCCAACTGGGACCCCTTTGCAAATGCAGTTAGCCAGTAGAGTTGCACATCTGGCCACCCCATCTGCAAATGGGAGAGGCCCCTGCTTCATTGTTCAGGCTCTAGGCCCTAGAATCCAGCAGGTGCACTCATTGGCTGAAGGGAAGGGTGGGAGAAGGAGGAGCTACTCCGTGAGTCTCAACTTGCAGGGCAATTCCTTCCTTCCTTCCCACTATCCAATGGGCTTTCTCCCAATCTCTGTGCCATTGCAGTGACCTGGGAGAAAGCGCGTTAGTCCATGGGAGTGAGGAGGAATTGCTGCCATCCACCCAGTGTCCCATGGGGGGCACTAGTGTTTCATGGGAGCCGAAGTCCCAGAACTCGGCCTTGACCCAGCGCTCAAAGAACACCCAATACCCGTGACGGCTGGTGTCCCCCTATTTTGCTTGGGTCTAAGGGCCTTGCCTGCTAGCCCTACTGTTCTCCTTGTCTTTCTTCACTCTTCTGCCATCAGTTTCTGTGACTCTGAATTTCTTCTCCTTCTACTCGAGTCAGAAAAAGCAAGTTCCAGTGAGTGACTTGAGAAGGAGGCTGCCTGGAATGAATAACGGCATCATGTCATTTTCTTCCAGGCATGATCCCTCTTCTCTTTTGGGCTTCTTGTTGCTTGAAATATTTTGAAATAAATGAACAAGATCAAGGGAGTAAAAACCCAAAAAGTGGAGCATTTCACAACATGCAGAACACTTGAAAGTCACTGCTGTCTATAATCCAATTCCCGGAGTTTGAGAATCTGCAAAGAAAAAATAGGCGGCATCACAGGAAGAAACAGTGCAGATTCTCCCAGGAATTGTTTCACAAGGATTCAACAATATTAAATGAAGGCAATGAAGTGAAAAGATGATTGTGCAGGGGTTAGGTTGTGGGGGGTTAGGTTTTCTTACGGCCCAGTCCTATCCCCCGTTTGTGACAGTAGGAGGAGCGTCCCGCTGTCTCAAAAGGCCCTGCATGCTCACGGAGCATGCCGCCACTGGGCCAGTCTGAGTCACTGCCGCGGATCCTGGGCTGTGTCAGTCTCAGTGAGGCGGTGGCGAGGGCATTTTGTAGATGGGGAGGGGAGGGTGGGAGGTTGTGGGGGGTTCGGGAGAGGGCAGGGGATGGACCAGAGGAGGGAGGTGGTCATCCCAGTGGTACTGGCATGTGCTAGAATCCTATCCCCTTCACCCTGTCCCTCCCCTTTTTTCTCCTCGGACTTGTGCCAGTTATATAAATGGCATAGATCCGAGAAGACCCATAGGTGGCCTGTAGGGTTTTTATTTTATGCAGAAATAAGTAGAAATGGTTCTTTAAAAATTTTTACCTCTGCCTTGCCTTCATGTCGCCCCACCTCACATCAGAGCATGCAGCTACAATGTGGCGGGGGATAGGATTGGGCTGTTAATCTGTGGCTCAGTCTTCCATCAGGGCTCATTTTTCTAAGGTGTTCATGTACCAGTGACTCACATTGTAACACAGAGAATAATGAATGCGTACAGCTGTGTTTTGCTCTTTGCAGAACTGGATTCAGGAGTGGTGGAGGGTGAGGGAGGGGAGATGAAGCAGGAGGAAAGTGACAGTAGACCTGAGAATGAAATTCTAAAGGGTAGAAGAGTCGAGATCATACAATGGGAAGAAGTACAGAAGTTCGCGAACTTGCGTGTATTTACACCGCCTGAGGATCTGGCCCAGCCTGTTCAGACTGAAAGGGCAAATCTAATGATTTTTAATTTCCCTCACAGTGCACAACCAGAGCGATCATAGCCGGAACCTGCGAAGACATCTGAATAGTTACGCAGAGATTTCTACTCAGATCTGCAAAATGTGAAATTAGCATTTTATGCTTCAAATACTTGTCTTTTTTCCACCATGTGTGTGTAGTTTTAATAGGCATAGAGTTTGAGATAAAAGTAAAGATGTATTATATTAGAAAGAAGAACCCAAATGGTTCACATGATATCCTTTACTGGGCTACCTGTTCTGGTAGGGTAGCAAGCTTTTTGGAGTTCCACTCGTCATTCAGGTATAAAATGGACATAAGCATTCATATTGCTTATGTATTTTAGGCTGCAATCCTATGCACACTTTCATGAAAGTAAGTTGAACACAATGGTGATTTACTTCTGAGTAGACATGCATAGGCTTGTGTAAGTCTAAAAGTAATAACCACTCTTTGGGATGGTGGACAGGTGTTTGTGGCTGCAGTCTTATTTATACTTATTTGGGAGTAAGTCTCATTGAATTCAGTACAACTTCAGTTATAGTAAATATGCATGGAATTTTGTTTAACTTTTAACTTCGGAATGGTTATATTTATCTTCAAAGCAAATTTATGACCTAGTCCTTTTAGAACTTTACGCTGACAGATCTTGCAATCCGTTGGCATACATTCTGGGCTAATGGTGGGAAAGCCTCTCCGCCATTTGCTTGGTCAAACAGCTCTGCTAGGGCAAACATCCGGAGTCTGCACATGGGTGACAGTGGCCCGCTGAACCTCCTCCATTCCCTGTCATTGCCAGTAAGTCAGTAAGGGGTGGTTCGGGGGAGGATTGTGAGCAAATTGGGGCAAGGAGCGGGCCAGGCCAGGGGTGGGAGGGGGAGGATCTCGGCGGCACTAGTGGAGCCTGGATCCTATCACTCCTTCCCAGTCCAGACCTGCCTCCAGGAGTCTCAACCTTATGCCAGCAAAATACCTGGTGTAGGTCTGACCCATTGGAGACCAAGTGGTCTGCGGACTGGGCTGTTTGGTGCCCGCTCCCACCTAGAGCATGCAGCACACACTCTGTCGGCAGTGCTGCATGCTCTGGTCTGGCTAGGGATGGGATTGGGCCTTGGTTAACAATCAATATCCTAATTGTCACCCAATTATTTCAGTTCTTGTATGTTATGATGAAATCTATCTCGGGAGATTACCGTATATATTAAACGTATGCTCTGTCTGGATTTGCTCTTTGTCTTGTTTTGATGATTATTCAGATATTTTAATGGTTTTAATTATTTAGCTGGGTTTTTTTATTGAAATGTAAAATTATTTTATTTGTGTTTTGCGAGCTGCTTTGGCAGCTAAAAAGTGGGATAAAAATCCCTAAATAAATAAGTGAAAGCAGTATGGTGCAATTTGTATAGCCCTGTTTTGAAGTTTTTAAATCTATAGGCTTCATCCCATTGGAAAAAAAATATTTTTAAAAAACCAAAACCATGTACTTGTGTATACCATGTCCTTTAAGTCGCAGGAGGGGGAGGTACAACTGAGCCACAGATGACTGGAGGAAGTAACCAGGGACCGAGGGGTCCCCCCCCCTCCACAAGCATTTCTTCCTGCCCCATCTGTCACTGCATGCATCTGATCAGAAAAACAGCTTCGTGCAATGAATCACCGCAAATGTTACTTGTTCAACCATCACAGTAGATGAATGTCTGAATTTGAATTAGGCATTTTAAAAGACTGCAAGCGGCTTTAAATAAATATATGCTGTCTTCCCTCTCTCCTCCCAAATCACAACACAGTGAGCAGGACCCAGTGAAGTCCACTGGGAAATGCAACACCCAGTCCACTAATCATTTTGGTCACTCTCTTCTGTACCTTTTCAAGTTCCACTATATCAGTGTTTCCCAAACGTTTTCAACCTGCGGCTCCCTTGACCATTGGCTGCGGCTCCCCATTATGTCGATGCCTGCCAATTGGCCTTGCACTGTTTTCTGAGAGGATTCCGTGGCACTCCACGGCTCCCCAGGCTGAAGCCGTACCTCCCAGTCTGGGAACCACTGCACTATTTCCCTTTTGAGATGTGGCGACCAGAACTGTACACAATACTCTAGATGTGGCCTTACCATCGATTTGTACAAGGGCATAATAATATTGGCTGTTTTAATCTCAATCCCTTTTTTAATGATCCTGAGCATGGAATTGGCCTTCTTCACAGCCGCCACACACTGGATCGACACTTTCATCAACTTGTCCACCAGCACCCCAAGATCTCTCTCCTGATCAGTCACAGACAGCTCAGAACCAATTAACGTATACCTTAAATTTTGATTTCGTGCCCCAGTGTGCATTCCTTTACACTTATGACCCAATCCTATGCAGCATGCACTGTCGCAAAAGTGCCATAAAGCACTTTGCGACAGCACAGGACCTTGCCACACCGGCGGGAAGGCCGGAGTCTTCCTCGCGCCAGTGGCTGCAGAGACACCTACTGGACAAGGTAAATCCCGCTTAGGGGTGAGGGAGGGGGCAGAATGGGTCAGGGGGAGAGCTCCCTCCCTGAGAGGTCCGAGTTGACCCATTGCTGCTGCTGGGGGTTACAGCAGGGCAAAGGGGACATATGTCCGCTTACCGCAAGGAGACCTCCAGCATGCTGAATTCCCCTGCGGGATGTAGTGCAGCCCGCACCAGTGCCGCTACATCACAGCACGGGAATTTAGTTAGGATTGGGCTGCCTCTTACATTGAACTATACAGAGACGTAACCACGGTGGAACGCGTGGTTCACTCGAACCAGGCGCTCGGGCGGGGCAGTTACCGAAGTGAAGCGCCGCATTGTGTCGGCCCTCCCTCCCTCCCTGGAGCCCGTTACGCTCAGAAATGAGCGGAAAACGGGCAGGGGGCGTGTCGACGTGACGCGACGCAGGCCCCGCCCCCACACGCCAGGCGCCAGGAAGGCGCCCGACATTTCTGGAACTATATCTGCCATTCTGCTGTCCTCCCATTCCCTCAGTTTAGAGAGAACCTTTTGAAGCTCTTCGCAGTTCCTTCTGGACTTCATCACCTGGAAAAGTTTAGTGTCATCTGCAAACCTCACTGCTTATCCCCAACTCCAGGTCAATAGCAAAAAAACAACCAACCCTTGCTTCCCTCAATCATCTCTGCCCTCCTTTGCTCCCCCAGATAAATTATTCCAGTTCTCAGAATTATTTGGGCAGTGAAGGAGAAGGGATTCCTACTTTTGCTATGAAGACAGATACTTCTATTGTCTGAGGAAACCTCTCATAGTGATTTCAGCCAAAATCTTATCTAGTCTTACTTTAGAGTAGTGTTTCTACCTAATTTAGTAGGTTCTGAAGTAAGCAAAGTATTGTGCGGCAAGTCTGCCAAATGCGTGCTGGAAATGGGGCTGCTGATATGATATTCTTTTTAGAAACTCCTGCAAGCGCTAAATCGGGAAGGTTTCTAAGAGCTTGTTTTTACCTTGAGAAAACACAAAGCATCTACAAACTTCTCAATGTGTTATACAATTTCACTCTCACTCACTGACAACTCTGATAAATGCATCCCGTGGGGGTGGAGAGTTTCTCAGTCTGCCAATCCAAGCTTTGGCTTGAGTGGAGGCAATTCTGTATGAACTAAGCAGCCCCCAAATCACTGATGCAGTGGTCGAATTTGGGGGATTTGGCATCAGAAAAATATGCCTATTGAAATAACCAAGCATGCACTTCATTTGGAGAGCATGTGTCTTGTATTTCTCACTGGTAATGGTGCTTTCTTCCTTTTGAGATGAGGTTTTAGTGAGGTTGTGTAGGGGAAGTGCCCCCAAGTTTGAGGGAAAATCAAACATCTCCTTTCAGATTTGTATTCAGTGATTGCAGGCGAGGGGCAGGGGAACCTGTGATTAAAAATAGATTAAAATACAATGTACTGTATATACATTTGAAATGTATACATCCAGTTTTGAGGCACACCAAAAATCTTTTAGTGTTTTGTTTTCAAAGTATTGTAAGCTGCTTTGAACCCTTTTGTGAAGAAGCAGGGTATAAATCTGGGAAATAATAACTAAATATGGACCCTCCTTTGTGCATTTATAATGGATATAGTACAAAGAGAAGTAAAAAAAAAGAAAGGGTGTATCGTTGCAGTAACATTGTCCTGTGTAAGCAGCATCCTTATTTGAGCATCTGATTGTCCAGACATTTTGTACATCAGTTCCGTGAGTTTTATTTTCAAGTATTGAAAAAGACACGCATTCTCTCTTGTGATATGCAGAGCAGGCAGGTAAGAAGGAGTCATAGCGTTATGATATAGCAATTTCAAAATTTCATGATGACCCGCCATATGCGATGGGTCACTGTGATTTTAATTTCATGTATGGGGAACAGAGGCTGAGATAATGGGTTTCCGCAGATGCAGAATGAGCCAATGGCAGGGGCAGGAGTCGATTAAAATCTTTGTATCAGCATCCAGTTGTATACACTGGTGGTCGTTAACAGACAAAAGTACAAAGAGAATAATCATGAATAAATTTTGATTCCTGTTTCTATTTGGATGAGTTTGTTGTCTTACAGCCCTTGAAAGAAATAATGATGGTTGTGCCTCAGAGAGTGAACAATATTTCTCACACCTCCCCCAGGAAAACGTGAAATGGCTTTATACTGATGCTAAAATAGGGAGTTGAGCCTCGATCAGCATTGAAAGCTAACAGTGGTCAGGGCTTAAATAATATATTTTTCATCCTACTACAGCAAATAGCAAGAAAAATAATAGAGATTTAGATGTTAAGGTTATTCTTACCCCCCTCATGAGCTTGCATAGTACTAGGAAAATGATGTGTGTGGAAGAAAAATTAGAACTGCAGTACCTTGATATGCGCCTCCACAAATGAAGAACACAATCTATCCCTCGATTTGGGAGGAAACGTATGAAGCTTCTTTATACAGAGTGAGATCATTGGTCCACCTAGCTGAGTATTGTGTACAGAGAGCCTCCTTATCCGCAGACTCGGCATTGCGGATTTCACCATTTGCGGATGAGTGAGAGGTGCTTCCAGAGGCCACTTCCGAGTTGCGCCGTGCCCTCAACCCACTCCATTGGCCTCCACAGGCTTCAGTACGCCTCTTGGAAGTGACTGGAAGTGACTTCCAGTTTTTAATCCACCACTTCTGGTCGCTTCTGAGAGGCGTTCTGAAGCCTGCGGAGGCTAATGGAGTGGGTTGCGGGCTTGGCGTAACCCAGAAGCAGTCTCCAAAGTTCCCGCTAAAGTAAGGCATTGTGGTGTAGATGCTGGACTTCAGCATCCACAGATTTTGGTATCTGCGAGGGATCCTGGAACCAATCCCCCACGGATAACGAGGGACCACGCACTGTATACTGGCTGACAGCACTTCTTCAATGTTTCAGGCGGGGGTCTTTGCCTGCCCTACCTGGTAATGCTAGAGATTGGACTTGGAACCTCCTGCACACATAGCATGTGCTCTCTACCACTGCACTATAGCTCCATTTCCATCCTCTGTGACAACCCCAGCCTCCAGGGGTGGAAGGGGTCCTTTCGGTCAGCCATGGCCTGGTGGGGAAGTGGTCACCTGCCCCACCCCTGTGTAGTATATGAATCTAGCTTAACCACATACTTCTAGGAGAAAAGTAGGTTGCTCTTGTTTGCAGGCTCCTTGCCTGTCTGCCTGTTTCCATGAAGCTTAAACCCAGGCCAAACTAGATAATACACAGATAGTGTGATTAGCGCCTGCTGCTTATGTAAATAACATTCATATGGGACCGCAGAAGACTGATCAGAATTGTGGAGCTGGGGGACTTCAGCCCTTGAAGCCCTTGCTACAGTCCCAATGTGGATCACCCTTCCTTTGCAGCTTCTGTTTGTTCCAGGAGTGAAGTTTCTGTTTGTTACCAATGGGCTGGGGTTGGGACCTTCTAATCTGCTATTCCTCAGGGAAGTACTCCCTGAGGCATCTGGTGGGGCCACTGTGAGATACTGGAAGCTGGACTAGATGGGCCTTTGGCCTGATCCAGCAAGGCTCTTCTTATGTTCTTATGTTCCAGTCACCAATTCCTGCTGCCCTCTACTTTAATAAACTGAAGGAATTGGGGGGGGGGGGAGAGAAGGAATCAGCTTGGAACATAAGAAGCTGTTAGATCTTTGGTCCATTTAACGTCGGAATTATTGACGCTGACTGTTTCAGACAGGAAGTTTTCTCTGCCTTACCTGGAGGTACCGTGGATTGAACCTGGGACCTTCTGCATGAGAGCAGATGCTCTTCCACTGAACTACACCAGAATATACCTTCCAAATTAGAATCATTACATTAATAACTGTTCACCCCAAACCACAATGGTTGCCCTCCAGCCTGCCTCTTGTATACCTGGCTCAACAACAATCTGTTCGTACTCTCCAAATTGGAAGTGTTTCCATCTTTGGAATTCCAAACATTAAAAACAAAAGCTCTTAGCAATCTTGAAAGTTGGAATAGGTAAACATTTCATTTCTCCCGAGGCCAATAAAGTTGAATGGAAGTACATCATGCCTTTGTAGATTTTACTGTGTGTTGTCAGTGTAAATAATACTGGTGAGAGGCAACTTAGAGGGCAGACAAGAGGGGGCACAAAGGCACTAACTCCCAATAAACTCCCACATCCTCCTGTTCAAACTCATCTCAAGGATGGTTGCCTACCATTATATCACCTACCATTCACGCCAAGTCAGCTGAAGTACTTGAAATTCAATAAGCTACCATTCTAAGCATGTTTGTTTGGAAAGAAGTCCCATTGAAATTGGTTTGCTTCTGTCGAAACATGGTTAGAATCGGGATACGTCCCATTAAGCCAAGAAACCATATTAGCTTAAACCCAAGGCGAAAATACAGAGAAAATTAAGTTCACAAGTCCCACTAATCTTGCTATACTTTAAATGTACTCAACTTTCCCTGTATTGGACCTTGTGCCCTAAATTAACTGGTTTGTGAAGATATAGTATTAGACCCTTACAGTACATAACTTTATGGAGCTACTCTGCAGATTGTAGAAACAAGGAGCTCAGGGGTGTCAGCTGATGTGGGGCGGTGGGCCCCAGGGCATGGGGGCGCTGAGGCTCTGGGGGGGGGGTGCGGGCCTCCTTAAATTTGCATATTTTTCTGACTTTTTTTTTCTTTTTTCGGGTGATTTTAAGTGTAAAAACGGGATATTTAATGTGTATGTATGCTTTGCAAGCACTTATTTTGCATATGGGGCGTTCCAGGACGTTCCCATGACAATCTTCTTCTTCCTGCGCCCGGGCACAGCTTCTTCCTGCGCCCAGGCGTTAAAAATCCCGTTTTTTACACTTAAAATCGCCCGAAAAAGGAAAAAACAACCAAAAACCTGTCAAAAATAGGTTTTGAAACCGAAATCTAAAATTTTTGAGTTTTATTGGGGGCGTCGGGGGCGGCCCCCCATCGGGGGCGCCTGGCGACGCCTCTGAAGGAGCTTGCTATGCAAAAGGCGTCAGCCTTGTTCACAGTTACTCCCCCATGTG
Source organism: Plestiodon gilberti rubricaudatus (assembly GCA_026170595.1). Taxonomy (NCBI): domain Eukaryota; kingdom Metazoa; phylum Chordata; class Lepidosauria; order Squamata; family Scincidae; genus Plestiodon; species Plestiodon gilberti. The sequence goes on along the minus strand of JANXHW010000003.1, from coordinate 16,295,381 downwards.
TTCACTGAACATGTGGAGGAAACAAGGACCCTGTGCTCTAATCCCACCCCAGCCAACCTACATGCATATAAGACCTGAAGCGAGAGGGTGATATGCACATGGTGTGTAGGTGCTCTGTGTTGTCAGGAGACCTGGGTTGCCTTGCTGCGTGGAGAGCCTACATGCACATACAGTTGTGTGTGGAAAGGGATTCTTTGCCTGTGCTGTATTCACAAGGGCAGAGGTGGTAGACTCATGCACAGGCCCCTTACACATTCAGTGAAGACAAAGGATTGGGTAACTTGTGGACAAGGTTGTAAATAGCTAGATTTCTACTACGCTGCATTCTAATCCCCCAGTTTAATAAGCAGCGGCTAGTGGTGGGATTTTTTGTTGTTGTTGTTGTTGCTGATAACCGCATAAAAACACAGAACACCGCTTTCTGCTGAAAAAATAATAAAATAAAATAAAACCATGTAATTTTGCGTCATTCATCTGCTGACACTGTAGAACCTATACCACCTACCTAGTACACTTTTAAAGCGGTTAAAATGGGGAAAAATTGAATAAAAACACAACCCCGCTTTCTGCTATTTCATTTTGATTAAACACCATAATCTGCAAAAAATAAAAAATAAAACCATACAAAACACCCCTAGCAATGGCCCTAGTCCTCTTTTTCATATGAGTATATGAAGCTGCTTCCTACTGAGTCAAACCCTTGACCCAACTAGGTTTGTATAGCCCACACTGATTGACTGCAATTCTACATGGTTTCAGACCAGTGTCTCTCCCAGCTTTACGGGGGGGGAGGTGTGTGTGTGAAACTGCAATCTTTTACATGCAATGCATATGTTCTTTCGCATGTGATCATAAGAGCAGCAGATCAGGCTGTGTTAAGCCTTGTTCACACAATCATTGGATGAGGTGGTAAATCTGCTCCTAGACTGTACAGTTTCAGAATGCAAGAGGCAGTGGTTTGTGTGAAAGCAGCCTCGTACTTCATGTTTCATCACCTATAAAATGGGCTTAATAATATTTAATTACAGACCACTCTGAGCTGTCTCAGGATTTAATTGGCTGCTGTTTGTGGAGCACTGTGCTAATAAGATACTTAACATTTATGTGGTGTATTAATATCTCAAAAGGTCACTGAAGAGATGAACACAAATGACCTATTAAACTGGCATAAATGAACCATATCACAGTCAAACAAGACACCGTCCCTCCACTTCTTGAGACTGGGGTGTTGCACGGATTCATAGATAAAATGCCAAGTGGTGACATTCTCTTAAGGTTGTGCAGGCAAACCCCCCCCCCCCGCCCGCCCCAAAAAGAACTTGATGATTTCAGGATCTATATTTAGTGTGCAACCCTACGCATGCTTTCATGGAAGAAATCTCCACTGAACTCAATGAGACTTATTTCCAAGGAAACATGCATAGGATTGTGGTGTTAAGACCCTTTCCGATGAATAAATGTGGTGTTATGCTAGAGAATAATCCAATCCAGTAGAACAGGGGTTCTCAACCCCTTCCTGGCCAGGTACCACCTCCGGCACCACTCTCCTACTGCGTACCACCGGAAGTGACTGGCGATGACATCATTGCCAGTTACTTCCAGGTTTCCAGAGGCCAGAAAACGCAGGTAGGAGGCTCTGGACGGGTGGGAGGGCCCTTCTCAGCATTCCTTAGAGAGGCTCGACCAAAGGCAGGAACATGCTGCCGAAAGCACCACGTCGGACCGGGTCCAGTGGTTCGAGTACCACCAGCAGTCAGCCGAAATACCACTCGTGGTACTAGTACCTCTGGTTGAGAACCCCTACAGTAGAGCTATAGAAAGAAACTTTATGACACGAACCTAGTACGTCCCACCATGGTTCTTAAGGTCTTCAGGCCGATTTCCTTTAACACTGCGGTTTGGATAGTCTGGAGACGCATGTACACACATACATACCTGTGCCCACAGCATGTGCATATTTGGGGGTTTGGCCATTGGTTGTGGAATATGCACCCTACCAATTCGTACCAGAAAGGAAAAAGGGGACATAAAAGGCTTTACACTGAAATACGCTAAAAAAAGAAAGAGTTTATTAAGGGGAATTAATACAGTTGGCAGAAAGGTGAGGGAAAGTAGCATAAGAACTTAAAACCAGTAGCAGCTATGCATTTATGCAGTTGGGGCTGAGCATGGGCAGCTTTGATGGTGAATGAGTTAATGTCTAAACAAGCTAGTTTAACTGGCCTCAGGGTGGGGAAATAAGAGACCAGTGGCTTGTCTGGGGAATTGCTGGAGAAACTGGCAAGGCAAGAAGACGACAAAGAACAATGAAAGAGACACAGTACACATGCAAAATGGGTCTTCTCCCAGGAGGAAATGAGGTTCCGAAGAGACACTAAGCTTGAAAAAAACAAAATAGAGAAAGGAGAACTCAAGGTGGCTCAAAGGAGGGGACCAGGTCTGTTCCTTGATCTGGTAAAAGCAACGGTTGGGCTGCTGTTGTGAAGATGGGATGACATGCAGGGGGTAGCATGACTCCTTGGCGCAACCTAGCCAACACTTATGCTTCCGCTGTCTTCCCCAAGTTTGGTGCTCGTGTTTGGTGCCATGGCAACTGAGAAACCTAGCCTTCCATTCTTTGGGCAAGCCTAAACTAAATTTCCTGGTTCTGTTACTATGGGGGAAAACTCGGGGTACTCTTCAGATCCTCACCCTCTCCCAGTAAAAGATAATAATAGTAAAGACATGGAGTTCTGCCAGTGGTATATAGCTCTTTGGCGATTATACCATCAGCAAAGTGGCAGAGCCCATCTTGGCTGCTGGCAGCCTGCGTACCACCAGCCTGTGGTCCACGTACCACCAGTGGTATGCGTACCACAGTTTGGGAACCTCTGCAATAGGGTGTTGCAGCCAGTCACTGTTCCCTGATGAGATATGTGTTGGCAAACAAGCCTATATTTTTAGGTGAACGTCTAAAAATGTAATGTGTGAAGTGACTCTAAGAGTCAAAGTGATCTTTGTTTTTTGCCGTTAAGTTTATTTGATTTGAGTAATCCTACCAGAACTGTAGTCAAGAGCTGGTAATTAAGAAACAATGTCATTCCAAGTAGAGGTGTAGGAAATGAAGACTACCTATCACAACTATGGTCTGTATTGCAGTTGTTGCACAAATGCACTTTGTTGAGGAATTAGATTGCATGAAGGCGCATTCATTTATGGAGGAAAAGTCCATCACAGGTTACAAGCCATGATGGGGATAAGCAACCTCCTGGTTGTAGGAGTAGGTTTTCTCTGTGCCAGGTGCAAGGGAGTGGCGACAGGATACAGGTATCTTGTTGTCTTGTGCTCCCTGAGGCATCTGGTGGGGCCACTGTGTGATACAGGAAACTGGACTCAGTGGCGTCACTGCAGGGGGGTGGAGCTCAGTTCCGCTGCGATCGGAGCCTCCATTACACGGAGGAACAAAGCGGCCCCGCCCCCTCGCCTTCAGAGCCTTTCAGGGAAGTGAAGGCAACGTGCAGGAGACTCCCTGCGTGTTACTTTCGCTGCCCTGAAAGGCTCCGAAGGCGAGGGGGCGGGGCCGCTTCGTTCCTCCTTGTAACGGAGGCTCCGATCGCAGTGGAACTTAGAGCTCTGCCCCCCCTGCAGTGACGCCACTGGCTGGACTAGATGGGCTTTGGCCTGATCCAGTAGGGCTCTTCTTATGTTCTTATGTTCAAGTTCAAGCAATGTGGGAACAGTACTGTATTGTCTTCCATTCCAATAATTTCTATTGGATTGCCATGCAGTCAGAATCTTCGTCGCGTCTTGAAATGTATGCTCTTGTCTAGATGTCGGAAGTGGAGAGTGCAAAAGCAGGGTTGAAAAATGCAACTTCACTGTAGGGATGTGTGCGTGCGTGCATGCATGTGCATGTGCTGTCATGGAGCTCTGCTGTAAACTGTTCCCATTTTGCAGGCTATGAGGCTGCACATATGTGGAGGTCTCACAGCTACTGAGCAAGCCAGCCCACCAAGGTAGACTACTAGAGGGAGTATGGAGAGGTAGAGGCTCACGTAGAGACTTTTCTTGGGGCTCCTGACTTGAGCATCGCAGATTTCCATCTTTGTGGAAATAAAGACATAGAAACAAAAAGGCAGCTCCTGAGGCATAGGTGCATAGTCCAGAAGGAACAGAGAGTTTATTAGAGAATTGACACCCTCCGAAGGAGGAACTGATGGGTGAAAATTTATGCTAACGTTCTCAATGAACTGAGATTTGCAGTTTCTTTTTATATGTATAGATACAAATATGAGTAACTTTATTTATACCCTGGTAAAGAGCTACTGCTTTATGTAGCAGACAGGGCAGCAGGAAGGGACAGTAGCTTAGTGGCAGAGCACATTCTTTGCATCTGCAAGGGTCTGGGTTAAATTCCTGGCATCTCCAGGTAGGGCTGAGAAAAGACCCTTGCCTAATACTGTACCTTGGAGACTTGCTGACAGACAGCATCAGCCATACTGAGCGACGTGGGCCAATGATCTGACAGTATAAGGCAACTTCACATGTTTTATATCAGGGGTTCTCAACCATTGGTACTAGTACCATCAGTGGTACTTTGGTCAACTGCTGGTGGTACTCGGATATCTGGAACCCCACTCCGACACGGCACTTTCAGTGGCACGTTTTTGCTCCTGAGAGGCTCCTGAGCCTCTCGGAAATGCTGAAAAGGGCCCTCTCACCTGCCCAGAGCCTCCTACCTGCATTTTTTGGCCTCCGAAAACCTGGAAGCAACTGGTGATGATGTTATCGCCAGTCACTTCCGGTGGTATGCATTAGGAGAGTGACGCCGGAGGTGGTACTCACCAGGAAGGGGTTGAGAACCCCTGTTTTATATGATGAAGTATAAGACACAACACACCTGGACACTTGAAGAAGTGCTCCCTTCTGCACATGCTCAGGGCACCTTGGCATTTAATTCTTTTAAAATACCTCTTTAAATACCTCTTTCCTTGGGAGAACTTTGCACGTGCTTGTGACACGTCTCACCCCAGGTGCCACCTTCAATGACTACTCTTAATAAAGGGTAAAGCGGTTACTCTATTGATCTGCCCTCTCATATACGTATACCAAATGGGCGGATTTTGGCCATAGTTGCTCACTTGGAAACATTTGCCACAACATTGATATGGATGTATATATTATTCTAAGTTAATTGTTTTGTGTTGCTTTAATTATTGTTTTAGCTTGTTCATGCATGGCTTCTGTAAAACGCAACAAACACACACACACCATCCTTTTTTTCATACATTGTATGTATTGGTCTAACGATGCCATTAACCTGTTGATAGCACAGTGCAAGATTAATTTGTCATCTCTACAACTTGCCTTGCAGATCTGAAACTCTTGCAACATGTTCCTCTTCGGACTACTGTCTCTGCTTATTTTCCAAAGTGAAGCCTTCAGCACCAGTTTTCCTGATGAAACCATTGCAGAGTTTTCAGTTAACTTCTACAATCAACTGAGAGCTACAGCAGAAGATGAAAACATTATATTTTCCCCACTAGGAATTGCAATTGCTATGGGAATGGTGCAGCTCGGAGCCCATGGTTCCACTCTGAAAGAAATCCGGCATGCCATGGGATATGAAGGCTTGAAAAATGGTAATACATGTTTAAATCAATCGGCACTTTTCTTATAGCTTAATTTTTTCTCCAAGAAATAAATTAACGGCCACATCATTAACTTTTGTCAGTGGCGGCACTTGTAGCAGGGCCCCCTCAGGTGTCCTTAAAGGGTGGTCCGGGTGGGGTATATGGAAGCAGCCCACCCCCTTAGGTACCCTGGACCCAGGCCATAAATATGAATAAATGTGAAAATGTCATTTAGTTCTTTGAAATAAATGACTATTTAATCAGTAGAATTTTGGGCAGAATTGTTGCTTTATTGTGACTTAGGTGAATTTCAATATCGCTGTAAGACTATTCTTCGGAAGAAGAAAGGGAGTCCCCCAATATGTAGTATTAAGGAGAAGACCAACATTTCATTTTAATGCCTGTTCAGTAAAAATAACCATTCCTTGAATATGTGACTGAAGAAAGATGTAATCTTTCTTAGAGCAATAGAGCCACTTTGGAAGTGCTCTCTCTGCATCTCTCCAGATGCATCTCTCTCCAGATGTAGCCATCCCACCAGGGTTGACCTCCAAAACAAAAAGATTCTGCAGGTTTGATGCAAAAGCTTGCTATGCACAGTTGTGATTGACTAGCGCCTGTGATGTCACAAAACTCCTCCTTCCCTCAATCACAGGAGCAGTTATGCACTTTTAAAAAAAAATCATTTTTAAGATGTAATACTGAGAGGAATGAATGAATGAATGAATGAATATATGTCGTGATTTTACAAATAAAAGGCAGACAGCCTGCCTGGAACATGGGCAGAGTGACAGGAGTGACAGCTGAACCAGCCTTTATCGTTTTGGCATACACATTGTGAAGTTGGGAGAAATTAGGCTCACACTGCAGCTAAAGAATCCAGTGCATGTTTTCCTTTTTTAATTTATTTATTTATTGGGGGGGGTGTTATCCTTCCCTTCTAGTTCAAAAAATGAACCACACATAGCACATGAAGAGAGATTAAAATCCCACAGTAAAAAAACAAAACTAAAAGCAAACAGATGAGCAGCAGATAGATTAACAACAAGCTACAGAAAAAAAATTATCAATTGAGAGAGGGAGCCAGCACAAACAAATATCCATATTTGACTAGAGGTACATTTTGCTAGGTTTTCTGCAGGAAGGCTATTTAGTTTAAAATATATTTGACAATGCCTGTCCCTTAGCATTAAGACAGCCGTTTTCAGCCAGCTGTCACCCCTTCTCCTACCAGAAGACCAGTCCTTTACATGGAACCTTATGGTCTTGCAGTATTATGTCCTAGCATTCCACTTTTCTAGTCTGCAGGATCCTTGCAGGTATGTGACATCACTGGCAGCCCAAACCTGTGTAACTCTTGCACCGGTGTAACAGTAGATCAGTCGGTGTAAGTGCACTTACGCCAGTGTAACTTGCCAGACGCTGACGGACGCAGGACGGACACCGTCGTAGCCTCCCTCAGACGCCGCACATGCACAGTTCGGATGCTAGCAGAACTCTGCCAGAACAGGGGACATTCCGGGGGTGTCCGAATACCCCCCTGCACTGGCGGAGTTGCAATGGTGTCCATCCCCTGTCCGAACTGTGCATGTGCGGTGTCCGAGGGGGGTTACGCCAGTGTCCGTCCGTACACCGGTGGATCTACTGTTACACCAGTGCAAGAGTTACACAGGATTGGGCTGAAAATCTGGTTCAGTTTAGTGTCCAAATTGGTCAACATAGTTTTGATCAGACAAGGGGGGCTGCCAGCTTAACCTTGACTCTCCTCACTGAAATCTGTTGCCCCCCATCTGGAGGCCTCCTTGGGCCCCCACTTGGGTCTTTTAACCTGTCCCTGCTAGCAGAACCTCATAAGCATTTGGCAAATGTTTTAGAGCAGTATGAAGGGGTGAAAGAATGAACAATAAACGCTATTCTTCTTCTAAATGGTGACAGCCTGTTTGCATTTAAGATATAATAGCATTTATAAGCTGAGATGATTTATTTTTCCATATAAACAGAACGCGCTAATCCTGTGTAAACATCATTAGTATAGCTTTTCATGAAAACTTTGAAGGACTTCACTGGAAATCTTTAGAATAATACAGCAAATTTTCAGCAGCTGGCATAGCTGTGTAAATATTTAGCAGAAGTGGTTGGGTATCTCCCGCTAAAAGTCAGGAACATATGGGCAGACAATGCCTCTTTCTATAAAAACAGTTGATTGCCCACTGAGGCGTGCCATCAGAAAAGACATGTCTGTCTTGCAGTTGCAATAAATATATTCTGGGTTGGAAAACATGATCAGCCCCAATGTCCATAAAACATGACATACTGTAATGGTGGTACACATGGAGTGGACATGTGTAACATGTGCACACAGGGGAAATTGTCTACATGTGCAGGAATCAGGGGCAATGGCTCATGGCATAGCTTAATGCAGTGTTTCCCAAACTGCGGGTCATGACCTGATTTTTGGTGGGTTGAGACAGCAAACCACAACAGGCCAAGAATGGCCAGCAGTCCCATGCAAAGCCTGATGGGGTGCTACCCTGTGGGTTGCGGTGCTAAAATGTTTGGGAAACACTGGCTTAATAGATTGGCATGAAATAAGGGGAAAGGCAAGGATATGGGTGCAACAAGATATGGCTTTATTGTGGGGATAGATATACAATAATAGGACAGGGGAATCAAAAAGATAATGCAGTACACACAATGCAGTACATACATATACATATACACATACATAGCCATGCATACACACAGAGCTAGACCTGAAACGTTAACAGTTGGTAGGCACACTAAAAGAGAGGGGAAGGCTTAGAAGGCAACTTGGTGGGTGCTGGGCTGCAGTGTTCCGTAGTGCTCAGAGGGAAGAGTGTGAGAAAGAAGGGGTCAGGCTAGAGACAGAAGGGAGCAGTCTGATACCTGTCCTGAGTGCCAGGTGGCATAGCGGTTCTTAGGTGTGAAGGGAATGGTGTTGCTTGATGCAACACAAGCAGGTCACACTCAACATAGTGCAACACTGTTGTTGTTGTTGTTCAGTCGTTAAGTCGTGTCCGACCCTTCGTGATCCCATGAACCACATCCCGCCAGGCCTTCCTGTCCTCCACTATCTTCCTGAGTTCGCTCATTTTCATGTGCAACACTAGCAGAACAATAACTGTCGCAGTAACTGCAACTACAAAATCCCCATAGGACAACATAGAAGCTATTGTGGGGTGAGTTTATCTCGGACCTTTTTTTTTTTTTAGTCTTGATGGCCCATCCCTGGTGGAGATCATTGTCTTCTATTGTGTAGCACCTGCACCCTGAGTAGAGTATGGCAGGGGACTCCTTGATCGCTCTGGAGGCCTGTTCCTCAATTAGTATACAACTCATGACTGAATTTCTGTTGATGTTGGTGATGGAAGCCAAGGTAGAAGGCACTTCTTTTGTTACCATGAATGGTCACAACCAGCAGTGATGGGGGGGGGGGGAGTTGTTCCAAGAACCAAGGTTTGGCCAGTACTCTGTAGGCTTGTGGGACTTGATGCATCTTTGCCATCGGGCCAAACAAAACAACAGGAGACTGGCCTGGGTCATATTCTCCAGCGCCATGTACGTGCATGTGTCAGGCAGCATCCCAGCCAGTGAAAACAGAGAAGACTCCACTCATATTGAACTTACCAGGCCCTCAAGAGCCCTCTGGAGTTTTGGGTGGCACAACACTGTAACTATTGTTTCCTTCAACTAAGTTTTAGAAGCAAACTTTCAGTATTCTAAAATATTTCATGATGACCTTCTCTATTGAAAGCTGAAACATCACTATGATTTTCCACAGAGAAGACAATGGGATACTTTAAGCCCTCAATATATTTACCTACCATGACAGGCCTATTCTCTCTCTCTCTCTCTCTCTCTCTCTCTGATTTTAGGTGAAGAGTTTTCCTTCTTAAAGGACCTTTCCGACATGGCGACCGCTGAAGACAGCCAGTACGTGATGAAACTTGCCAATTCCCTCTATGTACAGAATGGATATCACATTAATGACAAATTTCTGCAGTTGATGAAAAAGTACTTCAGAGCTGAAGTAGAGGACGTAGATTTCAGTCAAAGCATAGCTGTAGCCAGCCACATCAACCAGTGGGTGGAGAACCACACAAACAGTACGTTCCTGCATTTTTGAATTCTTCCTTACTGTCTACAGCTGCCATGTTTATGTCTTTTTAAATTAAACTCCAAACTCCTGGGTCTGCTTTTGTGCCTTAATTTCATTTTCTTTCATTTTCTATATCAGCAACATGTTTAAACAGCATTGACAGCGCGATCCTACCTAACTATCCCACCGGATCCTATCCCTGTTCCGGGCCACTCTGCAGCGGCCCGGAAGTCTACTCGGGGGAAGGGGGCATTCGTCCCCTTCCCCCTGTGTAAACCGGGGAAGGCTCGCTGGGCCTCCTCGAATTTCCGCAAGCTATTTAACTGGTGGAAGTCGGAGGAGGCCGTGTAATGGCCACACCGGATGGGGCTGGGGATATGGTGGATGCCATCCCCACCCCCTCCCGGGCCGACACGGCCAATGGCCCCCCTCCCTCGCCGCCCGGACCGCCCATGCGGCCGCCGGAGGATCCCTTACCTTTCTCCGGCGGCCGCATGGAGATCCGGCGGCAGAATAAGGGCTGCCGGTCTAGCTTGCTCCGCCACCCTAAACTTGGGGAGGATTGCGCTACCCGTATCTTAGAATTACTCATTGCCAAGGTTTTTCTATTGCAGCCCGATTGCTTTGGAGGTTAGCTTTAAAGACATTTACATCCTGGCCCTAAACGTTCATGTTAGCCGGTCTTCCAGAAACTCTTGTAAGAATTCTTCTGCAATGCCACCATAACGTCCTGTCTTGAGGTATTGTCCTGATTCTAGCGTACCCTGTTTTCAGGATGTGTTTTCTAGGCATAGCTGTTCAACAGAATCAGGATGTTAAATAACTGCTAATTGATGTGCTTTTATAAAAACAAATAGCACTAAATTCATCTTTTCAAAATAAAATCATAAGCATTGGAAGGGTCTCAAGAGTTGTCAAGTCCATATGCCATTGAATGCAGGGTTGACTAGATCTAAATTATTTGGGTGCAACAAGACAACAGTGAGACAGTGCAGTAGTGGGAGATTTGTGGTTGGATTTACCAAGGCAAACAAGGCAAAAGCAGATGGGGAGGGATGATTTGCATCACGATGATGACACCAGGGAAGGAAGATTTTAATCCTTTCCCCCCAGCCATTTTCCAAATTGAAATCCCCCCCCCCCGGCCCCTTCTGTTTGTCTTGCAAGGGAAATATACAGGTAACCATATTGTACCTTCATGTTTGCCCCATGAAAATTGTTTCAGGGAGAGTTGCAATAGGGAAAACTGTACAGGGAGGGGGGAAGTGTTAACCACCCCCCACGGTGCATTATATGATGCTGATCCAGTTGTTGGGACATCATATTTGAGGAGATCATAGTTGCATCAGAACCTGTGCACATCCCCAAGAGCTTCTTAGTCAGGACGATAAACCGCTTGAATTTGTTCAGGATAACGCCCTAATTTCCATTTAAATCAGTGGGATTCGCGCACGTAGCTGGCACAGATTTCCGAAGAATATAGCCCCACTTCTCTTTGATTGGATGGCCCTGATCACATGAGCAGACATTTGCAGGGGTTCACCAGCTGCAATTGACATCTGCACTCGTTTTCATGTACTTTTAGTGTTGATTGGTTGAGAGCCCTGAAGACCATATATGTTGACAGACATAGGTTGTCAGCTGCTGTCAGAAAAGACATTTTCAGAGAAACTGTTATGCCCATTCCATTGATTCATAGGCAAGGACTTCATCTAATTTTGCACTCACAATTGTCTTTTCCTTCATTTGGAAAGCAGTGCTTGTCAGCTGGTGCTATTTGAAAGTTCTGACAGGTTTTGGTGTTGTTTTTAACTTCGTAACCTGCTTAAAGTGATTTAAGTGCGTGTCTGTGTCCCAAAATCCTTGACTCTTCTCAAAAGGATGTCTTTCTGAATCAAAGGAAGTGTAGATACAATCATCTCTGGGATGCCATTGATCATCTTTTGATGTACTTGTAAAACTTCCTCTAATTTGTGTGTGTGTGTGTGTGTGTGTGTGTGTGAGAGAGAGAGAGAGAGAGAGAGAGAGAGAGAGAGAGAGAGGACGGACGGACGGACGGACGGACGGACGGACGGACGGACGGACGGACGGTTACCTTCCAGAGTGTGTTTTAGTTGTTTCTCAAATTCATGTTCAAGGTTTTAATGAACGGTTTGAAGAATATCATTATTATCATTTATGTAGAACTATCAATGTATGTGGAGTGTTTCAGAGTAATATCATGTAAAAAGACAAGTATTGGTCCCAAGGATTTAAACGCCTCATCTGCTGTGGAAATTTAGAGGAAACAGAGAGTGAGCAGGGAAAGGAAAGGTGAACAGTTGAATGTGAGCCAGAGCAACTCCACATACTTGGGTTTTTCACTTCCATTGTAGGTGTCCGGTCTGAGGGAGCAGGACAGAGTCGTAATGGAAAAGGTGGATTTTCAAGTCTGAGGAGAGAAAGATATCGCCACATAGGTGGTTGGAAAGGAGCTCTAGATATAGAGGCAAAAAGAGAGAGTGGGCAGTAGTCGAGCAGGAGTCTGTGCAGAGGCGTTCTTACGCGGGGGACGCTGGTGTGCTGCGCCCCAGGCGCAGAGTGGACACGGTGCTTCCAGGGGGCGCGGCACCGGAGCCCGGCTGCCGAGCCCCCGGGAAGCAGCGCGCCCACTCGGCCCGTCACCGGCTTCCGGAGACGCTTTTCTCCGAAGCCGGGAAGCCCTCCTCCTTGCGACCGCCCCTTTCAGCGGTCGAGGGCTTTGTGAGCCGGCCGAACGCGTCGCCCGCTTTTATTTGGGTTTTCTGCACATGCGCAGAACCTTTCTGAGGGCAAACAGGCTGCCCGTTTGCCCTCAGAAAGGTTCTGCGCATGTGCAGAAAACCCAAATAAAAGCGGGCGACGCGTTCGGCCGGCTCACAAAGCCCTCGACCGCCGAAATGGGCGGTCGCAAGGAGAAGGGCTTCCCGGCTTCGGAGAAAAGCGTCTCCGGAAGCCGGTGACGGGCCGCTTCCGGGGGGCGGCAGCCGCGCTCTGGCGCGACGGGGCGCTCCAGCCCCCGCCACCCCGGGCGCCGGAAGGCGTTAAAACGCCACTGAGTCTGTGGGTGGATGCGGGTGGAAGAATTGGAGAATCAAAAGTCATAAGCTATCATAGGAAATAGTGTATAATGGGGAAAAGGGGGCAGGCTGGGGGCAAGGCCATGGAGCACTTTAGCGATAGGAGCAAGGAGTGTGTGCTGGATGTGGAAGGGGGTTTAAAGCTAGTATAGAGGCTTGAAAAGAAACATGAATTTTCGTGGGCAAAGGGCCTCCAGTGTACCCATTCACTTTAATGGCAGGGGCAGTGCCATGCGTGCAAAAGAAATGTGCCCATGTAGTTCCATGTGTGCATTAAAGAGCACATGGCAAATTGGATGAGGGGCTATATCTGGTTCTGACGCATGTAGCTTGTTTTATTCCAAATAAAACGAAGGAACCCATCTGTAATGAACTGTGAAATCTGGTGCTTTTGCTTGATTCATCACTGTCAATACAGAATTCCAAACTCAAAATTATCATACCGAAAGCAAGCAGTCCGTTCCCAGTTGGCAACACCAAGTCGCAGACAATGCCTTCTGATTGGAGTGATTTATTTAGGAGTGTGGGCACAGCAGCTGCTACACTTGGCTAACAAGCCTCTCCTGACTCGAACAGATGCAAGACGTCGCTTCCTTTTCCTTGAGCAAATGTCAGTGGGCTGGATGCTGCGAATGCTTACTCCATTCATTACTCACGCATTCCTCTTAAAACCTGTGGGACTTTGTCTGGGTGAAATCACGTCAAAATGTGAGGATGTGGCACTTTGCGGGCAAAGTTTCCAATCAGCAGGACTACTTTGTTTGGTGTATGTCAAAGTTGTGCTAACAATTCTCTGAAGGGGAGACTGTCAATAGCATAGTTCCCTTCTGACAGGAGTGTGTTGTTTTTAAGGCCTTAAAAACGTTCTGTGGTGGAACTGTACCAAGGGTCATCTCTTCTGCCTTCCTGCTTCCCACAGTGGCGTGTGTCAGATGCTTCTGCAAAGCCCAAAGCCGGGCAAGAAGACAATAGCCCTCTTCTGTTGTTGCTTCTAGGGAATTGGTTTTCCGAGGTTTTCTCCCTTTTGGGTTGTAGAGCAAGGGTGGCCAACCTTCCACCATTAGGGCCTCTGCGTTCTTAAGAGTTATATAGAAGACGGAATCTTGGCAGCTGTAATTGCTGATGGTGCTGCTAAAGCAGCTGCACCTGCTGAAATGCCCTCACCTAGACAACCATTAAAGGGCCAGGGACACCCATGTTGAAAGGTTGGCCACCCCTGTTGTAGACGTTCTATAGAGGCATCATGGCTAATAGCCCTTGACAAACCTCCTCCATGCCTTTCTCTAATTCACTGTTAAAGCCATCTAAGCCTAGTGGCCATCACTGCAGCTACGTGTCCGTGGCAAGAAGCTCTATCTTGTCTGCCCTGAGTCCCTTTCCAGTCAGTTTCATTGAATGACCCCAAGTTCTCCTATTACAAGAGAGAGAGAACCACCTCTCTCCTGCCCACTTTCTCTGCACCATTCATGATTTTTATAGATCTGTCAAGTGTGTCTGCCCAAATGTGCCCACCACGTCATCTTTTTTTCTAAGCTAAAAAGTGCCACTTACTGTGGCTCTTCCTCATAGGGAAAGTGCTCCCCACCCCCACCCGCTTCTCAGTAGACATGCATAGGTTTGCATTGTAAACTTTGTACCATTTTGATGCTGATGCTTCAGAATTATTGACTAATATATTCTTGTTATCAGCTTACATGGAAGCTTCTCCCCCCACCCCCAATCAATGCACTTGACAGGTTAATGTCAGGGTCTAGAAAGAAGTTTTGAATTGGAAATGATCTATTACTTGGTCTTATTTTGTTTTCTTGCATTTTGCAGGTTGGGTAAGCTTTGATTTAAATGTTCCATTAGACATGTTGATCGATGTTCTTCTCTCCCCTTTCATCTGACAGACATGATCAAAGATTTTGTGTCAGCAAGAGATTTCGGCGCTCTTACTCACTTGGCCCTCGTCAATGCCGTCTACTTTAAGGGAAATTGGAAGTCTCAGTTCCGGCCAGAGAACACGAGAACGTTCTCCTTCACTAAAGATGATGAAAGTGAGGTGCAAATTCCAATGATGTATCAGCAGGGAGAATTTTATTATGGTAAGCAAGGTTTCTTTCTAGCTGGAGTTTGCAGCGTAATACTGTGGCGTATAGGTTGCCTGCTCAGCTCTTAATGCCACTTTTCATTTATTGATGCATCATTGGACAACGTTGAGAACATCTCCTGCACAGTCCCCATGGGAATGAACGGGACACTTCATCCATTTGAATGGGATCTGGGTAGGAGAAGCTTCTGGCCGATAATTCCCATAATTTCAGAAGCAGCCACAGTATTTTCATAGATCGCTTTTAAAAAGTGTGCTGGCATTCATATCCTGTTCTTGTTGTAAAGCAACACTTCCTGGTCAACCTGCCATCCAGGTGTAAGGGAGGGGGGGATCTCATTTCTGCTGATCCCACCCCTGCAACAGGCCTCTGTAATGCATTGCATGCTGTTTCTAAGGGTTCCTCAATGGATTTTTGGCAGGCACAAAGGCTACCATGGAAATGGGAGTGGCAAAACCTCCTTGCTCAAACAGAACTCCGCTTCATGTTCTTTGGATGGAAGCCCTAGCTTTAAGGCAGCTTCCCTTTTTAAATGTATAGATACCTGTTTAGGTTTAGAGATTATCGTTCATGATGTACCATCACACCATTTTCCGGATCAAATGCTGCAGTACGCAGAGTGGAATGAACCTATTAGAGCCCTGATCTGATGTGAAAAATATTGCATCAAAAGCCTCCAGTAAGAGTACCATATTTCATGTGTGACTGTGTATGTATGAATGAGAAAGTGAGAGAGACTGGCATTCAAATATTTGTCTCCATTCCTCAGATGTAAACTGGAAGTGTTTAACATGCTTCTTCAGAGAATGTTTGTGAGGATGCATAAGGGTGTTTATTGCACAGCAAACAAAGAGGGGGGGTGAGTGCTTCCCCCCCAAAAGTAGAAAAACCACAACAGAGTAACTCACACACCATGGAAAAGAGTATGACAAATATGTACATCATATAACTGTCCCAAGATAATTATATTAATGTAATAGTGTGAGAATACAACCCAAAGGAATTACTCAGCAAGTGGTTTTATTGACTCTTTGAGGACTGCTCTCAGTGAAAATGGGACATATAAATATAAATAAAACCAACGCCAAAAGTCCAACTAGATTCTTCCTTTGTGTGTTTTTCTTTTCTTGTAGGGGAGTTCAGTGATGGCTCCAATGAAGCAGGAGGCATCTATCAAGTTCTCGACATACCTTATGAGGGGGATGAGATCAGTATGATGATCATTCTTTCTAGGCAGGAAGTCCCATTAGTCACACTGGAACCTCTGGTCAAAGCCCAATTGATCGAGGAATGGGCAAGCTCTGTGAAGAAACAGAAGGTGGAAGTATATCTACCAAGGTGAGAACGTGTTTCCAGCTTCTTACTGCGGAAAGAGGAGAGTGAGAGAGTGAAATCTCCTTGTCCTTGAATTCTGTATGTGGCATTTGGAAAATTGTTCTCTTTTAGCCACACTTCCCCAGATGTAAGAAGAAAACATTTAATGTTTTTCTTCCAGAAGTGGTTGCAAGGATGAATGAGAACATGGTTGCATTTTAAACAAATGTTTGTATCCAAAGAGCCCTTAGTGTGAGCAAAAGGCTCTTCTGCTTTGCACAAGGGTCTGCAGCTCTCTAATGTCCATAGTTTCTCCCACCCAACTTCAGCTCCCTTTGTCACGTCATGTTGTCCAGCTGTTACAGCTTAGAGCGCCCTCCTCCTCCCCAGTACATCAGCTCCTGATGCACTTACAGTATATGCTTTTCAAATGGTATAGTAGACTATACAGGGAGAGGCCATCCAAATACTGCCATAATGTAATACTCCTGCATTTTTGGGAGACAAGCAACCTTTATGTTCCTTCTCTCCTTTGAGGCCTAACAGCTTCCTTCATTGGGATGAAAGAACTCTTTTTCCAACTCAGAGTGTTTTTATCATTCTGAATCCTAGTAGTGCTTGTAGGTTACAGATATAAGGCTGCTCCTTTCAGCTAATCATAATAGCCACAGCTGACCAATCACAATGTGCCCAGAATTGTCCTATGAATCAATTGCAGTTCCCTCCGGGAGGAAGTAAATGGAGAGAAATTATTCTCATTCCCTGTCTTTGAAAACCACCGACTCATTGGACCCATCCAATGAAATTAAATGGCAGGAGATTAAGGGGAAACAAAGGGAACTATTTCTTTGTGCAACACATAATTATACAGGGATGGCCATTAGCCTGGATATTTTTTGCATTGTTGCTTAAAAAAAAAAAAGATCAGTGATTTCCAAACTGTGCTGGAGCATATTAGTGTGACTCAAAATTACCTATGCTACTACTGTATCGATTTTATTTTGGACTGGTCTTTGACTGTAATAAAGATACTGATTGATTGTGTGACTCAAAGGGGAGTGAATTGAGTCTTGAAAAAATTAAACCACCATCCTGGACTCATCCACGAGCCTGTGGTGGTTGGAGCAGGGAGATAACTATGCAGGCTTGGTCCCCATGTATGTTGCTTAAGGGCAGCCAGGTCATTCTGAGAGCAACATATAGATTTCCTGATGCAAACCACACTACAGCTAGCAACCCAGCGGGAATCCCTGAAGCATCATCCTCTGCCAAAAAGCATGATTTCATCCCTGAGTCCTGACAGGCCAAAGGAGAGAGTGGGATGCTGGGAGGCAAAATAACTGTACTCTCCTCTAGTTGCCTGCTTGTTGTTTTGGGAGCTGATCAAGAAGCATATATATTTCTGGTTGTTAAAGTATGCCTCCGGTTTTCTTCCAGGAAAGGAACCGTGCCTTGGGTATTAAAAATTTAGAAAATGTTGCATTGGCCTATTTCATAGAGGGTACATTTAAACCATAGGCTGGTTTGGATGGTGCACTGATCCCGATCATTCCCCGACATGTGATGGGGAGTGAGAACATGTCTTCCCTCCTGGCAGTTATCCCCGATGAAGTTGAGGAATCGGCTGCACAGTCTGGGCCTGCACACACAGAGGTTTTCGTGTTTTTTACTGTTTTGCCCACATATTGACACTGGTGGCCTCAGAAGTGGGGCAGGCAGCCTGGGTGGCTGGGGAGGAAAGGTACCCTTTCAGTCCCCAGAGTGTGTCAGGTTGCTATCCAGGTAAGCATATTGTCTGATCTAGCCCAATATTCAGTAGGCATCCATGGTGCTCGCATAGCCACATTTCACATAGGAGATCGCAACCAAGCCACAATGGGGGGGGGGCAGGGGCACGAAGAGGTAAGCATTGTATTTTCCTAGGTAAAAGAGGATGCACTTGGAATGCAACATGCCACCTCCAATATGCTACCTTGAAGGGAAGATATAGAATCATAGAATTGGAAGGGATGTATAAGATCATCAGTCCAACCTCTGCAAATGCAGGCTGTCCAAAACGACAAAATCCCCAATAGATGGCTATCCAGCCTCTGCTTAAAGACTTCCAAGGATGCAGAGTTTTCCACCTTCCGAGACAGACTGCTGTAATGCCAAACACTTCATACCCTCAGAAAGTTCTTCCTAACACTTAATCAAAATTCCCCTTATTATTTAAACCCACTTGTCCCGGTCCTACCCTCTGAAGCAACTGAGGACAAATCTGCTCCCTCTTCTGCATAATAGATATTTTATAGGTAGTTATCATGTTACCCCTTAACCATCTCTTCTCCAAACTAAATATGCCCAACTCCTTCAACCTGTCCTCATAGGACAAGGTCTCCTGTCCCCTCACCATCCTAGTCGCCCTCCTCTGGCCCCACTCCAGTTTGTCAGTTTCCCTCTTAAATTGCTGCACCCAGAACTGGACACAGTATTTCAGGTGGGGCAGTAATTTAACTGGGCTAGCGGGTACCTGGGGCTGCCCCGCCTCCCATATCATCCCCCCCCCCCGCTTCTGGAATGGCTCTGATTTGGCAAATTGAGGCTGAGGGTGAGCAAGAGGGCCGCGGACAGCATGAAGCTCCCTTTTTCCACGGCGTTGGCGCAATGAGGGGCCCCTGCGCTCGAGGGCCCCCGGGCAATTGCCCCGCGCGCCCAATGGAAAAGACAGCCCAGCCGCAGCCCGTCCAGCTACACCATTGAAGTGGGGTCTGACTAAAGCAGAATACAGTAGTACCATTACTTTGCACGATGTGCAGTCTTTGTGCTACTAATGGGAAAATAAATGCATAAGACTTCAGTGCAGAGTGACACAATTCATACAGAGGACACCTCTGACTTGGTTACTGTTATTAGCTGGTACTTCTTTCATTTTTATGTTCTTCAGCTAAATTATGTTTGGAAGACATTTTTGCAAATTAGCTTCATGGTCTGTTTCACTGCTACACAAAAAGTGGATTAAAAAATGTTGATCGCTTTGGCTGAGAAACAATGATTTGAGAACGAACCGAAGAATAATTTAACAATTCCGCGCCATTTTGCTATTAGGACAAGTAAAGCTGCAATTTCAGTCCGGCGCAGATAGCGCAGACGGAAAATTGGAAATGTTGTGATTAATTCAGCTTTGCTTAGTCGTTCAGACCATATTACACATGTAAAAGTTAAAAAAAATGTTCACTTTATAATTGGATGGAATCTTTCAGGGCACTGAAAATTTAATTTTATTCCACTTGTTTTTCTCAGGATATAGGGCCTGCAGGCCACATGTCTTTCCCTTCCTTCTCTTCTGCTCTCCTTTCTTTTATTTTCTCTTCTTTTCTTTTTTTTGAAGGCCTAGCATAAAATATTTATGAAGTATTTATTTAGTGCATTGATAACATTCAGCTGATCTGCTTGCAATCCTCAGAGAAATTCAACCACCAGTCTGCAATTAATCTCTGGATTTTAATAAGGGAATTACAGCTGTGGAGTATTGCACTTCAAGCTACCTTTTTTTCTTTCCCATTATGAAAATGTGCTGGAGAGAAATGGCATCTAATTTTATCCATTCTCAGCTGCGTGACACTCAGTAATATTTGCAAAAAACCTTGGGAATATTTGGATGAAAAGGTTAGAAGAATCTCCTCTCTATATATAAAAGCCAGTTCCCAAGTTTCCATCACATTTCACTATTACCCTCTAGTGACTAACCGCGCAATCCTGTGCAACTATAGACTGGCAGAGCGAGTGCTCCGCCAGCCTAGGGTGTCGTAGATGTGCCATAAGGCACATTTTCGGCACCCTGGGAGTAAGCGGCGGAGGCAAGCACCGCTCACTCCATGCCCTCCAGACTCCAGCTCAGTAGGAGAACTTTTGGCTCAAATGGGGGGGGGGGAATCCAGACCTTCCAGCTCTCCTTTTGAGAGCCACCCCTCCTGGCAGACACCTTCAGTTCTCCCAGATTGTGTTTCTGCCATCAAGTAGCCTCATTTCTTTAGGGTTCTGGAGAAAACACTGGCAGCCATCAACCCGCAGCCACCAGGAGAGCTGTCTCTAGCGGTGACCGAGTTTTTCCCCCCACACGCAGTTTTACCAAACAGCCAAATTGACAACAAGAAATAAAACATGACCCTCCTCATCGATTTAAATTGGGCCACCCAAAGCAATCCAATTTCCTTGGTCCAGTTATTATTGAAGTCCATTTTTTAAAGATTATTAGAACAGGTTTCTGACAATAGACGACTGACTCTGGCTATTAATTTGCATGAAAAAACAGCCAGTGTCACTGAAGACATGAATATGCAACAGTAGCAGAGGGAGACTCTCTCCAGACCTAATTTAAGCCTTGACAAGAGAAGAGTGGCAGGAAAGGGGCTGTGAGTCTTGACCAGACATTATTTCTAAAAGAACTATGAATTCAGAAGAGACTTACTGGATAAGCAACCTCCTGGTTGGAGAAGTAGGTTTTCTCTGTGCCAGGTACAAGGGAGTGGTAATAGGATACAGGTATCTTGTTGTCTTGTGTGCCCCCTAAGGCATCTGGTGGGGCCACTGTGTGATACAGGAAGCTGAACTAGATGGGCCTTTGGCCTGATCCAGCAGGGCTCTTCTTAGGTTCTTATCAGACCAAAGGTCCATCTAGTCTAGTACCCTGTTTTCCACAGTGGCCCAGGAGATTCCTCCAAGAAGACCGCAGCAGAGCATGAGAGTAATGGTCAGCCCCCCCCCCCGGTTGCCCCCCAGCACCTGCTGTTCATACTGTAGGCTCAGTGCCTCTGAACATAGCCGGATCCATAACTAATAGCCGTTGATAGATTTCTCCTCCTTGAATCTGTCTAAATTTCCTTTCCAAGCCATTTAATGTCGTGCTATCACCACATCCTCCCACAGTGAATTCCATAAATTAATTGTGCGTTGTGTTATGTAATTTCCCATACTGTTTTTTTCACTATATATTTATATTTTATTGATATATTAAAACATAAAAACAATACATATTTCATAAAGTTATAGCAACCACGAAGCAATACATCCTACTAGCATACTATTCACTGTTTTCTACATATAATATCCAACTAAGCCAAAATAACACCCACATTCTATTCATTAAATCCACATATCATCACATCGTTCTTCTCTCTCTCTCTTAAAAAATCAATAAATGGTTTCCAGTTATTCACGAAAAGGTTAACTGACTTTTCCTTAATTAAAATTGTAAGTTTATCCATTTCAGCATAGTCCAAAACTTTCAGCCACCAATCTTCCAGCGAAGGTATCTCCGAATTCTTCCAATATTGTGCATATAAAATTCTTGCCGCAGCTATCATATATAAAAACAAAGTTTGAAATTTTTCGCCTACATGATCATCCCTCATACCCAACAAAAAGGTTTCCGGTTTCATTTGAACCTTAACCTTTAAAATCAACTCAATCTGTTTATGAATCTGAATCCAATACTTCTTTGCTTGGGGGCATGTCCACCACATATGGTAAAAGTAATTCCCCATACTGTTGAGAGGTGCAGCGAAAGCTAAGCTTGTGCAACTGAAAATACACAACGTTTTAAGGTGACTGACAAGCTTGTAAGGTCACCACTGTGTTGCTAAATTACCGAAAAGCCGAGCAAAGCATTTGTGCCCAGTAGTGCGTCTCTGTCATTGCTCCAGGTAACCAACAGAAATCAGCGTTTCATCCAGGAAATCAGAGGTGACAGTACCAAGGGTTTCTGTTTGGATCAAATTAAATCCAAATAAATTGTCTTCTCATAAGTAATTGGAGCTGGAAGGCTCCAAGGACTTCCCTGCCACTACCAGAAATTATTCTCCCTCTGCTGAGCCCACAATAGAATCTCAAGCTGTCATGGAAATATAAAATGCTTAGTTTATGGTCACAGTCATTTTGTATTGTTCCAGGGTTCCTCAGCCTGCAGCTGTGCTTCACAAAGTAACAGGGATAGACATGAGGTCATTCTTTTATTTATTTTCTCCTGCCCTTCCTCCAAGGACCTCGGGATGGGGGACATGGTGACACCACCATCCTTTTTTTTATCTTCACAACAACCTTATAAGGTATGTAAGGCTGAGAGATCCCAGATTGCAGCTTATAGCCCAATCCTGTGTTACTCTTGCACCGCTGTAACAGTAGATCCACCGGTGTAAGTGCACTTATGCCAGTATAACTTGCCATATGCGATGGACACAGGACGGACACTGGCATAACCCCCCTCGGACACCGCATATGCGCAGTTCGGACGCGGAATGGACGCTGCTGTAACTCCGCCGGCACAGGGGGCATTCTGGGGTGTTCGGACACCCCTGGAATGCCCCCTACACCAGCGGAGTTGCGCTGGCATCCAAACAGTGCATGCACGGCATCCGAGGGGGTCCTGCATCCATCAGCGTATGGCAAGTTACACTGGCATAAGTGCTCTTCCACCAGCGGATCTACTGTTACACAGTAAGAGTTACACAGGATTGGGCTGTTAATGCGTGAGCTGCCCTGACAGCGACAGCCCTTTGTAAATGGCCCCTGGTAGCTGCCTGTCTCTCTGCCCTGGGCATCACCTCCTCTGCTTTTCAGTAGACCTCTTGCAAGGAGCAGTCCTTGGTGACCTGCTCCCGTGATCTCTGGCAACCCAGCTGTCGGAAGAGCTCTGCAAGGGACCCCGCTGGTGCGCTACGTGCGCTCGCCTTGCATTCCACAGCCACTGACAGTGGAACGGAAACCCTTCATAATTAATGCTCCTGTCATTCGGATAAAAGCCTTGAAGTTCCTCCAGTGTTTCCAGCTCTGCTGCTTTGTCTGGCAAGATGCCTCTGTCACATTTTTAATCTGGCTCCAGTTACCTTTTCTCACCGTTGCTTACATGCAAACTCTTTTGCTGAAAGAGTCCAGCTGGCCAGGAATGTTTATTGTGTTCTGTCGCTCTCATGGATCAGATCCCTCTTTCTCTTATTCCTGGAAATAGTTTCTGCTGATAGTGGATTCTGCGTGTCTGTAATCTCTTCATGCAGTTTTGGCTCAAATCCTGCTCCCATCATATCATCAAGGTGACCAATGTATCTTACTTATTCTAAGTCCATGGTTCGTAACCTGTTTTGGTCATGGACCCCTTTAAGAGACCAGAGCCAGGATGGTGTAGTGGTTTGGGAGTCGGACTTAGACCTGGAAGATCCAGCTTCAAATCCCCGCTCAGCCACGAAGCTTCCTGGGTGACCTTGGGCCAGTCACTATCTCTCAGCCCCACCTACCACATAGGGTTGTTGTGAGGACAAAAAGGAGGGGAGGAAATATGTACACCACTCTGAGCTCCTTGGAGGAAGGGCGGTATAAAAATGTGAAAAATAAATAAATAATGCACTTAAAGAGGTTCTGTCTCTTCAGCTGCTCTGAAATAGAAATGACAGTCTGCAGGTGTCGCTTTTCCAGCACTGTGATGCAATGGTCAGGATTGGGAAGAGTGAGAAAGATCAGAAACGTTACTCTGCTTCAGAGCTCTTAAAGGGGCAGGCGACCTCTCCTGTGGTCTGAACCTGACTCAGCAGATTCCTGTGTCACCTCTGCTTGATGTGAAGTCTGCTTTGTAGGTCGCCTTGCAGATCAGCTCCTCCCTAATAGTGCTGATTCAGTCTCTAACAGGGAGGAAGAAGGAAAGGTGAAAGAAATGCTTCAACACAGGTGACGGAGTGTTGTACATACACAGGGGTCGTCAAAGCAGATCTACTGCCTGACGTGGCGCAGATCTGTCGCTCCTGTCAGTGCACATCCCCTCCCTTTTTGGCGGGCCACACACTTCTTGTACTGTTATTAAAACCGGGCTATTTAAAGTAGCAGACACCTGACAAGGAGAGAAGAGCGCAGCACTATGATCCTGGAGAATCCCCCCCCCCTTACATTTGCTGCTGTTGCTGCCCCTGGCCATGTTGAAACACACCGACTGGGCAGCGCATGTCAGGAGCAGAGTCCTCTTCCGCCGACAACATGCTGCACCTAGCCAAGTTTTGTCTTTTAATAATTGGCCAGGTCACCCGGAGAACTTTGATTTTAATTCTGTAATATGCACCGGCCAAGGAAACTTAAGAAGTTCCACTATCCAAGTTTGTTTCAATGCAACAGGGAGAACAAGCAGGAGGCAGCACAGTAAACAAAAGCAGACAAAAAGGAGGCAGAAGTGAAGCAGTCCGGACCTTTTGTTTGTGGAAGTGAGCAATCAGAACAGGGTTGCAACTGCGGCTTCTTTCTGCAGCACCACTGCCATGACTTCTTGGCATGGGATTCTCTATTCTCCCCATGGCTGCCTGCGAGAATATAGTAGGGGATGGGAAAAGAAAGATTTGCAGAAGACACATGTGGTGGGAGGGGGGCTGATAAGTGAGAGAGATGCACAGAAAGATGGACTCAGTGCAGACTTCACATCAAACCATGGTTTGTGCTCAGTGTAGTTTATCACTCAAACCATGGTTGAAAATTCCAAATGTATAACCAACAAACTGTGTGTTAGAGCTGCTTGCCTACTATCATTTTCCATCTGCTCATACCTCTGTAAGTAGTCTGCAAGTAGTCTGGTCTGTAAGTACAGTGGCTCCCAGAGTTGGAGCAACAGATATAACAATGGTTCATTCAGACATCATACCACACAATTGTTCACGCAGCCCACGATTTGCAAATCCAAAGTTTCTGATTCAGGTTTACCACAGAGAGCCACAGACTGGTTTATCAGGTTAGACACCCTAAGAAATCATAGGTCAGGTTCTTTAGACATGATTTGGTGTGGTGTTTGGAGTCATAGCGCTCTCCCAGTGTCTGTTGGAACAAGGGAGGTGTGGGTGGGAGTTTTAAAAAAGACAGAGAGAATGGGGGAGAGGGGAGGTGAACAATGGAGGCAGAGCTGTAGATCAGAGAGAGACCCAGACAGATCAGGGTGTCCGTGCACCAACTACTGGTAAGTCACAAACGTATGCTTTGAAAGAGCTTCAAAACGTTACACAAGAACATAAGAAAAGCCCTGCTGGATCAGGCCAATAGCTCATCTAGTCCAGCTTCCTGTATCTCACAGTGGCCCCACCAGAGGTCTCTGGGAGCACACAAGACAACAAGATACCTGTATCCTGTTGCCACTCCCTTATATCTGGCATTCAGAGCTTGCCAAAGTTCAATCCAATGCCAGGGACTAGATATGTTTATATTCACGGTGAGGGCAGAACATTTCTACATGGGTGCTACAAAATGCATGAGTGAACATGTCCCAGAGCCCACGAATGCCAAAGCATTTAGCCTCCAGGCTCCAAAATCTGGCCATCCCTCTTCTAGAATAAAGCAAGTATGGCCATACCCAAGAGAGAGGACCAGACAGTAGTGCTCCTAGGATGTATGGTAAACATTTCTGTTTGGTATGGTATAGAAGTTAAACCTTATTCTGTCCAAAACTCAGGTGCCATGTTTGGTTCTTAAAGTGTTCTAGCAACATAGCACTATGTTGCAGCCTCGCACAGGTGGGTTATTTAGCTTCCCCTGCTGTGGTGTTTATGACTTCCTTCCTTGGCAGATGCATCTGGAACCATTTGCTCCTGAAAACACCTTTCTGCAGTGCAGCCGTCACACTGCAGGTCAATGTGTGGGTGGCTGCCCCCACTTCAGGAGTAGACAATTACACCTATTGGCCGTCTGGCCCCTTCTGGCTCAGTTCGGGGGGGGGGGGAGTGCTACTTGGCTGTCCTTCAGAATACCACAACATGGGGCTCTCATTTTAGGCATCCTCCTAGAATCTCCACTGAGAACTGCTTGGTTTGTGTGCACAGAGAGTATGGTGCTGAAAATTTTTGTGTGTGTTTTAAAAATAAGAATTATTTCTCTTAAAATAAAAGATTTTCTTATGGACATTCTTTAAAAGGAAACTCTCTCATTTACATGCCTCTTTTTGTTTCTTAGTCATTTTCTTTGCAGCTTTCTTGCAGGGTTTTTTACTTTTCATGTTCTGTCTTTAGAATTCACTCTCAGATGCTATTTACGACAGACTACATTTCGGCTAGTTGCAGACAGAGACATTCACACACACGTTCTGTTGATTGAGAATCCTTTGCTATGACTCTGAGAAAGAACTGTGATATTGTCTGAGTCAAGAACTATTTATTTTAGGGTATTACTGCAAACAAAAGAATGTGCAGTGATAAACTAGTGATGAGGCTTAGTTCAATGAATGGTACCATGTTTTTCCCCATGCTAGACTGCTTGGCTTCTTCTGTATTAACTCAGGTGTTTTCTCTCTGACAATTTGCAAGTAAACATTTTTAAACAGAGGTGGGCATTTCATCTTTTTGTATGTTCTCACAAGGTTCACAATAGAACAGGAAATTGATCTGAAGGAGATTTTGAAGGGCCTTGGAATTACGGAAGTATTCAGCCGAACTGCTGATCTCACTGCGATGTCTGGTAAGATGTTTTTTGTGGTTTCATTTCTTGCATATTTCAGTTCCAAAATAATTTTAGAGAATATTTTGAAATAATGTCCTCAAACCAGGGCAGGAAAATGGGCCATATGTGACTTTTCCTCTGGCCTGTATGCAACATACTCTTTGGTTGGTCCAAAAGAAGGAAGAATTTACTGGGGGGGGGGGGGATCACCTTTGAGGCATTGGTGTCTTAAGTTGCCTATCCTTGCTCTGAAATAAGGGGGTGGAGTCTCGTCAGCAACAAAATGGGGTGGGGGTTGCGATCCAACATAGAGTTAAGCACACTTAAGTCCGCACATTTCAATAGACTATGGCAAAGACATTGGGATTAGCACCACTATTTGTTGACATCCGTATGTCCCAGGACTGGAAGCTAGGCTTTTGAGATAATTTATTAGCATTTCTAGTCTACATGAATCCATTTTTGCGCATAAGTTCCCAGGAAGATCCTCCACAGTCAACCAGTAATGACAGATAAGGACTGTGTCAGTACGTTCCTCAGTGGCTTGTGGAGGCGGATCCCCAATGTCACAGTTCATAGCTTTGCCAAGGCTCCGCCAGAAGGGATAGAATCCGTTCAGTGGTTGTAATCGTCGTGTTCTTCTTACAATGGAGGGCAAATGCTGTATGAATGCCTCCTCAATGTTTTGGGTAAAGCATGATTCAGTACTTGTGGTTCTTATCATTGAGAAGAATCCAGTCGCCCCACATGCGCATGGAAAGTGCTTCTGCTCATGCCAGGGGGAGGAGCAAAGTATCCTTCTAGTGACACCTCCACATCCCTCACAGGGTGTCAATCCAAACCTGACCACAAGAGGGCTTGTAGAGTATGGAGTTGCAGGGCTGGCCCAAGACCTCAGATCCAGGGCCAGCACCTGAGGCAACTGCCCCTGCTTACCTGATGACATGCCAGCCTCTGCTTCTCCCACTCCCTGGGATGCTCTAGCACACCACTGTCCTCTCTTCCACAATCCTCTTCTGCTCCATCCTCTTCTTTCCTTTCCAATTCAGGGAGCGGGAGTAGTAGTAGTGGAAGCAAGTTGACTATCAGAGGTGGGTACCGCCCACCAATCTGCTGCCTGAGGCAATTGGCTCAGTCTGTCACATGGATGGGCCAGCCCTGGGAGGTTGCTGCATCCAGAGGAAGCTTAAAAGCCCATAGGAGTGGGCAGAACGCATCTGGGCACAGGTTTGGATCTCAGCCAATGTACCCCAAATTGGTAACAGCAAGATATAGCCACAACCTGTGCAACAAATGGATGTATCTCATGTTCACCATGTAGCGGTGCATCCATTAGAATGCATTGTTACAGACGTATGACTGGGAAATGTCACCACAAGTTGATTTAAAGTGTCACCTCATGCTCTTAAATAGGGGCAAGGTCGAACTTGTGGGACCTTGCAAAATAGAAACTTTTTTCTGCGTCTGTATTCATGGCTTAATTATATGTCAGCGTAACCGTCACTTTTACAAGTCAGGAAGTGCTCAAAGTGGTTTGCAACACAAAATTACCAGAACCCAAAACGTGTCTTCCAATAGCAGTTATTGTAGACGAGGCTCCTGTACATAAGCATATTGGGTAAAGAACAACATTTTCCAAAGGCATTGCAATGATAATATCTTCTTTTAATGACCACAAGCTGGGCTGAATTGCCATTCCTTGTGAGTAATGGAATTCCCTCTTCTCCCTCCCCCACCCCACTCCAAAAGAGTTCTGTCTCTTCCCGAACAGAGCTGTTAGGATCAGCAGGGGCCAACCCACACTACCTTAATTTTTAGTAAGGTATTAGTCATGCCTGTCTGGCTGACTCGGATCTCCTTTCCGGTCTAATTTTGATATTTCTTATAGTTCACATTTCATGAATTTCTCCCTCTTCTGTTGTTGTTGTTGTTTTGTCTTGGTGCACTTCACACCTCTAGTTTGATACCGATTTGTATTGGGTGGTTGAAATTAGCAATAAACTCACTGCTGAGACCTGCTTATAGCCAGACAACAGCAACCAACTGATAATTACAGTCGGTGCCATGCTGAGATGGAGCCGCGTCTGCAACTGGAGCGATAGGGGGTTGTATCTTATTATATACGCTACAGGTTGTGTTGGTATCTCTCACCTGCTCACTGAAAGTCGGTGCCTTTGCAGTGGTTTCAGTCAGTCCGGTAACTCCGTATTCAATCATTTTCTCAGTACCTTTATAAGAACCAAAAGGAGGAGAGCCTTGCTGCATCAAGCCATAGTCCATTCCAGTCAACATTCTGCCCTGATTGATACTAACATTTCTGGCTCATCCCAGACTAGGGGCCCAATCCTATCCAACTTTCCAGCGCCGATGTAGCTGCAATGCAGACCTGAGGTAAAGGAATACATGTTCCCTTACATTGAGGAGGCCTCCATGACTGTCCCCTCACCGCAGGATGCAGCGCACGCCCCATTGGCACGGCTGCATCGGCACTGGAAAGTTGGATAGGATTGGGACCCTAGGTTAGTAACTGAGTGCTCAGTTAATCTACTCCCAGGGGCTGCTTAAATGCTGCTTTCCAGAGAGAACAGTCAACATGCTAAAACTGGTGGTGAGCCTCAGACTTGCCTCACTTCATCCTCCTTAACTTGTAGAATATGCTGCTTGAATTAAGATATACCCTGTTTCCCCGAAAATAAGACCGGGTCTTATATTAATTTTGGCTCCCCAAAACATGGTAGGTCTTATTTTCAGGGGAGGTCTTATATTTATGAGTGCCCGCAAAAATCATGCAAAAATGACGTTAGGTCTTACTTTCAGGGTAGGTGTTAGTTTCGGGAAAACAGGGTACCACACTCATTTTTATGAGTGTGAGGTGACTACATGCCTAGGCCCACCTCAGAGATTCCAGCCTCAGCCACCAGGCACTCAGAGACCCTTGCACAGAAGTATATATCCTTCTCACTGCTGGCACACAGTCTCTGATGCTATCCAGATAAACACAGTGGAACCCAGTTTGAACATTAGCCCTCATTTCAGGTCATTTACCTTGCGTTGATTGAACACAGGGAGGGGCAGTGGAACCTTGCTACTGGGCCCAGCTCCTGACTCTGCATCTACTGGCCTCGCCCCCAGCAGCCGTGCATTGGGTGTTTATGAGCAAGAGGACATACCCATGTAATGGGTGGCTCATCAGGGTTCCTGTTGGTGTGGCATAATCTGCTATGCCCCCTTGCTCACTAAAGTGCAACCGGCAGTGGCGTGTGGGCAGTGATTGCATCAGTGCCAGGGGGCAGGGGCAGGAGGCTTGGTCCCAGGCTCCCTCCCCATGTTCAGTGAACGCAAGGAGGAGGACTGTGTTCTGTGCATGGAAGGCGGGTGAGGAGGTCATTATTCACTCCTACTAAGACCACGTTGACGGCCCTCTCCGGAAAGTCACAGGCCCTGGCAATGTATGATAACAGAGTTAGGGACACTGAGCATCGCAGCGGATGACCTTCATGCCCAGCCTAGCGGCTCTTAGCACGGATTTGTGGTCCTTTTGTTAACACACACTGCTGTTAATTATTACTCATGGTGGCAAAAGATTTCACAGATCTGCTATGCGGAAACATACTTTCATTTGTTTTTAAACCAACCGCATGCCCAATTGGATTCACTCCTGTGCTGTTCTAGCAATGTACGAAAGGGCAGAGAAAGGTTGTCTGTTCAGCTTTTTCCAATCCACTTATAATTTGATATACTTTGGTCACGTGTCCTCTTATGCAGCAGTCCTAAGCACCCCTTGTTCACAAGTGGGTCCCTCGAGAGTCAAAGCTATCTGCTTCCAAGGAAATGAGTTTGGGGCTGATTAGACATTCTCCCTGTTGTTTTCTTTCTTTTAATAATAGCTCGGTGCATTTTCTTTGGTTTTTATTTTCCTTCATTATAAATGAAAAGGAAGACAGACCAGTATTTACAGCTTAGAACCATTTGCATATACAAGGCGTGCACCTTAGATCCAGACTTCATACGAAAAATATTAATATTGAAACCCAGTGTATTAAAACCATATGTCTGTCCTTACGTTCTCCAGGAATTAATAAACCGAGTCGCTGTGATTCAAAACTTATTTGATTGAGATCTTGTGTCTCTCATATGTAGAGAGTACAGTGCGTAATTTTCTCCCCAACTGCTATACCCCATAGCCTTTTTAATCAGTCTTTAATGTCTGGAACAGATTACTTTTCCACACAATAGCCTTTTTCTCTGGGATTGCCATTCATTATCCATTCACGTTTTCTGGAGGATTCAGATGACAAGAGTTGACAAACATTGCAGTGTCTTGTCCTCCCATATTTGTTTCGGACCTGATTTGTGACAAGTTTATGAAATTTAAAACACAGTTGCAGTGCCAGCCTTTCCAGTGTGAACTGGCAAAGCATCACTGTGACTTTTCAGGGATCCTGAGCCTTTAATTAAAGCTTCATGTTTGTAGGTTGAGCCCCTTTTATTGCTTCCTGCTGCCCATGACTATGATCATGTGGGATTTTTGATCAGTTTCCCCTTATTGTCAATCCATATTCTTGCTACAGAAAAAATGCAACAATATTACAGTAATAATTAAAGCACCTCCCCCCCCCGTTCCCACAGGAGCAGGGATGCAAAAACTCACAGTAAGGGGCAATTGACATGGGAGTTAATGGTTAGATCTTGGTAGTTAGGAATGGGAATCCCATTGTATTATTGGATGCCCATAAAAACTTGTAGAAGGTGACACTCCTCCAACTGAGGAGACAGCAAAACCAGGTATTTTGAACTGGGGGAGAGAGGGGAAGAGGGAAACAGCTGACCCTGTCAGCACAGTTACAGGCCTTTCAAAAGTTCAGCAATGCCATGAGATAAACTTACAGAAAAAAAAACTCCCATTGCGCAGCTGTAACATTTAAAGGTACAAGGGCAAGGGGCTGTATCCGCGGGGGATACGTTCCCCACAGATACGTGAAAATTGTGGATGGGGGCGAATGCCCCCTCCATGGTTTTCTGAGTCCCCCGCGCACAACGGCCCCCCGTGCTCAAAAACGTGACGATATAAGCAGCCTCCTCCGGCTGATTATTGTAGCATTCTAGGACTGTAGCAAGTCCTAGATGGGTTCTGAGAGCAGGCATGTCGAAGATCCTGCTCTCAGAGCCCATCCAGGACTTCATCTCGCTCTGCTTGCTACAATAAGCAGCCAGAGGCTGCTTATATCATCTTATATATGCTTATATCATCACGGTTTTGAAGAAAGACACGAAGTTGCTTCAGGAAAAGTAAGAGGGGGCAGGGGAGCATCGGCTATCCGCAGATAATTGAATCTGCAGATAGTGGATCAGCGGATACAACCCTCCCCCCCCCCCCCCGTTCTTCAGATGGCTTTTAATAAGAATTGGATGCATTATTGGAGATTATACTCTATCACTGGTTATGAGCCATGATGGATAAATGGAACCTCCAAGAGGCAATATACCTCCAAGCATTGGCGTGAGTAGGCAAACAGGTACTTGAGTAAGCAGAAGGGGGTGAGGAGTCCAAGCACAGCTCAGTCAGCGCCTGAGCAATGACTTGCTCACACTGAGAAGACAGGTCAGCGTTATCAGACCAGATGGACCCCTATTGACCCCTTATGTCACCTGGTCCCTGCTGAGCTGGGAGCTGCAGAACCACCCTCTGGCCATCTGCTGTGGTGGCGTTGTAATGCTCTCTCCACTGGCAAGTTCCCATGATGACAGAGAGCAAAGGACTCCACCTAGAGCTCTCTGGTGCCTCACCCTGAGTACCAGAAGCCAGGAAGAGACAACGGGGGGGGGGGGGGTGTTGCTGCTATGCCTTGCTTGTGAGCCCTCTAGGGGGCATCTGGTTGGCCACTGTTGGAAACAGAATGATAAGCTAGATCAATCTTGGAGTTGATCCAACAGAAGAGTTCTTAACGTCTTACTGCTTACAAACTTTTATTTAGCGCCTGAAGTCTGCTGATGCAGCAAGGACTGGGCTATAAAGCATGAAAATCAGCAGATGCAGTGAATTAGTTCACATTTCATCCACGAGATGAATGTTTTTTCCAGGAGATTTATACTTTTCTACTATTTTTCTCTTCCCCAAACCAAGAGAGAGCTTTAAACCCACATACCTATTTTACTTGAACAAATTAACTCCTCTACTATTTAAAGATTAAGTTGTTTATAGAGGAACACAGAGCATTAAGCACCAAGAGGATTAATGGACTCCACAGTCGCTTTCTTAATTTTTCTCTGTGAATAAAAACGACGTCCCAGGTGGTGCTGAAAAGATTGTTCACAGTTTGCTTTATTAAATTAAATATCCAGCAATATTCTGGCCGCCCTGGGTTTGAAGCACCGTCCTGAAATTGCTTGGAGTTCTGGCTTGATGCCATAGATACAGTACTTCATTTACTTTCATTTTTTTTACAAAAGCAACCTTCCCTTTTAGTTATTAGATTGGGGGGGGGGGAACACACAAAAAGAAATCCTGGGTCTCTGTTTGAGCTGACAGATAAATGCATGCAAAATGGGACTGTAATTGTGTAATTGTGTAAATTACAATTGAGTGTTCAAACACTTGCTCCCAGTCTAGGGTCTGACATCAAATGACTCTGGTGGCCCAGCAGCCTCCAGGCTTTTTTGAGGTTGTACTGATGAATCCAGAGCCAACGGGTGGCGCAGTGGATTAAACCACTGAACCATGAGCTGTCGATCGAAAGGTCGGCAGTTCGAATCCGTGCGACGGCTCCTGCCAACCTAGCAGTTCGAAAGCAAGAAATTGCAAGTAGATTAATAGGTACCGTGTCAGCGGGACGGTAACAGCATTCCATGCACCTCGGTGTTGAGTCATGCCGGCCACATGACCATGGAAACGTCTTCGGACAGTGCTGGCTCTTTGAAACGGAGATGAGCACCGCTCCCTAGAGTCGGACACGACTGGACTTAATTGTCAAGGGATACCTTTATCTTTACCTTACTGATGACTCCGCTTCTCTGTGTCCAGTCTGCTTTCTGTATTTGTTTGTTTGTCAAATTCTTTAGGATTTGAACAGGTTGCAATAAACGTAAATGGACACAGCAGAACCCCAGCTCATAATTAGACAAGGAAGCATAAAGTATTGTTGCTGCAACTGAACAAGGGACCCCGTTGATCCACTTCCTAATTGACATAGACCAAGTGAAACTCAAGGGCGCACAAACAGTATTGGAACGGTTGCCGGTCCCCCTACCTCCTCACGGCACTTTTGCCATGATTTGCACATGCACGCCATGCTCTTTAACAAAACTAAAGAAAAATATGGAGCCAAAACACATTGTCATGTGTTTTGGCCCAAAGAAAGAGAAGTGAACTAAGCAGCGTTTACCGGTACATGTCTTCAACAAAGGGCGTAATCTACACCTCAATGGAATAAATGGCAAATCTCCAATTGCTTTCTTTGTTGTGGAACATCCCCAATGTCT
This sequence comes from Plestiodon gilberti rubricaudatus, assembly GCA_026170595.1. Classification (NCBI taxonomy): domain Eukaryota; kingdom Metazoa; phylum Chordata; class Lepidosauria; order Squamata; family Scincidae; genus Plestiodon; species Plestiodon gilberti. Next base: position 16,261,237 of record JANXHW010000003.1, on the reverse strand, counting down.
GTTTTCCTCTGATGCTTTGAGGAAGTCCTCAGACCTCGGGAGGCCACCATTTTGAAAGTCCTCCTCTTCTTTCTTTTCCAGATAACAAAGAACTTTACCTGTCAAAAGCCGTTCACAAGGCTTTCCTAGAAGTGAATGAAGAAGGCTCTGAAGCTGCTGCCGCCTCAGGTATGTTGTTGTTGTTGTGCAGTCATTAAGTCGTGTCCGACCCTTCGTGATCCCATGAACCATATCCCGCCAGGCCTTCCTGTCCTCCACTATCTTCCTGAGTTCGCTCATTTTCATGTTCGTTGCATCGGTGATGCTGTCTAACCATCTCATCCTTTGCCTTCCCCTTCTCCTTTTGCCTTCAATCTTTCCCAGCATCAGAGTCTTCTCCAGAGAGTCCTCTCTTCGCATTAGGTGGCCAAAATATTTGAGTTTCAGCCTCAGTACCTGTCCTTCCAGGGAACAGTCAGGGTTGATTTCATTTAGGATTGACTGATTTGATCTCCTCAAATTGTGACAAAGACACTACAGTATATACAAAGCCTGTCTGTTGACGCAGTGTCCTGGTGAAGAGCATAAACTGTGGATTAAGAAGCCATGAGCACCCTTGTGGTCTTAGACAAGCCACGTTGGGCAAACAAGATCAAAACGTTCTGTACCACTATGCACCTTGACAGTGCTGCCTAAGGGACATTACCTGGAACACATTTTCCATGTTTTCCAGCAATGTGTGAGCACAGATGCTTATTTAGAATTTGCACTTTGGCTGTTCCCACACACCTAGTTTTTTGGCACCTCTGGGCAATGTCCACAGTTGCCATTAATGATGAGGAATAAAACATAACTTGATTGTAGTTTGAAAGGACACAGCATAGCCATCTTCCATTGTCTACAGCAGGGGTGACAAACATCATCTGCTTAATGATGCCACTTCCTGCATAATTATGTCATTTCCGGCCCTCAGTAGGCGCCGTGAATGCTGTTTGGCCCACTGTATGAAACAAGTTGTGACACCCCTGGTAGCATAGCTATTCCCATTGCATGGGAAACTGAACTACAGTACTAGCATTTTCTTAATACGAGTGTCAGAAATATCACTTCAGAGGCTCATAAGGAACAATGTCAAGCTGTATGGCTGAAGAACTGTTTGCTGAGATGTGAATCTTGTCAATGTTTGTTTTGCATCATGAATAATTTGCTAATTGGTAGCCAGGTCCTACATCCTGCTTATAACTGTGTTGTTTGTACTCAGGAGTACATGTATGAATAATACATCTAAATTCAGAGCCAGGAAAATTCTGCAACTGATTATACTGCATAATTTATGCTGCTCCTAGTGGAGCTTTCTGTTTGATTTGAAGGCGGAATGTTGCACCCAGGCTGCAGCTAGCCAGAAACGTCCTGGAAAAACCTGCAGGAAGTTTTTGTTTTCTAAAAAGCTGGAAATAGCATAGAAGGGCAGTTACATTTTGAGAAGGGGCATTGTATATGAATAATAATGGGGTGCAAGAATAGAGAATAATAATGGGGTGCAAGAATAGAGAAAAGCTGTACTTTCTATCTGTGACGGGACCAGATGGTGTAATCATTTGCTTGTCACCTGCAAATATCGGCTTTTCCCACCTGCAAAAAAAAGTTCTGTTTGATTTATATTGTTAATTGGTCTCCCCAGGTACCATTTTTGTATTAGGAGAAAAGCAATATTCATTCTGGTGAGCTCTGTTTGCAGTTCTGATTCTAGCTGGAGAGCCGCATTTCTGGAAACTATACGACCAAAGATTACGGTCATGTCTGGGTATGCGTGGAGATATTTTTTGTTTAAGTAGGTCAATGTAATAAAAATAAAAGTTAATAAAATGCTTGGAAAATACATAGCTCAAGAGAAAGGTTCCCAAATTTAATTAAGACCAAATCCTGCTTTGCTGCTAATGTCTTTGGCTCACAGTAGTCTTGTTGTACTGTATACTAGATATTAAAATTTAAATCAGCTTGCTGTTGGATCTCTCCGTCACAAACACCTCAGGAATACAAGGTGTTTGTAATTCTGAAACATTTGTGGCTCTGTTGGTTTGGCCGCCGTCAGTTTCTGATACATTCTCTCAAGCTCCTCAGATTGCCCGTTTCAGTTTGTTACACCTGAGGAACTGGGCCTTCTTCAGTGGTAGTTGCTGCCGCAAGAAAATCAGAAGCTTCCTCTACAACAGCCGGTGCAGAAGTAACATTGGCTCCTCTTAACCATTGTTAAGAAGTAACATTGGCTCCTCTTAACCATTGTTATCAAAAACCAGGGACAAGATGCAGGATCACGCACTCCCTTCCCACAGCCTCATTCTTCCGTAGAGGAAATTCCCCCCATCTCTCTTTTTAAGCAGTTAACTGGCACCAATTCAGGTACAATTCAAGGTGCTGGTTTTATCCTATAGTAGAACACTATATGCCAGTGGGTGGCGCAGTGGGTTAAACTGCTGAACCATGAGCTGTCGATCGAAAGGTCGGCAGTTCGAATCCGCGACGGTGTGAGCTCTCGTTGCTTGGCCAGCTCCTGCCAACCTAGCAGTTCCAAAGCATGTCAATGCAAGTAGATAAATAGGTACTGCTTGCGGGAAGGTAAGCAGCGCTCTGTGTTCCAGCTGCATGCTACGCGCTGCGGCAAGGAGAGTCATGCCGGCCACATGACCACGGAGGCGTCTTTGGAGAACTCTGGCTCTTCGGCTTTGAAATGGGGATGAGCACCACACCCTAGAGTCGGACACGACTGGACTTAATTGTCAGGGGTCACCTTTACCTTTACCTAGTGGACACTATATGGATGGACTCCGAGTATCTGAAGGTCTGGTGGTTAAACCCTCCTTCCACCCCCACCATGATCAGGCAGATAGTCAAAAAACATAAGCCCACAATGGCCAAACTATGCATTTAACATAACATATCGATTAGCCTTGCTGTTAACAGAGAGCCAGCATTATTCGCCCCTAAAGAGGCATGTAAACCTGGCAGCAGCAGTGGTGTGATAGAATAGTCGTTCCAAAAATAAACCCACCAGTGTGGTCACATCACTCGGAGCCAGTCAGAATGGGCTGGAAACGTTTTGCAGTAACCCATTCAGAGTTTCTTTTGCCTTGAAGTTCCCTTAGCTCCTAATTTCAATTTCAGGAAGGCATGAGTGGGTGCAGGGCACAATCAAGGACAATTACTGCATACACTGACGATGTTTCCGCATGTAGCCTCTGCCTAGTGTAACCCGTGTCGGTGGTGGGGCTTTCAAATCTAACACATTTACATTTGAAAGGGAATGCCCCATTGTAACTCTCTCCGGAAGTTCTGTCTCTTTATACCTTGCAAGCCATTCCCTCAGCAGTAGAAATAAATTACTCCATGACCAGTGGTTAATCATAAGAACAGCCCTGCTGGATCAGGCCAAAGGCTCATCATTCCTGGAGCCTGGCTAGATTCATCATTTCGTTGCAAGACTCTCTTCATTTTAGAGGAGCTTGCTCCCTGTGTGTCTTATCGACAATCTCCGGAAGTGTGGCAGTGTTTTGATTTCTGTTGGTGCACAACAGGGAGAGAGAATGTTTGGATAAGAGAAGCATTGCTGAGATATTTGAAACATTACCTCTTTGTTTCCTTCCCTCCTCGCCAGGAATGATAGCCATCAGTAGAATGGCAGTGCTCTATCCCCAAGTTATAGTGGATCACCCGTTTTTGTTCTTGGTCAGAAACAGACGAACAGGTGAGAGCATCGGTTTCTTTTGGAGTATTTCTCTTTTTCCCACTGATTCCTCACCAGAATCTTCGCATTCTTTCAGAATCAAGAAACTGTTCTTATAAAACTCGCATGTTAACATTCTTGTTTACTCAGTCCTATGCATGTTCCCTTGGAAGTCATTTTATGTATTAAGTGTTATCAACAAGAAGACAGGTCTCTGCCCTGAAGAGCTTACAATCTAAAATTCAACTCATGGAAGACAATGAAGCGAGAGGAAGAATTCAGTTCATTTAGGTGTAGTTTCAGTGAAAGCTAAATTTTACCGAGGTCCACAAAAGTTATGGTAAGCACATAGCGTTGCAGCCCAAGACAGATTTTCACACATGAGGCTTAAATTAGAACTGAGTCTCTCTCCTAAATATTTATGTTAACATACGATTGGTGAGAAAGCAGAGGAAAGGCTTTTGTAATGTGGATGAGCATTTTGGCAGCATACGTCTTGCAATGACATTCCATTGCAAAGCAGTTCTGGGCAAGAGTCGTGCCTCTTTTATAAAATCAGACTTGGTGCAATCAACTGCTCCAGTCTTACCAGCTGCTTTTTTCCTTCTGCTTCTGACACACGTTGAATGGATCATCTGACAGCTGGTGATGGATGGGAGTCATCTGACTTGTCTCTTCCAGCTGAACAATTTTCCATGCCCCTGCAAACCTCCTTGATGCGAGCAGAGCAGTGGCAACCTAAGTTACTGTTGATCATGAGCGTGAGGCAACATGAGCATCATAATGCCGTGTCATAAGCTCTGCCCCCACCGCAATACATTCATTATACATGCAGAGGACCATCCCTGTTGTTTGAATGGGGCTTAAGTTGCTGCACGTATCAGTCTGTGGGCATGTTCTCTGCAAGAGAACAGTACGTTTATGTTTGAAGGGCATGCTTTTCCAGACGCTTCCATTTTGGAAAATAATAATCTGAAAAGGCCCTGAGGGCGCAATCCTATCCTATTTACGCCACCCTTGTAACCAGCGGCGCAGTGAGAACAGGAGGCCCCAGAACGGAAAAGGGATTCAAATTCCCTTCAGAAGGGGAATTCAAAGGGGATTTGAATCCCCTTTCCGTTCTGGGGCCTCCCGTTTTCGCTGCGCCGCTGGTTACAACGGTGGCGTAAGTAGGATAGGATTGCGCCCTGAGACAGTTTATGCTTCCTTCCTGGTGAAATATCTGGCCCTTGTGGAAATACAGAACTAGGGGGATCTTTGCTCTGATCCAGCAGAGCTAATGTTCCTTGCTAATGCTCCCAACAATCACACACACCAGAGTCAGTCTTATACTGAGAAAGAACCTTGGTCCACCTAGCCCAGTACTGTCTACTTGACTGGGTCATAAGAGTTGCAGGCAAGGGTCAAAAAGAATGTAGCAGTTATGATCCCCAAACGTTGCACCCACTGTTCTCTCATGCCAGCCCAGGATGCACTGCCTGGGCCTCTGTGGGCCTCAGAACACCTCCAGCAGTGACCGGAAGTTGCGGACACAAAACCAGAAGTCGCGTCTGGTTGCTTCTGGAGGCATTCTGAGGCCCGTAGAGGCCCAGGCAGTGCATCTCTGGCTCAGTGCGACCCGGGAGCAGCCTCCACTTGCGTCTGGATGGCTCGTATTTGGAGCCAACTGGACACGGGCGGGCATGAGGGGTCGCAACCGACAGTTTGGGAAGCGCTAAGGTAGCTGATTTTTTTAAAAAAAACTTTTGGAGAAACCGTTTTGACTTAGGATGGTGAGAACAACTGCAGGCTTGCCACAGAGAAGTAGTCTCACATCTGTGCTTGCCATCTTAAAATGTGTGTCCTCCTTTCATCGGTACCAAGGCAAAGTTCTCTTTAATGCTGCAGGAACATTGTCTTCTTAAGCCATCAGGCTCAGAGTCATGCCCCACATGATGTGATGGGTGTGGCAACAGAATTGTCAAAGCTAGTTGATCCCCTGCACATGCAGAGTACCAGTATGAACAGTCATTCATGTGCTGAGCAGGACTGACAAGAAATGCCTCCTGGTTAGTGGAACAGGTTGATTTAGGAGTATACAGAGCGGGTTTTGCCTGTATTTATTTATTTATTTATTTATTTCACATTTTTATACCGCCCTTCCTCCAAGGAGCTCAGAGTGATGTACATATTTCCTCCCCTCTTTTTTGTCCTCACAACAACCCTGGGAGGTAGGTGGGGCTGAGAGATAGTGACTGGCCCAAGGTCACCCAGGAAGCTTCGTGGCTGAGCGGGGATTTGAACCTGGATCTTCCAGGTCTAAGTCCGACTCCCAAACCACTACACCATCCTGTAGGCATGAGGAGGGCCATAGTTCAGGAGCACAGCACATGTGTTACATGCTGACCGTCTCAGGTTCAGTTCCCAGCATCCCAGGTGGGAGGACCAACTATCTGACTCATGGCCCAATGCATCCTGCAAGGGGAACATTTGTTCCCTTACCCAGGGGTAAGCCTCCAGTGCCAGAATGGGTCTACTCAAACCTGGCCCGGCAATTTTGCTGGTGCAAGTTCAAGTGGACTCGGGAAGGCAGATCGAGGCCTGGAAGTGGGATTAGGATAGCAGCAGCGCCGCTGTCACCAGAGGCGTAGCTAGGCGCCCCTGCTACTGTGGCGGAAAAGCCTGCCGCCCCATTATGCAAATTAAATAATTTGCATAATTAAATAATTTGCATAATGAGTTTCGGGGTTTTTTTCAAGGTTTTTAACGCTAACGGGGCTTCTAAAAGGGTATGTGTGCTTTGCCAAACTTATCTGTAGTTCTAGGAACCTCCAGCGACGATCAGGGGCGCAGATCGTCCCTCTGCAGCTCTGCTCCCGGTCGCGAACTCTGCAAAGCGTCCAGGAGCGCGCTGCAGAGTTAACGCATGCGCAGAGCGACGATGTTTCCAATCGTCACTCTGCACAAGCGTTAACTCTGCAGCTCTGCTCCCGGGCGATTTGCAAATCGCCCAGGAGCAGAGCTGCAGAGTTAACGCTTGCGCAGAGCGACGATTGGAAACATCATCGCTCTGCGCATGCGTTAACTCTGCAGCACGCTCCTGGGCGCTTTGCAGAGTTCGCGTCCGGGAGTAGAGCTGCAGAGGGCCGATCTGCGCCCTTGATCGTCGCTGGAGAGTCCTAGAACTACAGATAAGTTTGCGCAAAGCACACATACCCTTTTAGAAGCCCCGTTAGCATTAAAAACACTTTAAAAAAAACAAAAGTTAAGGAGGCTCCCGCCCCCCACGGAGCCTTTCCGCCCCAACGCCCTGGGGCCCACCGCACCACCGCCCCATATCAGACGACGCCCCTGGCTGTCACTGATACCGCCCCTTTCCAGGCTGCAGTCCGCCCCCTGTTCTGCCCTGGTCCCCTCCCCGTTACTTCCCCTCCCCACCCTATTCCACCCACTCCGTCCCACCCCCACACCGACTTACCAGCGCCAGGGGACGTCCAGACGGCAGCCTGGCTGCTCCAAACATGTTGCATTTTGCTACAGCCGCAAAGGACCTTACGCTACCCACATAGGATTGGGCTGTTAGGCTGCAATCCTATAAAATTCAGTAATTTACTTCTGAGCAGACATGTTTAGAATTGCGCTGACAGACAGCTTCATATGTTTCTCTAGCAAATGAAGAAATCGTCTGTAAAATACCTACAATATTATGATGACTTATCTCAGGGGTTCTCAACCCCTTCCCAGCAGGGTACCACCTCCAGCGCCACTCTCCTGCTTTGTACCACTGGAAGCGACTGGCAATGACATCATCGCCAGTTACTTCCCGGTTTTCAGAGGCCAGAAAACGCAGGTAGGAGGCTCTGGGTGGATGGACGGGCCCTTATCAGCATTCCTGAGAGCCTCGACCAAAGGCAGGAACCTCTCAGGAGTGAAAACACACTGCCGAAAGCACCGTGTCAGAGCGGGTTCCAGTGGTCCAAGTACCACCAGCAGTTGGCCGGAGTACCACTGGTGGTACTACTACCACTGGTTGAGAACCCCTAACATCTAATTCATCTAATTCAATAACATCTAATAAGTGCTGGTATTTCCTGCATAAAATCTAGGAATAGAAAGAAATGGACGAATTACCGGTATAATGGTGATAATCAGGAACTATGCACGCTGGACTTTATTCACATTCGCCTGGTGCAACCATGTATCCAGTGCACAGCCATCTGACAGCCCCAGAGGTAGGATAGGCATGCCTAGCAGTGGGGTAGGATCTAGACAGGTCCTCCTTTGAACTGGCCCATGCTTGGATTGTTTTGTTGGGCTAGAGACATGTGATATTCCACCGTAAATATATTTCAATATTCCCTACTATTTAACTTAATAATTTAATACATGTTTAAATAATTAAAGTTAATAAATTTCTTCCTTAATAATGTAACACCTCTCTAAAGTTTGCACCAGCTATTAATCCCTAAAAGAAGACCAGGCGTTCTGAGCAGCCTTCTCTTCATATCAATGGCTCGTCTTTTGTGGCTGGATCAGTCCAGTTAGGGAGGAGCCATAGTTCAGTAGTAGAGCACATGCTTTGCTGAGGTTCCATCTCCAGAATCAGATAGGACATGATAGGGAAGACTCCTAAGTCTTTCAGTCTAGAAGCTGCTGGTAGTCAGAGCGGACCATGGACCAGGTTACACCAGATCATGGACCAGAGCAGACCATGGACCAGTGATATTTTATTTATTGGATTTATATCCCACTTTCTCCCCCCACACACACAGGGAGAATGCTGATATGACTCAGCATAAGGCACCTTCAAATGTACTATAGAAGTTGTATTGAAGTTGTATTGAAGACAGGGTTGGAGAGAGACTAGTTTTGTCCAATTTCTTCATGTCCATGTCCATTTTTTTGTCCATGAAAAAAAAAATAATAAAGATACGTCCAAAGATTGCGGATTTCCGGGTTTATTAGCCATGTAAAAATTATTTATGTTAAAAACACGTAAAAACAAGTCTAAAAACACATAAAAAGTTTAAAAACAAGTAAAACAGTTTCCAAAACACAGTTACAACATTTCATCCAGCAATCCGTGGACCTCCTCAGGTAAGCAGCCAAAAAGCCATATGGTGTTAACGCAGACGCTGAGCCGGAATGTATTTAAAAGGAGAAAAGGCGCGAAAAGCTGAAAGCGCACAACATCAAAGCCCAGCTGTAGCAATCGGAAGTTCACAGAAGCCGGCAATGCCCTGGATACGATAAAGATACGATACTGCCTTGTACCAAGGCAAACTCTTGGTCCATCAAGGTTAGGATTGTCCCCACTGACCGACAGCAGCTCTCCAGGGTTTCAGAGAGGGGTGCTCTTTCCCAGCCCTATTTGGAGATGTCGGAGGTTGAACCTGAGGCTTTCTGCATGCAGAGCACTGAACTACAGTTTCTCCCTCCTGCCCTCCTTTGGATTCGTGGTCCTGATGTGGGTGTTTGCTTCTGGGTAGATAAATATCTCCTTGTTCTCTTTTCTTTAGGTACCATTATCTTCATGGGGAGAGTCATGCATCCAGAAGCAATGAATACAAGTGCCCACGATTTTGAAGAACTTTAACAACCCCCCCCCCACAGGCGTCACACACACAAAGAAAATAAGCACACTGAGTTTGCAATTGATGTATTTAAGGTTTGTTGTGGTTTTGCAATGTTACCTTTGAGACACTGTTTTAAAAAAAAGTCAACTTCCAGACTTCAGCTTAGAAATTGCAGACCAGGGTTGTGGAAGAACAAAAAAAGCTTTCAGTATTAAAAGTCAATGTTGTCCTTGTGATTTGTTGTGTTGGTCCTTTAAAATAAAAACTGTATCCATGTCAATGGCCATGTTTCCTTTTTCAGTGAACTGTTGCATGCAGAACTCCCTTAATGCAGTACTTCCCAAACTGCGCACTGGAGCACAACAGGGTGCCGTCACAGAGCTGCAAGTGTGCCAAGAGAAGTAACGTGCGCTCACTGCCCTAAACATGGAGAGTCAGTCACAGCACAATCCTAACCAACTTTCCAGTGCTGATGTAGCCATGTCAACAGGGCGCACACTGCATTTTGCAGTGCAGGGGCAGCCATGGAGGCCTCTTCAAGGTAAGGGAACATTTGTTCCCTTATCTCGGGGCTGCATTGTAGCTACACCGCACTGGAAAGTTGGTTAGGATTGCACTGTCAGTGTGGTATAGTGGTTAAGCATGTTGGACTGGGAGCAGAGAGACCCAGGTTCAAATCCCCAGTCAGCCATAGATCTCACTGGGTGACCTCAGCCAGTCATGGATCTATTTCACAGGGTTGCTGTAAGCGTAAAATGGGTGGAGGGGACCGTACTGTATATTCCACCCTGAACTCCTAGGAAGAAGGATGAAATGAAAATGTAATAAGCAAAGCATGATTTACTGTCCTGGTCTCACCTCTTTTCAGTCGGCCTCAGTGGGTGTGGGGGAGAGGAGGAGGTGGGGATGATTCTGCTACATTGCATGTGACGGGATCACACAGCAGAGGTCCCTGCCCCCAAAGGAGGCTTCCCTCTGCATGATTGACTGCTCTGGCTTTGTTTGCTTCCCTTCATGGAGAGATGCAGCAGAATTACTTGCCCTGAAAGGAGGCAGAGGCGTCGCTACGATGGGGGCGGTACTGTAAGTTCCGCCCCATCCTAATCCCCGTTTACTCTCCGTTGTGAAGAGAGAGTTGCCCGTTGCCTTCACCGCACTGAATGGCTGTGACGGTGAGGGGCTGGGCCCCTTCGTAACGGTACCGCCTCCACCGTAGCGACGCCTCTGAAAGGAGGAGCCCTATTGCAGGAAGGACTGGCCTCCTTCCAATCAGAACAGCAATTTCATTTCTTCCAGGCCCACAGGTGTAAACATTTAACTCCAGTTGCGTATATACACCCGTAGGCAGAAATGGCTTAATGCAGAAACAGAGGGAGTTGAGAGCTTTTCGTGTTTCCAAACACGTATGTGTGTTTAAAAACCGTAAATAGCAGCACAGGGTCCTGATCCAAATCAGGACTGAGAGAGCAGGGGGGCTTTAACCCTTCACCCCCTCTACAATCTCAGTCCAGATTGCTGTTGCCCTCCCCACCCCCTGCTATTGGCTGCTATTTCCCAATGCTATTTCATATTGGTATCAGTGGGCACTTTCTTCGTGAGACAGGTAGCAGCCGGGGGGGGGGATCACGACCTTGAGGGCAGCAAAGGGTTAAAACGCCCCTGCTTTCCCCCCCTCCCACATCGTCCAAATCTGGATTGGGTCTGATGCACCTGCTACTTACATTTAAAAAAAAATCACAAAGGCCCCCAATCTCACATTCTGCTTGTCATCTAGTTTGGACCAGACTCTAACTCTTTCTGGGAATATAAGGTTGAATTGTACCTACCATTTTAATTCAGAACAAAAATCGTACCTGAGTCATCAGAAGTTTGGGAAATACTCCTTGTTTGTTGTGTGTGGATAGATGGACTTTCCGAGCTTGCAACTGAGTTGTTGCAGTTGTAACTTGCAAACTTCCACGGGAGAAGTGAATAATTTATCAGATTTTAATGTGGTTCCTTCCTGCAAGCAGATTCCAGGAATTCGTCTGCTCCTTCTGTGACACTGTGGGGATTGTTCATGAGAAGATGATTGTGATTGTGATTGTTTTTAGTTGTGTAGATAGAAACCATGGCTGTGATGGAGCTAAAGAGAGGTTTGACTGAATCCTGCTGAAAGCTGCATAGGCTGAAGTCTTAGGCACCTTTCCTGGGAATACGCCTTACTGAACACCTGAGCTGGGTTGGAGCCAATGGATTTAATTCTATTGTGTGACTGTTGCATCCAGCACAATACTTAAATGTTGCTACAGGTGGAGTGCCAGGATGAGTAGCCAGTGTTGGTGCCATGTGGCTGGGAGTCCCGCACTGGGTTCCCCATAGTGCCCCTTGCCCGAACCGAGACGGCCCATTGAGTGCTATGGCTCCCACTGGAACTGAAGGCTCAGGAATTGGTCCCGCCAGGTGGAATCTCTAGGGTCTGGGTCCTTGGCCAGAGCCCAACCTGTCAATCCCAATTGAGCCCAATCCGGCAGGTGGAGGCAATGGGATTTTTTCTTTTTCATTTTTTGCCAGTATTTTGCCAACAGCAGCGTCTTGAGCAGTGCTTGGAGCACAGAGTTTTCTTCTCTTATTTCCTTTCTTTCTAAAATGCACCATGTCTTGGTGCATTCTTGAGAAGAAAAAAAATAGCTGCTGTGAATGCTTCAAGCAGGGCTCAAGTTTGTCACTGCTCAGAGAGGAATGGGAAAAAAAAGCTTTATACAATAAAACCCGTCAACCACAATCAAAGTAAGCCCCCTCCTCCAAAAAGGGTGTTAATTTTTTAGAATATAATAATCATTGCAAGCTCTTCCTTGCGCAAATGCAAGGAGTTTGAAATTGACATTAGTGGGACTTTGCTCTGAGCCAATGTTCAGGCTGCGTAATAGTCAAATATTTATTTTTCATTCTCAGTAATGACCAATCTCTAACTCTGACCTTCAAGGTCTGTTTTTTTTTTCTCCACCTAGCTAGCAAGGTGTTTTTTTAGAATCACTTGAGTTTCAGACAGTAATATATCAAGGCTTCAAGATTTTGATTCAAGCTCTCTTACATTAGATAGAGTTATATTCTTTGGTTTGAATTATGGCTCACTGGCAGTAACACTTGGAGTGAAAAATCAGCCCTCAAGTTAGATAAATGGTACAAGGGGGTCTGGTACACTGAGGCAAAGTTAATAAAGAATTTGGTAAATCTGATTCCTTTTGTTAGTTGGTACCCATTTCTTTCTTATAAGAATACAACGTAATTTGTCCCTAGATCCTCTCTGTTCAACACTGTTCTTTTTAAAATTACTCACTTGGGTAATTGAGCTGTCTTGGATCATTTAATGACTTGCTTAATTTAAGTTCTTTCTCATCTGCCTTCACAGGTTAGGTCCACAGTTCCCAAATTTACCAATGTCATGACTCCCATCTTCCACGGCATCCTCTTCCCGGGCGCCATCTTGGATCGCGTGAAATCGTGTGGTGGCATCCAGGAAGAGGACGCCGGAGACATCCCGCAACTCCTCTGTGAGTACGTTGTGGCTCTCTTTTGAAGCTGCACCTCACAGTTTGGGAACCACTGGGTTATGTCCTTTGTTTCGTGTGTGTGTGTGTGTGTGTGTGTGTGTGTGTGTGTGTTATGGTAGCACACACGCCCATAAGCCCAATAAAATAAATCAGTTTTATATATATATAATCTCAGTGCTTAGAAAATGTGGCATCAATGACTTAACAACAAACAGCTCTCTCTTTTCTCCCCATTTAAAAACAATTATTATTTTTAGTCTTCAGAATGTATATAGAACAGAAAAGCACTTGCAACAATCTAGGTATTCATTGGAATAATGTGGGGAGGGGGATCACTAATTCATAGGACTGAGGATTAACTGCAGCAGCCATCAACACCTAAGCTCTGATATATAATTACTGCTTCCCACTTTGTATATTTTTAAGCTGTAATTACTACCAACAGAGTAGGAGGGGGGGGGAAACGACACAGTAGAGGGGAAACCTAATTCAATCTAGGGGTGTGTGTGTGTGTGTGTGTGTGTGTGTGTGTGTGTGTGTGTGTGTGTGTGTGTGTGTGTGTGTGTGTTATCCAAAAGGAAACAGACTTTGGGAAGAAATGAATCATTCTCCTATTGAGATAAGAACTAGAAACCTACAGCCAAAGGTTTATTTCAAATCAATACAGTATGACTCCTCATATCTCCAGCTCCTGATCATTGGTCGCTCTCTCTCTCTCTCTCTCTCTCTCTCTCTCTCTCTCTCTCTCTCTCTCTCTCTCTCTCTGTCTCCTCACCAAACTCATTCTTCCCTCTTCTAAGTCCCTACTTCATTTCCTAATGCCTTTGGACTTCTGCCTTCGTAGGCAGCGTGGATTTCATTCCTTTCAAATCAGATTAAATGGCAGTGAGGGCAAATAAGACTGAGGGAAGTGAGGGCAGAGTAAAGTAAAATGAAACAGCAGGATGGGGACTAAAAGGATGCTAGACAGCATGATGTAGACTTGAGCCTATTGACTCAGACTCCAGTTGGACTCGAGTCACGTCAATGACTTGACTCAGCGATTGTAAAAGACTCGAAAAACTCGACTCGAGACTTTTTACAACAAGTCGAATTTTATTCAGGTTTAAACCCATTCTCCCCATTACATAGATAGAGACTCGCAATTTGCAACCAAAGACTCGGGACTTGGAGGCAAAGACTTGGGAGTTGACTTGAGACTTGGACCCAAAGACTTAGGACTTGACTCGAGACTTGGAGTCAGAGACTTGATCCACACAATGCTGCCAGACACCATTAAAACAACATGAATGTTTCTCAGAGTGAATATTTTTCCCATAATTGGCTGCATCAAATAGGCTGATTTTATAAATGTACTGTATAGATAAGAACTGAAAGGAAAAATAACAGAGCATGCTGATTTTGAAGGAAATATCAAAATTGGTAATATTAACATGAGAGTAAAGTAGTGGTAAATCAAGAGACCTTAACATCCATGGGCTTCCCCCCCCCCATTTTAAATTTACTTTGGCCTCAGATTCAGTGAAGCAACTGGTTATGACATATAAAAAAAGAACCAGGGTTGTGAGTTGGAATTCTTACTACTACTCCATGCTATGGCAGAGCAACTCCCTGCTGATTCCTGGAGTTCAGGGCCCAGTTCCTTAAATTACGCGCAAGAGGCCAAGCACCAGCCTAATTTCATGCACTGTGCCCTGACAAAATAAGAACAGTGGTGCTGGCAACAGGAACTCTGTGCTCCAATTATACAAGAGTGTGTGCACTCTGTACACCTTCGGTAGACAAGAGGCCTCCTTGTGTGTGGAAGAATTCTCTGTGGTTAAAAACAGCATTTCAAAAAAGACCACGGGGAAGTCTTAATGCGCATACCCATGACCACATTCGATTAGTGCAGGTTCACTGATCCAGAACACTGACACCTCACCATTGCATACAGGGACGAGCAAATCTCTCGGTTTCCATTACATCCGAACCTTGCACAATTTCCTTTGATTTCTATTCCCTTCTCTTATATTACACATTCTTGATTTTTTTTCATCACCATACTCCTCCCCCCAGACACACAAACACACACACACACACACACACACACACACACACACACACACACACACTGGTTGTGCGCTACCTATGCAAACAATTGATGCAATAATACATTGCAAAGTATGTATGTTTGCACAAATTGCAAACATACAAAATGCACAGAAGCTGCAGATGTGTCCAGATCTAAAATCTTACCCACAGGGAAGCAGGAAGAGTTGTGAATTCCTGCAAGAGACAAATTTGGTGAGACTCCCATACTCATTACTTGCATAGATTAGACTATGCACTCTGCAAACAAATGAGTATTGAAAGAAATTCCATCCTATTTCTTCATCCACCCAGAGTGTACATCCACCCAGATCCATACTGTACAACTGATCAAATACAGTGAGGGAAGGATACGTTATTTGGAGTTAACTGATCTTGAGAATGCAGTTGCAGAGTCTTGTGGCGCAATCCTGTCGAGTCATTAGACCAGCGCAGGCCTAGGGTGTCGCAAACGTACCATAAATTACATTTGCAGTACCCAGAGAGTAGGCGGCACCGGTGCCAAGGCCTGCGCCACCACTCTGCCGTCGAGCCCAGCGCCTTGCACCATGGAGCAGGTAAGTCCCACGCTGAGTGGTGCAGGGGCTTGGGGAGGGTGGGACAGGGAAGAACGAGGGGTGGGCAGATCAGACCCAAGAAGGGGGAGGGATTGGCGTCACAATGCGTTATATCCTACCCTCCCTTCCAGGCCCTTTCTGCCGACATGGTTGTCCACCAGCTAAAGAGTCAGTGGAGAACCAAGAAGCCCCATTGCGACAGCTGGGGTTTACCTGGGGTAAGCCTTCAGCTTGGCCCTTCCCCAGATAGGATACAGCATGGGGTGCACGGCCCACGGTGCACGGCCCACGGTGCACCAGGGGTGGGGGATAGGATTGTGCTTTTGGTCATTTAAGTTCCCCAGTGACCAATCTTTGATCTATACATAATTATTTCTATAGAAAGTACACTAGATAGATTGCTGTCCTGAGAGGCTGGTAATCTAAATTTCAACAGGGCAGGGCAATTAGCAATTATCTTGCAAACTGCAGGAGCTCAGCTAATTAGCAGCAATCTGATTTTTTAATAGCTTCAGGCAATTACTTATCATCACCTGTTTTCATTGGAGGCTTTGTGGGACCCAGCAGGAATCAGGTCGTGACCCACCAAGTGGGTTCCGACCCACAGTTTGAGAAACACTGCCTTACACAAATGAATGGCCATTTCTCTCTCTGACATATACTGTATATTCTATCCCTATGGCAAAGTAATTTACCATAATTCTTCTGTGTAATATTCCAAAGCAAAACTTCCTCACCCTGCCAGCAAAGGCTGGGCAAAGCTCCTTCTTCATGCATGAAGCTCCACCTGTCACAGTTAGCAGGAGGAACCCTGTGGAACATGTGGAGCTCTGGATCTTAGCTGATATATTTCAATCAAAATTGCGGAGCACAATAGTTTTGGTTCAGAAATGATTAGACAGAACTGTAGGCTATGTTGTACAGAAACTGACACTGTCCCACTTTAATGTATCCCCAGACCAAACCTGTCAACTACTAAAGGACTAGATATTTCTTTGATCTAATCTTTGTCCCAATCAAGAACATGAAAGAGGGAGCTCCTGCCTGCAAAGATATTCCTATGCATTCTTCATTAGAGGGGGGGGGGAAGCTTTGCATATGCAAAGGGATGCATGCTGCCCTCTCCACTGAAGCAAATGGGAAAGTCTGCTTCTGTAAGAGCTCCGTGTAGACACAGGAGCATACATGGAGCTCTGGGTCACAGGCAGTGCCTTCCATTCATGGGCTTCTCAATAAGATGTATCCACCATCAAAGCACTCAGGAGACGGTGATTATTGTGGTGTTTGTATTTTGGCAGTTCTTCAAAGTCAGTAAATCCCACAGTACAGTCATCATTGGGAAATCTCTGAAGCAGAAAAATTCTCTGTATCCTGATTTGAAAATGAACATTAGCAGCTGCAAAAGGCAATAAAAACTGGGTTGACAAACAGGGCAAGATTCTCATTGACTCCGGAAAATAAATGTCTATCTTGATGGATAAAATAAATGCTTGTAAGACCAAGAGTCATAAAATGACAGCAATGAGTAAGTGATCGTTTCGTTCAAATGTGTTATGCTTGTATATCTCCAGATGCATTTTTTCAGTCCTTGCAAACATTTATCACTGAGACAGACTTGCTGAGTCATATTAAACCTTTGCAGAAGCTGGATCAATGTATGCTATGCCTTTGTTAGGATACTGATAGCAAGAACAAATCAGTAAGTAATCCATAGCGGCCATTATCAAATACATAATTGTAAGTGTTTATAGCAAGTCTGGAGCTGCAGGAGGCAGATGTTGTATCCCCCGTGAGTCTTCAAGTGACACAACGGGGACACTACCAGAAAAACAAGAGCCTGTTGAGAAGTCCAAGATCTAGGCATACCAGATCTCCAACCGGACAGAGTGCTAGTCCTTTAGGAGAAGGAATGTGGGCAGGTGTAGCTTGTTAAACCTTAGAGCACAATCCTAGGCAACCCCACTGAACACAATGGGGCTTGCTTCTGAGTAGACATGCCTAGGATTGTACTCTAAGGTTTAACAAGCTACACCTGCCCACATTCCTTCTCTTAAAAGTCTAGCACTCTGTCCCGGTTGGAGATCTGGTAAGCCTACCAAGATCCATCTTGTCCAGCATCCTGCTTCCAACAGTAGCCAGTCAGATGATTCAGGAAACCCATAAGCTGGTTTTGAAGGCAGTAGCCCCGGCCCCTCAGCAGCAGGTTTTCTGAGCCACACCACCTCTGAACCTGAAGGTTTCATATAACCAGTGATGTAGACTTGAGTCTATTGACTCGGACTTGAGTCGGACTCAAGTCGTGTCAATGACTTGACTCAGACTTGACTCGGTAATTGTAAAAGACTCAAAAGACTCGACTCGAGACTTGGAACCTTTTACGACAAGTCTAATTTTATTCAGGTTTAAACCCATTTTCCCCATTACATAGATAGGGACTTGCAGCTTGCAACCAAAGACTCGGGACTTGGGGGCAAAGACTTGGGACTTGACTCGAGACTTGGAGTCAGAGATTTGATCCACATCCCTGCATATAACCAACATGATAGCCATTGACTGACCTCCCCTCCGGGGTGTGCATGTCAAGATTTCTTTGAGATCCCCATCTGTTTCCACAACTTACACTTCTGTTTGTTTGAGTCCTTGGCCATTTGTGTCAGGATCCATTTGGAAGGTCTTGTTGCATTCTGGATTGAGGAGTTTTTTCAAAAACAAACTGTCCAGTAGCAGTATTGCCACCTCTGTCCTTGCACCCTCCAAATCCCCGGGAGAGGCTGCCCCTCCCCGTGTATGGCCCTTCGCCAGTGTCACCATCCTAGACAATTGAGTTACCCTGGGCCGGGATACAATTGTACCCCCTTAACCCCCCTCTCAGAGGCCCTGAGGCTAGGTAATACCCTATGTGGCTCTCAAGGCAGGCTTCCTGGTTGCTGGGGCAACAGCAACACCAGGGAGGCGGGTTATGGGCTGAAAAGGGGTGGGGCTGCACATGCCCATAAGGCAGGCCCCAGTATAAAGGGTTCAGCCATTGCCATTGATCGCTCCTGCCTCCCGCCCCCCCAGGCCTAGGTATGAGTTAAGTAAATAAGTACAGCTACCAGATTTCATATAGTTCCAGCACAGAGTTTGTGCGATCTGAAACATCCCAAGGCTATCCAAGGAATTCACCACCCCGCACACAATATAGACCTGCATTTCTAGTATCAGGACTGTGATATGCTACACCTCTCCAGTGTTTGTAAGCACTGTATTCCTTCTAGAGCTAGTCAAAGACAACATGACTTCTGTTTCTCTCCCTTTCCCTTCGCAGAGACACCAGAGGCACTGGACTGCGGTACAGAAAGGGAAATTCCCACCTGCTGCCTTAAAATTGGCTGATGAAACCAAACGGGATTTATCAGTCCTTGTAACCTTAAAGAGGCATAGACCACCAGATGTCACTGTGCCCTAAGAAGGAAGATTGCTTATGACAAATTATAGTTTTTTTTTAAAGGAGATTCCAGCAGTTATTCCATTTCCACAGAAAAGATGGCTTCTTCAGTTGCTCATGCTCTGTTCAGATGGTACTTTGGGCTGGGCAATTATCAATGCAGTAAAAGCTGCAGGCTCTCTTATCTCCTCTCGGTCCTTTCATTGCAGACAAAAGTTGTGCTGCGCTATGTTTGAGAGCCAGCAGCTGCGTGCTGAACTGAGACTGGGTTTCAAGTCATGAAATCCTAAATGGTGTTGGACCAATCTCTCTCTCTCTCTCTCTCTCTCTCTCTCTCTCTCTCTCTCTCTCTCTCTCTCTCAGCCTGTCCTATCTCACAGAGTGGTTGTGATGGTGCAATGAGGGTGGGAGAGAGAGGGAGAAGCACATAGGCTGCCCTGAGCTCTTTGGAAGAAAAGCAGGATATAAATGCAACTACTGCACTAATAAAATTATTGGAAAACAATGTGTATGCTATTTTAACCTCCTTTGGCTGTAATGCTATACAAATTACCTGGGAAGAAGCCCCATTGAACACAATGGGCCTTACTTCTGAGTAGACATGCATATAGGCTTGAGCTGTTAGAGGAAGAGTGGGATGAAAACGTAGTACGGTTCCAGGCATGTTTCTAGTCTTCATGGTTGAAAGATATGTTTGAAAGTGCTTGGGAAACACCTGGTGTGTACAGAGATACATCATTAAGTAGGCTTACCATCCATCCCAGAAACCCCGGGACCGTCCTAGATTCTGGGTTCCGGTCCCGGATCGGTCCCGGGCTTTCCGGGCTCAGTGGAAGCCTCCGCCGCCGCTGCTTTTAAAGTGAAAATACTCACCTTTTTTCCCGGTGGCACCATCTCAGATCTCGCGACTTACAGTGCAATCCTATCCAATGTACACCACCAGTGTAACCAGTGGGGGAGGGCAGGGTGGGAGGCTTTGGAGGGGAGATTTCAAAACCCCTTTGCATCCCCCTTTGGAGAGGATTTGAATCCCCTTTCCATTCTGGGGCCTCCCATTCTCACTGCACCGCTGGTTACACCGGTGGTGTAAGTTGGATAGGATTGCACTTAGGCTACAATCTTATACTGTACACATTTTCCTGGGAGTATGCCCCATTGGATACAATGGGCCTAACTTCTGAGTAGACATGCCTAGGATTGCACTCTAATTTATTCAGGACACAGACTTCGCTTTTCTTATTGTGGAATTTGGCCTATCTTGGTACAAAATTTTGTCTGAGTTTAGTTTAAACTCAGTTTTAATTGAATATGTACAGCCGCCGGGCAGAGGCGTCGCTGCCTCTGTTGGTGCCCGGAGCAAGGGGTTGGCGCCCCTATCGCCGCGGCCGACAGGGGCGGGGTGGCGCGCTCCGGAGGGGCGACCCAGCACCCCCCCTCCTCCTCCCCCTCAATCGGGAGAGCCGGCTCGGGGACGTCTTCCCCGGCCGGCTGCCCGGGGCCTTCTAAGGAAGGCCCGCGCGAGAACGGTATTTATACTGTTCTTTTTGCGCATGCTCAGACTGTTACTGAGGGAAAAGGGCAGCCTTTTTCCCTCAGTAACAGTCTGAGCATGCGCAAAAAGAATGGTATAAATACCGTTCTCGCAGCGGGCCTTCCTTAGAAGGCCCCGGGCAGCCGGCTGGGGAAGATGTCCCCGAGCCGGCTCTCCCGATTGAGGGGGCGGAGACTCGAGTCTCCGAGTCAGACTCAGACTCGGACTCAAGTCTCCGAGTCGGACTCGGACTCGGACTCGAGTCTCCGAGTCCGACTCGGATACTCGAGTCCGAGTCCGACTCGCGGGCGGGGTGGGCGAGGCGCCCTTCGGGCGATGGCGCCCAGAGTAGGTGCTCCGCTTGCTCCGCCCTAGATTCGCCTCTGCCGCCGGGTACATATTAGATGGTTGTCTCTAAATTACTGGACAGGAAATATGGCAAAACATTGAAGGCCATAGCAAAAGTTGCTGCCTCAGCATCAGCCAACATTTCTGCCAGGAAAGCAGCGCACTCAGATATTCTGGCTTCTGCAGTTGTAGCCCTAGGGAAGCTGACTACTAGCATCTTGACTAGCACTAACTTGCCTTTCAAAGAAGCTGACCGAAGGTCCCCCCAGGGCCCTTGAGTTAGAACAGCAGTGATGGACACAAACGAATGGAAACGTCTAGACTACAGAGCGAACACAATTCCCAGGAGAGGGCATCTAATGTGTATAGCAACAAACTGAGATGTTGTTAGTGCATCAACAGATATGTGCAGTACTCAGATACAGATGAATTCTCTTTGTTTCACTGCTGGGGCTGTCAGTCTCGTTCCACCATGACCTTGAAAACCTGTGGTTCTAAAAGCCTCTCAGTTGTACAGTTGTGTTGTATTGTTTACAATGCATATATATGTAAATGATTTCAATGTCATACATTGTGCATTGCCTCATTCCTCTTTCTGCTGCTTGGGGAAGGCAATAGGAATATCACACTGCCCTGCCTTTGAAGGACAGTGCAGTGCTAATTGTCAGAAGATAGCAAGCTACAAATTCCAGGCCAGTGGAAGTCTCAACACAAAATCACAAAGGGTCCACACCCACCAATGTCTGAGCACACTGCACAGCTTCTGCAGGATCATCAACTCTCTTTGCCAGTGATGACGTAACCCCCCCCAACAAAAAAAAGGGTGAGTTGGAGGGCCCCACCATTTCGCACCAAACATTCTCACGTGAGAACTTTGTGGCTTGGTTGTGGTTAAACCTCCCCTTGCCCCACCCGGCATCACTGCCCCAATCCAATTTGACTGCTTTTAGCGAACAATGGAAATGTTGGGAGATTTAACCATGGCTCCGCTGTGTTATTTATTTAAAGTTTGTACAGCCCACCTTTCCCCATCCAGTCAGAGGCATTTGAGGTGGGTCACACTATACAGCACAAGAAGCATGGATTTTGCGCTTCCGTGCAGTTTTTTGGATCCCCCCCCCAAGGCTACTATATTTGCCCCAGTGGAGAAGCTCCCACTGGTGACAGAAGTATTTGTTTTTGCTTCCTCATATGCAAATTTAATTGATTGAGTCAATGACTAAAACCCATGAGATTAATCAGCTGAGATTTTGTAAATCAGATGAGCCCTAATCTAAATAACGTACATCTGCTGATTCTAGTTTATTTAAGCATAAATAAGCAGGTAACTAAATAAGCTACTGTGACACAGAGAGTAAATAAGCAAGGAATAATCATAGAATCATAGAGTCAGAAGGTACCCACAAGATCACCTAGTCCAACCCCCTGCCTGAAGCAGGAAATCGTCCTAGAGCAGCGTTTCTCAAAGTTCTCCCCATGAGTTGGGGAAGTCATGTTTGTGGGGTGGGTTGGTGGCAGCGCTCCCAGGATCACGCCACCACTGGAACAAAAAGGTTTTTTACTTACTGGGGGTTGTGCGGCCCTCTGGAGGGTGTGGGGGGATGCAGCCCCCTCTGCGGGCCTCCCTGTGCTTCAGATCAGCTCCCTGAAGCAACCAAGACCCACTTCCGGTCGCCAACATTACTGCATGTCGCCACCTCCCTTAAGGGAGTAGCGGCCGCTTCCGGGTTTAGTGGTGGGTCGCGACCCACCACTTTAAGAACCAGTGTCCCTAAAGTATCTCCAGCAGGTGCCTGTCGAGCCTCTGCTTTAAGATCTCCAGTGAGGGAGAATCCACCACCTCCCTTGGCAATCTGTTCCATTGCTGAACCACCCTTACCATCAAGAATTTCTTTCTGATGTCCAACTGGAATCTCGTCTCTTGCAGTTTGTAAATGATAAGACATTTTAGAATTTGTGGTTATGATTTAACAGGAGAACCAAATGATCAGCCATCTGTATGCTACATTGCTTAGAAGTCAAACCCTGCTTATTTATATCTAGCGGGAGTGTCGTATTGATCGCGAAGCTTTTGTGAAACAGGACACAAAAGAAAGGAGCCAAACTCTTGAATCCATGAAGAAGAAGAAAAGATTGCAATGCATGAAGGAATTAACTAGAGCCACGGATCACCCACACTGGCTAAAAGCCTCAATGAACACCATTAACTACCACTAGGTAACTATGAAGTTTGAGTCATTAAAAGGAAGAATGAACAAAGTTGAGAACTGACAAATACCTGTATTACATGTCACATTCCTTCCTTTCATCATTTCATCCTTTCAGAGGGCTCAAGTACTGTAAGGCATGGACAGTTCCCTCAACCATGAATTCACCAGATGGCCATAAGCAAGTCTCTCTCAGCTTTGACCTCCATCTGCAATATATATTGACCTACCTTGCAGGCTCTGAATGTACGTGCAGCATACTGCATCCCACAGCAGCCAACCGGATGCTCCTGAAAATCCACAGACAGGGCAGGAAGGCAATAAACCTCTCCTGTTCTTCCACCCTAGCAACTGGTGTTCAGTAGCATACTGTTTCTGAACCAGGAGGTTTCATAGTTGGTGTCACAGTGGTTAGAATTTTGGTCAGTGTGTCATAGTGGTTAGAATTTTGGACTAACAGCCCAATCCAACCTACATCCCTGCGCGGCGATGCTGTGGCGCCGGCACAGGCTACACTACATCCTGCAGGGATCTTTTGTTGGAATTCCCTTAGGCGGGTAGCTATTAATCGCTCCGTTCCCCTCTCCTTTACTCTGTCTTACTCCCCACCCACGTGGCAGACTTGCTTAGCTTTGCTTGGCTAGAGAAAACACACTAGGCATAGTTGATTGAAGTTGCAAAAAGAAGTTTACTTACAGTTTTCATTCATATCTACAACGTCTGATTCACATCAGAGGATACACTAAACTTGAAAGGACAGAACCCTCCTAAAGCTAGGGCTCTCTGCGTGGAGGCATGCTGGAAAGATGGCGCTGGGCTGCAGGAGGGCAGCTTGCCACGTCTTCCCTGGTCAGTGGTCAGATGCAGAAGAGAGTGAGAGAAAGGTGAAGAAGAAGGAAACTGGGTTTGGGGCCACGCCCCTTCCTTAAGACAATGAGGGGTCAAAGACAAGAGGGTCTACCTAGGTACTTAGGTGATCAACCAACACACACACACCCTCCAGTGTCCAGCATACAGAAGTTGCCCAATTTCCCAACATCTTTTGGCTGCTTGAGCTCTCCTCAGGGTAAGGGGACATTGTCACATTGCCTGACAGTAAGCCCCAGCAGCCACAACGGGTCAATATCGCTGGCGCAAGTCTGCGTTTATCCATGCAGGCAGATCAGGATCGAGAAGAGCCTTCGGATTCAGCGTGCACCAGCACTGCCGATCCCATCCCCTCCCAGGTCCAATCTGCCCACCCCGCCCTATCTCCTCCCTATTCCGCTATCCCCCCACTCTTGTGCTGAACGTACCTGCTCCAGCAGGGCTCTGTCACTCCACTGTCGCCAGTGGGAAGGCTCTGACCTTCCCGCCAGCACACCTAGGCAGTTCACTGCCGCAAAGTGCTTTACACTTTGCAGCAGTGTGCGTCAGCGGAACATACGTTTCACCAGCGCAGGCCCTCAATAGGATTGGGCCATAAGCCTACAATCCTATTCACACCTTTCTGGGAGTAAGCTCTATTGAACATAATGGAACCTACATCTGAGCAGACATGCATAGGATTGCACTGTTAGACTAGGGAGACCAGAGTTTAAATCCTTGTTCAGCCACAACGCTTATAGCCATTCCCACTGGCATCACTATAGCGTGGCGGGGGGGCAGGATGTTGGGGGTGACGCAGCAGGAGGGTGTAACACGCCGGGACTCCCAGCACGTTACCCCCTCCTGGCGCATCACCCCCGGGAGCTGGCAGGCAGAGCTGCGTCTTCCTCAGTGGCTCAGCCGCTTCTAAGTAGGACCAGGCAAGGCTTCAAGCGGCATACGCAAAACGCCGCTTGAAGCCTTGCCCTCAGAAGGGCCGAACACGTCTTCGTTCAGCCCTTCTGAGGTCAAGGCTTCAAGCGGCATTGTGTGCATGCATCGCTTTCAGCCTTGTCTGGCCTACTTAGAAGCACCCAAGCCACCGAGGAAGACGCGACTCGGCCTGCCAGCTTCCAAGGGTGACGCGCCAGAATGGGGTGAGTCAGTAGTGACGCGGTAGTGGTGGGGGTGATGCGGTAGTGGGGGTGGGGTGACGTTGAGGTGGGATGATGCGCCGAGCTGGCTGACCCCTCACCTGGGGTGACGCACCAGCTCGTGACGCAGCTGGCCATTCCCCTTCAGCCTAACCTGCCTCCAACAATCACAAGATTTAAAAGGTGGCGGCTCACATTCTTGGAGCAAGATATTATAATATTTGTGTCTAATGGCCATTGATATATATAGATCTATCCTCCATGAATTTGTCTAATCTTCTTGTTTTGTTCTTTACAAATTTAGATTTGTAAATTTACAATTTAGATAGTGAACCTAATCTACATTTTAGTTTAGTTGCTGTAAAAGGACTGCTGAAAAACTTGTGAAGCCTTTTGAATATGCAGGGAGTGCTGTATGAATGCTAATTATTATCATCATTAAATTTAGAAATTTTTTAGACATTTTCTCAGAGACTCAAACAGCTTGCAATGAAAAAATGCATCCTAATATAAAGAGGTGGCTTTGGCTACAGGATTTCAAAATGTTGATCTCTCTCTCAACATTCTGATATGGTCAACTTTGTAACTTCTACATATTGGACATGGGAAATGTAAAATATGTACATCAAAGCTACAATCAGACCCAGAGTGAAGCACAGAATCAATGAGCTGAAGAATGTTTAACTCAAGGCTGAAATCCCAAATGTCCTTGGTTTTGCAAATGAAGCTAAAATTTGAAATATGGTCACTGTTATTGTAAAAAAAAAAAAAATTAAAAGTGGCTTAAAAAAACCTGTAGTGGTTTCCAATTGTTTCATTCCTGCTAGTGCACCAGACTTGGAAATTTTGGGGATCTGAGCACATCAAAAGTCTGCATTTCCAAAGCTGAGCGTGACACCGCTCACCTTGGCAAGCAGGTGGTTGGAGCATGGGAAGTGACCCAAACTAAGCCCAGTGCGAAATTTTAAAATGTCTCCCTGTCCCAGAAGACTCACAATCTAAGAACAGATACAAAAGAGGCACCAGCAAACAACCACCAGAAAAGATGCTATGTTGAGGTTAAAAGGGACACTTCCTGTCCCCCTGCTAAATATAAAAGGACCACCACTTAGATTAGAAGGTGCCTAGTAGGGGCATTAGCATCGGAATATCAAAACAAGAAAAGCAAAAAAACAGAACAGCAGAGCTACAACAAAATAATAACAGAGAGCAAAAGATAAGCCAAATTTTATGCCAAACAGCTTTACGGCTGTCACAAACACAAGCAGCGAGCAGCCGGGTCCGCACAACAACGGACACCGGACACCCGTCGATGGTAAGAACGAGCAGGGATCAGGAGGGAGGTGGGGAGGGAATATCGCTGGAGCAGGTCCAAGTTGACCCATGGCAGCAGCAGGGGCTTACCCAGAGGGGAGGGAACAAATGTTCCCTTCCCCCGAGAAGGCCTCTCGATGCCAAAACGTGCCCCGCGGGATAGAGCGGACACCTTGTTGGCGCCACTGCATTGCCACGCAGGGAGTTCGATAGGATTGGGTTGCCCAACGTATTTTAAAAGGCAGCTGAAGACTTCCCCAAAGGGGGCAGAGCATTTGGGGGGAGGGATGGAAAGTTCCCCATTCTGGGAGCTGCCACAGAAAACAAATCCTTTCTCTCATTGCTACCAACTGTAGCTCGGTTGGTGGTTATGATTATGAGGTTCTCAGAAGGGCCTCCTCCGCTAAAGCAGAACCATACAAGCGGAAGTAGTCCTGAAAGCCCATGATGAAGACCAGTGAAAGGTAGTGGAGGTGGTAGGGGGTGATTTGAGAGCCCCATCAGTGCTCTCTGCAATTCCCACACAGTTGCAGGCCTTCAAATATTTCTGCAGGCTTTGGGGAAATATTTGCCCTTCAGAGATGGGGCTGTCACTCTGCAGTGGTACGTATGCCCTGCCTTGCCTGCTTGGTGTGCAGAAGGGCCAGCTTCCACCCCTGGCACCTCCAGGAAAGGCTGACAAAGAAAGACTCCTCTCTGAAACTCTGGAGTCACTGCCATTCAGCGTAGACAATACTGAGCCGGAGAGAACCGATGGCATGATTCTGTGTGAGGCAGGCAGCTTTATATGACTTGGTACATCATCCAGCGATGATTTTGCCTTGAGGCAGTCTCACATAGTAAACATTTCTTTTATTTCCTTTTTCAAAAACGTATTTACAATATTTAATTCCCCCACCTTTCAATCCCTAAAGAGCCCCAAGGCAGCTTTCAGAAATATACAAAACATTATGAAAATATACCAAAAAACGGCAGCATCAAAAGAAATAACTCTAAAAGGAATACAACTATATGTCTAGGAGCAATAGGAAGTTAATACTAATTTACCACCAAACCTTCCTAAATAATCAAGTTATCGTTGCTTGCCGAGAGGTGATTGAGCACAACCATTCATAATTTTTTTTATTTTTTTTTTTTAGAAAAAGGATGCTAGGAGCTAGATATCAGACCTGGTTTACTCATGCAGCAAGAATAAGGCAGAAGAGTCCTGGGGGGGGGGGGAATGGGCTCCACCATTTTAAACCACAAGTTGGGGGGGTCACATTTTTGCACGCTCCCCTATATTTAAAAACCACCCTGCAAGTAACAAGCTAGCAGCACAAGGAATAGGCTTGGTTCAAAAGATTTCCTCCCTGATATGCTAGGTTTAAAAAAAAGTGCAGGGAATCTTTCATGTGGGGGAATATTCAAAAAATACACCTGATCCACGGTCTAAAGTGGCCTCAGCCTCAGGGTTCTGCCCCCTCATTGTGTTATTTGCATATACTGGGGTCTAGTGAGGACATCATAATTTATCCAGTGGATTAATCATGCGTCTCACTAAGAAAACTCCTGAGAAAAAAGGCTCCTCCTTTGCTATTGGCTAGAGCGACACAGGAAATCCTTCGAGGCACTTAAGAGAGATTGGTAACCATACCTCCTCAAGTGTGCGGGCATCGCGAGTTGAACAGGCTGTCTCCCTGGCGACACTGAGTCCATAGAGTTCCAGCCAAGACCCTGAAGCGGGTTCTGCGTTTTCACAGGGATGCTGAGTTGCAAACGCAGGAGAAAGAAAGATGGACAGAAACGCTTGTGCAGAAGGCAAATAGCTTCATGGAAGCCTTGAAAAGTCCACGCAGCTCCACGCCATGTCCGAAAGGTAGGAGAAAGAAAGTGGAAAAGTAACTTTAGTCTTGGCGGTATTGACTTGACACACTTTGAAAAACCAAGATAGGGTTACAGGATTGAGTATCTTTATAGCACACAGTTAACAGCAATTGAATGGTTGATGGGAGCGCTTGTACCGTGAAAGCAAAGAAGAAATATGTCATTTATTCATTACTGAAGACAAATAGCATCTTTGAAGAAATGGATTATTTATGAATAGCAGGTACAAACAGCCGCTCAAATGTGATATTAAATGTACCATCATTAAGTCTATTGACGATTAGCCTCATGTTCATGTTATATACATCCATTGGCAAGGGCTAATTGTATGCGCTATAACTAATTATGTTAATTGTGCCTGAGATGCCAGGAAGAGGCAAATGAATGCCGCAACGCGAGAGTAATAATTCACTGGGACTACACACTGGAAGGGAACGTGTGTTTGTGAAATTGCTTCCAAAATGGTTCTATCATAAGAGCCAAAGGTTCTAATGAAACACAAATGATATACTGTTGTGTTGTGTGTAATGCCTCAAATGTGGGAAACTAGAGCAGAAAGTCTTGAAAAAATGGAAAGCTACAGCTGGGTCCACCTGTTAGCAGTACAGTGCTATCCAGGAGCAACACCAGAACAATTGGGGTGGAATAATAACATTAATAACGACAGTGACATAGAACTTCAGAAGGTCTGAAGAACTTCAGTGACAGTCAGGCCTTCCTAAGGAAGGAGCACAGATAGCCCTAACCTCTCCCTCTCCCCTCACAGGGTCAACCCCAGAGCACTCTGCTACATGCCTGTGCATTCCCCCCCCCCCCCCAGTGCTGGACTCCTACAGTGCTAAGTCCCATGGCTATGTGATTAGCTATTCTCCTCTGTCTGGTTTTGCTCCTCCACCTCTAAGCTCCATCCCGGCTGGAGCTCCCTGCCAGAATTTTGTATTTCAAGATTAGCAACCTTATCCTGCAAGCCCAGCAACATGTGTCTAGATTGGGTCACCAGGATCCCTCATAATCACCCATGCTAAGTAATAATATGCAGCATTATGTACTGTACTACATCCTTCTGGTTGGTAACTAGCAATTTACAGTAACGCATTATCATCATCATCATCATCATCATCATCATCATCAGTGGTGTCACAGCCCACCAGGTGTTTGGACTGGGGTTTTGGGGTTCTCACTAGTTTGAACTCTACCCAAGAGTTTAAGAACTGGTGAGATATTGCCGTATGTTTGATGTTCCTATAGTGCGGCTTGTTGCAGTTGTTCAACTATTATCTTGTCAATGCCTATATTGGTCAGATATTTCTTCAGGTCCTTGGGGATTGCTCCTATGGTAGTGCACCAATGACAATAGGGGTGGTGGTTGTTTTCTTTCTCCAAAGATGCTGTATTTTAATTTCCAGGTCTTTGTACAGTATTTTGGGATATTTTCCAATTGTTTCTCCTTGATCCGATGATGATGATGATGATGATGAGAAAGCAAAAGACTCAAGTTATATACATCCCTGCCCTGAAATATGCCATATGCAGGACAGGAGGAGGATGTGGATAGGAAAAACTCTTCTTTGTCTTTGCATTGTCTCCTCTCCACAGTCTCCTGCCCCAGTTGCCTGCCATTGGTTGCTTCGCACATGGCCTGCATTCAGCTGGCGATCAGCCTGCTGTGCTAGAGTCCTAATGATGTGAGACTAGCTGCTCTTATCTCTCTGGTTTTTTGCTACTCAAGAATCCTATCCTGTGTTCTCAGATAACCGTGATCCTTTTCAGCTGCTTTCTCAAGGCCATGGATAATAGGGAAGTGCTTCTCAATGAACAAGGCATGTTAGTTTTCTCTTTGTCACATTTGTGCAGGCTTGAACAGTGTTCGCTTTCGTGGGTTTGCTGAAGTCAAAGCAAAACAAAGTGGAATTCAGCAGACTTGATTTTTGTAGCTGATGGAACAGGGGTAGCCCTGTGATCTGAATGTGTTGAGCATGTGAGACTGGCTCAGCAGAATCAGATGGACGACGCCAGAAATGGACTGCACCATTTTACGTTGCAGGTGTGAGAACACATGTATGAATGTACAAATATATGTAAAAAAAATGCCTTAGAAGTATTAAATGACTTCTACCACAACTAGGACAGCAGGGAAACAGCAGATCCAGGCCTAATGTGCTACTTTTCAACTTGCAGGGCATCCCCCCCCCCCTTGGGAAGCATTCAAATATTGCATCTTTACTTGCCGTTTACAAATGCATGGGCCATTCTTCCACCTTAGGCATTTTGTTTCCACCTCATTCTGCTAGATTCACATGTAGATTTTTTTCATCTTACTGTACTGGATATGTGAGAACACTAGACTGTTTTTAATAGCTCAACTAGGTATTTATTGCTAACAACTTTCTGGAAAAGCTCAGTGCATAATATTTAGATGGGTGAAAGAACAAGAACTTATCAGAGGGCTGCCTTTAGTTACCAGACCATATACAGTCAATTCTCACCATACATGAATTCAGGACTCCACGAGCGTATCCATGAGCTTCAGAAGTGAGACCACCATGCGCCATTCGCAGCAGGGATTGTCAAAATGGCATCCGCGATCAGCGGATTTCAAAACAGAGCACTTTGAAATGGCCAGGGAAAGCGTCTGAGGCTTCCCCCAGCCATTTCAAAGGGCCCCGCGCTGATTGCAGGCGCCATTTTGAATGTCCCTGCAGCATTCAGGAAGGTCCTGAATGTTGCAGGGACATTCAAATGGCGCCCGTGATCAATGTGGGACCCTCTGGAGACAGCAGGGGTGGGGGAAAGGAGAGGGGTTCAGGCATCCACACACTGCATCATGGCAGTAGCTCCTAGGATTCAGCGCTCACTCCCTTCCCTTTCCCCTCTCTTTCCTTTCAGTTTGAACATGTGGCTTACTGGGGACACCTCTTGGTAGTTCAAATCTGCTACCACCAACTCAGGATATCAGGATAGTCAGGGAGCTCCCCTGAGCAAGAACTCCCTCCTAGGCAGAAGTGTCACCAGGGGGGGCGGAGGGACACATGGTGGTGACAATGTGGGCGACGACAACGACAACCGCACTGTTTTTGCGGCGGTAAGAGCAGGCGGCAGCGACGGACAAGGCAAGAGCGGGCGATGGGTGTGGCCCGCCCGCCCGTCCTGCGCCTCTGAGGTGTAGTGACGTCACTTCCGGTAGTGACATCATGGGAGGGGGCGCATAGCCACCCTCTGCTCCTGGGACAATACTGGACCTCAGTCCTAAATTCGCTCTCTCAGTAGTGCCTGCAGAACGAGGAGATGACAATTCCACTGATTTCTCAGAACAAGGCAACTCAGAGTAACTTGATAAGGTTTATTAAAATGCTAGTACTAATTTAAAAAGGATAACAGAACCAACAGAAAAAGAAAAAGAACAGCGCAATCCGACTTAACTCTTGTTAAGAACAGGAGGCCCCAGAACGGAAAAGGGATTCAAATCCCCTTTGAATTCCTCTTTTGGAGGGGATTTGAAACCCTTTTCCGTTCTGGGGCCTTCCATTCTTGCTGCGCCGCTGGTTACACCGGCACAAAAGTTAAGTCGGATTGCGCTGGAAGTTAGTTAAAACTGCAATGATTTTTCTTAGCCAGCAGGTGGTGCTGCAGCATTGCAGAGCTCACACGTGCGTCGATTTCAAGCTCTTGCCGTGCAGAATTCAACTGAGCTTAACAATGCACTTTTCAAAGGCTAGAATATGAACGGAAGAAGACAAAACCCAAAGTAGTATAAAACCTGACAATTTTCTGGCTATTATTAAACTCTAGCTTAATACCTGTGGGTGGGTGGTCCCTTTCTACTCATAGCCCCGGAGTGGGCTCCTCCTTCAGATGCCGGGGAGAAGAAAGAGAAAGAGTTTCATTTTTCCTGGGAACTTAGCTCCCTCAGCTGAAGACGTCAGCTGTCTCTGACTGGGCAAGAGCGGTTTCCTTAGCTACCCGGGCCAGTCCTTTGGTAACTTGATTTACCTTTTCCCCAGCTCTGCATTCCAACAGGAAGGGCTATATTAATGCAGGGCTTACGGACAAAAGGACCTTGCTGGCAAGATGCAGGAATTTAGATCCCAGCTCTGAGAACACAGACAGAATGGCTGAGTTTAAGCACATAAGAAAACAGACTAGGAACATAGAACACACATGAAATGGAGATTTCATGACAGCAGGTAAGGCACACACACACCCAACCCCCTGCCCGGAACCCCATTGATCCTATAGAATCAATGGTTCCGTATCCGCGAATACATGACCCGTGGGGCTTTCTAGAAACCTAACCTCCGTGGGTAGCAAGTACTGACTTACTGTTCAGATCTCAGATATAATCTCACAGGCCCAACCAGTCACACATGGTTCTGCCACAAAAGTGAAACTATTTCATCTTTCTCCCACATGATCTTTCTCACCTCAAGGCCTTCAGGGCCTGGCTCTTAAAGAGGCAGTACACAACAATCTGAACTTTTATTGATTAAATGTACCTTGAGCCATTCTTAAGACTGAGATCCATCTCTAATCATGATGTGATTGCAAAAGTAAGCTTTGTTTGTGAGAAACAAAGTTGTATGAGTCCACCCTCTGTGATTACTGTATATATTGTGCTGGAGTTGATGTTGGGTTATATGAAAGCAGGCAGTTGTTCATTCACACATTAAAATGCTAGTGTGACTGCATGTGTGAATTGGCCCTAAAATTACTGAATTATCATTCATCAGCTTCGTCCTCAGAGCCCCTCTCTCGGGAACCGTAAAATATCAACAAATCCCCAGAAAAGAGATCGCTTTCATTAGAAGTTTCCTGAGAGGTACAGGAGAAAAGAGAAAGTGCAGGAGAGCTATCAGCATAGCAGCTTTCTGCTGGAACATTAGCGAAATGAATTCCTCTTAGAAGTAAGATCTGTGATTTATAGTAACAACATATTTCTCACTGCAGGCAAAAGGAGAGAAATACGTCTGCCAAGATAGACAGCATGAACCTCATTTTTCCCCCTTAATGGTTGACATAATCTAAAGCACGTCTCCCAAAGGGGCCGTTTGGAGAGTCAGACCAAGCCAAAGGGCTCTCCAATCTAGGCTGAAAGTTGGGATAGTTTAAAATCTGGCAAACTGTAATTGTTTTAAATTGCATTCTGCCTCGACCACCGCAATTAGTTTAGCTCACCCTTAAGAGGTAATAATAAAAAGAGGGAGAGACAAATTACGATCCGGCTGGACCAATAACCTTATCCCAGTTCAGTTTTAACATATGATGAGGTGTGAAGTTGCAACCAACTAAAGCTCAGCATTTTGGTGGTTGAAACACCATTCAGCATGTGAACATATTACATGAAGCTGCCTTGCATTCATTGTAGTGGCGTATTGCAGAAGACTATTGTATCTCAAGGAGTTAGTGGCGTCCACATGCCCTTTTTTTCAACCCTCTAGGACCCTCGAAGAGTTAAAAGTCTGGTGTAGCAGCCTGCTCTGGAATACTTCCCTTGCATGGGAGAAGTATCTGAAAAGCACTGTTTATCTTATTCTTAGTTATCCGTAATTGGGGGCATCTTTTAAGACTTGTTAGTGTGTTCCCACGCAAGGTTCCCAGGCAAGGACTGGGACTTTGGAAGTGACCACATAGTTTCTTGAGTTTTCTTTCAGCCCCTGTATATCTCATTTCAAAGGACCCCGTATTTATGAAAAATACCATAAGGTTATATATCACTGGCTGTTCCCTGGAACTGTTCCCTGGAACTGACTGTTCCCTGGAAGGACAGGTACTGAGGCTGAAGCTCAAATATGGCCACCTAATGCGAAGAGAGGAGTCTCTGGAGAAGACTCTGATGCTGGGAAAGATTGAAGGCAAAAGGAGAAGGGGAAGGCAAAGGATGAGATGGTTAGACAGCATCACCGATGCAACGAACATGAAAATGAGCGAACTCAGGAAGATAGTGGAGGACAGGAAGGCCTGGCGGGATGTGGTTCATGGGATCACGAAGGGTCGGACACGACTTAACGACTGAACAACAACAACAAATATATCACTGGAAACGTAATTTAATGCAGAATGTAATGAAATAAACCATGTTGAATTATCTATATGTTATCAAACAGTATGGCCAAATAACCAGAAAAAGAAAACACAACTGCCTTATGTAACAAAAGGTGGATTTCCTTAACTCAAAACTGACCAACGAGATTGATTGTTCCAAGAGGTGTTAGTATGAGTCAGCTCTCTTTTCTTTGTATCAGAGCTAATATTAGAACTTTTGTTGTTCTAGTTATTGCTTGTTTAAAGACTTGTTCTCTCCCTACACCTGATTAACTTCTCTTTGTGTTATGTTCTTGTCTTGTTGTTACTGCCTTTGTAACAATGGCTGCAGTTCTCTCTTTGTTCTAGTAAAGCTGTTAACGAAAGTCAGTTTTGTTGTGTATGGGGCTGCTCTAATCCCTCAGCTCTGCTAACAAGATCCAGTATCCAGAAGCAGCCCTACACACACCCCCGTGGGAGGGGGCCACCGTGACACCCCCCCCACGGACGCCACACGCCCAGCCCCTGAGGGGCGTGACATCATTGTTGCGCAGCGCGGCGGCACAGAAGCACACACACCCCGGCGCTTTTTGGCTCCTTTTTGGAGCCAAATGGCATCAGGGAGGGCCAAACTTGCAGCCGTTCTCGGCTGCAAAGAGGAGCCAGCGGCCAGGGGAGGCAACGGATCCGGCGGCAGGTGCACCCCCCGTGACCCGCCACTTGGGGCCCACTGCCCCAACCGCCCCCACCGTATCGACGCCTCTGCCAGTATCTCAGATATGTTCAAATTGTGTTCCAAGAAACTCTGAAGCTCCTAGGAAGCTTGTTTAATAATAATAATAATAATAATAATAATAATAATAATAATAATAATAATAATAATAATAATGTACAAATGAACACAAGAGGTGGCTGATGAGAGATGCCTCTGGCCTTACCCACAACCATGATGCATTCATTGGTAACATTTGCATGGAGCCTATACACACAACTAAATGCACATTGATTCCTATATGTGAGATCCAATACCCTGGAAAATGGAAAGTTAATCATATATACAGGACTTTATGTATGTTTGGTTAAGCAAGAGGCTGTGTCAGGAGTGGGGCCTGCAAACCTAACCCCAGGCACCCACCTCTTCATGTTCTTGTGTACAGTAATCAATAGCTATTAGTCCTGAGCAGTTTGAGACATGGATACCTAAAGGACCATCTATCACCACATGAGACTACACAGACACTTCAATAATCATGAGAGGCCCTACTCTGTGTGTCCCCTTTGTGTGAGGTTGGGAGGGTGGTGGCTGCTGGGAGAGTCTTCTTGGTCATGGCCCCCCAACTCTGGAGTTTTGCCCCCGAGGAGAGTCATTGGCACTGACTGTAGTGTCTTTTCAGCAAGAAGCAAAGACATATTCATTGGTTCAGACCTTTTGAATAACATTTGTTTTATTCCCACTGACGGTGATTTTACTACACTGCTGTTCTGCTTTCTTGTTCTGTTATATTTAGTTCTAATTGTATTTTTTGTTTTATTTAAATTGTGTACAATTTAAAACCTGAGGGAGCTGTCTGACGGAAAACTTAGAAATGCCATAGAGAGGTAGGCAGATACCATTATTGATATGGTTGTGAGCCCTTTTGGGACAGGAAGCCATTTAATCATTTGATTTTGTCTGTAAACCGCTTTGTGAACTTTTTGTTGAAAAGCGGTATATAAATACTGTTAATAATAATAATAATAATAATAATAATAATAATAATAATATATTGAAGACAACACTAGAGATGGGCTCTTGCCTTAATGCCTTGTTTGTAGAGTTCCGGTTGGCCACTGTGGGTCACAGAAATCTGGACTATACAGACTTTTGGCCTTATATCCAGCAGGGCTAGATAGAGTCCTTTTGAATGGCAGAGAAGGGCTCATGAATGACTTGATGGGAGGATAAGTAATGGCAGACAAGCTTCTCACATATACATCTTGCCCGCCATTAAAGATCTTCCCCCTGGCTGGTGCCCTTTGTCAACTGACAACATGCCTTCGAATGAAATCCAGAGTCCTTTGCAGTGCACAGGGGATCTGTGATCCATGCATGCAGGGGGTGCAGTGTAGACAGAGTCCCCCTTTAGAGAGGAAGTTTGAAAAACACTGCAGTACTTGAGCTCCCATGAAAGATTTTGCAAAACTGTTTTTGATGTTTCCAAGCAGCGACTCTTTCCAGACCAACTTGTGATTCTGTTCAGGATTATTCTCAAATAGCAACATTCCTTCGATTTGCAACTACTTAGCGCTTGATATTGGTCTTACATTCTTGCTTGGAAGGAAGCTTCCATTACCATTCTTACTGGAGCATTTTATAGTTGCACGTCTTTCTCGGTTCCCTTGTGCAGCTGTTATAATCATGTTTTGTGACAGATCATGGGGCTTGTAGAATAACAGGAGTGTAGTATGCTGAATCGGCTGTGCTACTAAAGATCAAAATGAATATCTATCAAGGTATTCCGCAGTAGACTTCTGTATGCCTTTAGAGATGTTCATTTGCTTGAAATCACAACCTTGAAAATTGCACCATTTGTGCAGTAAAGAATAAAAGCAATTTCAGTTCTCTTGCCCAACAAAACAATAAACCAAATAAACTCATGGGGCACAGGTATAAACTCATATGTGTCAAGCTCAGCTCCAGTCAAGTTGGGAGCAAGGCAGAAGAAGACAAGGCAGGGGCAGAGACAAGAAGGAAATAAAGGCCAACAAGATACCAAAAGGTATAATGCAGCCAGTCAGTGGCGTCGCTCAAGGTGGAGCGGAACGGTAAGTTTACTCCCCAGCACTCCATTTACTCCCCGGCATGAGGCGGCCCCGCCCCCTCGCCATTGGAGCCATTCAGTGCGGCAACTCCCTGCACGTTGCCTTCGCCGCACTGAATGGCTCCAATGGCAAGGGGGCGGGGCCGCCTCATGCCGGGGAGTAAACAGAGGTTAGCACAGTGCGAAACTTACCGTTCCGCCCCACCTCGAGCAACGCCAGTGCAACCAGTACCAGGCAGAAACTAGACTACATTGACGAGTGAACAAGGCACCTGGTGGGAATCTGGTCAACATTGGAGGTCCTACTCCTTGCCACAGGATGTGGTGATGGCACCTGGCCTAGATGCCTTTAAAAGGGGTTTGGATAGATTCATGGAGGCAAGTTACAAGTCATAAGCAACCTCCTGGCTTTAGAAGTAGGTTTTCTCTGACTGCCAGGTGCAAGGGAGTGGCAACAGGAAACAGGTTATCTTGTTGTCTTGTGTGCTCTGAGGCACCTGGTGCGGGAGACAGGAAGCTGAGATACAGGAAGCTGGACTAGATGGGCCTTTGGCCTGATCCAGCAAGGCTCTTCTTATGTACTCCATGTTCCTCCTCAACCATCTGAGGATCAGCAGTCAGCAAGTGAGGTCGCGCCTTCCCACCTCCACTATGGAATGTCCTCTCCAGAGAAGGCCACCCCCTCCTTGGGCATAATCTCTGCCTGTTTCCCGTCACATATCCAAAAACATGACATTTTAGGGGGTCTTTTTGGGAAACTGTGTTCTGGTTGTTGGTTTGAGGAGGCACCTTTGAAAGGATTTCAGTCACTTTATTAATCTGGGGCTAGTTCTCTTTGTCTTTTTGCACGTTGTTTTATATGATTATCATACTTATTAGCCATCTTAAAAAGCCAAATAGATAGAAGGGTGGAATATAAATCCTTTTCATCAATAAGTAGAGGTGGGAGAATTTATTTATTTATTTATTTGCAGATTTCGGTGTTTAACCAAAATGAAATAGCATGAATTAAAATGGTTTTGTTTTATTTTTTCACAATTTTTTTAATAAGAAAGCGGTGTTATGTGTTTTTATTTCGTTATCACCATTTTCTCCTGCCCCTATCAATAAGTAATGAAAATATTTATGATGGCACCTGAAATGTAGACCCAAAATTAGTATGCAGAGCAACTGAATTTGCATGAGCTGAACACTCCCTCCATTCTCAGAGGGAGCTTGCATTCATGGAAGCATTACTCTGGATGCCACTAGCTCAGCAATATTAGTACAAAAACATTAACAAAACAATACACTGTCTTATAGCACTTTAAAAGTCAACTTAAGCAGTTTATTTCAGCATAAGCTTCTGTGAACTACAGTGCACTTCATCAAATACATGAAGATGCATGAAAGCTATGCTGAATTTGAAATAGGCTTTAAGGAGTGACTTCTTGATGCAACAGACTGGGCCACAGCGCAGTCCTATCCAACTTACACCACCGGTGTAACCAGCAGGGGAGGGCAGGGCGGGAGTCTTTGGAGAGGAGGGGATATTTAAATCCCCTTTGAATCCCCCTTTAGAGGGGATTTGAATCCCCTTTCCGTTCTGGGGCCTCCCGTTCTCACTGCACCGCTGGTTACACCAGTGGTGTAAGTTGGATAGGATTGCGCTGTAACACAGCTACCCATCTCAAAATTAATAAAACAGATCACTGGATCAGCATTAATTTGACAGTTGCATTTAGCTCAGTTCAAGCTTCAAGATGTACCTCCTGATAAACAATGAATAACTCACCATAAGGCAGGAGTCTCCATGACGTCCTGTATGTAAGTTTCTCAGCTGTATATTGCTGGCCGTTGTTGGAGGCCCAGGCTGAACCTGGGGCTTTTTGTATGTGAAGCGCATCGCTTAGCACCGTCATGCTACAGTTCCTTCCCTCCCAGCACTCTGACCAAATGTGCCAATTCCGACTGGATATTCTCCAAGATCACTGGAACACCACCTTTCCTCCCTGTTTGCTACAATTGTGCCATCACGTTTCAGAGCATTGAGATGTTGCTTTGCTTGCCTGGTCCTTAAAATGAAGGTGTTTTGGGGTTTTTTTTAGTATGGTTCACGACACCAGGAACCTCTGTGTCACTTTAAAACGTCCTCTCCTTAGCTCCTCAGGTCTGAACACAAGCTGCCTTCCATTCTGTGCCTCCCATTCACCGCCCTGCTCTGATCTGAGTGAGACAGAAATCCCTTGGCCAGTGTTATCGTCACGGAACAGAGGGATACATCAGCCCAGCTGCGATTCCGGCATTGCCTCTCCAGTAAGCATTCTGGTTCTGGGTTCAGTGGAAAGAAGCACAAATTGATGGTAACCTCATTACTAGCATCTCCTGCATCATGACAGTGAAAACCTTTCTCCCTGATGCAGGCCAAACAAGACATAATGTTAAGCCCGTAGTTTGGTGCTGCGTGTTCATTTCATTTAAATTAGATAGCCACACAGGAGATGTGATCAGGATTGGGACCATGGCATGCAGGAAGGAGGAATTTACCCTGGTCCTGCCCCATGGTTCCCATGAAAATCGTATCTCTGAAGCTGCTATTAGCTTTGGGAGGGAAGCTTCCATTGGCACTAATTATTCATCCAGGAATGAGGGATTGACTATTGTGATGGGAGAAGGCAGGGTGTTCCATGGGGAAGCAAACAGAGGGACTCCACAGCTCTGCTGAGGCATGGGGTGTAATGCTCCGTTGTGCTCCGTTGTGCTCAGTTGCAGAGTTGGACTTGGGAGTTGTTCTGACTGGCTCTAGCCTTGGAGGAAAGTAGATGCTGAGAAGGAGCAACCCTTTTGCCCATGCTTCCCCCTGATGCTTGCATCAAAGTGTGGATTCCAGGTAGCGGCACCGATGTAGCAAGGAACGGAGACAGAACTTTGGGAGAGACAGTGTCTAATGTTGGAGGTGTTTATGGATGTACTGTACCTAGATAAAGGACAAGTGCAGGTTTTTCTGTGCCTGTTGCACATACTTCCTTTCAGGTTGCAGCCATGTTAGATATTTGGAGACTTTATTTCCATTTTCAGTCACTCAAAAAAAAAAAAGGAAAATGTCACTCCGAAAAAAAGGAAAATGTCCATTGTTGCTTGGGTCCAAAATGAAATTACAAACACTGACACTGTTATATTAATTAAAAGTCATTTGGCAGAAAGGAAAATGGTCCTTATTTTGCTTCTCTCCTTGTAAGCTTCCATCAGATTCATTCAAGTATCTCACCTGGCATGAATTAGAAGAGCATGATGTTCAAGGGAACCAAATCCGCTGTCCCCGAGTGAGAGAAGGTATAGAAGAGAATCTGGTTTGTAGCCTCCATAATAGCAGATAATAGTAGAATATGATTGCAAAACTCTTGGTTCTTGATTGGCATGCAGCCAGGTGCCTCATCCTTAAGCTTGTCTATACATCAGTGAGCATGTGGTACCATTGTGCATGCAGGCGGACGTGCAATTTAAGGGGTGTACACATACAGTTGTCCTTTCCATTGAACTGAGTGTAATAATAAGTTTAATCGGCAGATTAATCAACTAACATTGATAAACTAAAGTTGATTAATTGCTGGGGAGAGAGGTCAAGCTGGTGAGGGCCAATTTGATTCAGCGGGACTGCAATTGAAGATATCTATATGTTTAGATATGTTCTGGCATGTTATAGTAATATGGAATGGAAAACAGCAATGATTACCGGTAGTTGCTTGTCAGCTCAATCCTAACAGCCCAATCCTAACTAAACTCCTACACAGCAATGCAGCAGCTCCAGCACAGGCCACTCTGCATCCCACATGGGTGTTTTGCATGCTAGAGGTGTCCTCAGGGTAAGGTGACATTTGTCCCCTTGCCCCGGTGTAAGCCCCAGCAGTGGCAACGGGTCAACTCAGACCTGTGCCAGCGCCAGCGATATCACTGGCAGAAGTCTGCATTAATCCATGTAAGTGGATCGGGCCTGCTGGCAAGCCTGGAACTATCACTGTTGCAAAGTACTTTATGGCAAAGTGCTTTATAGCACTTCGCAACATCATGTGCCAGCAGAATATGTATTCCGCCGGTGCAACCCTTAGATAGGATTGTGCCATAAATCTCTTTGTGGCATTGCACGCTGGAGTGACTTCCACTATGTCTCCCAGGGGATTTTTGGCTGCTGGAGGTCTCCTCGGGGAAAGCCCCAGCAGCCACTATGGTGCAACTCGAACCTGTGCCAGCTCAATCGCTGGCGCAAGTCTGCATTGCTCAATGCAGACGGATCAGGCCCAGGAAGGGATTTGGAATTCGGCATGCACCGCCACCGATCCCACCCCCCTCCTGAGCCTGATCCACCCTCTTCCCTGCCCCTGTCACCACGCACCCTCTCCCCCGGTCCGCCCACCCCCACCCCATTCATCTCTGTCCCTGCCTCCCTCCAACTCCCTGCATGGGCTTACCTGCTCCGGCGGGTATCTGTAGGTCTGACGGTATGTGGGAGGCCACTTTGGCCTCCCCACCGGTGGGCCTGTGGCACGCCTCGGCAGAGGCTGCTTTGCAACAGTCATAAAGCAGCCTCCGCCAGCACAATGCTAGTTACGCCGGAAGGGGAGGGGGTTAGGATTGGGGCACTTGTTTATTAAATAACTAGAAAACTGCCTTCCATCATGACAAGTTGAGTGCAAGTGAAGATAGTGCTCGTGGTAGGGAAGATGAAATACTCATTGCACTTCCCTGTGGCATCCCTTGTAATTGAGCATTTGTCAAATTTAGTTTTGCCCTCCTCTGTGCCACAGTGTTTCCAAATAAAACTCTTTGAGAGAATACATAGGATTGAATGGTAACCATTCACATATATGGGAGAAAGTAAATGGTTTGCACTTGGGGACACCACTGGAGTTGAGGACAAGCTCCCAGCCATTGAGAAGCAGGCCTGCTGCTACTGACATATGCCTTGCCGCTTTGTCTCCATCATGTGATCCTGTCTGAGGAGAGCAGGGGCTAGTTCTTCCACACTGGCTGATGAGGTGGCAACCTATGTCTGGACTGAACCATGTCAGACTGCAGGGGGGGCTCCCCCATTAAAAAAAATCTCTAAACATAGAGACATGCTAAAACTCTTCCCCCTGACATCTAGTTCAATGTGCAGGGATTTGATAGGGAGTATGGAGAAACATTCGATAATGTACGCACCATTTGTGGTCTGAAGTGGTACAGTCCATGCAGATTTACCACCTCATCTTCTATACTTGAGAATGTGGTCACCAGCCAGAACTAGGTTCCCCTGCTATCAGCCAGCATTCTTGGACCCCAAATCTAAAACACAGTCCCACACCCCAACCTTGTGAACTATTCAACTTCCAGAATCAGTTAGACCTGTGAGCACCCTAGGACTACCTGAAGCACTACTGTCTTCACCTTGCGGACCCAGAGGACTCAGGGGGACATCCTGGAAGTTAGATTTGTAGAGAGTAGTGACCAGGAAAGGCCAGCGGGTGGCGCAGTGGGTTAAACCGCTGAACCATGTGCTGTCGATCGAAAGGTCGGCAGTTCGAATCCGCGACGGGGTGAGCTCTCGTTGCTTGGCCAGCTCCTGCCAACCTAGCAGTTCCAAAGCATGTTAATGCGAGTAGATAAATAGGTACCGCTTGCGGGAAGGTAAACAGCGCTCCATGTTCCAGCTGCATGCTACGCGCTGCGGCAAAGAGAGTCACGCCGGCCACATGACCACGGAGGTGTCTTCCGACAACGCTGGCTCTTTGGCTTTGAAATGGGGATGAGCACCACACCCAAGCAGACAGTGGGGCACCAGTATTTGCAAAGCATTGGAATTCTATTTAGATGTAGGGATAGGCATAATTGGCCAGTGGGTGGCGCAGCAGGTTAAACCGCTGAACCATAAGCTGTTGATCGAAAGGTTGGCAGTTCAATTCCCGCGACGGAGTGAGCTCTCGTTGCTTGGCCAGCTCCTGCCAACCTAGCAGTTCCAAAGCATGTTAATGTGAGTAGATAAATAGGTACTGCTTGCGGGAAGGTAAACAGCGCTCCATGTTCCAGCCGCATGCTACGCGCTGCGGCAAGGAGAGTCATGCTGGTCACATGACCACGGAGGCGTCTTCGGACAACGCTGGCTCTTTGGCTTTGAAATGGGGATGAGCACCACACCCTAGAGTCGGACATGACTGGACTTAATTGTCAGGGGTCACCTTTACCTTTACCTTAGGACTTGATCACAGAGTGTGTCAGAACATTGGGAACTGGCTTTTATAAAGGGCAATAGTCTTACATTGCCTTCAGTGTCTCAAAGAGGTGCCTGTATTGATGTTATGGTAATGTTCAAAGTTATTTAAAGTTAATCTATCAATTAATTAATTCATTGGTTAAAAGGTAGCTAATTACTCTGCAAAATATTGTTTAATCAGTCAACAGTCTAATTATCAGGCTGCTGACTTTCTATGAACATACCGTGCAGGATTGCAACAGATATATGTTCTGTTCTCACTATCATGGTGTCTGAAGAAATCTGGAAATAGAAAAGAACAAAACCATCAAAACCTGGCCACAAAGATAAGAAGAATTTGGAATGAGAATCAGTTGAAATAATACCAGTTTGTTTTCCTGGCAACTATCCTCATCCCTTTCTCCCCAAAAGCAATCTTGAAAGCAATCCAATGTGGGAAATGCATTATCGTAACAATGCAGACATCTACAAACCTCCAAATTTGCTATCTAATCTGAGGCTTCTGGTGCACAGATAGAGATCAGTTTTGCCGGATTTAACTGCCTTGAGATTTAATTCCCCACCAGTTATTTTATTTCCTATGGTAGATAAACAATAAATATAAGAAATATTATAGGAGAAAATGTGCAAAAATCTACAGAATGAGAAATAACAGTGGACTGACTTGAACAATATGTTCATCAACCCCTCCACATTATGTGTGTGTGGGGGGGGAGACTATGGGCATGCACACCTCCCCCATCTTGTGCACTATCTTGCTGCCTCAGAGTTGTGTGGGAGATGAGAAGTTTGAACCACCTCTCAACATATGAATTCCATACTACTTTAATGGAGAATTTGTTTTGCACATTAAGGGGTGGTTTGAATGAACCATTCCCCATTAAATTATGCAATAGCGGGATGGTACACCTGGTAGGAACAGATGTACATACACAATGATCATGAGGGCCAGCAAACATAATACCCCAAATAGCCCATCCTTTTACAACAGACTTGTTTACAGAGTCAGTGACGGTTTGAAAGAGGAATCATTGCTTGTGGTCTGTACTCTTGTCCCACTTTTGCATCTAGTGCAGTTTTTGTACTACTGTTTATTTATTTATTTATTTATTTATTTTTCACATTTTTATACCGCCCTTCCTCCAAGGAGTTCAGAGTAGTGTACATATTTCCTCCCCTCCTTTTTGTCCTCACAACAACCCTGTGAGGTAGGTGGGGCTGAGAGATAGTGACTGGCCCAAGGTCACCCAGGAAGCTTCGTGGCTGAGCGGGGATTTGAACCTGGATCTTCCAAGTCTAAGTCCGACTCCCAAACCACCACACCATCCTGGCTGCATCAAACACTGTTTGGTGTACAGAAGAGATAATGTGACAAAAGAAACCTATACAGTGAACCTCAATATAGCAGACTAATGGGGGG
Organism: Plestiodon gilberti rubricaudatus; assembly: GCA_026170595.1. Lineage (NCBI taxonomy): Eukaryota > Metazoa > Chordata > Lepidosauria > Squamata > Scincidae > Plestiodon > Plestiodon gilberti. The sequence continues at coordinate 16,216,643 of JANXHW010000003.1, read as the reverse complement.
AAGGGGTTCCAATAATGCCGAAAATCATTTATATCCAAATGCATTGAAATCAATGGAGACACACATGCTCAAAATGTATATGACTAGTGTTTCATGAAGCAAAAAGCATCTGTTGTTTCCAAATTCTGTTAAATAGAGGTAGTTAAAATGAGGGTTCACCACATTTTCCAAAGGTTTTTTAAAGTGCTTTAAACTCTCTAAAGCTTGTAAAACTCTCTATTTTATGTAATACTCTCTATTTACATTAGGAGTGGCCAACCTTTCAACATGAATGCTCCTGGCCCTAATGGTTGTATAGGTGAGGGCATTTCAGCAGGTGCAGGTGCTGTAGCAGCACCATCAGCAATTGCAGCTGCCAAGGTTCTGTCTTCTTCACAACTTTTAGGAACACAGAGGCCCTAATGGTGGAAGGTTGGCCACCCCTGAATTAGGTAAAGGTAAAGGTATCCCTTGACAATTAAGATTAAGTCCAGTTGTGTCTGACTCTGGGGAGCGGTGCTCATCTCCGTTTCAAAGCCGAAGAGCCAGCGCTGTCCGAAGACGTTTCCATGGTCATGTGGCCGTCATGACTCAACAACGAGGCACATGGAAGCGCTGTTACCATCCCGCTGACGCGGTACCTATTAATCTACTTGCAATTTCTTGCTTTCGAACTGCTAGGTTGGCAGGAGCCGTCGCATGGATTCGAACTGCCGACCTTTCGATCGACAGCTCATGGTTCAGTGGTTTAACCTACTGCGCCACCCACTGGCTCTAATTACATAGACCCAGATGGCCCGAAAATGGGGTGATTTATGATGGGAATGTATGTATGCATCAATAGATAGATAATGGTGTGTGCGTGCGTGTGATCTCTCACATAACTCTAAGGTTTGATATATTTTACTAAGATACAAATTATACAAGCACCAATGTTTTACATATATTCGGAACAGGGCCTTCTGAAGAGGAACGGTTTTTCAGAGGAGAACATCACACTTTGTATGCAAGAAAGCAAGTGGCAGAGAAAGAGAAATGGGAACAAAGACTGCAAGAGAACTGGGAAAACTGTGTGGTAAGGGCTTTTTTGAACTGGAGTTGAATAGATATATCTATATACCGTATTGTCCCGAGTATAAGACGCACCTGATTATAAGACGCACCCTTAAAGTTTGGTGCTATTAAAAAAAAATAATTAAATCACTGGCATTAAATTGCAACAGCCTGATTATAAGACGCACCCCTAGTTTAAAAACTTAAATTAGGAGAAAAAAGTGAGTCTTATACTCAGACCAATACGGTATAACTAGTAAGCACTTCATGCATTGGAGTTTGCACTAATAAATGGAAAGCGTTAAGGCTATTACACAGAAACTAAGGTTGCAATGTTTTGTCTATTAATTGGTTAAACTATTAAAAAAACCTTTTGTTCAATCAAAACCATGTCACCAATTAATCAAGTATCAGATCAATACAAGTTATAACAACTATGGATGACAAATGACGTCTTAGAAAAGGCATTCCACCCCCACCCCCACCCCCATCTTGCACACACAGGAAGGAATACCTCTTCTTCTGTGGGCACATTTATACCTATACGTTTTCCCCTCTGTGGCTAACAGCCGCTTGGAGGGGCAATTTGGATGGTGTGGGAGGGGAAAGGCTTAACAAAACACTTCTCATGCACTGCGACCCCAGTCTAAACTGGGGTCCCCTGAAGCTGCCTTTTGAATCACATAAAAACATCACAAGTTCAAATCATGGAACTACCTTCCAAGTCATATCTAGTTTGGCCAGCGGGTGGCACAGTGGGTTAAACCGCTGAACCATGAACTGTCGATCGAAAGGTCGGCAGTTCGAATCTGCAACAGGGTGAGCTCTCGTTGCTTGGCCAGCTCCTGCCAACCTAGCAGTTCCAAAGCATGTTAATGCGAGTAGATAAATAGGTACCGCTTGCGGGAAGGTAAACAGTGCTCCGTGTTCCAGCTGCATGCTATGCGCTGCGGCAAGGAGAGTCATGCCGGCCACATGACCACAGAGGCGTCTTCGGACAACGCTGGCTCTTCGGCTTTGAAATGGGGATGAGCACCACACCCTAGAGTCGGACTCGACTGGACTTAATTGTCAGGGGTCACCTTTACCTTAGAATCAAAATAAGATTCATTACGCATGACCAGATCACATGACACAGGAGATTCATGATCAGGTCCCCCAGCATTTTTATTTTATTTTAAAGGAGATGGGGGGCGGGAGTTTAGCAGTGCTGAGAGACGAGGCCTTTAACCCTTCTTTCATGCCATATTCCTCATCTGAATTGCACCCAAATTGCAAGTACCTGTATTTTTTCTGCTACAAGGCTAATATATGCTTGAAACGAGGTGATGTATGGTGGAATGTAGGTACAATGCTGCTTGCAAGACACCAGGGGGCAGTGTATTGTCCAGGAGGCAGATGACTCAGAGACTACCTGCCTCAGACCTTTACTCTTGTACTCTACTTAGATATGTTCCTCCCTGGCTTCCTCCCTCCCTCGCTTCCTGATCCTCCAAGCATGCAGACCTCTCTGCGTGAGCTTGGACCAGCTGCATGGTGTGTGTGTCCCCCCATGCCATGAGGCCTCTCACACCCTTGCAAAGGGAATGTCCCTAGGATTCTACAAATCTAGGACCTGTACAGTTAACAGATGGGTACATGCTTGTGAATTGTTAGTAAAGTATTTAAACCTTTTTACTGCCTCTGCTCCCGTTTTATTGTGAGCAGCAAATAAGCTGGGGTTGGTGGGGAGCAGTTGGAAAAAGGATCTTCCACTGTATGACTCTGCTTAATTTAGACCCTTCTCCCCAACAAATTAGGGCCAAAGTAAATGTAATACTAATGGCCAAACCCTATGAGCCTTTTACTAGCGTCCCTCTGGGAGAACGGGCCCAGGGATGGCGTGAAGATTGCGCCACAGCTGGGCCATTTGAGGCCACTGCAGCTGATCCCCATCGCCACGGATCCCGGACAGTGCCAGGGCAGGTAGGCTGGTGTGGGGAGGGAAAGGGGAGTAACTGGGCGGAGAGGGGGAGGAACATGAGGGACATCTTGAGGGCAGGATGAGGTGGATCCAGTGACCTTTCCCAGATCCTATCCCATTTTCCAATCCAACATGCCTCCTGGCTCTCCTCAGACTTGCTGCAGCAAAATGACTAACATAGGTCTGAGGAGACCCATAGACAATCAGGCACCCTACCAGGAGGTAAGTAAAAGTTATTTTCACTTATCTCCTGCAGGCTGTCCAATTGCCCCCCCCCATCCCATCATATCATGCAGCATGCTCCACTGGTGCAGCTTAGCTACATGTTATAACGTGGCAGGGGATAGGATTGGCCTGTAAGTGTGTAATATGGCCCAGTGGATTTTTTTAATTTCTTTTATAAATAGCATGCAGAGGGTGTGTGAAATGTGATGAAACAATGACAGAGTGTAAGGGGTCTTTAGTTCTCTCTGTGGCAGTTTCAATCCTGACTCCTTCCCCCCAGGTTCATTATTTTTACTGGGGGGAAACACTTCCATTGACTAGTTTTTTCCCCCAGTAAAAATGGGCACTATGAAGATCACAACCACAGCTGGGGCAAACTACTAAAGCTTGCAGGGAGTTCTTGTTTTTAGCATTCTAAAAATGTGATCTGAAATTGTTTGATCCATTCTACCACATCAGGATAGACTTTCTTTCTGGATCTATGTTTAAACTCATCTCCTGCTTTAGCCCCAAGTACCGTATTGGTCTGAGTATAAGACTCGCTTTTTTCTCCTAATTTAAGTTTTTAAACTAGGGGTGCGTCTTATAATCAGGCTGTTGCAATTTAATGCCAGTGATTTAATTAAATTTTTTTAATAGCACCAAACTTTAAAGGTGCGTCTTATAATCAGGTGCATCTTATACTCGGGACAATACGGTAATTCTCAAAGCAGCTTAAGAAAGATCCTCACAATAAAATCCCATTCAAGTCTAGTTTTCGTAGATAGCAGGTGGCAGCCTCCATGGAGGCTCTCTAAAGTAAGAGAGTGAAGCTCAGTCGCTGGAACTCTCTCAGCGCATGATGGAGGCGCGTCTTCCCTTGTTAGGCAGCAACTCTCACTTGCGCAGCCCCATTTTGTGGCATGTACAGAGCAGCCTGAGTTCATGTGGTGAAAGATACCAAGTCTAACTGTTGACACAAATCAAATCCAAGTCTTTTATTTGTGTGTTTCCTCTCCTCTGCTAGAGTTTAAATCTTTCATATCAAGATCTGGGAGACCTTTACCAGGTAGACAACTTCAAAAGGATTCTCCGGCGATTAATTCGAGTGGAGAGGCTTTGGTTGGTGGACAACTCCTTGACGGATCTAAGTGCCATATGCTTGCCAAGGTATCTTTTATAAAGAAAAATACCTGGACTTTTTTCAGCATTAACTGGCTAAGTGGGTTGCAGATATTCCATGCATTTGCAATCATTACATGAGGGTGGATGTCCAACTTATCATCATGAGACCAAAATTATAGTATTAACGCTACAATCTTATGCAGGTTTACTCAAATGTAAGTCTAATTACCGTACATTCAATGGAGCTTATTTCAAGGAATGTGTGCACAGGATTGCGGCCTAAAATTCTTTATCCTTTGGTGTCACAAAGTGCTACCTGGAGAGTTGTATCTACTACTGGCAATTAGGCTTAGGACTGGTTCATCATCATACATGTGTTTATTGAGGTGGTGCAGTCTTCAGGTGGGGACTCTGCCACTTCCATTTCACATAAGGAGTAATTTGTCTGAAATTTATCTTTAGTGAAAATTACAGAACTTGGCATCTTAGAAAATAGCTTAAGGGCTGTCATTCCTCCCCCCAGTGGGGGAAGATCTACATTGTACAAGTTGGGGGAAGACATTACTGCAGGGTTGGGTGAAGAATACATCAGAGTATGCCTGTGCTCAGTTCACTTGCAGAGGGGGGGGGGGGTTTCTGTGGGGTACACGTAGGTGGTCCTCAGGGTGGTCCCCTGATCTTCAGTGTGTCCTTGCACTACTCGCCCTTCTACAAGAATGCTCTTCTCCATTTTCGACCCTCTGCTTGTCCTCTCATTCTACACCATGTATCATTTTATTATTTATTTATTTTTATTTATTTATTTATAGAATTTATACCCCGCCTTTCTCCCACAAGGGCAACCAAGGCGGCTTACAATAAAAACATTAAAATACATATATACACTTAAAATCAAGAATTAAAACAATTAAAACAAACAGCCCCAATGGGTCATCCACATTTACATCTGTCAAAAGCCATCTATCAAAAAGCCAGCCCGCCATGTCAGACATCAAATGCTGATCTAAATAAAAATGTCTTAAGGCCCCGCCGAAAGGTCTCTAAGGAGGGAGCCGTTCTCAATTCCAGGGGGAGGGAATTCCACAATTGGGGTGCCACTGCCAAGAAGGCCCTATTGCGCGCTCTGTCCCTCACCTCTGTCAATGGCGGCACGGTTAACAGGGTTAACCTCTATCATGTCCTGCTCTTTGGCATCATACTAGCTGTTGTAATTTAAATTCATTTTCTAATGATCTCTAGCCTGGAATTTGCTGCGCACTGAGTTGACATTTCCATGGAAAGACAAATGTCTAGCAATGTGAAACTAAGCTGTATGGGGCTGTACACAGAGGGGACGTTGCTCAATGGTACAGCTTCTGCTTTGTATTCAGAGGATTCCAGGTTCAAATCCTTGGCATTATCTCCAGGTACTGCTGAAAACGTCCCAGCCTGAACCCCTGTGTTCAGTGTTGACATGACTGAGCTAAGTTGACTGAGCTAAGAGTGAGCTAAGAGTTACATGACTGAGCTAAGACTGACGTGACTGAGCTAAGTTGTCTTGGTCTAAGACCAGTTCACTGGCGTCACTGCAGGGGGGGGCGGAGCTCTAAGTTCTGCCGTGGTCCAACCTTACGTTACACGGGAGAATGAACCACCCCCGCCCCCTCGCTTTTAGAGCCATTCAAGTCCGTGAAAGCAGCGCTCCGAATGGCTCCAAAAGCGAGGGGTGGGGGCGCTTCGTTCTCCCGTGTAACGGAGGGTCGGACTGCGGCGGAACTTAGAGCTCCACTCCCCTGCAGCGACGCCAGTGGACCAGTTCCTATATAACCCATGGTACATTCCCCTTTGGAGGTCTTTATTGTTTCACAAATGGGTCTTAACGGAGTATAATTGGTGCCATATTGGAAACGAATTACCACATTCACTGCTGGAGTGCCACTGCCTTCAGTGAGCTACACCAGTGTAAAGGCCTACTGGATCCCTTCTTTAAGGAATGAATCCTTGTCTATATTGTTGAAGAGTTCTGTTAACCCCCTGTATACTGGGATCTTTTTTTTTCTCTGCATGTGAATACTGATACCACAGCTTTATACATTTTACAGATGCGAAGAACTGAAACTGAGCAGAAATCATTTTACGTCCTTCAAACAGCTGCCAAAGATACCCGAGATTAAACACCTGTCCCTAGATGAGAACAATATTGAGACTCTACATGGGTTATCAGACCTGAGGCACACGCCGTTAGAATCTCTCATACTCAAGAGGAACCCCTGTGAGTTTCATGAAAACTACAGGCAGCTGTAAGTCCTTGTGTACTATTGAAGTGTTATGTGCAATAGAAAGTAGCACGCTCTTTGGAAAGCATTTTTGTAAAATAGTAATGCTGACCAAAAAATAATGTATTAGAGGGTAGGACAGGCACACAGTGCCATAGTCTTGGTGAAGCAGTAATTTCCAAACTATGTGCCAATACACTACAGTGTGCTGTGACAGAAGTCACATGTTTGAAAAATTAAGCCTCCCTTACTCTCAGCGCAATCCTGTGTATCCGTGCACTGGTGTAACAGTAGATGCACTGGTGTAACACTAGATGCACTGGTGTAACAGCAGATGCACCAGTGTAAGTGCAATTACACTGGCATAAGTGCACTTACACCAGTGCATCTACTGTTACACCGGTGCAAGGTTACACAAAGATTGCGCTGTCTATGTCTGTCAGAACACAGAAACCACACTGATTCCTCCCTCTTGGACAATATAAGAGTAGGCGCATCATTCCCAAGTAGGGATGTATCAGGATTCCCTGATGTAACCCCTACTACAGCTGACAGAAGAGGAGAAATCCTGGAAGCATCGCCATTTCCCAGAAAATACGACCCCATCCTGCAACCCTACTCCTATTGGGCAATGGGAAGAATGGGATCCTGGGAGGCACAATGATTAATTAGGTTATTTTGCAGTTGCAAGGAGGATGCCTGCCTGTTGTTCTTAGGGCTAACCAAGAAAATATCATCTACAACCAAAACCACCTTTGGGTTTAAGAGTTAAAACACTTACAAAATCAGTCATACCGCAAAAGCATGGAAATGGTAAGCTAAGGCATCCATCCTCTATAACTCCTGCAACCTGAAGGCAGTAAATATTTATTTACTTTTTCACTAATTTATTTAATATATTTATGCCCCCTATTTCCTTTCCAATAGGAGGCATTTAATATATTTGGCAGCTTCATATATTGTGTTTACTTACAACGTAGCCTCCAGGCATCCTCATCCAGCTCTAAGCTTCTTCCTTTACAGAATGAGGCAGGGGCACCCCACAGCTAGGCTCAGTCATTTGGGATATGACACAAAACATTAATTTATGCCTCATCTTGTTCTCCCCTAGTGTGTTCCACAATTTGCCAAACTTGCAAATGCTGGATGGGATCCTGAAACTGCCAGAGGACTGTCCTCCACCAGAAACCAATTTTCTGTCTAAAATATGCACCATACTATAGCGTGATATTTTGTGATGGAACAGAAGGAATTGCCATGATTAATGGAATAAATCCTATGACTACACAAATCTGTTCCCTGTTCTAATGGTCACGGTCAGGCCTTAGTGCATGCGTGCAGTGGTGCCAAAGATGTCCAAAACCTGCACAATGGAAAGCCAACTTGTCTGTCTACTTCTTCTGGTAAGCATGTCCTTTGCATCATGAAATTACCGTACACCAAAATCTTCCATATATTTCTAAACCGTTCTATGGATCCTTATAGGCTAGAACAGTGGTTCTCAAACTTTTTAGCACCTGGACCTACTTTTTAAAATGACACTCTATCGGGACCCACCTAGCTTTACGAGACACTCCAATATTTATCTCCCTATATTTACACAAGCTTGCAAACTGCAGGAGCTCAGCACTTTGAAGGGCAATTAGCAGCTATCTGATTTTTGAATAGCCTCAGGGCTTGTGGCAATTACTTTGCTGATCTTTCCATCATCTGGGACCCACCAGAAATCAGGTCGTGACCCACCAAGTGGGTCCCGACCCACAGTTTGAGAAACACTGGGCTAGAAAGAGTGACACACACGACTGAAATCTTTGGTCAAGCAGTTGTTATATGTATACCCCCCTCCCCTTTCTATCACACACCCAGGTAATGCATGAGGTGGGCACTCCACGCAATTCCCATATGGAGACCTGAGTCTTGTGATTTTCCTAGCCTCAAAATGGGTGAGATCGCATGTGAAATTAAAGCCTGCAACACTCCACCAAGTGATATGCCCACAAATCCTATTTCAGCCCTGCAACATTTAGGAATAAGGAGCCAGGCGTTTTTCACCTCAAAACAAACGTGGGCTTCTCATGTGGATGTGGGTGTATTATTTATAGTGGCCCAAGATTAGTTTCAGGCGCAGAGTTCCAGGTCCTTATTCTTTTTATACAGTACATAACTTGACCTTATTGAATGAACATGGGGCAAAGAGTTTGGCAGTGTCCTGCACGAAAAGTGAAGCATTAGGCAAGGTGCAATGTGATGGTGTCTCCTAGGGCACAGTCTCCTAGTGATGTGGGTGTTTCATTTTTGGTGTTTTTTCAAATACACAGAAAACAGTCTGGGCCAAAGCACTGTGAATCTCAAAGAGGACAGTCTTCCGACGATGGGGAGCGTATGATATATTGCAGCCTGAAGCTTATTTTGAGATTCAGTGGGATGAAAACTTCAGTCCAGGTTGTTCATACAGTGCTGTATCCGTATTGCATAAGGAACTGGATGCTTTCTCCTACCGATATTTCTCAACCGAATATCTACATTGTGGAATCACAATACCAACGAGTAACCCAGCACTGGAAGCCAATATCGAGAAGATATGGTGAACAGTCACCATATACGTCCCCTTCGTGCTAAAGTAGGTTAGAATAAAAGGCACCTACACAGAGCAGTACACCAGCAGTTTACTGTTGGTACAAAAGTCCCTGAATATCTGAGTTGTGATACTGGACTGAACAGCAACAAAATCCCATGGATTTCAGTCTTACGGGAACAGGTAGGCCAAAGGTATGGCAAAGAAAAAAGGGTGATGCACAAGGGCATTGCAGTCCTCTACTGCTTTAGTAGAGAGAGAGACGATGCCCTCCAAAGCATTGTCTTCCAGTGGGGGGGGGGGATAAGGGAACCATTTGTTTTCTGCCTTTCTGCTGATTAAAATCAAATACTTTTCATTCAGTATAAAGCAGCTTTCACTTGGTCAGATTTGGTCATCTGCTCAATTGAGAGCCACACAGAGTCCATGGTGAAAATTCTCAGCTACATGTGTATGCACTGATGGATGCTTTGATCAATTTGGCTACATGTATAAGGCCAGCAGGTGGCGCAGTGGGTTAAACCGCTGAACCATGAGCTGTCGATTGAAAGGTCTGCAGTTCGAATCCGCGACGGGGTGAGCTCTCGTTGTTTGGCCATCTCCTGCGCTGCGTCAAGGAGAGTCACGCCGGCCACATGACCATGGAGGTGTCTTTGGACAACGCTGGCTCTTCGGCTTTGAAATGGGGATGAGCACCACATCCTAGAGTCGGACACGACTGGACTTAATTGTCAGGGGTCACCTTTACCTATACCTATAAAGCACACAGGGGCACAACTGAGGGAATCTTAGTCAGACATAAACTATTAAGTTGTTTCAGAGCCATCATTTTTCATCTGTGATACCCATCCAAGACGTATGTGTGTGCGTGCGTGCATGTGTGTGTAACATTCAGGGTGTGTGCATTCTGCCATGCTTGACAATTGAAAGTGCTGACTGCAAGAAATGGGGATTCACAGTCAGCATATGCCAGGGATCAAAGGAACGGTATAAATAAATGTAATCAGTTTGGGCAGAAAGCTGCAGGCAGGGACAATGACAAAGCAGCAATGACCACTGAACTCATGAATAGTCAAGTCACAAAGAAACTAGGATGTCCCAAGAAGTGACAGACAAGAAAAAAAATCTTTACACAGGGAAAAACAATGGACTTTCCAGATTGCACTTGTTACCCTAGTACAGTGGTTTGCAATGTGTGAGGCGGTATCCCTAGGAGCCAAAGGGAGCTGATAGCAAGGGTAACCCTACCACAGTGATAGAGGCACTAGTTGCCACAAGACGAGCTGAAGTAAGCCTTTAACGTGTGAGTCACCCTACTCTATGCCCATCAGAGTGTGAACCCCCTTGCTATGCTTGTCCTACCTTTTCCTGCCAGCATATTGGTGCTCAGACTACATGGGACAGACCGATTTTTTTAGAAACGGTCCCTTAGTATACTACTTTTAAATATGAAGGAGCCATATAGCCACCATGGATGATAACCATTGATAGACCTTTCCTCCCTGAATTTGTCCAAGCCTCTTGTAAAGTCATCTAAGCCAATGGTCATCACCACAACTTGTGGCAGCATATGCCATAATCTAAGCATGTGCTGTATGTACTTTCTCTTATCAGTCTTCAATCTTCTGCCAATCAACTTCATTGGGTGACCCCAATCTCCCTCTATCCACTTTCTCCAAAACTTTTGCAAAAATGAACAAGACCAAATTGTTTCAGCACAACCAGTACTGGCGCCAGGGTGCTGGCATCCCTGGGGCAAAGCACTGCATTGGGCCCCTCATGTCACCCCCTCTTGCCCCCTGATGAAACATTGGGCGCTACCACTGCCACCTGTACTGAGCGGTCAGAGATCAGCTTGGCCAGGTGGACACTCTGATGCACCTGGGCTCTTATCCAGTGCCCAACCTGGCAGTGCCCAAAGCCATTCCCTGAGCACAACACGATAACAGGCTGCCTTGGAATACATATGTTGTTGTTGTTCAGTCGTTAAGTCGTGTCCGACCCTTCGTGATCCCATGAACCATATCCCGCCAGGCCTTCCTGTCCTCCACTATCTTCCTGAGTTCGCTCATTTTCATGTTCGTTGCATCGGTGATGCTGTCTAACCATCTCATCCTTTGCCTTCCATACATATACAGCTGTTGAAAAATATTTAGGGAGGTATCAATTTGGGATACTTCAAGTAAACGTCATCCTTCCTTTGGACGAGGAGGTTGCACTAGAACCTAGATGAGCCATTAGATACCTTCTTGCAACCCTCTAATTCTCTCTCTTGTTCTGCTCTCCAGTATGTACCATCGATCACTGCAATCAGCGTGTTCAACGTTAGCAGGTCGGCAAATACTATGTAACCCACATAGATCACATAAATCACAGGTGGAGCAGGTGCGCCTACAGGAACAGGCAGATCAATCAAAGCCCTCATCAATTCCGTGGCTGCACACAACGTCCTTGGCTAGTCTTTAAAAGGCAAGTGCTGCTTCAAGACCAGTGTCTGAAAGAAGGTATAAAAATGCAAGGCAGAAATAAGTAATATAAGCATTAAGCAGACCAAAAAGAAAGAAAGAAAACTGAGTGTAACTAGTAATGGGAGGAGCAAAGCTATTGCTGATAGAGAAATTAGGTCAAAATGGCTCCACCACTTGGATGTCTTCTGGCCTAGTATCGGTTTGACACCTGAAAATACAGTATTGAACCACTCATTGAGTTACAGCTCACCTGTAGACCTCTCTCTCTCTCTCTCTCTCTCTCTCTCTCTCTCTCACACACACACACACACACACACACACACACACACACACACACACACACAAACACACACAGAGAGAGAGAGAGAGAGAGAGAGAGAGAGAGAGAGGGACAAAAGAAAAGAAAAATTTCTTTACCCAACGTGTGATTCATCTGTGGAACTCCTTGCCACAGGATGTGGTGATGGCACCTGGCCTGGATGCCTTTAAAAGGGGTTTGGACAGATTCATGGAGGAAAAGACCATCACAGGTTACAAGCCATAAGCAACCTCCTGGTTTTAGAAGTAGGTTTTCTCTGTGCTAGGTGCAGGGGAGTGGCAGCAGGAAACAGGTTATCTTGTTGGCTGTGTGCTCCCTGAGGCATCTGGTGGGGCCACTGTGTGATACAGGAAGCTGGACTGGATGGGCCTTTGGCCTGATCCAACAGGGCTGTTCTTATGTTCTTAAATGAGGAATGAAGTTTTTAAAATCAAGTCACCTCAGATAATTTGAGATGGCAAAAAGAAAATTCTACAGACGAAAACATTGTTACCAAACAGAACTGAAACAACCACTCAAAAAGCAATTGTGTATCTTAAGGTCAAGGTTAGAATTAAACCATCCCATAATAGACAGCACTGCCAGCTACTAACCGCACTCTGTAATAAATAAATTACAGCCCAATCCTATCCCCTGCCAGCCCAGAGCCTGTAGCATTGCTGATGGAGGTCACGCCGCATGCTATGGGCCAGTGGGAGACCCGGCGGCCCAGGAGAGGTAATTTTTTTTTACCTACCTCTCCATAGGCCACCTGGTCTCTTAAAAAATGCAATTTTGTATCTTAAGGTCAAGTTTAGAATTAAACCATCCCATAATTTAGCACTGCCAGCTATTGACCACACTTTGTATTACATAAATAACTGTCATAACAGAGGAGATGAAATAAAGTCACATGGGCCAATCCAGAAAGTTGTAGGCGCTTAGATACACACAGAGATTTCCTGCACATGGAAGGAAACCAGGACACAGCTGCAATGGGACTCATACATTTACAGGCGAGAAACCCCTCCAGATGGGTGAGACTGTGCCCCATGTCTATATTGGAGCTTCTGAATCTGGAATTGGCTGTTACCAGGGGGCACTATACCGGAGAATAGTCTATAGCCCTATATTGTTCAGTATCTGGGGAGACAAATGCATGGTCTGGGGTGCAGCAGCAAGCCCTACTCTTGTACCAATACACTCTGAGGTCCGTCCCTCCCCCCCCCCCCCAAGACTACAAGTACAGCATTTGTCTGCTGGCCATTCAAGTCATAAGAACATAAGAAGAGCCTTGTTGGATCAGGCCAAAGGCCCATCTAGTCCAGCTTCCTGTATCTCGCAGTGGCCCCACCAGATGCCTCAGGGAGCACACAAGACAACAAGACTACCTGTTTCCTGTTGTCACTCCCTTGCACCTGGCACAGAGAAAACCTATTTCTAAAGCCAGGAGGTTGCTTATGGCTTGTAACCTGTGATGGTCTTTTCCTCCATGAATCTATCGAAACCCCTTTTAAAGGCATCTAGGCCAGGTGCCATCAGAGGCATCGCGGCAGCTAAGGCTGCCTGGAGCACCTCCGTGGCGCCATCCCAAAAGGGCGCCGCCGCCGCCGGGGAGGGGGCGACTGCGTGCGCGCCCGCCTTCTCCCCCGAAAGCCCTGGAGCGTCCGCCACGACTTATTTATACTTTTTTTTCTGTACATACGCAGAACGTTTAACGTTTAACGTTCTGCGCATGTGCAGGAAAAAAAGTATAAATAAGGCCACGACGCAGCGGCTGCCTTCAGAAAGCCCTGGCCGCCGGTCGTGGCGGACGCTCCAGGGCTTTTTCCGGTTCCGAGGCCGGGCAGGCGCTCCACCAGGGGAATGCCGCCTGAGCCGCGGAGCCGCTGTGTCACCGGGTGGGCGCGCACGCGCGCGCTCCCCTGGAGTGCCGCCCAAGCCGCGGAGCCGCCCGGAGCCACTGCTCTGGTCGCTCCGCCCTCCGTACGCCTCTGGGTGCCATCACCACATCCTGTGGCAAGGAGTTCCACAGATGAATTATTTATTTTATTTATTTTATTTACAGTATTTTTACCCTGCCTTTCTCCCTGAAGGGACCCAAGGCGGCTTACAACATGGGAAAGGAATACAATACAATACAAAAAATAATCACATTTAATTGATTACACGCTGGGTAAAGAAATATTTTCTTTTGTCCGTTCTAACTCTCCCTCCACTCAATTTTAGTGCATGTCCCCTGGTTCTGGTGTTGTCTTATGCAGATATGACAAATAATGTAAAACAAATGCATGGGGGAGGGCAGTGAGAGCATGCCAGCAAGTCCCACTCCTAGCAGCATGTTAGCATGCTCCACACCATGCACTGCTGAAGCTCCACCCCGTTTTTCCCCATGGAGAGCATTTGACTGCAACAGCAAGCGTTTTCTTTGCTTGCTGCGCAGCGGGGCAAGGTGTCTTCTGGTGTTTGGCAATGACAGCATCCATCATGGCCAATTTCCGGGTCAGCCATGCTTTGAACTGCGCAGAGCTCAGCTTTGAGCTGCTTGGCCACGTGGCTGCGCAGCTTAGGGAGAACAATTTCTACAGGGAGAGATCCTAGTTCCCGTGATTGTCACCCCTAGAAGATTCCATAGAGGTCTGCACTCCAATAGCGTTCTCTCCAATTAGCAGAAAGAACCAGGATGAAGTTAATACCATTAACTTTTTAATTAACTTTTTATTTAAAAAATAAATAAAAAGGAATTTCGGAGGGGGGGGGATGACAGAATCCAAAGTATTTGCTTCTGCTGCATAATTGAAAACTGCCCTGGCATTTTACATTTTCTGTCACAGTGGGAATGAATTGCACCATCCAATAAATAGCCGCTGTAGAGAAAGGAACTGCTCCCAAATCATGACTGATGGTTCACAGCAGAACTGTCTGGGAAATTAAAGAGAACAGGATTGTCCTCCACAAAATAAATGCGAGATTAAGAGACTCTCCTGGAGCCCCTACAAGATGAATAAGTATTTCAGAGGAGAAAAAAATGTAATGAACATAACACCTTTCAACTAAATGCCAGCTAAATGCCGAACTCTAATCAACAGTTTACTATTTCAGTTATTTGCTGGAAATTCTTCCCCTCTAATTGTTCACTTTAAACTTCAAAAACCAGATTGTCAGTTTTTCCTTGCATTCAAAAAGTTACATGGGCGGAATGGGGAGGATATGGGGTGGGGAGGCGGGAGGATCGGACCCGGGAGGGGGCGGGTGCAGCAGTAGTGACGCCCACCGAATCCTAACCCCCTTCCCAGGCCTGATCCACCTTCATGGGTCAACGTGGACTTGCGCCAGCTATACAGCAGGTGCAGGTCCGAATTCACCCATGGCAGCTGCTGGGGCTTACACCAGGGCAAGGAGACAAGTGTTCCCTTCCCCTGAGGAGGCCTCAACATGCCAAAACTCCCCCGCAGGATACAGTGGATGCCACGTGGCACTGGGGAGTTAGGTAGGATTGAGCTTCCCAAATATGAAATGGAAATGAAATGCATATGTGTATGATACGTATGGTTGTCACACATACATACTTTCCATTTTAAGGTGTACACTTAAGCCATCTTTGGTGTACACCTAACCATTGCAAAGCACCCCTCAGACAGTCTTACTGGGTATGGTGGCTGTGGTGGTGAAGGGAAAGACATGAACACAAAGCCTCACCTTAAAAACTTCCTCACCTGTTCTGAAAACTGTTCTGGGCCCAGGGCCACCTGAAGGTGTCCTAGTGCTTGAGGTGATGTTCCAAAGAAATGCTGCCCTCCCCCCTTTACCACCTGGTGATGTATCAGCCTCTCCTCCATACTTCCTCTTCTGCTCTGTTCCTCTTCCTTTATCCACTCCAGGGAGTGGGAGGAGGAGAAGGAGCAGTGGGATGGGAGGAGGTGGGCACCCCCATCCAACCTGCTGCCTGAAGCAACCACTTCAGGTGGCTTCATGGAAGGACCAGCCCTGACTCGACCATGATAAAAAGACCCATGCATGAAACTTTCTTCTAACTGCATGCTATGTCTGCAAATAAAGCCTCAGCGTAGTGCAATGTGGTGGCTTAATCTTTCTGCAGGGTTTTGCAGTAGCTATAATTCCTGGCTACGTTTCTGTTGGAATGGTTGAGTGTTTCATATGCATAGCAATGAAACCACCTGGGACGCCGATCAAGTTGCAAAACATCCCCCCGATTTACAATCTCCCTTATTGCATCCTATTAAGTTCAATGGCATCCCTGAGGTTTGAGGCAGAATGTAATTTTGCCAGTTCTCCATTTTTATATAGACCTGTAAAAAGATGTGTACTGTATATGTGCTGGTCCCAAAATAGACTAGCTCCTTTCCTTTATTGGCAAGGTAACGGTTGTCCTCCAGGCCTTGAGTAGCTTATTTTATTCTGATCCTATTAGATTTCAGCGACAAGATAAGGGGTCAGGGTTGAAGAGCTTTAGCTCATGGAAAGGAACCACCTTTGTGATCCTCCTATGCCTTTAAAAGCAGCATGATGGTAGGCAGAAACATAATATGAGTTATTCTCTATCTGAGGAAAGCTGCACATGCTGAATTTCTGTTAAAAAGAAAGACCAGAGTTTTCACCAGAGGAGTCCTAGGCTAAGAGGAACTCCACTGAGTCAGAGAGCCAGTGGCAGACTGGCCAGGGAGTCAGCTTGCCCGATGGCAAGTGGGCCCTGTGGGCCCCTGATGAAGTGGGCCCCCGGGCCGGGCTGCACCATGGTGGGGTGGGCCTCTTCTGAGCCGGGCCTGCTGCTTTCCTGCAGGTCATGCCTCACCACGCGCCCCTGATGAAGTGGGCCTCCGGGCCAGGCTGCATCATGGTGAGCTGGGCCTCTTCAGAGTCTGGTCTGCTGAGTTCCGGCAGACCAGGACTCCCTGTGCGAGGTTCGTGCAAGCTTGCAAGAGCTCTCCCAGCAAAAGGGAGAGCTCTCGTGCGCCTGCATGAGCCTTACGCAGGGAGTCCTGGTCTGCCAGAACGCAGCAGACCAGGCTCTGAAGAGCCCTGGCCCACTGCATCGCAGCCGGCGGGTTGGGATGAAGTGGCGGCAGGGGCAAGGAGGGCGGCAGCAACAAGCGGGGAAGAAGCAAAGGCAAGCGGGGAAATGGGGAAGGCGGGCTGCGGCGGCCAGATCAAGAAGTGGAAGAAGTGGGGAGCAGCGAGAAATGGGGTGGAAAGTGGCGAGAAATAGGGTCGGAAAGTGGGGCGAAAAGCAGCCGGAACTGGACAGAAAGTGGCGAGAAATGGGGTGAAAAGTGGTGAGAAATGGGTGGAATAAATAAATAAATAAAATTGGACACCCTTACAGGCAGCAAGCAGGCGCTTTGCACCCGCAAAAAACAAAAGAGTAAAAAAGGCACTTGGAGCTATTGCATACACTGCAAAGACAGGAAATATTTTTCATTGCACCTTATAGTTCTGGGTGGGCCCCCTTTGTCTCCTGGCAACCAATAATTTTAGGCCCAGTTTGCCACTGCAGAGAGCCTTTTTGCTGCAAAGGTTAGAATTCAGGGGTGGACCATAACCTTTGGGCATGCAGAAGGTGCAATATTCAGTACTTAGTGAAATGGACCTCAGGTAGCAGGACTGGGCAATACTAAACATAAGAACATAAGAAGAGCCTTGCTGGATCAGGCCAAAGGCCCATCTAGTCCAGCTTCCTGTATCACACAGTGGCCCCATCAGATGCCTCAGGGAGCACACAGCCAACAAGATAATATCCTGTTTCCTGCTGCCACTCCCCTGCACCTGGCACAGAGAAAACCCACTTCTAAAACCAGGAGGTTGCTTATGGCTTGTAACCTGTGATGGTCTTTTCCTCCATGAATCTGTCCAAACCCCTTTTAAAGGCATCTAGGCCATGTACCATCACCACATCCTGTGGCAAGGGTGATCACAATCATTGCGCTTAACATAAGGCAGTTTCGCATGTCTCTTATCAATGGTTACTTACGAACAAGATGGCTGTATGTAACCACCATGTTCAGATGTGGGAATAAGTGGCTGGGAAAAACAGCAAGGAAGGATGGTTGCATTTTGCGTTCCTTGGACCTATTTTCTACCTTTTCTCTCTGTCTTCTATCTACTTTCACTAGACTCCATGTTCTGAGGTCAGCTAAAACTCTGCAAGGGGCAGTTTGACCCGAAAGCCATCTGTGGCTAAAATCATGCTATTTGTTCTAGCTGAAGAGGTTTGCACTCTTCTTTGAATAAGTTGCAAGCTACGGTACCATCTTTCCCTGATCCCCGATTCAAATAAGTAAATATAAGTCTTCCATTGACAGCGGGAGTCAGAGACATCTCATAACTCTACGAGAATGTCCACCATGACATCTGATTTGATATAAACATAGCACCCCGTTATCTAATTATAATCTTGCAAGTGTCTTACTTCTATATTCTGTTTGGTCAGATTATAGTTTCTTGATTATTATGGAATGATATACCGGTAACTTATATCTTTAATATAACGATTACTATTAGGGTGTTGTATGCCTACCATCTTTTGAAGACTTCGTGATACAACTGGATATTCCTGATACAGTTGGAATATCATAGAAATGTTGCTTCTTTGAAATAGTAGCAAAAACAAATGAAGAAGCATCTATCTCAATTTAAAGTCAAATGTCCCTCTGATTTGCAGTTTCCCCTGTTATTCCAGAGTTCTTGAGGTAGAATTTAATTCTGCCCATTAGTTTTTATGCAGGCAGAACCCGTTTGTTGAACCTGCCTGTTAACGTGAGATTATGCAAGTGCTGGAATTAGATATGTTTGTTTGTTTGTTTGTTTGTTTGTTTTGTAATCAGATAGAATGGAAAGGTTGCTAATTCTTAGCTGAACAGGCAGCTGGGATCTTTATTAAGGCAAAAAAAAAAATTATATACATACAATTTGGCAGGCCTGCAGTTGGGGCAGCAACAAGGGCTACGTTTTCTCAATCAAGATGTGTGGTTAGTAGCCACTACGTGATAAAGTGTCCAAGACACTTTGGGATCACAAAAATAAGAGATTTAACAGCTTCTATCAAATGTCACTAGGATTCCATTACATCCCTGGACATAGTATCTCAAGAGAAGGCTAGAATGGACTAATACAATATTAAAATCCTGTCACAGAAGCTGTTTTCTACTTACGCCTATTATTCACTTTCAAATTTTCCTTGTAAAATGGACTTGCCTGCTCGTACATTCACAATTCTTGCACATAATGAAACTGAATGAATGAGAGTGCTATTCAATGGTTATGATGATGGGCAACATCTGGGCACACACATTCAGCTGAACTCAATAGGGAAGGTTTATAAAAAGTGATTGGCTTCTGCACCTATGAAAGTGAGCATTGTCTCCAGACAAGCAGATAGGCGAGTTTTAAAAAAGAAACTGGACGAGAGTGAACTCTTTTTTGTTATAGCCTCTTGATGTGCCGCAAATGACTTGTTTTACTGCAAGCATGCTGCCTTCTTGCTTGACCACAGGCCTCTGGGGTAGCAAACCATAGGACAAAGTTAAACCAGAACAAACATAATACAATAAAAGGAGCAAAAAGAAGAAAAAGCCATTACTCCAACTCTGTGGTGCTGACTCTACACAGATGACTCTCTTTGGGGAGAGTCCGAGCTTTGGGGATGACCTGCCACCTGCAGTGGCCATAGGAGCAATTGCCCCCTAGAAGTGTGCTATGTTATGTAGCAACCAAGGCCAAATGTTTTTGTTGCAAGGGGTGGAGTAGGGGTCTAAGACACACACACCCCGGTGCCTGAGGCAATACACCATATGCTGTATTTTACCCAGTGTAATTTACAATTTAATTTAAATTTAAAGGTAATTTACCTTTAGCCAGTGGCACATCAAAAGCCATTACTCCTCCTCCCATGCCCTGATTTCAAAAAAGAAGAGGGGAATGGAGTGGAAAAGGACATGTGGAGGACAAGAGAGTAGTGGGGAAGAGCATCTGTGACACTCTAGCCCAGTGGTGGCCAACCTTTCAACATGAATGCTGGCCCTTTAAATGGTTGCATAGGTGAGGACATTTCAGCAGGTGCAGCTGCTTTAGCAGCACCATCAGCACTTACAGCTGCCAAGATTCTGTCTTCTACACAACTCTTAAGAACACAGTAGCCCTAATGGTGGAAGGTTGGCCACCCCTGCTCTAGCCCATCACTCTCCTCTCCTCCATGCTTTCGCTTCTGCTACATTCCCATCTTCCTTTTTGAATCCAGGGAGCAGCAGGGGTGACAGAGGAAGTGGGCAGATTGAGGCAGGTGCCCACCAGCAGTCTGCTGGCTGAGGCAACCACCTCAGTCAGTCTGCTGGATGGACCAACCCTAAGTAGAGTCTGCAGGAACCCTTAGGCAGCTGGAAAGTCTGCTGCCTCCTGCCTCTTTTTGGCAGCAGTGGCAGCTGATGAAGAACTTGGAAGGACAATTAGACAATTATGTAAACTGTCCTATTCCCCAGTCCTCAGGTGTAAATTGTGTTGCTACAGCTGTTGCTTTTTAAAGATTCACTGGCTGCCTCAGGGGAAATCATGCCCACTCCTGGAACCGTGCTACTTAGTAACCAGAGCCAGGCAGCATGGGATGTCACATGGGAGTGGCGGCTTTTCCTCATTCAGGTAGCTGGACACTCCATGGCACGCACGTGTGTGTGTTTGAGGACATATTTGTAAGGCTGATATCATTTGGTAGGGTGTTGCAGACTTTAATTTCATCTAAACCCATAGAACATTTACTGGAAATTAAGTCCCATCCGTTGTTTTTTTTAATCCGCCTTGGGTCCCTTCGGGGAGAAAGGCGGGGTAAAAATACTGTAAATAAATAAATAAATAAATAAATAAATAAATAAATAAATACATTTACTTTCAAAATCCAAAAACGGTTTTATGAGAAGCCCAGCCTCAAAACATAATGTGTGTTGCCTGTACTTAAACACCTGTGGAATAATTCTATGGGCCACTGTATCAACAAAGAATGTGAGCAGAAATGACCACAATGGGCATCAACACAATATCACATCAGCACAACATATGATGGTGTTGCACACTGGCAGTGGAGAAGGTCCTTACATCTAGCATCAGGAAAGCAAAAAACTACTACCTTCCCATGAGTGTTGGAAAGTGAGTTCAATACTGTCTGCAGGACACCAGGGGGCAGTGTATTGTCCAGGAGGCAGATGACTCAGAGGCTACCTCTCTTGGACCTTCACTCTTGTCCTCTATGACCTGTAGAGGTCACCTTGCTTGCTTGCTTCCTTCTTTCCCCCTCCTGGCCTTCCTATGAATAAGACAGGGCCCATGAGAGGGGGGTAAAGGGAGTAAATTGTACCTGGGCCCAGGGTCAAAAAGGGGGCCCAGGAGCCAAAGGAGAGGCCCCAGAAATTTCCTGAGATCTCAACTGGCCTCATGGAGAGTGAAAGACGGTGGCTGGACCAACCGGAAGGCCAGGTCTACGTCTACCTGGTGGGTAAACCTAGGCGCCACATCAGGAAGCCTGGTAGACCTGGGTTCCAGAGACTTTTCGGGCCATTGCTGCCCTCCCCTACCCCATTTTGCTCCCTCCCCCTTTGGGAAGGGGCCCAAAAGAAACTTCATGCCCCCTGATAAAATTCCTCTCAGAGGCCCCGGAATAAGAACTTCCTTCATGAGCTCTGCCAGATGCATGGTTGGAGTCCACTTCGTAACCTTTTTACTGACTCTGCTCCTGTTTATTGTTAGCAGCAAACTAGCTGGGGTTGATGGGGAACAATCAGAAAATGGATCTTCTGCCATATGACTCTGCTTAACTTATACCCATAAACCCTTTTTCCCAACCTATAAATCTGGAGGTGACAACCCTATCCAGGGCTCCCCCCGCATTGTTGAAGTAGTTCATAGTTATCTGACCATTAAATTGCAAACCCGTGCATATTCTAAAAGTCTTCTTTGGAAGCCACACTGCACAGTGCACAACAGTATTAAATATCTGTACAGATGGGGTGCTAATTGGTGGCTGAATGATCAGTAAACAGACGTGAGCAGGGAGCTAGACGGAATCTTGTGAAAATTAAGAGTTGGCTTGTGTCCAAAAATAAATCATCTCACTGAAACAACTGCAGGACAGAAAGAAAAAAAAAACCTGGCATTCACAATTCAGATAAGGAATAATTGTCCAAGTCTGAAGTCTGTGTCCAACACCATTTTAATTCAGCAGTAGCAATTTAGTGGCCTCCGTGAAATTAGGACCAAACACATGTTTGTTTGCTACCTGACACATGTTGAAGGCAGTATTAGGAGGCATGTTTAAGAAGGGAAATGTATCTTCTTTAACTCAATGTAGCTATGGGGAATCCCATTCCAGATCACAAATGTGGTGCATGTGGTGCAAGTACATAACACTTCTCCTCTCTTAACTGTTTTTTCCACTTTCAGGGGCAAACAGCAGCCGAAGTGCAATTTTCAGTGGGAAAACATTGCAGGGAGAAAGAGTTTACCACCCTTCTTTTTCTTTCTTAAAGGCAATACGTTGGTAGTCTCAAGCATCTCTTTTAATAATCATTTATCATAACATGTAGTTTGGCCCTTAGTTGTGTAAATAGTATTAATAATTGTGATAAATGCTCTCCCCCCATTTGTCTATTTTTCCTTACCGTTGGACATTTCTAGCACCCCAGAAGACTTTGCCATGTTCCTCTGAGGTTCCTTGTTAGAAACACCATTCCAAAAAGCCACCACATGCACAGTTTATGGACTGAACTGTCTGGGCCTGAGACAATAGCTCCTAGCCAGCCCTTGTGCTGAGATTGGCATATGCTGGACAGCCAAGCTCACCTGTCAAAGTAAAAGGGAGGAATGGAGTGGCCAGCTGGTTTTCTCTCATCCAGTCGGTGAACCCTATTATATTATCAAACCCAAGCACAAAGAGGCTTGGGTGTGTTCTACCATAGCTGCAAATGGAACCATTGGCATTCCAGGGACAACATAACCAGCTAGCAGTAGGGGCTGCACTTCTAGCTAGCCACATTTAGGATATTAATATTTTTGTTTTATTTGCTCTTTCCACTCCAAGCCAATCTACAAACTTCACCCAGAAGCATCAGGGTTTTGTGTGCTTTTCTTTGAAGTAGCTATCCAGCTCTCTCTACTGAACATTACTAATTTCTGCACCCAATTTTGTCACATTATCTCCTTGTGGCCAAGTCCAAGCATTTTTCCAGAGTATGCTTGTTGTACTTCTCATTTCCTTTTGGGTGTGGGTGTAAAATAAATTGGCTATGTTTTGACTCCTTGACTGGCTAGTTCATGTTCACTGGTAATTCAGTAGGTTGTCACATCTGATCACTCATGGGTGCTACTAGGATTGGGTTTTAAACAAGACCTTGGGTTCTGTGCTCTCCTAGGAGGTAAGGTTTTTCCCAAATAGTTCCCCTCTGCCTGGTTTTCTTAGTTTGGGATGGTGGCAGCAGATAACCCTACCAATTTCCCCCCAATTCTATGGTTGCTACCAGGAAATCAGTGAAGCAGAAAGCAAGAAGGGGTGTGGTAAGCACTATCCACTAGACCCTACTCCCCATGGTCAGCATCTGCTTTTCTAAGAAGACGAAGAAGAATGAAGAGTTGTCTGGAGGTGGTTGGGAGCTTAATGAAGGCTAACAAACAAATTAAATCTGGACAAAACAGAGATCCTCTTGATCTGAAAATCCACGATACAGGTGCTGGTTTGTTCGCCTGTTCTGAATGGGATTGTGCTCCCTCTGCAGGAACAAGGATGCAGCTTAGGAGTCCTCCTGGATACACAGCTACTCCTGAATCATCAGGTGGTGGCTGTGGCCGGGGGGGGGGGGTTTGCCCAGTTTTGCCTGGTGCACAAGTTGCAGCTGTACCTGAGTTGGTTGGACCTGACCACAGTGGTCCATGCTTTTGTGACATCTCAGCTAAATTACTGTAACAGGCTCTACATGGGGCTGCCCTTGAAGATGGTCTGGAAACTGCCATTGGTGCTGAATGTGGTGGCCCATATGGTTGCTGGGGCTCAGCAGCTTGACTCTGTCGGACCTACTGCTCCAGTGACTACACTTGCTGCCAGTTTGGTGCCAGGTCCAGCTCAAGGTGTCGGTTATGACCTATAAAGCCCTATATGTCTGAAGACCAGGGTACTTGGGACCACCTCATTCCATACATTCCTGCCCCCCCTCTGCGCTTAGATCATCCAAGGGAGGGCATTCTTCAGGTGCCACCCCTGGCAGAAGTTAGGGGGCAGCAATGAGAGGCAGGTCCTTCTTGGAGGTGGCACCACAGCTGTGGAACTCCCTCACTCACTGGAGAATCACTCCCTCTCTTGCTATGTTCCAATGAGGACTGAAAACAATTTTGTTTCAGGTGGCTTTTGGGTAGTTAAGATAGTGGGAGAAAGATTTTGTTTGTATTAGTGTTGTTTTATTCCCCTGGCTTTCATGTCTCCCAGCTGGTATGCTATTTTATTGTGCACTTTATGACGCCTCTTAATTTTCATTAAACTATTTTATGGTTGCTGCTTATATTTTTATTTCATGATTGTATGGAGTTTTATGCTGCTGAGTTCGCTATTATTATTATTATTATTATTATTATTATTAGCTCTACCATTTTATTGCCGATATGTGTGGGGTTCGTATGCTATGGGGTTTATTGTGTAATGTTTATTCAATGTGATTATATGTATGCTATTGTTTTTCTGAACATTGTTAGCTGCCTTGGGCATTCACGTGGTGAAGGGAAGGTGGGATAACAATTCATTAAATAAATAATTATGTTAATAATAATATTAACAAATGTTAACCATTTGGTTCTGTACTCATAATCACCAACATGAATTTAAAAAACAACACCTTATTCTACCCTCAAGCATACACTGAATAAGCAGGCAAATCCACTTATTACTTTAGTGGTGCACACTTGTGTTTTGAAAAAGATACATGCATGCCAGTTCCACCTCCCCGATAGGGCCCAGGACATGGGCAGTTGACAGTTGTCTTTCACTGCTGCTGTTGCTATAGTTACTGGTGGTAGTGCAATGCAAAACTGTGTCTTCTGCTGGCCCCTGGGCTCCTGGCCAGCCTACCAGGTGAAGGAGAGGAGCAGCGGCAATAGAGGAAGAACAAAATGGTGCAAAATGGTGCTGGAGAATGAACACTGCTGCTGCCCTCCCCCACCGTCACCTGTTGAGCATCCTCTTGGGCCCTAACTTACCAGGCAATGGTGGGCAGCCTACACTACCTCAGGGGTTGGCTGGGTATGAGGGGGGGGGCTTTGCATTGGCACAGGCCCTTCGCCCATATCCCGCCATGCCCCACCCATAAAGTAACCCATTATTAGTAGTTATAGTAGTGTTACTATTTGCAATTCTAATAATACTCTGTCTCCCAGATGGTGAATGCTGAAGGGTGGTTAAAGCATCACCAGGGAATCAAATGATTCCAGGGAATCAAATGATACCAGGGCTCACCTGTATCCACATAGGACCAGGAACCTCTACAGGGTTATGCAGGAGCCTGTGCTCAACTCTGTATTGTTGGCACAGGAACTGTGGGACTCTTTGCAGCATGAGGCAGTAGCAAGTTGGCAGAGGTTGGCTTGTACCACCTAAGAGTACAGGAGGACATTGCATTTTTGTATGCCCTCACCTACCTTACAACACTCCCTGCAAAAGACTGTTCTGCTAAGCTCTGTACCCCAAATGATCTAGTTCGCTATATGCCAAGGGTGGCCAAACTTGCTTAATGTAAGAGCCACATACGATAAACTTCAGATGTTGAAGAGCCGCAAGAGAGATGTTTGAGAGCCGCAATATTTAAGAAGCATTTAAATTCTTAAATATATTTACTCACCATAAACATTAAACTTATGTTTTAATCCAGTGGACTCTCAGTTTATACCTGGTAAATAATTATAAAGCTTGAACATTTCTTATTTCCCGTTTATATTAATTGTGATGCAAAAAGGAGCTCAGCCAACATCTTTCCGAGAGCCGCACATTATAGGACAAAGAACCACATGTGGCTCAGGAGCCACAATTTGGCCACCCCTGCTATATGCTGTGAGCTTTTTGAGATGGGCGAGCAGTCAACAATTTGACAGTCTGAAATTATACCTTCCAGAGTTCTACCTCCTCAGTTTATCATCTCATCTGACATAGTATTACATTTTTATTCTGCCTTTCCTCAGAAGAGGTTCTTCTCCAAATGCAGTCTCCTTCAACACTCTTGTGAACTAGGTTAGACTGAGGGAAAGCAACTGGCCTTCTGTATTGCATGGCTGAACAGGTCTGTGTCTTGCATGAGTGTTGCAAGGCTGAACAGGACTTTGAGCACTGGTCTTCCCAGTCCTCGTCTGCCACTCTAACCACTACAGTACAGTAAAGCACACTGGCGCGACAATGTACCCTGAAGAAAAAGGGAGGAGGCATTGTTTAGGCAACGCTCATATGAACAATAGCATATCTTTCTCTTTGCCAGCTATTGTTGCGACGGTGTTTACACTTTTTCTGTATGGATCATTATGGTCTCTGGTCAAACAGGCTTTGCAGGATTTTGAAACATCCAAAACCTGAAAAACCTGTTTGACCAGAGACATCTGTAGAAGAAACATGTACACAAAAGAAATATCATGCCATCTTAAACTCTTTTAAAACTATTTTCTGTCTCCAGCTAAGCCGAGCATAGCCTGGGAAAGCTTCAGGTTGTACAACACACTCATTGCAACTGTGCTTTCCATCATGCCCTAAGATGCATATCTACCTTGCTTTCCATTCTCCGCAACTGGAAATATGTCTATTTAGCATGAGGCATGGGAGTGCCTTTTTATATTCCAAGATTCAGCTAAGACTCAATGATAGCATTTAAATTCCAATAAAAATGTAAGCATGCATTTTGAGTTGATGTGGCAGGCACATTTATTTTTATTCCCTTCTTTAAAATGGTTGGTGATGACTGAGAAAATAATGAATAATTTGAAAATTGAGCCAGCAAAAAAATAAAGCAGTTTTCTGGAGGAAATTCAATAAGTCAAATTATATGTCATGCATATTCAGGGCGATGTTTATCTTGCTACATTTCAGCTGCTTTGAGTGTTCAGTTCTTGACAGCCTAACCATTGCAATTGTGAAAATATATAGAATGTAGCTATTTATACATAGTAAACAAATGTGCACATTCAAAACTGAAAGCCCTTCTGAAGGTCTTTGAACTAAAGTCTACAGTAACCCAGTATAGAAAATTGTCATATCCACAAAAAATTGGCTGATTATTCCGAATCAGTATTTGTAAAATCACCCTTCATTGCTTCTGTCCCACTTTGTTACCACCCAAAGGAAAAGTCTATTAGGGAGCCATTCTTGGCTTTTGTCCGGGTCGAAGGGGCTGTTAGCAACTGTGGGCTAATCCAGGGCAGTAGCACCTAGTGGTTAGCATGCTCACTCCCTTCCTGCTTCCCTCTCTCCCCTGTTTGAACAGACAGCTGAATGGGGGAAAGCTTTGAATCCGCTGCCACAAGCCCAGGAGATTAGGCTAACCAGTGGTGGCCCCTGGGGAGACCCCCCTTCCTAGATCAATACTGAACCCTCAGGGGTTTCTATCAACATCACTCTCACAGTAGTGTCTGCTGAGAGATGTGACAATCCACTGTATTGGGGACCAGGTAGACTCAGAGTTAAAAGGTTTCTTAAAAGTCTAATTAAAAAAGGAACACACAAAAGGGGTAAATGACTTGGAAGAAAGACTGGCAGAAAACGAATGGCGATGCAACCATTCTGACCACCAGCTGATGGCGTGGACGCGCTGCGGGATCTCAGGCTTGCGCTTTAACTCAGAGCAGCTGCCGCAAATTTTGAATAAACTCTATAAGCACCTGGAACCACAAACAGCCCAAAAGTAACATAAATTCTGACGGTTCGAAATGCACAGTACCCTCTCTGATTGTACCTGACCACCAGCCAGCCTTTTCCTCTTGCTTCTCGTTGCCTCCAGCGAGGTCTGTCCTCCTGGGAGTTCACGGAGTGCCTAAAAACAAACCTCAGTAAAAAGGGAGCAAAAAATGTCCCCCAAAATTGGTGTTTGTTTTTTTAATCAATACGAAAACAGAAGCACTACAGTATAACAGAAAAGGTAGAAGGAACCAAAGTGTTTTCAGCCCCTGCTGAAGTCCTGATAAAGTGGCCCCAGACACTAGTGGCCAGTCTCAACTTGAGAGGCAGGTTCACAACTGTAGTACCACTACAGAAAATGCCTTCCCACGAGCCACCACCAAACAATCTTCAGATAATGGGAGTATTTGAAGACGGGGGTCCTCCAGATGATCTTAAGGGGGGAGGTGGTCCTTCATCTATCCTAACTCCAAGCCAAGTAGGACTCAAAGGCATCGCTCCGGTAGGGGCGGGGCCATACGTTTCGCTCGTCCTAGTCCCGTTTACCGAGTGAGCAGGTGGCAGCCCCGCCCCCTCACTGTCAGAGCCATTCCCCTGCGGAGAAAGCAGCAGGCACAGGGGAATGGCTCTGACAGTGAGGGGGCGGGGCCGCCTCCTGCTCACTCGGTAAATGGGACTAGGACGAGCTAAACGTACGGCCCCGCCCCTACTGGAGCGACGCCTCTGGTAGGACTCTAAAGACCAACACCAGCACTTTGAATTGCACCCAGAAAAGGACTAGCAGCCAATGTAGCTGAAATAGCAATGGCGTAACAGAGTCATACCATCTGGCCCCAGTCACAAGGCCTTCCAGCTTGCGCTACTTTCTAGTGCGGTCGCAAACTGCTTTATGGCGACATAAAACTGCTTTATGCAGTTTTGCGACAGCTAGCGCTGGCAGAGCACATGCTCCGCCGGTGCACACAGAGCATAGGATTGTGCTATCATTACCGTCTAATGAAGAGTTCAGTGCAATTAAAACTATTCATAATAATTTTACAACAATAGAAGTTGGTTCAATAAAATGATTATTCTCCTGACCATCAAAACAATGTTTTCCCCCTCCCAACTTTGTTTTTGTATCAAGTTGTTTGGGGTTGGAATGATCTGTGTGTGCATTTCTGACTAGAGAAGAAGCAGAAAAAATGTGTATTTGCAGAAACTTCTTAACGGTTTTTATTCATTTAGTCACAGGAAACATTCGGCTGTGAAGAGCCACTAGGAAAAGAGCAAAAAAAGGCATCACAATGACCATAACTGTTAGCATAGAATCTACCTTTTATTGATGGCCCCAAATATGTCTCAAAATAATTAAATATTGCCACATAGCATTAAAAATGCACAAAAATGTATCAAAATATTTGTATTCCAAAGATTATGTACATATTATACACTTTACATTTATATATGTAAACAGGGATATTTTTCTTCCCCACCTCCCCAGACACACATAAAATAAATCCTATTTGTGGCAATCAGAAAACCCAAAACCTACACTGACACACACAATCCTAAGAAATGTTGAGTGGGTTATTTTTTGTAAAAAGCTATAAAAAGACATAAAAGCGTCTAGAAAAGCAAATGATCATCAGGTTGGTACAAAATGTATTATATTACATTCATATAAAAATTAGAAACAGAAAACTTCAGTGATGAATCACACGAGCATTTTTTAACGTGGAGAAAAGTGTGGGGATATTTTCCATCTTTGAAGAGAGGATAAGGTAGGAGAGAATACTGAGATGTACAGATGTGAATGAGAAGACCCAATCTACCTATTGCACAGAGTTAGGTGGGTAAGCTGAGGAGGGAGAATTTACTATATGCAGGATGGTTTTTGCATGGGGGATGATTCAAAAACTATGACTCTCTACCTGCAATGGAATGGTCCAGAGTTCTACCACCTCAATGGGTATATGGTGTAGACTGGCCTGCGTTACAGCAGTACTACATTGACTGGTAGTCGCAGCTCTCCAGGATTTCAGACAGAAGTCTTTTCCACTCCTACCTGCAGATGCCAGGGTTTGAACCTGGGACCTTCTGCATGCAAAGCAGGCGTTCTTTCACAGAGCTACAGCTCCTTCCTCAATTATTTATTCTTCACATTCTTCTTTTCCTTCTTCTGCCAAACATAATACTGTACTCATTTGTATTTGAGATAAGGGGCCCATAGTCTCGGTTATATCAATGATTTCCATTTCCAGTGGAAAGACTCTTCACTTTAAAATGCTGAACGTGGCCCGCCACCAGAAGCAACATGGCTCAGACGCAACTGCCCTGTGGTTCTCATAGCTCAAAAGATCTTAGCAGACAAAGGCCTAATTCTCAGTGAGGTAATAAACCACACATCAGTTGTACCACTT
Organism: Plestiodon gilberti rubricaudatus; assembly: GCA_026170595.1. Taxonomy (NCBI): domain Eukaryota; kingdom Metazoa; phylum Chordata; class Lepidosauria; order Squamata; family Scincidae; genus Plestiodon; species Plestiodon gilberti. Next base: position 16,186,414 of record JANXHW010000003.1, on the reverse strand, counting down.
CATACGGCAGGTAAGGGCTCACATAACTGAATCCGACTCCAAACCCAAAGTTTCCTTCACATAGAAAACTAGCATGTCAGGGAGAAAGCTAGCCTGGATCTCCTGATATGCTAATTATCTATATGCAGGGGTTTTCTGTATGAAGGAGCCCACACCTGCAGTTTGGAGTGGTACAACCCAGACTGAAGTTTACCACCTCAGGGCCAAAGTAGATGAGATGATGGGAAACAAACATCTCCCTTTTCTATCAATGCCAAAATAAAATAAAAGTCAAGGCAGCTATGTGGGGACCCCAATTTGGATCAAGCCTGTGGTGCTGGAGAAAGCATTCCCCCTGCAACACAGCCTTAATTTAAAATTGCCCCACCCCACTGGCGTCGCTGTGGGGGGGCGGAGTTCTAAGTTCCGCCGCAGTCTGACCCTCCATTACCGGTGCACGAAGTGGCCCCACCCCCTCGCCTTCGGAACCATTCAAGGCGGTGAAAGCAATGCGCAAGAGACTCCCTGCGCGTTGCTTTCATCGTCTTGAATGGCTCCAAAGGCGAGGGGGCGGGGCTGATTCATGCACCGGTGTAAGGGAGGGTCGGACCGCGGCGGAACTTAGAACTCTGCCCCCCCCCTGCAGCGACGCCAGTGCCCCACCCCAAAGCTACCATTTGCCCTGTGAGAAAAACATTCAGGTACTATACAGACATCAGTGTGAACTAAGCCATGAGCAAATTACTGTATAATAAAACCAGCACACAAGGAATTGTGAAAAAGTATAACATCTATTAACCTGGTTGGTTGTGCTCTTTAAAGTTTGCATTGCATATAATCATATTCTTTTGAAAGAGTCTCAAGGCACACCTTGCAGCATGAGCAACTCCACCGAAGGCAATAAAAGGGTCTACATTTTCACCTCTGGCCACATCTTCACAGCAGGACCCTGGTCCATTTTCTGAATCCATCACAGCACTGCTTAGCTTACAGCCCAACGGACGTGTCTCACACATTCCACTCAGTTTTCCTGGATCAAATACATTTTTTTTAATCCGTATGTGTTAGGTTGTAGCTGGGGCAGCTGTGTGCTTTTGAAGGGAGAGCTACAGGGGCAGGCTTACCAGATCGTCACCAGGACGGGAGCGGTCTATCGCGTTCTGGGGGGCCCCACGCCCCGCCCCCTTAAGGGTAGACCGCTCCCGTCCCGGCGACGATCTGGTAAGCCTGTATAGGGGACACTGGGTGAGATTCTGAGAGTCAAGGCGTGAGAGCTATCGCTGAAGGGGAAAGGGCTGTGAACTGGGAAAATCTCTGGCTAAAAATCTTACATCAATCATCATGTGAATTTATGAACCTATGAAGCTGCCTTGGACCATTGGTTCATCCAGGTCAGTACAGCCTACACTGATTCCAGGGTTCCAAAGCTGGCCTTTCCCAGCCTTACCTGGATTGGACCTGGGCTCTTTCTCTTGCAAAGCAGATGCTCTACCTCTGAGTAACAGCGTCTCTCCAAAATTCATTGAGGTCCAGTGCAAATATTAACACTGTCTAGTCCTTAATCATGACTAAGGGTTTGGAAGCAGCCTAACATTCCCCTCACCTCCAGCCTCACCATACTAACCAGGCCTGAAATTAGGGTTCCAAATGCCAGTTTGCATGGTTAACATCAGGGCAGAGGTCATGATTAACTATGACTGAGGCCACTCTCATAGGGCAGGGTGAAAAAGAGCATTCTTTTTTCAGATAGTCGTTGGCAAACCTCCTGCTTTCAAAATCAACCCACCTCCATTTGAAACATGGGGATCATAACACCGGGTCTACTTTGCAAATCTCCTGTAAGACTTGCAGATTTGTGTGATCACACACACACGCGCACACACACACACACACACACACACACACACACACACACACACAGCAAACCAAATAGGAAATAGGGTCACTTAGGTATCCTCATTTGAACCTGGAAGAACAGGCAAAATGGAGGGGAAGTAACTGAGACAGGGAAACAGTCAACAGATCTATCTTCACCAACGCATGACAAGGCCCGAGTCTACGGACTAAGTGTCTGATATTCTGTCTACAAACATGTAACTGAGCTGTGCACCTGGAGAGGTATAAAGTAACCTTTCAATCTGACAACCCCTCCGCACACATCTGTTGCCATGTAACACAGTCAATTTTCGCATGGTAACTCAGGGGCTACACCAGCTGCTAGGGGTTCTTCATGAAGTCGCTGCAAACAAGATGCGGGTCAAATTCCTATCACATCAAGATTAAAGTATGGCAAGGCACCAGGGTGGGCAGGCCCACAGAGCTGAAGTATCTGAGATAAGGGTGCAGGATTGCACCCAGCCCTTCCTCAAACACCCAAGTTCAGGCACAAGGGTATTTTCCTCTAATTTCAACCTAAAGGCTGAATGCTTAGTTGAACCACTGAAACGGATACCCAATGTTTTTAAAAGAAATATTCTAAAAATTAAAACAAAAATGTATCTTGTGCTCCGTTTGCTTCTGTCACATACCATCTTATACAAAAGGAATGCTAGCCTAAAATATTGCATTCATATAAATGCACAAGAGGGGTTTTCTTAATTATATATTTCTATATCAGGTAAATTCTGTCCTTCTCTAGCATCTACACAATTTTTTGTTTTCATTTTCCCCAGAGACCCTTTATGGCGCAGTCAAGAATTACATTTCCCCTCGTCTATGGGCTTTTGCTGCCACAACACCGCCTTCCTCCTCCTCCTCCTCCTCCTCCTCTTCCTCATAGTTGTCATCGTGGCCTTCTTTCCGATGGTTTTCTTCTTGGATGTCTTGCTCCTGATCAGCACCTTCACTCATTTTCTCTTCAGCCTGAAAATGGTGAGGGAGGGACATGAGTAAATAAGAAGAGCCCCGCTGGATCAGGCCAAAGGCCCATCTAGTCCAGCTTCCTGTATCTCACAGTGGCCCCACCAGATGCCTCAGGGAAAAGACAAGGAAGGGGAGAAATCCCAAACAAAATGTGACAAAAGAGAAAAGACACCACGTTGGAAAGATTTCTATACATGCTGAAATGATAAACGGGATTCTACAGCAGCTGCTTCAGCAAAACACAAAAAACAAACACACACGACAGAGTCAGGACTGTGATGCTACTTCAGGCTGTTGAAATTCTACGATTGGGCAAGCCTGGAGCTTGAGTAGCAGCCTGGTCCAAGCCTCTGGGGACAGTTTGTTGGGGAGACACAAGCAACAGCTGGAGAGGCACACTGTGCAGGGCACAGAAGGGCTCTTAAAACCCCTTCAAGCCTTTTGCTATAAGGGGTTTTCTTGAACCTAGAAGTAGAGCTGAGATGTTGATGAATTCACCAGTCAAAGATTGCCACAACAAGAATATAAGAAGAATCCTGCAGTCTCAGACCAAGGGGTCCATCTAGTCCAGCACCCTATTTCCCCAGAATGGCCACCTGGAAATGGAGGCAATAGCCCTCTCTGCTGTTGCTCCCTGGCAATTAAGATTCAGTGGCATGTGGTCACTCAGGACCAACCCAAGACCTCCTGTCCCAAACAATGTTCTTCCTAATTTGGTGATGTACCAGCCTTTGCTTCCCTGCTCCCTGGACTGACAAAAGAGGGGGATGGGGCGGAAGAGTAAGTGTGGAGGAGAGAACAGTGATGGGCTAGAGCAGGGGTGGCCAACCTTCCACCATTAGGGCCTCTGTGTTCTTAAGAGTCGTGTAGAAGACAGAATCTTGGCAGCTGCAAGTGCTGATGGTGCTGCTAAAGCAGCTGCATCTGCCGAAATGCCCTCACCTATACAACCATTAAAGGGCCAGGGGCATTCATGTTGAAAGGTTGGCCACCCCTGGGCTAGAGTGTCTCCAATGCTCTATCCCACCACTCTCCCTCTTTCACTTCCTTACCCAGTCCAAGGCATGGGAGGAGGTGGAACAGCAGCAATGGAGACAAGTGGGCAGATGGAAGTGGGCATGCCCTGCCAATCTGTTGCCTGGGGCGACCGCATGGACGGGCTGGCCTTGTGTAACTTATATTCAGCTGCATGAACCCATAACTGGGGAAGAAGTGAGGTAGGGGGTCATGCTAGCGTAGCACTGGGCCTCTGGTCATGAGCAGCAGTCATGGCCCCCCTTCAGTGGCATCCCGCTCCCTAAATGCTGTAACAGCACCCTGTGTTCTTGGACCATTCCCAATCCTAGTGTTCTTCCTAGTACCGGACCTCTGCCAGTGCCTGGACCACAGTTCCAGCAGCAGGACGCCACCTAAGGGGGACAAGTGAAGTTTCACACTCCCCAAAGATCCCAGAGCCAGGGACGTCTCTTGCAACAGCACCTCATCTCTCTGCTAAGTCTCCCATGCACCAATATCGCTGAGCATTCAGTCTCTACAGCTGTGGAGCACCCAGTCTACACAGTGCCTACATTTTCATCGTTTTCACCATATGGCTCTTCACCGTTGTGTTCCAGCTCCCTCTTCTTCTCTTCAGTCAGATCTCCCTGGGCCTGTGAGAAACACTTGGATTATCCAGTTGCAGTGAAAGCAAGAATCCATTAATAGCCACCTGTGACTCATGCACAACCTCAGAGGAGTCGTGGGGGGGGGGGGCGTGTCAAGCGGCGGGGGGTGCACTTTTGTTGCACCACCGCCAAAAGTCAGCAGCAGCGCGGTGCGGAACACACACACACACACCGGCGTTCTTTCAGCCACTTGCGGTAGGAGGATTGGCCCTCCCGCGCTCCGTAAAGCCTAAAAACAGCCCAAAAAATGCCGGGTGGGGTGCTTTCACGCTGCCGCCGAATTTCGGCGGCGGCACAGCAAATGTGATGTCACACACACCAGGGGGCGGGGCTTGTGGCGTCACGTGGGATGTAGTGTCGACTGCCCCCCCCACAGGGGGTGTAGCGACACCCCTGCACAACGTCTGACATAGCTCTTTGCAATACATAGTAGGAAAACTTTGTCTTTTAAGAGAAGTACACTCGCGCTGGATCAGACCAAAATGCCGACCTAGTCCAGCATCCTGTTTCATACAGTGCCCATCCAGATGCCTCCAGAAACCCGCAAGCAAGAGACGAAAGCAAATACCCTTCTCCCAATGTGGTCCCCTGCAACTGATATTCGGAGGCATACTGCCTCTGTACCTAGAGGTGGCCCATAGCCATCATGACTAGTAGCCATGGACAGACCTATTCTCCTCCATTAATTTGTCTTTTAAAGCCTCTTAGTCAGTAGCCATCACAACACCTTGTGGTTTAGTGTGATCTTCCTGTGGTGTGGCCTTCCATATACTTTTTCCTAGCGATAAAAATACTTTAGGGAAAATATGCATACGCAGACTATGCATTATCGGAAGTCTCAAGCCGAACTCAAAAATCCAGAAAGTGCTAATGAGTGACTACAACTCTTAAAGTATTGTTTCTCAGGCTCTTCTCCATGTCCTTGGGTTTAGTACCTCTTCTTCCCCTTCTTCCTGGTATTGTTCATCCACATTGTCTTCTTGCTGATCAGGATTACCCACCATCTGCAGATAAACACACAGATTCCCCTTTTATTTCTGTTTTATTTAAATGTCAGAGCATCAGAGACAGGCATAACTATAGACAGGGTGTTGGGTGACATGGTTTCGAATCTCAAGGCTCACGTCTCACTGACGGTCACTGCAGACTCCTTTGGTCAATCTTTTCACCATAATAGAAGGCTGCTGGATTGCATCCTGGATTCCATATAGTCCTCGTTCCCAAGGGGAATTGTAAGCCGCCTTGGTTGCCCTTGTGGGAGAAAGGCGGGGTATAAATTCTATAAATAAATAAATCCCTCCTCCTCCTCCTCACTGCAATTAAGAATTGCATCACCACCACCCTCAACCACTGTTAAGTTTAACCACTGAACTCTCATAACCAGGATTTAAAATCTAGGGTTGGAAGCTTTAATTCAAACCCTGATTAGCCTTAATCACAGTTAATAGTGGTGTCAACATAACCAAACTTGGGGAGTCTGTCTACACAAGGTCCCAGGTTCAATCCCTGGCAGCATCTTTAGGTAGGGCTGGGAAAGACTCCTGTCTGAAACCTTGGACAGCTGCTACCAGTCCAGTGTAGACAATGCTGAACTGAATAAGCCAATTGTCTGATTCTGTACAAATCAGCTTTGTATATTCATAATGCTTTATGACAGTTAAGGGAAGAGAGGGAGTGATTTGCCCCCAAAAGAAAAGGGAACATCTATACTAGCCCCAAGAAGATTTTTATATGATCTTGGGTTTCATTCTGCATAACTATCATTATAAAACCTCCCAAACAGAGTTTCATGCACAAAAAAGGTAATATATACCAGGTTCTATTATGGAGTTCCCTTTCCAAGGCGTTCTGCCAAAGTGTAACACATTATTTTGAGGAGATGCTGGAAAAAGCTTTTGTTCAAGCAGGCTTCTAGCAATTTTATAAACTGAGCAGTATTATTGGTTGCTTTTTTAAAAGAACAGTATATACAGTAGATTTTTATAGGTGCTTTGATTTTCTTTTACTGGATCACTGGTTGCTTCAAGTTTAGCTAAAGAAAGGTGGGATAAAACTTTTTTCAAAAATCCAAACAATAATTACATTCACCTGACCCCAAATGCAACCATTTAAAAGTGTAGCATATTCAAAAAGTTCACGAAATAAAAATATTTAATTCAGTGGTTTCTAGAACACCGTCAACCAACATTTCAGTTTTTGAGTCACTGGAAGATGCCCTGACTCCATAAAAGAAACCAGGCCTGGTTCACACATCCATGTACACCACTTGATTTCCTAGATGCTTGACGGCTAGCAGATGAATGTGTGAACCAGTGGCGTCACTCTAGGTGGGTCGGAACACTAAGTTCCGTAGCGCTCTGACCCTCCGTTACTCACCGGCACGAGGAGACTCCCTGCGCGTTGCCTTTGCCGCCCTGAATGGCTCCGAAAGCGAGGAGGTGGGGCTGCCTCGTGCCAATGAGTAATGGGGGGTAAGAGTGCTGCGGAACTTAGCATTCTGCCCCACCTAGAGCGACACCACTGGTGTGAACTGACCCCATAGAAAAGAATTGCATTTGAGGTGATGTGGGATGTCCAGTTCACACATGCAACTAACCACTGGACGTTTTTATTTCATCAAGTGGTGAACATACATGGGTGAATCAAGTTTTCAAAATTCTCTCCATTTAAAAGGACTCCTGTAAGATTCTGAATTATGTAGTGTGGTTTATATAGCAGTGTCAACGTGTTAGCAGCTGCACTTCTTTCGTTTTCGATTTTCAGACTTTGCATGGACCACTGTGAATCCACCATTTGCAGCAGTTTTCAGCCCCTTTGGTTCATTTGCATCTCCTTTTCCCTCCTCTTTCAAAGCTGCTCATGCACATCTATTTACTAATTTATTTAATGGATTTGTTTAAACGGCTTTTCATCAATCATCTTTTCAGGGCAATTTACAAAAGAAGGAAAAAAGGCAACAAAAATGGCAAATTTAAATACATAAGTCACACAATAACGAGACAGCAACTAAATCAGCAGTTATTAACAATTCAAGGGTTAAGCCTGGAAGAATAAAAAGGTCTTCGCCTGGCACTGAAACAATAAAAATTTGGACTTCCCTGGAGATGGAATTCCACACATGCGTGCATGTGCACTGATGAAACACAGAGCAACAAGAAAATTGGAGGCAATCATGTGCACAATTATTATTTTAAAAAAATCTATTCTGCCTTTCTCCCTTTAGGGAACTCCAGGCAGCTCATAATGGAGTAGTGGTTCTGTTGTTGGGACTTAGACCTGGAAGATCTATGAAGTTTCCTCAGTGATCTTGGGCCAGTCACGATCTCTCAGCCTCACCTACCTCACAGGGTTGTTGTGAGAACAAAAAAAGGGAAGGAACCACGTATACCACTCTGAACTCCTCGGAGGAAGGGCAGTATAAAGATATGAAAATAAATAATGTGATAAGAACAAGTCAGTAGAAAACATCAGAAAAACCACAGAAGCAACTACAGTAAAACAAACCTAAGGACAAAGCAACAAAACATCAGAGTAACAGATGATAAAAATAAAAAACACCTGTGAGAAGAGCCAGGTTTTCAACCTCCGATGGCCAAAACATGTTTGAAGCAGCACAAAAAGGAATCTTGATGAGAATCAAGAATCTACCTGTTCATTAACGCCTCTTAGGGATGTTCTCTTGTTTGGCCTGCCGCCGCCTTTTGAAGTTTGGTCGGCAACGGTGCCTGAGAGCTCCTTCCCGGTTGCGGTCCCCACGCTGTGGAATTCACTGCCCTCTACTGTGCTCCCCATGCATGACTGACTTGGGTTTTAAAAAAAAGATGCAAAGGAATAGAAGGAAGCTAAAGCTGCAGCCAGTTTCACAATGAGCCATTTTTAGAATTAATTTTAGAAATTCTCCATTTGAAATTGGAAAGAAGGAAGAAAGAAGACAGAGAGAACCCGCCCAAAACATCAACAGAATGGACAAAAGCCATTCATTCTTAGAAACAGTCTTTGTAGACATGTAGATGAAGTCATGAACTGTCTGGTGTTGCAATGTACCGGAAAACCATCTGTGATGGTTCTGTCATGTTCATGTCATTCAAGTCATTGCTTGCAGCTTCAGCCATCAAGAAATAAAGAGGCACCGGTAAAGAGAATGTCACTTGATAGCTGTATCATCATCTGCGTACACTACTCACCACCAAATGCTCTTCCATTTCCGGATTCCCTTGCTTCTGGTTATTTGCTTTTAGTTGCTTATTCTCATCAGGTAGATTCTCTTCTCGCTCTTGCTCTGCTTCCTCAAATTCATCTTCCCCCTGATTGTTGGGATCATCAGCTGGATTGACATCCTCCACAGCTGTCTTCTGCATTCAAAAAAAAAGTTCAAAAGAATTTCAGAACCAATCTGTATTGCATTACAACTGTGTTACTAAAATTTCCTTCAGCGCAGACCCAACATCTTGCTCCATCTGATTTAGATTGTTTAACCTTTCTGGACAACTGGAATGAAGGAAAACCTCTCAGACACCCAAGATACCACTTTACTCTGCCCAGTGCATTTCAATTAAAAATCTTAATCAGCAGCACTGGGAAAATAAGACACACAACTCCAACAGCTCTGCTGCAAAATGGGAATATTCTATTCCCATTTTAATCAAAACAGACTGGGAAGAATAAATGGATAAACGTTTGCTTTGCAGAGGTTTCTTCCTTCTTCCTCCCTTTATTGGTGCCTCCCTCTTTTCTCCAAGGGCTCCTTCACAGCACCACTGTGCCTCCAGGATCCAGAATCTTACCCATCACATTCACACTTACATCCTTCTCCCCAAGATCTCAGGATAGCAAACTTCACAACAGCCCTGTGAGGTAGGTTAGTCTAAGGAGGAATTGACTTGCCAAAGGCAACCTAGTGGGCTACACAGCTGAACAAGGCGCTGAGGGCAAATCTCTCTAGTTCAAGTCCACTCTCTACCCAGCAGTCCACGCCACCAAACTAGTTCTGAATCCTGATCAAAAACAATGCATGTCAATGAATCCCAATAGGACGTCCCATGGGCAGGACATCTGGCTCAGGAGGTTAGAGCATTCATCTCACAAATGCCTGAAGATCTGCAGGACAGCAGTTCAAGACGGCCGGAAGTCTGTCGGAGAGCTGCTGGCACGCCGAGCTGATAAGCTGCAGAGCCCTGTGGGGGAGTGGAGCTGAAGCTGAAGCGTGCCAGAGAGAGAGAGAGAGCTGGACTGTGAAAGTAACATCTCGAATGAAGGGTTCTATGAAAGACTAGAACGTTATTATATTGTAAAAACCCTTTGGGGTTTAGAACAGCCTGCCCATGTACACCGCCTTGAATAACGTCAGAGGAGAAATCCAATGACCAGAAAGGCGGTACATAAATACTGTATATTATTATCAATATTTTGAACCCCAACGTTTGAGGCTTTGCCATTCCTTTCCCCCTTTTCTCTCTGGCTCCTCCTTCCTTTTTACTCTCCTTAAGGGCCACCAGCCTCACCTCTGCCTTAACATGATACCCGCTACAATTCATTGGGTGATGCCATCCCTTCCCCCCCCCCCCCACACACACACACTTCAATCCCCACATTGGTTTCCTTGTGCACTCCTGGATGCACCACATGCTCTTTGCCCTTACTCTCAAAGCTGGTATGCGCCGTCACAAAAACATCGTAAAGCGCTTTGCAACAGCGTTAGCAGCATTGGCGGGAAAGCCAGAGTCTTCCCACTGGCGCTGGTGGCCGGACTGACACCCACCGAAGCAGGTAAGTCCCCAGCTGAGCACCGCAGGGCAGGGGTGGAACGGGGCAAGGGGAGGGTGGCAATGGGGGCAGGTGAATCATGCCTGGGGGGGGGGGAATCAGTGGCACTGGTGTGTGCCATATCCTATCCCCCAACACAGATCAATATATATATTGATCTAGCTGGCGATATAGCTGGCGCAGGTCTGAGTTGACCCATACTGGAGGCTGGGGGGGGAGACCTCCTGCTTGCTAAATTCCCCCAAGGGATGCAGCATAGCCGGTGCTGGCGCCACTGTATCAGTGCGGGGGGATTTAGTTAGGATTGGGCTGCCCACCTATATATATGTAACAACTGAAACAATCCCGCTGTGTATCTCTAGACTCCATTTCCTTCTACTTCTTCTGCTTCCCCAAATGTCACATTATAAATTGCAAACGCCACAGGGCAGAGACCTGTCCTTTTGGACTCTGTAATGCACCACGCCTATTGGTGGCGCTCGCTAACTAAACGCCCTGGCTAACATCAAGTCTGAGCAAATCTGTTCTAAAGAAGTGCATTTTAAGCATCAGCAAGTACAATTCTCACTCACTGGTTCTTCATTCTGTTCACTCTCTCCTCGATGCTCCAGATCCTGTTGCTCATTTGCGTTATTTTGATCTTCCTCCTCTGCTTCATCGGGATGTCGGTTCTGCCGCTCATAATCTAATAAAAAATAATTCAGCACATTTATTCATTCATTCATTCATTCTCCAATTCCCTCCCACATTCAGAAAGACCATCACAAATTGAAGACTGTACTTGCACACTGTAGAGGGAGCAGCAGCCCACATGTGGACATGGCATGAAATTCAAGCCGTGTTCTAGGAGCACAGAACTACAAGCACAGCAGGACAGAGGGCTAAATCAGTGCACCTGATCTTCCATTCCACTATTGAGCCAAGCCACACCGTTGAGCCACTACTGAGCAAGCCACACGTCTCTTGGCCACGGCCCACCCATTAAAAATGCTTCTTACAGTATATTTTCAGCTGCATATCAGTCTTATTTTAGAGACAGTTTAGTTTAGAGGAGCGGGGAAGGGGGAAATATCACTCACTTTCATCCTCTTCTTGGGCACCCTGCTCTTCTCCTTGAACAATATCTTGATCTAGATTGTCATAATGGGACTGTTGGCTGAAAAGAATATACAAAGTTAATTCAGATCCACAGGGAGACTTTGTGATGGAGGCCAGTACTAACCATTTTAGGGCTAGCTAAGTGCCTATTTGGATTATGGGTGATAGGGAAGGAGGGCAGCCCCCCCCCCATTTTCCATGTAACAGCAGCAGCAATGCTGCCATCCTCAGGGACCCTTTGCCTTCTGCCAGCCACAGCCGTCTCCTCCTAGGAAGATGCTTCCTTTCATTAGCCAGGCATGGCCTCCCCATCAGACCATTCGTTCATCTTGTTCAGTATTAACTACGATGACTGGCAGTGGCTAGCCAGCATTTTAGGCAGGGATCATTTCCAGGCCTGCTGGGAGATGTCAGGAATTGAACTGATCTTCCCCTAGAATGCGCTGCACAGAAATCCTTGGTGTATCCCAGACATGGTATTCTGAACAGAACCATCTGTGTTCACCTTAGGTCTTCTTCATGTATCTAGCAGTGTGCACAGTCGCCTGTCTGACAGGGATCATCTAGAGTTGTACCACATAGGTAGCGTATCCACAGCCTAAGGCCTGTGATAGCAGTGACTCAAAACCGTATCAGAACTCTAGAACAGGGGTTCTCAACCAGTGGTACTAATACCACCAGTGGTACTTCGGCCAACTGCTGGTGGTACTCAGACTGGCGCCCTTCTTTGCTTCACAAAACACAATGCCTGATAAAGAGTTCTGAAGAACTCTAAAGCTTGCCACGCACAACTCTCTGTCATTTTGGTTGGTACTCTTTGTTTAAGTCATTTAGAAAGGATACTAATAAGGTATTACCAGACTGTGGCTTTGGGATATTTTTCCTAATGGACCTCCCCCCCCCTCAAAAAAAAAAATGCGTGCTTCAGAGCTTCTAGTAATTCTAGGTACTTTTGGTTTGAGGCACTTGACTACCCTCCTTTCTCTGTGACCGGTGGGAGCCCAAGCTCATTCCAAGTTAACCTGAGGCGGTGTTTAAACTGCTCTTCCTCCTGCTCCGCCTGTCTGCGCAGTGTCATCTCTCTCTCTTGAAGCTGCTGCTGCCGTAGCAACTGCTCTTGTAGCCTCCCCTGGTGCAAGGATTCCTGGCGTTCTCTGAGGCGACTGGCTTCTTCGGCTCTTTGGGCAGCCAGCCGCTGCTGCTCCAGCTGTTCTTCATAGGCCGATTTGTACTTGGTTACAGCCTTCCCTGTAGGGGGTTCCTATTGGAGGACACACAGCATTACTGACTTAGGGAGCACTGTGGGAGGGGTACCAACTCCTGCCGTGGAGGGGGGGGTCTGCAGCTGGGGAAGTGAGAGAGAAAACAGACTCCCCTTCCTCAGTAGTGCAGAGCAGCCCCCACACACCTGTTTCTCATCTTTCCTCAAGCCTGAGAGATAGGAAAGATTATTACAAGTGACCATACGTTTTACTACCTATCATGTACATAACCTGAAATAAAATTCTCCGTAGCCGACCCTGAGGTAGTTTTTGATCATTTGTACGTGCTCAGTGGACAGCCCTATTGCTGCCTGAGTTTCAAAAGCAGAAAAAAACATATTTATAAGATTTGTGTTCCACCTTTCTGTTCCACAATGAAGCACTCAACATGGCTAACAATTTTTTTGATAAAACCCTAAACGGTGTCACAATTTAAACACACACACACACACACACACACACACACACACACACACACACACACACACACACACACGTCCTAACAAAACCATCTTCTAAAGGTGAAAGCAAGCAAAAAGGGGGCAGAGTGGATCTCCTAAGGCAGAGAGCTTCATAGGAACTGCAACAGAAATGATCTTTTCACTTGTTCCCACCAACTGCACAGTGGTGGGACACAAAGAAGGGCCTCTCCCGGTGTCAGCTGAAAATTCTTCCACCTGGTTCTTTAAAGGCATACCTGGTAAGCCATCAGGAATGTCTCAAAATAACCCTTTTGATGTCACGTTGCCTCGTTGGGTTGAAGCTGCTCCAGGGGCCGACATCACACTACTTCAAATCCACCCAGCCATGAATGCCATGAGGTGACTTTGAGCCAGTCCCATCTCTCAGTCTAACCTACTTTACAGAGGTGTTGTGAGGATAAAACGGGACAGGATTTTAACCAACCTGAACTCCTTAGAAAACAGAGTAAGACAAAAATGCAAAAAGGGGCGGGGGGGGGTCCTTTGCTCAGCACAGGATTCCCCCTCATTCCTTCCACCAACACTTCTTCCACTCCATTCCTCACAAGACAGAATCCTGCCTTTCTAGAGGAACACACACATATGTGCGCACGCATGCACGCACACACACACACACACACACACACACACACACACACACACACACACACACACACACACACACACACACACACAGATGAGGCCTTTTGCGTCACTGGCCTCAACAGAGTGAACACAAATCACGGCACTTTTACAGGCTATGGGTTGGGGGATCCCAAAAAGATGAACAGGAACCCGAGAAGAAAGAATTTCATATAAACATCGGCACATCAGAACTTTGGCTCCTTGACACTACCGAATACTACCAAAGCTTGAAATATGGGATGACTTTGTTAGTTGGACAAGCACTGATAGGGGTCTTGGTGGAAGCCACAGCAAGGAAACAAGCACATTTTCATGCCCTGGAGACCTGACCCAAAAGGCAGCCACTTCTCTCAGATTCTATTTACAGCTCAACACAAAACATGACCTGCATGTACTGCACCCCCGAGACCTTCTGCTCCTCGAGGCATGTCGCTTCCAGAATTAAAATCATCTGTCAAACTATTAGGACGCATCCGGATGAAGGAAAGCGACTGCACTGGACTGAGAGCGCCCATTTAAAGGTAAATGACAAGTCATATTCTTGCCAGCTTCAGAACAGCCAGATTGCCTTCAGATTGTATACAACTTATGTGTGCCTAATGAACCCTTTTTTAAAAAAGTCACAGCTTCAGTCAACAAGCTTTAACTGACAGATCAATCAATTAAACAGCAGTGGCCAAAAGTCTCCAAAGTTGGAGAGCGCATCACTGTAGTGCAAGCGACAGGACCTATGCAACAGACAGACGTATTTCGGAGAGTGCTCACCGCTCACCTGGGAGTGCTCACCCCAGTCCTCTACTGAGTGCTCACCTCTAGTCTACTGAACTGGGGATCAGACAGCCACACAGCATTTGGAGAAGCAGGCAAGAGTGTAAGCCAGGCTCAGTGCTACAGCCAAGCCTAGAGGCTGTCCTCCTCCTCCTGCTCACAACTCGCACTGCATCATCACTCATCATCACCACGCTGCAGATCGGCAACTATGCATAAGAGAGAACAGTCCACCTGTGAATGGTTGTGTTCTCCCACGATGTTGGTTTCTTCCTCTTCTTCAATCTGTTCTTTCTCTTTCCATTCTGGGGCTTGGTCTAGATCCTCAGCTAAGTGCTCCGGTTGCCCGGCTTGTTCCATTTCTTCCTCTTCAAGTTCCTTTTTGTGCTCCTCCTCATCCTGCTCCACGTGTTGCTCCTCATCTTCTCCTGCTTCTTGCTTCTGCTGAATATTCAGCTCCCGAGGAGCATGACCTTCCATCGCTTTTCGGCCCGGATGAAACACTTCAGCTCTAACTTCTCTTCCTTCCAAGTGGATTCCTCGGTCGGCTTCTTCTCCCCCTCGTGGCTGCATAGTTAGCGTCACCTGCAATCATACAGAGTGTTCAATCTGGACTGTTTGTTTCAAAATACAATATTGCTTCTTAAGTGCACTACTAGACTGCACACACTGTACAATATGGGCTTTGACTCCTGAAAAGTTTTATCAGCTCTTTTGAGAGCCAGATGATATTGTTTGTTTGATGCTCCACAGTAGGCAACTTCTGGCCACAGGTAGGAGAGCAAAGAAGAGAGAATAGGAAAGAATGAGAGAACATAAAATGTAAATGAAACACAAGACAGCAGCAGTCTTAGCAGAGAGACTAACAGCACAACCCAACACAAAAGTAAGTTCCACTAAATCCAACAGGACCTCCTCCCTAAATCCTCCTGCCTAGGATTGCAGCCTAAGATACAAATGAATAATATGGGTAGGGGCAAATATCAGGACTCCACCTTGTCTGAGAACTGTGAACCTGTCCTTCTGCCCTACTATGGCACCTGTTAGGGTGGCGCCTAAGGTATAGGTATGCCCAAACACTAAGAAATAGGGAACAGAGGCGTTTCTACGGTAGGGGCGGTACTGTAAGTTGCGCCCTGTACTAGTCCCCGTTTACAACCAGGAACGAGGAGACCCCGCTCCCTCGTCGTCGGAGCCATTCTGTGCGGTGAAGGCAATGGGCAGGGCGTCTCCTGCCCGTTGCCTTCACCGCACGGAATGGCTCCAACAGCGAGGGGGTGGGGCCTCCTGGTTCCTGGTTGTAAACGGGGACTAGTACAGGGCGCAACTTACAGTACCGCCCCTACCATAGAAATGCCTCTATAGGGGAAGCTGAACACTATTTCTCATCATCATCTTCTTCTTCTATTCACCCCTGCCTCCTTTTCCTTCCCCTTCCTCTGTTGTCTCCCTTGTGTGCATTGCTACACTGCAAGCCCATCAGGGCAGGGGTCTGTCTTCTCTTTCTTTGCAAAGAGACATGGAAATGGATGGATGGCGCTGAGAAGCAGGACCAGTAATCCTCCTCCTCCTCCTCATTTTGTGACTGTTCGGTTCTGGGGTGGGTCTTTAAAATGGCAGACTCTGATCAAGTGAGGACATGAAGGGAAAGCGAAGCAACGAGAGAATGGTCATGATCACCTCCTTTGGCTCTTCAGGCACATCTGTGTCATGCGCTTCGGAGTCACCTAGAGGAGAAGGTGCTGGTGCTGCTGGCAGAACATGTGGCTGCTGCACATTTTCGGGTTTCTGGAAACTCGGCATCCTTTTGACAGTGTCCTTTAACTGTCTGTATTCCTCCACCTGGGACTAGAATTCAAATGCAACCATTAGATATCACTGTCAGATGAGCCGCATCTTATTAAAAATTGCAAGGAGACAGAGGGATTTTAACTAAACATGCACATCAGATCAAAACGCCCGTTTGCTAAAGCTGGATGTTTCTGTGTGCCAGAGTGCACCAATTTAATACATTACAGCCGACATGCAAAGTCTAGCGTAAAATCCCACAGCAGAGCAATAGGGATTAGCTTTTCATGCCACGCAGAAGAGGAACAAACTGTCAGAAGTGAATTATTACATTTCCTTTCAACCCTTAAAGAGAGAGAGAGAGAGAGAGAGAGAGAGAGAGAGAGAGAGAGAGAGAGAGAGAGAGAGAGAGAGAGAGAGAGAATATTAGTCTCATGTACTTGTTCAGGTGTGTGTAAGAAAACTAAAAACTAGCTTTGCTTTCTTAATTAAGTTGTCCACATTTGCATCATATTATGAAATCAAATTATCCTGAACAAATGTGAAGTTAGATTCTGTGGGGAAATGCAGTAAAATAAACTACGTCCCAATTTAGCACAGTCACTGAGCTGCAACAGGCTTTGAGTGATAGAGGAGCAGTGTACGAAAACATGCCTCCCCTCCAGCAGGAATCAAGGACTGTATATAATGTGGGCACTTGATCCCATGGCTGATGCACACGGTTGCCGCATTTGCATGGCTCCTCATCCTCAAGAAACAGAGAGGAGGACGCTGCACAAATAGGACAGCCATGAATATAGGTAGTGAACATGTGTTATACAGGACTACAAGTGTGTGAGAGAGAATAAAAGGTATAGGTATAGCAATGCCAGCATTCCGATCCCCACAGGGACCAACCAGATGTCTCCACAGGAAACCCACCAGCAGGGCCTGAAAGTAAAACAGCTCCCCCTGCTGTTGCTTCGCAAGTCATTTGAAATGGATCGGGCAAAGAAAAACCTGCTTTTAAGAGAGACTACATAAGAACATAAGAAGAACCCTGCTGAATCAGGCCAAGGGCCCATCTAGCCCAGCTTTATTTAGCTCGTGCAGGTCCAAGTTGCCCCATAGCAGATGCTGGGGCTTACCCCAGGGCAAGGGACTAATGTCCTCTTACCCCGCGGAGACCTCACATGCACAATTCCTACACAGGATGCAGCGGATAAGATTGGGCTGCTCATCTGTCTAACCCCTTTTAAAGGTATCAAGGCCAGGTGCCATCACCACATCCTGTGGCAAGGAGTTCCACGGATTAATTACACGCTGGGTAAAGAAATATTTTCTTTTGTCTGTTGTAACTCTCCCGCCACTCAATTTTAGTGGATGTCCCCTGGTTCTGCTGTTGCGCAAGAGGGAAAGGAACTTCTCTCTGTCCACTCTATCCATCCCATGCATCATTTTATATGTCCACGGATAGCGGATCCCCCCACCCGCCCCCCACGACCCCCCCAGGCACTTACTTTTAGCAAAGAAACCTCCATTTTTTCTTCAAAAGGACCCGGGGTGAGCAGTCTCCTTGCAGGCCTCACCAACAAGACTTAGGTGCTAGAGAGTCTCAGCAAGGTTGCAGAAACTCTCTAGCACCTAGGTCTTGTTGGCGAGGCCTGCAAGGAGGCTGCTCATCCTGGTCCTTTTGAAGAAAAAAACAGAGGTTTCTTCTGTAAAAGTAAGTGCCTGGGGGTTTCGTGCAGGGGGGGGATCCGCTATCCATGGATAACTGAATCCGTGGATAGCGGATCAGCGGATATGGGGGGACCCTGTATTCGTGCAGCAGCCAGGAACATCCCAAAAGAAGAGAACTACAGATACTCTCAGAAAGGCTGGCTCAAACCATAAGCACCCAGTTGAGAGGCCATGGTAAAAACTGCTTTGCCATAGGGCCAGCTGGACTCACCTCCGACACCCACATGTGGCTGATGCTGCCTGTAGCGAAGTGTGCAAGCCACCACTTGAGAAATTGTTGTTTGTAGTCTTTTAAACAAGAACATGCGACTTTATGAATCTGCCTTCCTAAGTATGTCAGACTATTGGGGGCCAGCTAGCCTAGTACTACTGTCTACTCTTGCCTGCCAGTAGTTCTCCAAAGTCTTGGGCAGAGATATTTCCTAGAACCTGAAACCTAAGATCCAAGACCCCGAGTTACAGAAGAAGCTGTGGAGGGAAAAGCCCACTAAAGTCTTTGCTTGCAGTCTCCTCGTCAGGAAAACAAAGGTGCAGCTTTTATCTATACGTGCATTCACCCGACCCCATAATGAAGCTGTCAAGAAACAAAAACTGTTTATTGTGCTATAATTTCGGCTTAGCAGAAATCTTCCAGGCATGCATTTCTCTCCTCGAGAGTGCAGCTGCTTGTTAACTAGAGATCCCCATGCAAAAGTCTTGCGTGCATAAAATTTACAGTCAGCAGAAATAAGAGAAAAGACATTTCGGAAGATAGAAACCGCCATTCATTAAAAATGCAGCAAACGCAAAGCCAAAGCTGCTTTCCTGGCTGACCTGTGCAGCTTCTAGCGCACTCTTGTGTTCTTCCAATGTCAATACAAGCTGCTCATGCTGGGAGAGTAAATTCTTATGTTGCAGCTACACCAAAAAAATAAATAAAAAATCGCATCAAATACCAAGGCAAACAACAATCATTCTTCAAAATGAATGATTTTTGTTTTTGTGATTGTTTTCACTGCTTGTTCACTGTTGTTCACAGTGACGTCGCTGGAGGTGGGGCGGAATGCTAAGTTCCGCACCGCGCTGACCCTCTGTTACTCACCGGCACGAGGCAGCCCCGCCCCTTTGCCTTCGGAGCCATTCAGAGAGGTGAAGGCAACACGCAGGTAATCTCCTACGCATTGCCTTTGCCCCACTGAATGGCTCTGAAGGTGAGGGGGTGGGGATGCCTCATGCCAGTGAGTAACGGAGGGTCAGTGCAGTGTGGAACTTAGCGTTCCGCCCCACTTCCAGCGACGTCACTGGTTGTTCACCATTGGGAAGGGGCTACTGAAAAGTGGTCTAGAAATATAAAAGTAAAATTGGGCACCACTTGCTTACCAATTAGGACTGTAATCCTAAACCCTCTTACCTGGACATAAGTCTCATTGAACCCAGTGGGACTTACTTCTGAGTAGACATGCATAGGATTGAGCTGTAAAACAGTTACAGCTTACAGCCCTAAATGGTCTGAGATTCTCATTCATGTTTCAAAGGACAATCTTGAGAAACATGTTATTGGGAGTTCCAAAGTGTACACATAGCTTTTCCAATCATAAGATATCCTTCCCCATTTATTCCAAAGAAGAGCACACCTCTGTGCACACAAAATGATGAGCATGAGGAAATGTATCCTCCAATAAACTATAAGGAAAAGGTAAAGGTGACCCCTGACAACTAAGTCCAGTCGTGTCCGACTCTAGGGTGTGGTGCTCATCCCCATTTCAAAGCCGAAGAGCCAGCGTTGTCCGAAGATGCCTCCGTGGTCATGTGGCCGGCATGACTCTCCTTGCCGCAGCACGTAGCATGCGGCTGGAACATGGAGCGCTGTTTACCTTCCCGCAAGCGGTACCTATTTATCTACTCGCATTAACATGCTTTGGAACTGCTAGGTTGGCAGGAGCTGGCCAAGCAACGAGAGCTCACCCCGTCGCGGATTCGAACTGCCGACCTTTCGATCAACAGCTCATGGTTCAACTCAGGGAAATCTACATGCACATCAGGGTGAAGAGTTTTGGAAGAGGGGTTCTGGCCTCAAACCATGAGGTGCCTCTCTAGCACATATTTCATGGATTTGGATACAACAAAAGTAACAGCAACATGGGCGTCACAACAGGGGTGTGACTAGTGCGGGTATCACCCTCGGGGGGGGGAGGGTTGATACCACACACTGCTGAAGCCTCCGTTCTGCGATCTTTGGCCTGCTCTGAGTCCAGCCACCTCACGCTCTCATGGGTGAGCAGCGAAAACACGTTAGGTGAGAATGTGAAATAAGGATGAGGTCTGTAGTTGCCCAGGGGCACTGGCGTCGCTGGAGCGGAAAGCTAAGTTCTGCAGTTTTCCGCCCCACCATTACTCTCCGGTACGAGGCACCCCGCCCCCTCATCGTAGGAGCCCGTCAGTGGACAGAAAGCAACGTGCAGGAGAGTCCCACCTCCAGCGACGCCAGTGCCCGGAGGGGGCGCTGAGTGGAGACTTAGACGGCGGACTTTTTGCATTAAAAAATGCAAAGCTCAGCAAACCGGAAGCTTTGGAAGTGACGTGATGATGTCATCACGTCACTGCCAAAATGTCCAGGTTACCACACTGGGTGAGACTCACCCCAGTGACACCACTGAACAGCAATGCTTATACATCTTCTAGAAGTATCACTCATCTTCATCTACTGTGCACAGATGCCCCTAGTAAATTTTGTCTTTTCCCTGGAGTACAGTACTGGATGAGGAAAAAAAATGATAAATTAGACTGGAAGAAACACCTGGATGAAATAATATTAAGCTGAAAGAAATGCCTGGATGAAATAATCTTACAACTATATGGGCAGAGGAGAACAGAGATTGTTAAAACTGGAGATGTAGTGATCCTCATAGGAAGAAAAAGCCCAGAAGGATTTTCTTAGAAAAAAAATCTTAGAAAACTAAGAAATCCTATCTGGTTCCTTGCACTGCCAGAACTTGTGCTCCAGCAGCATAAGACCCTTTGCAGCGCTGCAAAAGCCGGGACACCGTTGTGTACTTTCGGCCTGCTGCTGCAAATGACCAGAGGTGCGGTGCGTGTGTCAGCAGCTCCAGGAGGCCCCACAAATTTCTGTACTCCATGACAGTCCCAGGGACCCAGAACTGAGCTTGAACCCAAGCAGAGCCAGTGCATGGTGCCCTTGCTGCATGGTGCCCAGTCAGGGTCCAGACACAGGGCTCCCCTGCCACTCATGATGTGCCAAATAAGGAAAGGTTCCCATGCAGGGATGCCTTTACTTCTCAAAGACGAACCTTTGAAGACTTGGAGAACAGTGCGACCTGCGTCTCGGGCACCTGGCCTAAGCATGGTTTGTTTTCAGAGTCCACATTTCACATCCTCTCTTGCATCTTCACTTTAAGAACAGCTGGTGCACGATCAGGGACAGTCTCCCGATGCCGCCTTGGGTCTGCTACTGCCGCTTCTGCGCCACCAGCAAAAAAAAAAAAAAAAAGTCCCTTCCCATACTCCTCACGCGGTCACTTCAAACACACAAGTGCAGGGCCGCCAGCTTTATTTAAGTGGACTGTGCAAGCAAATGCGCTCCTGCATTCACGTGGTCCTTGTAAGTAAAACGGACTTCTGAATTTGAAGAAACTGAGCGAGGAAAAGAGTCAGGGGGCGGATGGTCCACTTTCCACTCGCTTTTAGCAGGTGGAAAGAAGATCGATACGGCTCGCATCCATGGCTGGCTGGAAGGAGGCAGTAACGGACTCAGGGTGAAGGGCACCACAAATCCACCATTCTCTCGCCCCCACCCCAAAATCCACCACTGACCCACCACACCTCATGGAATGGGCCATCCATGCACATGCTGATACAGCATTTTTAAAAAACATACTCGGCATACTTGCCTTCCATCAACCCAGAAAAGGCACACATTTCGATCATCTTATTTTACAATTCAAGTATTTTTCACTAGCTTTTGCAAACAAGGGGATCCCATCCCCGCCCCCATTTCTTAGGGAGATCAGAATCTTACCTTCACATCTTGTAGCTGGGTATGAATATCTCGGTCGGCTTTTCTCAACTGCCTGTTCTCTTCTTGCAGATGATACATCGATTCTATTAAAAATTCAATACAAATACTGAAACTGATCCTACAGACAAATATGAGATTCACCCCTTGCAGAGGGCGTTCTAATTATGCATATCCACGAAAAGTAAATATTTGTTCTCAAATACTGCTGAAAATGAGTTCTATGCCTCCACCCCCACCCTTCCCCAAAGGAAGGGAAACAGGTCTGTACCCTTCAACTTGGAGAGCTCCTGCTCTTTCTCTTGCTGCAGCTCCATGTATCTCTGCTTGTGGTCGTTGACTGCTCTGCTAAAGTCATCGCCTTGCCTCTTATGCTCTCCCTCCAGGTCTGAGTGCTGCTTCTTGAGTTCTTCATGTTGGCTCTATAAGAAACCAAACAAAGTGGGACACGACACAAGACATTCTTGATCTGAACAGCTGGCTATTTAGGCATTTGGGTTTCTAGAACAGCACCTTCACTAGGCATGAGAGCAAGTCTCAATGCAGACATCACAATGCCAACCAGGAGCAAGCTCAGTTAAGCCTCTCTCCCAGGGCTAACAGCACCATCGGCAAACCATTTTCCCCAGGACCATCACGCAGAAGAAAAGGGTTAAATGCCCCTTCTCTGCATGCTGCAATCCCAATCCTGCTCAGGAGTCCCTTCAATGGCTATTTAACTTTTCTAAAAGAAAACGCTGGGCCCAACTATGCATTTAACATATGGCCCTAAGAAGGCTTTCTGTAGGCTGCACACTGAAGGCAGCCCTCATTTCACCAACAAGCAGACAGACATTTGCCTAAGACAACCTAGGGCAGTGTTTCCCAAACTTTTTCAACCCACGGCTCACTTGACCATTGGCGACCATTGGTTGTGGCTCCCATTACATTATATTGATGTCTGCCAATTGGCATTGCATTGCACTGTTTTCCAAGAGGATTCCGTGGCACTCCGTGGCTCCCCTGGCTGGTATCCGCGGCTCCCCTGGGAGCCACGCCTCCCAGTTTGGGAACCACTGATTGTCCTAGGGAAACACATTGCAATCCAGAAGAGGCAAAGCTTTTTCAGACGCCCAAAAACCCAAGTTGAAGTGATATCGTAAGTGGAGATTTTCAACAAATGCCAAAGAGGATCTGCAGCTAAATGTCGTCATTTTGTTTTGCACACCTGCCACCTGTGAAGGCTGGATTACTAAAAAAAAAAATAGGGAGTTCCAGAATATCTACCTTCAGCATCTGGTGTTGGGCGTTCAACGCACTGTATCTGCTATTTGAATCTTGCTGGAAAACAAAAACAAGCAATATATAATTAGTTGTCACTTTCAGCCACTTCTCGTATAGTGACGGTATATTTCTGCAAATTATATGATTAGGAGATTGAGAACTAGCAGTTTGAATTGCTCTGAGGCCTCCTTAGAGGACTGCCAGCAGCCCTTTGTAAATCAGCACACAGCCTAAGATGTGGCCTTTGCAGTGCTGGCCCAAATGGCTTCTCTCTCGTGCTACCCAGTCACCCAAATGCAAGCGACAAGGACAATTTGAGACTTATGTCCACCACTGGCTGACGCTGGTCCCCCCAACTGGGGAGGAGTAGAGGACAACAAAGAAGATGTCCAAATACATCATGCTAGATGGTATCTCCCTTGTAGGGGTGAGCATCAGTTCCCTGGGTAATGATCTAGAGCAGGGTTTCTCAACCTCTTCCCGGCCAAGTACCACCTCTGACGCCACTCTCCTGATGCGTACCACCGAAAATTACTGCCGATGACATCATTGCCAGGTTTTTGGAGGCCAGAAAACGCAGGTAGGAGGGCCCTTCTCAGCATTCCCAAGAGGCTTGACCAAAGGCAGGAGCCTCTCAGGAGCGAAAACGCACTGCCAAAAGCATTACATCAGAGCAGGATTCCGGTGGTCCAGCGGTCCGAATACCACCAGCAGTCGGCCAAAGTACCACTGGTGGTAGTAGTACCACTGGTTGAGAACCCCTGATCTAGAATTTTCCAAAGTTGGCTCTGAGCAGGCACAGAATGTCATTAGTGTGACTTCACATGGGTGTCTCTCACAAAGAGAGACAAATGTTAGGGATTGGAAGCAGTAGCAAAGCTTTGGCTGTATATTAGGCGACGTTAGGGTCACTCCCACTGTGCAATGCCACAATCCACATGGCCATTCCCATTAAAAGTGTGTGTGTGTGTGGGGGGAGACTATACATTGTTGGGGAAGACTATATATTGTTGAAATCATGTCACATG
The DNA here is from genome assembly GCA_026170595.1 of Plestiodon gilberti rubricaudatus. NCBI lineage: Eukaryota > Metazoa > Chordata > Lepidosauria > Squamata > Scincidae > Plestiodon > Plestiodon gilberti. The sequence goes on along the minus strand of JANXHW010000003.1, from coordinate 16,162,099 downwards.
TTCTATACATTACATGGTGGAGAGGAGGTGAACTGCAGCCGTTCCTCCACCACATGAAGAGGATTGCAAATACCTTGCATGCACAAAGCAGCCTGTGTTTGGAAACCAGAAGTACCGCATTGCTAATTGCCAGCAACAGTTCTCCTATCCTGCCTTTCTTCCAAGAATGTGTGTCTTTCCTACTTTATCCTCGCATCAACCTGGAAGGTAGGTTTGGCTGAGAGAGAGTGAATGGCCCAAGGTTACCTTCAGGCTAAAGCAGACCATTTGGACTTGTGGCTCTCTGGTCTTAGTCCAATGTTCTGTTACATCAGCATTGTGGCCCCTTGACCTAGAGAGGTACTGTGCCTTGCCATCAGAGCTGGTGTAGCATAATGGTTACAAGACAGAGCTGCAAATCAGGACTTCCTCGGTTCAAATCTCACTTCTGCCATCAACTCCTTAGGTGGCCTTAGGCAAGCCACGCCCCCTCAGCCTCACTGCAACATGGGGAGAAGAATACTTGCTTATCTTACAGGGTTGCTGGAAGGACAACATCAAATAATACAGGTGATATGCTTTGCACACTCAAAAAGTGCAATACAAATCTTGTGCATTAAGAGTGCCTTGCGTCAGAGGCAATTCAAGGTTTTAGCACAAAAGGTGCTACTTGCAACAATTCACAGTGGCAATAAGCACGGATAGGAGACAAGCACATATGAAGCCAGGGCTCTGCTTGGGGTTCCTGCTGCAGTTCTTCCAGCTACTGAAGAGATAAGCCAGTTTTTACACTGAACATAGACTTCTCTCTTCAGCAGTGGAAACTGTCATTTCAACCAGGAAAACCAAGTTTCTTAAGTAAAGCACGAAAACAGAAAATGGACCAGTGAAGGGAGAGTGAAGATGAATGAGATCGGATCTCTTATCACTTCATTTTTCCAGAGTTCTTTTTTCCCCCCTCACAATCATGAGGACTACTTACATTTCTTTCTTCCTTTTTTAAAATAAATTTCAATGTCTCTGTATTCTAATAAGACCCCACGGACCACAGACAACATGCTCACCCCCAAGTATGAATTTTACTATCGTTACATAGCTGCTCCTTTTCTTTATACTCTGAGACATATTAGAAGTGAAAAGTAGTCAGAACATTGCTGTTGATTAAATGTATACAGATCGAGTCTTTGTTCAGAGACTTCTGCTCACTTACCCTTCCTTTATTTAGTGTTTCTTGTGCTTCTAATTTATAAACAAGGAAGTCTAAAAAACAAACGGGGAGAAAGTGATAAAAATTGAGGAATATCTACATAGGAAAAAAACCAAAAAAAAAAAAAACCCAGGAGGCAGCTACAGTCCGTGAAGGCAATTTGTGGAGCCAAGCACTCTTTTCAGTGTACACATTCAGCCATGAGTCATCCAGGCTTTCACAGTTATACACATGTGCACATACACCAATTGATTTCTGCACACCCGACTGGCAGCTGAACATATGAACTGCCACCATTTAGAAGCACTGTGTTTTGAGTTGCTTGGAGGAGATCACAGAAGTTCTGCCAGCTGTTTCATCTGTGATGGTCCACTCACACTTGCATGGAGACCGTCACTCCACAGTGCATAGCGATGCTTCACTGGGACGCAAGAACCCCTGTTGCTGAACTTCAGAAAAGTGCACAACAGGAGACAGGTGCACGCAGAAGAATCAATATACACTCTGTCATGCGCGACTTCTGTATAACCTTCACAGCAGAAAAACATGTCTGATTGGGTTTGAGTGACATGACTAGACCCATCTAAGCTGAATTTCTATCAGACCTGTTGCATTCCTGCAACATATTACAAACACAAAACACACAAAAATAATCTTAAAATAGAGTTGTAGTTGTTCCCCATTAAAAAAAAAAACCAAATGCAGGCCTCAATTTGGCTAAAAGTGAGCTCTGGGGCTCTGCTAAAGTTCCTCCTGCCCCTGAAAAGACACCCTTGATATCAAATATATTTTTTAAAAAATCCCTACCCTGTGTCTGGACTAACATGATGGAGGCAATTTCTAAACAGTGTGCCTTGAAAAATTAAGCTCCTATGTTGGAAGCATCCACCATGCTACGCCTATCATGGCAGACAGGACAGTGGTGGCCGCGAAGAAGGTTAAATAGGTGAAAGTGCCAGCCGTCGCTTCATGGCGATCAAAAGGGGAAGACTCTTGACCTTCCTTTAAGGTGCCAGGAGGCAACCAACACTGTGCAGTTACCCCTGCTGTCAGTGAAGGTTAGTGGCTTGCCCCTGAGGCAACTGTCCAATCAGCAACAGTGCTGACAACGACATCCCCTGCCTTCACCGCTGCGTAAAAATAAGGGTGGGAATTCTCCTCCCCTCTTAGCGGGGATGTGGCTGCCGCCACCTCACTGGTTGCCACTGAAATAAGCCCCGTAGATTTATTTGAGTGCAAGAGTGGCGGGTACCTCCGGCCTGGTTCAGCTTGAGCAACACTGGTGATAGGCAGTATGAAATGTACTATTTGTCCACTAGATGGCAGCAGCAAACCAAAGTACACAAAGCTCACATGGGGAAACAACATTTGCTAGCAGGATACAAAGACAGACATGCCAAGTCCTTTTTGGTTTGGGCATTCAGTTTTCAGTTGGAAGTAAACAGCCAGTTCCTCATCAACAACTATTTTTAAATGGCATGGTAAAGCACAGCTCACTAATGGAGCACATTCCTGTTCGGAAAATTGTAGTGAGCCCTGAATGCAACAGGTTCTTGGATTAATAATTAAGAGTGTGAACAAGAATTCCACGGGATCTGGACTGAATCTAGCTAAGATCTCTGGAAAGTCAAATGAAGTTAACGGCATTACCTTCTTTTGCTTTCTTATGTTCGAGCCTCTCTTTTTGTAAAGACTTTTCTAATCTTGACCGGTGCTCATATACAACTGGGGGGAAAAAAGAGAGAGAGAGAAATCTATATGTGGGAAAAAAGCAGGCACTTAAAAGGCAATAGAATATAGACAATATAGCCGCCTTGATTGCCCTTATCGGGAGAAAGGCGGGGTAAAAATTCTTTAAATAAATAAATAAAATTTAAATAAAATATATAAGCATTCCTACTGATGAAGTATGCACAACATCAATACATCAACACAGAAAGGTAAATAATAATTTCGGATCCTCTGTGAATTTTTGGTTGCCACACCTCAAAAGGATACTGTAAAGCTGGAAAAGGTGCAGAAGAGGGCAACAAAAATGAACACAGAGCTGGGATGTCTTTCTTACACGGAAATGCGACAATATTTGGGGCTATTTAGCTTGAGGGGGAAAAATCACGATTGAGACTTAGAAAAATTATGAACAGTGTGGAGAGCAAGGAAAGAGAGGTTCTCTCACAATATGAGAAGCAGGAGTCATAATGAAAGTGACGAGTGGGAATTGAGCAAGGACAAAAAGGAGGTATTTTACACAGGGTACAGTTAGCCTGTGGAACCTGTTGCCACAAGATGTGGTGACGACTGCTAGCTTGGATGGCTTTAAAAGGAGGCTGGACCAATCCCTGGAGAACAGGTCTATCCATGCCTATTAGTTCCGATGTCTATGAGCGACCTCTAGGTTTCACGGCATGACACTAAGTCTTCTGAATGCCAGTTGCAGAGGAGCAAAGGCAGGAGAGACATGTGCCTTTCTCTCCTGCTTCTGGACTTCCCAGAGGTAGCTGGTGAGCCACTGTAGAGAATAGGATGCTGGACTAGTCGGGCCTTTGACCTGATCCAGCAGGGCTTTTCTTGCGTCCTTAGAGCTGTTGTAAGGACCCCATCAAGATAATACATGTGAAGTACTGTATTTTGCACACTAACAGCGCAATTCTACCCACCCACCCCCAGTATGTGGGTACAGTGCCTCTGCACCGGTCTAGGGTGTCGCAAACGTGCCGTAAAATGCATTGCAACAACTGGAGAGGAGAGAACGCCAACAGGATGACCTGCACCGTCCCTCCAGCGCCAGGCCTACAGGACTGCACCATGGAGCAGTTAAGTCCTGCTCCGAGTAGCGCTGGGGCTGGGGGAGGAAGTTCTGGGGCAGGGGGAGAGCAGGGGTGGGCAGATTGGGCCTGGGAGGGGGGAGGGATCATTGACGCTGCAGCACGCCATATCCTATCCTACCACCCAGGCCCTTTCTGCCGTCAGGGGCTGCTCGGTAGCCCCATTGCGGTGGCTGGGGGCCAGGGTACACAGAGAAATGTCCACTTACTCTGAGGAGACCTCCAGCTGGGCCCATCCCCAAATGGGACGCAGCATGGTCCGCGCATGCCCAGGCCGGGAGGGGGGGATAGGATTGGGCTGCCCAAGAGCTAAGCATTATTAATTTGTATAATAATGTTATTTGTTATTATTGTTAAACTCCCTTGTGGATTCTGAAGGATAGAAAGGCAGGGTGCAAGTATTTTAAAGAAGCATCCTTCTGAGTATGTGCTGAATCTTTCTGCTGAGCAACTGCAACCAACAAGATCCTCTCTTGCAGTGCAGAGAGGCTGCATTCCAGAAAGTCTTCAGTCCAGCACCCCAAGACCTACTCCAGCAGCGGAGTCCCAGAGCACAGGATCAGATCATTGGTGCCATCTCACTTTGGATCAAAGGAGGAAAAATACCACTTCAAAATGCAGACGAAATCCTCTTTCACAAGCACACAGATTGTTGATTTCAAAAGACAGTCAGAGCTTCTGAGCTTGGTTTTCAACTAGCTAAGCTGTGATATGATGCAATCTTTTAAAGGCATTTTATGGGTCATTTATTTTCGAGTGAATAAAAGATATAAATTGAAAAGGGTTTTTTCACCTTATACACATAACGCAAACGAGACAGCAAAAAGAGTTCTGACGTGAGAAAACAGTGGCCCCAAGGAACAATAAACCTCAACAGACATCTAAACAGGATCAATATATTTAAAATAAATATAAATCAAGAAAAAGACTTGTTTTCAGTCTGATTATAAATTCTTTCTATCCCTTAATTGGGTCAGGGGTGAGGGAAGGGAGAGACCACAATGAAATGGTAAATTAAAAGCTCCCTTTCCCCTCCTCTCCTGCAAAAAAATATACTCGATGATTTAGACTGGACTCGGTCATGGTTCACCAAAGCTCACGGGGTGGATTCTACGTACCATATTGGTCTGAGTATAAGACTCACTTTTTTCTCCTAATTTAAGTTTTTAAAATAGGGGTGCGTCTTATAATCAGGCTGTTGCAATTTAATGCCAGTGATTTAATTACATTTTAATAGCACCAAACTTTAAGGGTGCGTCTTATAATCAGGTGCGTCTTATACTCGGGACAATACGGTATTTCTTCAGTGGACAGAAGCAACATCTATTTTCACAAGAGAAGAGGGCAATTTTCGCCAATCCCTCTTTGCTTCATTAGGATGGCATCGGGGGGCTGCAGCAGGTAGGGGGTGGAATCAGCAGAAATCACCCCTTCCCCTTGCACAAACAGAAAGGCCTTCCATTTGTGTAAGAAATATTTAGGATTCAACGGAACTTGGTCATGACCTGTTTTTCCCTAGAACAGTGCTTCTCAAACTTTTTAGTACCGGGACCCACTTTTTAAAATGACAGTCTATCAGGAACCACCTAGCTTTACGAGACGCTCAAACATTTATCTCCCTGTATTTACACAAGCATCTCCCTATATTTACACAAGCTTGCAAACTGCAGGAGCTCAGCTCTTTGAAGGGCAATTAGCAGCTATCTGATTTTTGAATAGCTTGAGGGCTTGAGGCAATTAGTTACCTGATCTTTCCATCACCTGGGACCCACCAGAAATCAGGTCGCGAGTCCCAACCCACAGTTTGAGAAACACTGCCCTAGATGGTGCCATCTGGCTTCAGCAGCGGTCAGCCATATTCCCTTGAGATGTTTATAAGCGGGCAATAACCATTCCTTGCTGTTTGTCCATCCTCAGGACCTGCTCATCAGAGGTTCACTTCCTCTAAATAAGGCTTTCATAGCCAAGACAGACCTATCCTGCATGAGCTTGTCTACTCGAAAAGCCATGTTAATTTGAATGGATTTTCATAATAAGGATGTGGAAAAATAAATGCCATGTGTCCACTCACTAAAGATCAGGATCTGACAGACAAATAACATTCATTACATGAATCCAAAGCATGCAAGTTTCTAAGAGTGCCCTCGGTGCTGAACAAACTTGCTGCCCACCCCTTGTTGAAAGGAAGTGGAAGAATGCAGAAGGGATGAATAAGCTCTTGGTTTTCAGGAGCTTCTTATGCCAAGTGGAAAATTTTGGGAGAACAGAGATTCGGCTTATACAGTGGATCTGTTTGGTTGTGTGTGTTTTTAAAAAGTTGTACATCCCAACACTCAAGCAAATCTATATATCACTAACACTAAGCTTGAGTGCATTCCTTCTTAATTAAAATATTGGTGCTGACTTATGGTCTCACCCCCACCCCCATTCTTTACATTAAAAAACAATAACAGCATCATAAAGATGTAGCACGGAGACTGTCATGGCCCGAAACAATCTTCAAAGAAATAGGATATATGTAGTCTTACCAGATCGCCGACTGGGACGGCGCGACCTGCCCTTAAGGGGCGGGGCGCGGGGGGCCCAGAACGCAACGCGCCATCCCGGTCGGCGCCATCCCGGTCGGCGATCTGGTAAGCCTAGATATATGGGTACTGTAGCTATGTGCAAAAGAGTAAAAAAACTGCAGATACATTTTAGAATCATTTAAAAACACGTAAAAAAACCGGTTTAAACACAATTAAAACAAAAACACAATTTAAAAGTTAAAAGGTCCCGATGTTTCGTCCCCCTCTGAAGAAGTCCTGAAGGAAGATGTTTTGCTGTTACTGCAACCTGAGTTTTCAACAGCGTATGCAGTGCTGTATTCTGAACAAATATACTCATGCGGACAAATATACCCACGTTCATGCGGATCAGTATACATGGGAATGACAAAAGGAGTGTTACCACCAGAACAAAAGAGCACGAACGAGCCTGTAGACTTCATCAACCAGAAACCTCTTCAGTTACAAAACACACCTTGAAAACTGAACATAAAATCTGTTTTGAAGACACACAAGTCCTATCCACAGAAAAGTCGTTCCAACCAAGAATTCACAGAGGCAAGAGAAATCTATAAGCATCGAGAAAATGTTAACAAAGAAGAGGATTCAAGAACAATAAACGGCAATTGGACACCTGCACTAGCAAGAACAAAGATTAAACCATTTAAACAAGCCTTAAACAGCATGGGCACTTTAAATCCTAACCAGGAAGAAAGTAATTGCAACTCAACAGCTGCATTGGATGTAGTTAATCAAGAGGGTTTTGTTGCCTTGAGCAAGCCAAGAAATGGCTCCTGGATGCTTCGAAACCAAATTTTCCCTGAGGAAGCTGACTATATTGTCAGTGAAACGTATGTCAGTTCTAAACGGACAGTAACACGTAAGAACTAGCCTGCCTGTTACCAATTTACCTGGATTTAATAGACGGAGCATATAAGAACTTGTCTGTCTGTTCTATAGTTGCTGTTGTTGTTTTAAGTTTTTTAAATTTTTTAACATGGCCTTAAGACCAGAAAGACTCAGTGCAGAATATACTGGCCATGAAAGCCCAAGTAGTCAAATATACTCAATTCAGTAAAACTGTTATTAGTTGTTGCAGTTTAGGTTTTGAAGGGGGTCAGCCCACAGACAGAACATATGCTTTGCATGCACAAGGTCACACAGGTTCAACCGCTGGTATCGCCAGCTAAAGAAGAAGTCTGTCTATGAAAACAGTGAGAAATTTGCCATTAGTCAACTATAAACAAATTAGAGATCAAGGCAGATCACAGAACTCAAATTCAATTAATGCCTAAATTAAGAATGAATTATTTGTCAAAATGGAATACAGTACAACTTTTCGTCCTTCTACAGGTGGGCCCCCATATCCACTGATTCGCTATCCATGGTTTCAGTTATCCACAGATCATGGGGACCCCCCCCCCCCCAGGCTTTTACTTTTTTCCCAGTAAGCTTCATTTCTTCCTTAAAGAAACAGGAGAAGCAGCCTCTGGCTGCTTATTACAGGCAAGTAGAATGAGACTAAGTCCTAGAGAGGCTCTGCAAGGTTAATAGAAACCTTGCAGAGCCTTTCTAGGACTTAGTCTCATTCTACTTGCCTGCAATGGAGGCTGCTTCTCTGTTTGTTTTAAGGAAGAAACAAAGCTTGCTGAAAGAAAAATAAGAGCGGGGGGGGGGAGCATGCCTGCCTGCCTGCCTGCCTGCAGGGGAGGCAGGGTGGGGGGCCCTCAGGAAACCATGGAGGGGGTGTTCACTCTTATCCACAGTTTCAAGTATCCACGGAGGGGCCTGGAACATATCCCCAGTGGATATGGGGGCCCACCTGTACTTACCAAAACCAGTTCCTTTGCCACTAGAAAAACCAAGATGAATGCTCACTTCGGAAGAAACTGCTTATTTGTTCTGCATATCGTAATTGTGATTAAACAGGTGGGATGGTTAGTTAACTAGTGGAAAGATTTCAAGAAAAATAAGTGCGTTCGAAGCTAATGAGTGGAATGCACAGCGATGAAATGAGTTAATCATTAATTTGTTGTAAAAATCTTATAGATCAAAGGAATGGGCATATTTTTAAAAAAAGTTTAATAAGGCCTGGAAAATAACTTTGGAAATTTGCTGATGAATCTTGCAATTTTGTGCAATTGAGGGAAAATAAGAGCACAATGCGTGTGAACCAAAATGGGGAAGTTGGAAAACAGATGGAGAGTTCTGCATCTTATTCCTCTTGATTCCTTGTTCTGAGTGCGGCTTTCACTATCTTAGTGAGAATCTGAGATTGACAGCACAAACCCAGTCATGTCTACTCAGAAGTAAGCCCCACAAAGTGTAATAACACTTGGAGCCCAATCCTATGCATGTCTACTCAGAAGTATGTCCCATTATAATCAATGGAGCTTACTCCCCAGTAAGTGTGGATAGGATTGCAGCCTTACTCCCAGGCAGGGCCGGTCCATTCATGAGGTCAACTGATCCGGTTGCCTTAGGCAGCAGATTGGTGGAGGGCACCCATCTCTGTCCACCTACTTTCCTCCACTGCTCCTCCTCCTTCCACGGCCTAGACTAGAAAAGGAAGCACAGGGCAGAGAGGAAGAGAAAATATGGAGAGAGAAGAGCACTGAGCTAGAATATTGCAAAGGGCGGAGCAGAGGCTGGGACATCATCAGGTAAGCAGGGCAGCAATTGGCATACTGCCTCAGGTGTCAGGTCTTGGGCTGGCACTGTTCCCAGGTAAATGTGTACAGGATTGCAACCTAAGATTATGCTCTTTGATACTATCCGTGTGTGTGTTGTATTATGTCCATTATGAACGGTTTACCTTTAGGAGGCCAAACTGCAACACTAGTACTTTTCTTGACTCTGACCTGTTCTCCAACAGATCAATCCCAACAGGAAACCTCAGATGCAGATCCGATTACCACTACCCAAAAACTGTTGAAACCACTTCCTCAAAAGCAATTTCGTTGCAAGCGGATTAAGTCAGTTGTACCATTTTCTGAAAGTAGTATAATCACGGGCTGTTACCTTTTAAAAACAGAGCTTTCACAAGTCTCAAGACAATTCCGGCATGTGTAAACTAACCCAAACAAGCAAGGAGTTCCTTTAGGATAACCACCGTCTTAACAATTCCCCTACTCTGGAGCAAAATAATGACAGCATTCATCTTTCCCTTTTCAACGTAGCAAAGCATGGAAGTGCAGCTTGGAGAGAATGGAAAGGAGTGTCTTTCCCGACAACTCCAGTGTTTTTCCCTTGGGACACACACTGGGAAAGGTCTCCTCCTCTCCTCCCCTCACTGACACACAAACCTCCCAGCTGAGCTTCTGTTGCAATGGCCTGTGGAGAAAGAAGTACAGCTCCAAAGCCCTGCAGCATCATGAATTTGGAAGAGGCATGCAATACAAATTTGCAGTATGGATATTGCTAAACATCGGTTGCTACTAGCGACAGGGCAACAAGAAGACTTGCTATTGGATGGGCTGCTTGTTTTTATATCCGTTGCATCTTCCGCTACTAAAAGTTATATAGTCCCAGCTGCAGAACTGGCACACTGGTCAATGAACTGGCCCAATATTATCAATTCCCTGCCTATAATTTGATTGGGACCAAATCCTGTCAAAATATTCCATGAATGCTTCTGTGTTGATGAAAATATCAGTCTCTGGTGGTACATACATTTTAGCCTGAAGTTCTTCCTAGAAATATATTTCTGATATGATACAGGGCAAATCTCTGGACAACTACCACCTCCAAAGACATGTGGGGAAGTCGCTTGCTTGCAAGTGCTACCACAGCGAAACCTTTAGGACACCAGACGCAGAAAGGAATTACTCCCAACGCAAGCTACTGTATATCTGCCAAATTGCCCCATCCTCAGTATGATCTGCTTATGAAACTTGCTATAGCATCTCCCATGAGCTCTCATGTTGCAAGTTCTTCTGCTCGTGCCAGTAAATTGCTTGCACAAAAAGCTATTTATGCAAGTAAACCTGTAGATCTAACATCTGTTGTTGTTGTTCAGTCGTTAAGTCGTGTCCGACCCTTCGTGATCCCATGAACCACATCCCGCCAGGCCTTCCTGCCCTCCACTATCTTCCTGAGTTTGCTCATTTTCATGTTCGTTGCATCGGTGAGCAGCCGTAAATGGAGATTAGAGCAGGTCTGCACAGCTTGTGGCCCACTGCGTCAAAAGTAACTCACGTGTCATGCAGGCAGCATACAGTACTAAGCTGCACTATCTGCCTGCGACTGCAAAACAGGAAAGCCACTAAGTACAATCATCCCCTGTATCCGCAAGTCCCATATCAGTGGTTTCAGTTATCCACGGTTCTCAAATTCCCCCCATCACACTCCCCCGTTCACCAGCACCTGGAAGTTATAATACATCCTGAAGCTATTCGCAGCAGCCATTTTGAAAGTATTTGCTGTATCTGGGGCCATTCGCTGCATCCGCAGCCATTCTGAAGCTGGTCAATTACACCAGTAGCGCCCCAGAATGCCATTCTGAAGCTATCCACAGCCATTCTGAAGCTATCCGCAGTCATTCTGAAGTTGGTGAATTACACTAGTAGCGCCCCAGAATGCCTTGTGGCACCACAGTAAGTAGGTTGCTAATAGGGTTTGCTACTATCTGCGGTTTCAGGTAACTGCAGTAACAATAAGAACATATCTCTCATGGATACAGGGGGGCGCCTGTATATCACAGGTCACAATATACAGCTGGTGGGTCACTAGTTGTACAGGCCTGATTATTAGGCTACATAATCTGGAACTGCCATCTGCAGAGGCAGTTTGGACACCAAATACCAGTTACTGGGGAGCAACATTAGAAGGCAGCTATTTCCTGCTGGTGGGCCACTGCAGGAAGCAAAAGGGCTTGATCCAGCAGGGTCCTTCCTATGTTTATATTATTTTCACACAGAATATAATTGTACACAGGCGGCATTCCAGATGCTAAATATTTTATTCAAATCAGTGCCATTATTATTATTATTATCATCATCATCATCATCATCATCGCATGCACATCAAACGCTACAACTTGTACAAATTTAAATTAAAAAGAATAAACCCTGCCCACAGGCTCACAAGCTAAAACAATTAAAGGTTATTCTGAAACTGGGAGGCACTATCATGCCTAAGCACAAAAACTGTGTGTGTGTGTGGGGGGGGGGGAAACGACAAGATAGTTTGGCACGGCTGTGGGAAAAGGGATGGAACTTTCCTTACAGAGTTCTCCTTTCACACAGGGTAGTCTAAAAGTGACTTGCCTTGGGCTTTATTTTGGGATGCTTGCTTACTCTATGCCTTCTCACTCTCCTCACTCACTTTTATTTGGATGACGATGCCACAAATGTCTAGACCTTCCGTGCGATCACATTTCCTAGGGCTAGTTTGGGCGTGCATGGTTTTTGATTTTTCCTCAAGACCACAGAGTAAAACCTATTTAAAGCCCTGGGCTAACATTCCTGCCCTTCCAAAATTACATCAATATCCATTGCACAAAAGAACAGCTGCTTAGACCAAGCTGGTAACGGAGAAAGAATACGCAACTATTTATAGATATTTGCCACAATCTTCCACTCAGTTACACACGTTTTAAGGTCATTGTCTACAATTTATTCAAAGGATTTGTCCACTGCCCTTCCCCTCATCAGCGAGACAAAGATAACTGAGATAACTATCCTTCAATTTTCTCTTTAGGACATACAAGTTTTTTTTTTTAGAGTGGAGGCAGCCATCCCGTTGCTTGGTAAACAGATATACATTTTGTTCTGACTGAGGCAAACTCTTTCTCCAAAAGGTTGTGCCAGATTTCATCATGAAGGAACATTTATTTTGGCCTCTTGAATAACACATTTTTACATGACTTAACACACATATACAGCAACCTCTAGTCTAGAACAATTTTGCCACGTTTTAAAAATTAAAGTAGTCTATTTTAGAAAAAGAAAAGTGACTAGACAGTATAGGCAAACATAATGTCACTCTTCACAATATTTTAAAAGGCAGGCAGACACTGGAAGAGTAGCAAGACTAACTGCATTTGATTAGTTGGTACACACGTTGGCATTTCCAACAAACTTTGGTACCATTAGTCTATGCTATTTCAAACTTCAAAAGGGCCCCAGAAGATGTGGAAAAGGTAAATATTTGTAGATACTATTTGTTCTTAGGACAAGCCAACAGGTGCTCTCCAAAAATAATTTAAAAAAACAAAGCTCAAAGTACAACCTCTATCTAGAAAGTGTGTCTCCATTACTTGATTCCAGAAGAACAATTGCGTTCGTCTGTTGCTAACAGCCGGAGAACATTATTGTCTCATTTTTTAAAAAAAGAAATGACACACAATGTAACAATATCTAATTATACTGGACCCTGGTATATGTAAAATCATACAAAATGTTTCAGATATGTATAACCTCAGTTTTACATGGTCTATTTTTTGTAGTTACTAGAATTCCTCTGGATCACAGATATTTACAAAGCAAGATAAATACAGTGGGCCCTCCTTATACAGGTAGGGAACCCATTAGAGGCGGTGGCAGTGCCACTGTACCTTATTGAAGAGCTGCGCAGGCCCGCCGCCCACTCCTTCCCTCCGACGCCACATTGTAATAGTGTAAAATGCCTGTTAGAAGAAAAAAAGCAACCAGAAGCAACTTCCAGTTGTGCACGCAACCTACTGCATATCTGTTGCACTTTGTCCTCCACAGCCCCCAGGTCTCCCCAACCCCCAGGTCTTCTTTATTCTCTGCTCAGCTATGTGATTGTAAGAGACAATAACTGAAGTGAGTAAAGAAGCAGAAAAGAAAGCCAAAAGACTATTCACTTCTCCATAAAAGTGCAGATTTACAAAAAGCAAGGAACTGACCCAGTTAGTACAGATTGGATAGCATAGGAGAACTAGGGCTGGTTCACACATGCAAGTTCATCCCTTGATGACATGAGAATGATGTGATCATCTGCATATTCAGCAGCATGCATGAAGGAGCCACTGCAGGTCAAACACCACAGCCAGAAGCTTTTAATAGCTGCTCACACACACTGTGCTTTTCAGTGGAATCTGTCCCAATGTCCAGCCGTGGAGCCACCAAGTCAAATGCTGAGGTGCAAATTAGGTGCATGTGCAAATTATTCATTTTAAAATGAAATTAATGCAGATCAGAGAATCATCCCATCTTAACGGAGATCAGAGAATCATCACTCCCCATCTTAAGAGTGGGGAAGAGGTCTCCTTTTTTTGCATTTTAACCATCTCTTTTATGTGAACAAAAGACTTGACAGACCATGATGAGAGTTTAATTAATCTGTATTAAATTACTTTGGGAACGCCTCCTAGGATAAATTGCTCTGTGATCCATGATGTTACTCTTCTGACTGACTGCTTCAGTGCAATGGCCTTTTGTGCATTTGTCTGTTTTGATAATAAAATCCCTATCCAACATGTGCTTCAGATGAAGATAGCACTGTACCAAAGTTTTCCATACTGGCAAATGTCAGGATCAAGGCCCTGTTGTTTTATCGTTTAGCAACAGCCAACTAAAAAACCCAGACATATTGGATTTTAACTTCACAAAGGAACAGGATGTTAGTTTCCAAAACCTGCTCTTCAAACACACTCGACAAACATGCTAAGCTGCCAGAGTAGCCCCCTAGTCATCTGTTACATAATCAGTTCCTAGATAAAATAAATGGTTTGGCTTTTTGGTCCCCAGAGGTTTGCTGTATACAGGTTGATCCATATTTTTTTTTCCTATGACGAGGAACCAAACTACATATGACACTAGTTGCATCATTAGCCCTACCGCGTTTGCTTTTTCTTAGGGAATTAGCATGCAGGCGAACAATCTGGACTGGGATTGTAACAGGGGTTAGGAGAAGTTTTACCCACCCACCCCAGCTGTGATCCCAATCCAGTTTGTGTCCTCCACATGATCTGTTTACACAAAAAAAGAAGCTTTCGGATCAACAGAAATGGTTTTTCTTGTGTAAATAGCACAGATGAGGAGACATCTTCAGGATCAGGAATCACAGTCTTGATCCAGACTGCACTTCCAGACAAGTTATGTACAAGAAAAAGCAAGCAGGCAAGGGATAATGATGCGACTAATGTCATACTGTATGTAGCTTGACCCCCAGAATGTTTCAACTTGGAATCATTTCAGAAACCAGGCTGATTCAAATAACTTCATCACAGTCAACTCTTAGATGTACGACTCCACAGTTACAAAGCACATGTAGACAGATATTACTTACAAAATCCAAAAAGTGTGGTATATCTCTCTATTTCCTCCAGCTTTGGAAGTCAGACAACATTTCTATGTACGATTTGAGGTTTTCACGACTAGTGTAGATTACTGAGTTAAACACTTCCATATTCCGGGAAATACGTTGTTTAAGAGAGGTGACATGTTTATTAAAACATTAAAAACAATTGATGTTTCGCCACATAAGTACTTGTGGCTTCATCAGAATAACAAGAGCAAACAGCTGTTACAAGCGTCTGTAAAGACAAATATTTTGTAAATACAAATATTTTTACAATTTGGTTGAACACATATATGCTTCACAAATACGGGGTTTGACGCCATGTAGTTTGCTCGAAATTCTCCAATAGTTTTCAAACGCGCCGCGGTTTTCCACCAGGCAGTCGCATGCGCGGTAAAAATGTATCAAAAGTATCCGAGGATCACACTTGCCCAACGTTTCGTTCTATCCTTAGAACATCTTCCAGGGGTTATGGAACAATCACGTAGATTGTAGGTGAAGTGTAGGTGAAGACTTCACCTACAATCTACGTGATTGTTCCATAACCCCTGGAAGATGTTCTAAGGATAGAACGAAACGTTGGGCAAGTGTGATCCTCGGATACTTTTGATACATTTTTACCGCGCATGCGACTGCCTGGTGGAAAACCGCGGCGCGTTTGAAAACTATTGGAGAATTTCGAGCAAACTACATGGCGTCAAACCCCGTATTTGTGAAGCATCTATGTGTACTAGCGGGCCATGAAAGCTACCACAAGAAAAATTTGGTTGAAGTTTGGAAGGGCTGCAAGAGGGCCAGTTACAATGGCTTCTTGGATGACCAGTTGGCTACCCAAGATCTACTGAGACCATAACTGTGAAATGCTTGAACACTGCACTTTATATAAAAAATGCTAAGTGATTAATTTGGAGCATTGGTTAATGCACCAATTTAACTAACTTTACCAAATTACTACCACTGGGAATATATTTTTCCAATATTCAGAAAGGTGTCATGTCAGCATTTTCACGCATTATGTTAAACACAATATATAGTCTCCATTAGATACTAACACAATACTGTTGACTGCATTCTTCCTCCTGGTGTTGCTTCATGGATCATTAATTCTTACAAACACACCACGGGAGAGCAATCTTGCATTCCACCATCATGTCAGCAGCATACAAATTACTCCAGTCAATCATTTTGCCAATAGCAGGACTACAGCCCTCGGTTCCAATTAATAAGCTTGAGCTAGCATAGTCCATAAAACCTGGGGTCAAATCTTACTCCAGATATTTTTATAGACAGACATCTTAAGACTCAAGGATTTAAAATCACATCAGTACTAAGTTATGTATTTAAAGTTATAGCCTCATCCATCTTGAATGCTCAAAGAAGGAAAACATACAGTAGACATCTGATAATCTGGTGCTTTTCAGACCTAGGTGGCGCCAGATGATCGGACATGCAGGACTATCAGGAAGTGCAGGACTATCAGGAAGTGCTATAAAGGGGCAGCGCTGAGAGGGTTAAAAGGAGACCGCTGTGCAATCGCAAGGCTGGGGCAGCCCTTAGAGGTGAGCAAGGACAGCTCCTCTCGCCCCTCCTAGCACCACGTCGCACCACTTATGTCTCTCCGGGGCCACAGCAGCTCAGACCAATCGCCAAGCACCGGCTGCCTGGACCTTTTTCTGAAGGTTTTATACAGTACAGATGGGCCCTCTTATCCGCTGGGGATATGTTCCAGGCCCCTCCGTGGATACTTGAAACCATGGATAAGAGCGAACACCCCCTCCATGGTTTCCTGAGGGGCCCCCCACCCTGCCTTCCCTGCAGGCAGGCATGCTTGCCCCCCCCCGCTCTTATTTTTCTTTCAGCAAGCTTTGTTTCTTCCTTAAAACAAACAGAGAAGCAGCCTCCATTGCAGGCAAGTAGAACGAGACTAAGTCCTAGAGAGGCTCTGCAAGGTTTTTATTAACCTTGCAGAGCCTCTCTAGTACTTAGTCTCGTTCTACCTGCCTGTAATAAGCAGCCAGAGGCTGCTTCTCCTGTTTCTTTAAGGAAGAAACGAAGCTTACTGGGAAAAAAGTAAAAGCCTGGGAGGGTCCCCACGATCCATGGATAACTGAAACCGTGGATAGCGAATCAGTGGATATGGGGGCCCACCTGTACTTTTAACTTGAAAAGTACCTTACCATCTTTATTATGTTTTCCTTCCTAATTATCTTATAAGATAGGCCATGGGTCTTATAAAAGAGCACAGATAAACAAAGTGGGGTACACTGTTCTGATGGTAATTTGAAATCCATTTTGATGTTGGACTATCAGGAGTGCTGTACGGCATGTGCAGCTATGTGGGTGCTGGACTATTGGAGTTTTACTGTAATTTCAAGTATAAATATTTAAACAGTCTTCACAACTTGTGTCTCGCCAATGACAACTTACCAGTAATGTACAGTAGCCTAACAGCTGCCAGATAAATTTCCCATGTTAAACTTCCTACCCAGGATTGCAAACAGGTGAACTGGGGCAGAGCACAGGGGAGGGGAGTGTAGCTCAGGGGTAGAACTCATACTTTACAAGCAGAAGATCTCCTGTTCTATCTCTTGACATCCAGGTAGGGCTTCGAGAGACCCGTCTGCAACCCTGGAGAGCAGCTGTCAGTCAGTGTGGTGGGCAATACTGGGCTAAACGGATCAATGGTTTGATTCAGGAGAAAACAGCTTCATATTGCTGTTAAGCGCCGGGAGGCACAAAAGCGATAATGTGCCAACCAGTTTCTGACATGTTTTGAATATACAGGTTTTTGGCTTGGAGACAGCAGCTTCTCCAAGATCAGCAAACTGTATCCAAATGCTATTTTCACACCCTCCTTCAACTGTTGAAAGGTATCTACTTTCAAGTCACTTACATCAGGCCAACAATTCAGACTGAACTGCTCTTTGCATATCTTCATTGCCAATTCCCCCTAAGGAAGAACTGTCTGTTGAGAACACTTTGGGAATCATCTTGGCATGAAAGTTGGGTTTTGCACCTAGGGTTCCCAAACCTTTCTCGGCGCCTTTCCGGCACCACTCTCCTGAGTACCACCAGAAGTGACTGGACTGGATATGACATCATCACCAGTTACGTCTGGGTTTCAGGTTTTTAGATACCAGAAAATGCAGGTAGGAGGCTCTGGGCAGGTGGGAGGGCCCTTCTCAGCGTTCCTGAGAGGCTTGGCCAAAGACAGGAGCTTACTGGGAGCAAAAACGCACCACCAAAAGCATCACGTTGGAGTGGGGTTCCAGTGGTCCAGCAGTCCAAGTACCACCAGCAGTCGGCCCAAGTACCACTGGTGGTACTAGTACCACAGGTTGGGAACCCCTGATCTAGAAAATTCATTTTTTTAGCATCTTTTCATTGTAAACAAGATGGGCAACTGGTTGAGGAACACAAATTCTTGGGGGAAGCTCAATTCTCCAAACAGTAGTCTGGAGGTGAAAGCTGACTCTCAAACAGACCAACTTCAAAGTGGATCAGGCTCCAATTGGAGCCATCTAGCAATAAGAGTTTCACAGAGGATGGACATAAATTCAGACCCACCCTTACATAGAAATAGGTACATTTACATGTTAGACAAAAATCCCGGAGTTGAGATGCAACTTTACAATATGAGTTCTGTCTCTTAAACAGCTTGAAAACACTCTCCCCCCCTTCTTTATGTGTAAAAATCGTGGCAAACGTTTTACCATTTCTTTATTTGCTAGAGCTGCCAGAGGCCAGATAAATTCTATGGGGTTGGACATCTAGCCCTTATGCTATGAGCAGACCGCCAACTCTTTTTGTATTAAGCATGCTATACAAGTTATTAAGTATAAAAATAACAGTAGAAGAATTCAGTGACTCTGGCAGGTAGTTCCCCAATGAGGTTAAAGAATGAATTAGAGTGCCTAAGGGAAAGATTTGTCACTGGTTAAAACCTAGACCTGAAACAAGTTTTTGCAAATACTCACAACCACAGCTAAGCAGATTCCCGGCAATGCAATCTGAATTCACCACAATAACTTTTTCACAGTTTAATGTCCTTGAAATTGTATTTTGCCCAACTTAGGGGGTGAACTAAGCAACGCAACAATCAAAAGGTTGGGGCACCTTCTATATAAAAGGAAAACAACTCAGTCTCTTTTTGTTAGGGGGAAAAAGAAACAACTAAGGGAACAGTATAGACTAGAAGTTTATAACAATATCAGTCACATAAAGAGAGTAAACAGAAGGAACATAAGAAGAGTTTTGCCGGACCAGACCAGGATCCATCTAGTTCAGCCACTGTTTCCCACAATCTGAAGCCTCTAGGAAGCCCAGAGGCAGAGCACAAAGGTACCAGTCCTCTCCCACGGTTGCTCACCAGCAATTGGTATTCAGTGGTATACTACCCGTGAACATGGAGGGTCGATTGAGCCACCATGACTAACAGCCAGTAACAGACCTCTCCTCCCTGTATTTATCTAAACTGCTTTTAATGGCATCCCAGCTAGATGCTATAACGGAGGGACCTGCCTTCTATTTAGTCATGCGGTTCATCAAGTTCAGTGTTGCCTACACTTACAGGTGGCAGCTCTCCAGTTTCAGGCTGTACCTCACCTGCTTTACCTGGAGATGCCAGGAGCAAACGTCTGCATGCCAAGCACGTGCTCTATCACTGAGCTATGGCCCCGCCTCCAGGTATCCCCCCCCCACAACTTTCCAGGATTTTGTCTTCCTCTCTCACAATGCTAGACTTGGGCAACAACCTAACTGACTGGCAGTAGTTTAAGGTTGACGAAAGGAAGTACAGTGGACCCTTGCTATCCATTCTGTACCACCACCACCACCACCCTGCGGATAGCGGGGATCTGCGGATGCTGGAATTCAGCACCCAATGGCCCATTTACTTACTACGGAGGCCTCTGGAGGCCCATTCCACATCGGTCTGCAGAGGCCTTCGCGGGTTTCTGTAAGCCACTGGAAGTCACTTTAAATTGCGTCGGAGAGACTTTTACAGAGGCCTGCAAAGGCCTCTGCAGGCCAATGTGGAACGGGACTCCAGAGGCCTTCGCAGTACGTAAATGGGCCATTCGGTGCTGGACTCCGGCACCCCATTATTCATGGGCTGTTTCCGTGAATACTGGGATCCGTGAAAGCAGAACCGGCGAATAATGAGGCCCCACTGTACTTCTGTACACAATGCAGAATTAAATTATGGAATTCACTGCAGGATGGCAATAGCTAATGGCCAAGATAAATGTAAAGAACAAACACATTCCTGGGGGATAAGTCAAACTATAGCGGTTAGCCAAAATAAACTCAAGGAAACCTCCTCTGACTATCAGGGATAGATAACCTGGCACAGTCACCATCTTCACACCTGACTTGTGAATTAACTGGCTGTTGATGGAAAAGTACGGTAGACTCGATGACTCTTGAACTGATCCAGCAAGTCCACTGTCAAGTTAGCTTAAGTCAAGTCTGCAATCCCATGGAGCATGGCCTGCACTCAATTCCCATTCATTTCAATAGCATACACATCCATCACTCATTGCATGCCAGCACTAAAGCCAAGTAATGGACTGAATTATATAGCACTTAGGATGGTTCAGCAGCTATGGAACGAAACTGGAAGAGTGTTCTGGAAGCACCAAGAGGAGGACTTTCGTAGCTCTCCTTGGAAGGAGAAAATCAGTTTTTACCTTGCAATTGTGCTGAAAGGGACTCTTGGTGTTGCTGATACTTGAGGGCCACAGCCTCAGCCTTCCTCAGCTGGCTCTGTACCTCATAGTAGAGCATCGCCCCATAGATGAACCCAAACACCACGGTAAGAAGTAAGAGGGATTGCAGGATCCGCTTCTGTTTTCGGGAACACATCCCGTTGCCCATAGTCCCTTCCTTTGGGGATCTAGGTGCCCTCCCACCTCAAGTCTTCACGTCACTTTTCGGAGCACTTCAGCCTCCTGCAGTGTCTGCAGCCATAAACCCAGGTGCCGGTTTTAACCTGCTACAACCTGGCAGCACCACACTAAGCTGTTCCAGGCATCAAAGGTCATGCTGCAGCCAAGGTGGAGAGGACTGCACAGGTGACTTTGAAGAAGGTTTGGGGTGTTTCCCCCCACTGGAACCGGGTGTTTAGGGCAAGGGGGCTCAAGAGGAGTTCCACTTCCCAAAGCCCTTGCCCCCTGGATGGGGCCAATTCACCTTTCCACGGAACTTAAGGACGAAGTCTCTCTAGCTTGGATAAAAGATGCAACTCAGAAGAAGGGGGGGGGGCATCCCCGGTCTGGTCCACGCTGCTTGAGAAGTACTTCGCGGAGTTCTCTGTGCAGAAGATTCTCAAGGTTATTTCCCCAAGATCTCTCCACGTCTGCTCTTCTTCTGCGCAAGCAGTCCGGCGGAGCTCGCTCGCGTTCTCGCTCTCCCGCTTGCAGAACAGCTCCAGGCCCGGGAGAGGGGGCGAGGCAGCGTCTTCTCTCAAGCGCTCTCCTGCTTTCGACCGGAGAAACAGCCGATCCCTCCAGGATCCGTTCTCCAAAGTCAGGCTTCCCTTTGCAGATCTCCCCACTTCAAGCCGGCTAAAGTTACTCTTTTTGGGTGGCTGCTGCTCTGGCGAAAGTGATGAGAAGCGCCTGCCTCCCTCTCCCTGCCTTGCCTTGGCCACCTTCCAGCCCTCCACTTACGTGTCACCTCCACTCCGGGGCTGCTTTTTCCAGCGGGATCCCCGAAGGAAGTCCCGCTCCGGCCGCTACCTCATTGGGCACATCCTTTAGATTCTCCCCTCCCCTCAGGGAGGCAGCCCTCGCGCACATTGGCCGCTCGCCGTGTCCATCTGGGCCGCGAAGAGCAGCGCTCTCCAACGCGCTCCCCGCCCCTCGTTCTTCCCGGCCTGGAGCGCGCGGGACAGTTGAGGAAGTGGGCGGAACTGGGGGGGGGGGGAGGCTCTGGCGAGGCTGCTGTCCTGTCTAGCTTTGCAGTCCGTCCGCATCCTTCTTGTGTGCATCACAGTCTGGGTATACACAGTGCTGCGCTGAAAAGGCAGCGCGCGTACAGTCTTGGTCATCCCTCCCTTCCCTGCAGAAGAAGTATACTTCAGCACAATTCAGATATAATAAAGCTTAGCCTTTATAGCAGGGGACAGGGGTGGTGGCCCAACTTGCTTAACTTAAGAGCCACATACTTCACATGTTTGAAGAGCCAAAGAGAGATGTTTGAGAGCTGCAATATTTAAGAAGCATTAACATTCTTAAATATATTTACTCACCATGAGCATTAAACTTAAGCTTTATTCCAGTGGACACTCGGTTTATACCTGGTAAATAATTATGAAGCTTGAAAATGTCTTATTTACCTTTTATATTAATTGTGGACTTGTGGTGCAAAAAAGAGCTCAGCCAACGTATTTCCAAGAGCCATTTAATCATTTGATTTTGTCTGTAAACCGCTTTGTGAACTTTTTGTTGACAAGCGGTATATAAATACTTTTAATAATAATAATATTTTATTATTATTATTATTATTATTATTATTATTATTATTATTATTATACGACAAAGCCGCAGTTTGGCCACCCCTGCTTTATAGAGTGCTTTTTAGGGCTGCTGTCTCCCAATTAAAATAACATTGGTCGATTAATCACAGGAGTTTGGATCGGTTAATCATATCTGTGACTGCATGATGAGTAAAACGATAGTTTTCAAGGGGGGCATATACAATTTTTTGACTATGCAATGGAACTGGGTGGCACTCTCATTCTGTTTTTGGGGAGAACTGTCCCCTTGCAAAGTGCTCATCTGTTTGCAACAAAACCTATAAGGAGTCTTGCAGCATCTTAAAGCCTATCCCATTTATTGTAGCATAAGCCTTCATGGAGTTCAGATACCCTTAAGCCCCAATCCTAACCAATTTTCCAGCGCTGATGAATGCAGCCCTGCCAATGAAGCATGGACTGCATTTGGGGAGGGGGGCAGCCACGGAGGCCTCCTCAGGATAAGAGAATGTTTGTTTCCTCCTTGCCTCTAGGCTGCATTGTACCATCGGTACTGGAAAGTTGGTTAGGATTGGGCTGAAAGTTTTGTCCTCAGGTAGGCAGTAATTCCATCATTACAACCTGGTTGGTTTAGGAATTGTGGGGATTGTCAATGAATGGGTCCCTTCGGGGAGAAAGGCGGGATATAAATACTGTAAATAAATAAAAATAAGCTCAAATGAACTAATGAAGGTGGTATGGGGTCATATTTATTTCTATGGTATTTATATACTGCCTTTTCTTTACAGACTCAAGGCGGTTTACATAGACAGGCAATCCTAAACCCCATTTTTTTCAAATGGGTTTTTTTTTACAAGTATTGTTCTACTGATTTGTGTGTACGGATTAGTTTGTGGTCTATGGCAGTGGTTCTCAAACGTTTTAGCACCGGGACCCACTTTTTAAAATGACACTCTATCGGGACCCACCTAGCTTTACGAGCTGCTCAAACATTTATCTCCCTATATTTACACAAGCTTGCAAACTGCAGGATTTCAGTTGTTTGCAGGGTAATTAGCAGCTATCTGGCAAATTGCAAAGGTCAGCTCTTTGAAGAGCAATTAGCAGCTATCTGATTTTCGAATAGCCTCAGGGCTTGTGGCAATTACTTATCTGATCTTTCCATCACCTGGGACCCACCGGAATTCAGGTCGCGACCCACCAAGTGGGTCCCAACCCACAGTTTGAGAAACGCTGGTCTATGGTATTGTTTGTTTGTTATTTATTATTTTATGTATGTTTGTTCTTTTGCCAATAAAGGTTGCATTCATTCATTCAAATATTGTTCTATGTATGAGAACATAGAACCCTCAATTCTGGTAATATTTTGCTCAGAATTAAGAAAGTGTGATTAAAGTTTCAAAGGTTATATGATAAAATACAACATCATCCAATGCCTGCCTGATATTGACCTAAGCTGCAGAGGGAGCTAATAACTGCAACCTACCCCAATGCCAACAGCCAAAGTACCAGCAAGATGTGTGTTTGGCCAACAGTACCAGTGGGTTGGATTGAGCAATGGTTGCCAAGAGCAATGGTTGCCAAGAGACAGCAAACACTCCCTGCTCTTAGCTGTTGCAAAAGGAAGAGATGGTTAAGCAACAGAGTTTATATAGCAAAGTGCATTTGATTATACTGAAGGGTCAGTATCGGAGGGGGCTAGAGACATGAGACAGATATGTGCCATCAATGCATTGTGGCATGGGATTCTTTCGCATCCATTGCTTATTCTGCCCATACACAAACACCCAGGTGGAACTTCCACTCCTCCACCACCCCAACAGGGGGAACAAAGACAATGAACCTTTGAAACCCAGTTGAAAAAGGAGTGGGCTCCTGCCTTCCAGGTAACATGTGGCTGACCAGTGCCAGAAAAAGAATGCTGGACCAGACAAAATTGTGATCTGATACAGCAGGGCTGTTCTGATATTTTTTTAGGAATGAGCTATGGATAAATCCACATATTACAAACTTGATCAATGATTGGCTTTCCTTGTCAAAAAAGTCAGGGGCTGGGACATCTAAAATGCAATCTCATAGAGATGTGTACACACCTGCAACCACCTGCCTTTTGTGCAGAGCTGAATGCTTCCCTAGGCTAATGTGTACACAAAAGCCTATGCAAATATATACTGTATAAAGTTTGGTTAGCCTTTGTACAACCTATTTACAGATTCCTGGAGCTGAAGATTTGCCATGCTCACATGCCTTGCTTTGAAACCTGAAATCCATATGTGAAATCCAGTGTAAACATAAGTGCATACTTTAAGGTAAAGGTATCCCCTAACAATTAAGTCCAGTCGTGTCCGACTCTAGGGTGTGGTGCTCATCCCCATTTCAAAGCCAAGAGCCAGCGTTGTCCGAAGACGCCTCCGTGGTCATGTGGCCGGCATGACTCTCCTTGCCGCAGCACGTAGCATGCAGCTGGAACACGGAGCGCTGTTTACCTTCCCGCAAGCAGTACATATTTATCTACTCACATTAACATGCTTTGGAACTGCTAGGTTGGCAGGAGCTGGCCAAGCAACGAGCGCTCACCCCGTCGCGGGAATCGAACTGCCGACCTTTCGATCGACAGCTTATGGTTCAGCGGTTTGACCCGCTGCGCCACCCGCTGGCCTAAGTGCATACTTTACTTGCTCACATATGAGAATCCTGACAAAAGAAAGCACTTCTTCACATGTAACATATCATAAAACATGGAATGTGCTATCACAAAAGAGGGTGATAGTTAATAACTTTTTCAAACAGACAAATGTGTAGCTCAAAGGAGCCTCCATCTTCTTAGGCAGTATGCCCCTGAATACACACAGGGACAAACAGCAAGGAGATGGGCCATCTCCATCTGGCCTGCATGTGGGCTTCTAGAGACATCTGGCTGGCCACTGCTGGAGACAGCATACTAGCCCAGATGAGTCTTTGGTCTGATCTAGCAAGGTAAGAGTCATGTTCTTATTTGTGTTTTGCACCTGTTCAAAGGAATCTTCTTAAAGGTGTGCATGCCCATTCCAGTTGTAGTCAGGGATTCTCTACCCAGGGCCATGAGAGGGGGGTAAAGGGGGTAAATTGTACCCAGACCCAGGGTCAAAAAGGGGGCCCAGGAGCCAAAGGAGGGGGCCCAGAAATTTCCTGGGATCTCAGTTGGCCTCATGGAGAGTGAAAGATGGAGACTGGGCTAACCAGGAGGCCAGGTCTACCAGGCAGGTAGACTTGGGCACCACATCGGGAAGCCTGGTAGACCTGGGCTCCAGATACTTTTCTGGTTGTTGCTACCCTCCTCTTGCTCTGTTTTGCCCCTTTGAGAAGGGGCCCAAAATAAACGTTGTACCCCCTGATAAAAATTCCTCTCAGAGGCCCTGTCTCTACCATTTGGTAGCACCCCTAAATGTACATTTAGCATAGAAAAATTCTCTCCTTTCATTTCCAGAAAAAAAATACACATAGAAACTTTGTAATCTTGTACTGCATCAAACTTGCCAGTTACACAGAACACTTTATTGGGCAGAGAAGGAATATACCTAATCTTCAGCTATAGAGAAAACAAGGCCAATTACTAATGCAAATATTGTTGTCACTTCTAGCACTTCTGGTACTGTCTTAGTACTGTATAGCGATGAATAACACGAACTGTGAGCTTGGCAACCCCCTGTCCAATTTGTAATGAAGCCACAATGCCTTTCGGTAAACCTCTCAGCTCTAGCCTCTTTCCCTCCTGCCTCCTGTAAAATGGGCAGAATAATTCTGGCTTGCTTTGAAAACCGGGTCTATGTGAGTTACTAAGCTAATATATTGTTGTTGTTGTTCAGTCGTTAAGTCGTGTCCGACCCTTCGTGATCCCATGAACCATATCCCGCCAGGCCTTCCTGTCCTCCACTATCTTCCTGAGTTCGCTCATTTTCATGTTCGTTGCATCAGTGATGCTGTCTAACTATCTCATCCTTTGCCTTCCCCTTCTCCTTTTGCCTTCAATTTTTCCCAGCATCAGAGTCTTCTCCAGAGAGTCCTCTCTTCGCATTAGGTGGCCAAAATATTTGAGCTTCAGCCTTAGTACCTGTCCTTCCAGGGAGCAGTCAGGGTTGATTTCATTTAGAATTGACTGATTTGATCTCCTAGCAGTCCAAGGGACTCTCAGGAGTCTTCTCCAGCACCACAGTTCAAAAGCATCTATTCTTCGGCGCTCAGCCTTCCTTATGGTCCAACTCTCGCAACCATACATTGCTACTGGGAACACCATCACCCTGACTATACGAACTTTTGTTGGCATGGTGATATCTCTGCTTTTTATTATGCTATCTAAATTTGCCATAGCTTTCCTTCCAAGGAGTAAGCGTCTTTTAATTTCATGGCTGCTGTCTCCGTCTGCAGTGATCTTGGAACCCAAAAAAGTAAAATCTGTTACTGCTTCCATTTCTGCCCCTTCTATTTGCCAGGAATTGATGGGACCAGATGCCATGATCTTAGTTTTATTAATGTTGAGTTTCAAGCCAACTTTTGCACTCTCCTCTTTCACTCTCATCAAGAGGCTCTTTAGTTCTTCTTCACTTTCTGCCATTAGGGTGGTATCGTCTGCATATCTGAGGTTGTTGATATTTCTCCCGGCAATCTTGATTCCGGCTTGCGATTCATTCAGCCCTGCATTTCCCATAATGTACTCTGCATATAAGTTAAATAAGCAGGGTGACAATATACAGCCAGCGTGGTCATCAGGAACATTCAGATCTTTCTTGTATAGTTCTTCTGTGTATTCTTGCCATCTCTTCTTAATCTCTTCTGCTTCTGTCAGGTCCCTGCCTTTTTTGTCCTTTATCATGCCCATCTTTGCACAAAACGTTCCCTTGATATCTCCAATTTTCTTGAAGAGATCTCTAGTCCTCCCCATTCTGTTGTTTTCCTTGATTTCCTTGCATTGTTCATTTAAGAAGGCCTTCTTATCTCTCCTTGCTGTTCTCTGGAAATCTGCATTCAGTTGTTTATATCTTTCCTTTTCACCTTTGCTTTTCGCATTCCTTCTTTCCACAGCTATTTGTAAAGCCTCATCTGACAGCCACTTTGCTTTCTTGCATTTCTTTTTCTTTGGGATGGTTTTAGTTGCTGCCTCCTGTACAATGTTACGAACTTCCGTCCATAGTTCTTCAGGCACTCTGTCTACCAGGTCTAATGCCCTAAATCTATTCTTCACCTCCACTGTATACTCATAAGGGATATGGTTTAGGTCATATCTGACTGGTCTAGTGGTGTTCCCTACATTCTTCAGTTTAAGTCTGAATTTTGCAATAAGAAGCTCATGATCTGAGCCACAGTCAGCTCCAGGTCTTGTTTTTACTGACTGTATAGAGCTTCTCCATCTTTGGCTGCAAAGCACATAATCTATCTGGTTTCGGTATTGACCATCTGGTGATGTCCATGTGTAGAGTCGCCTCTTGTGTTGTTGGAAAAGAGTGTTTGCTATGACCAGCATGTTCTCTTGACAGAACTCCGTTAGCCTTTGCCCTGCTTCATTTTGCGCTCCAAGGCCAAACTTGCCTGTTGTTCCGTTTATTTCTTGATTTTCTACTTTAGCATTCCAGTCTCCTATGATGTAAAGGACATCTTTTTTGGGTGCTAGTTCTAGAAGGTGTTGTAGGTCTTCATAGAACCGGTCAACTTCATCTTCTTCAGCATCAGTGGTTGGGGCATACACTTGGATTACTGTAATGTTGAATGGTTTGCCTTGGATTCGAACTGAAATCATTCTGTCGTTTTTGAGGTTGCACCCCAGTACTGCCTTTCCCACTCTTTTATTGACTATGAGGGCTACTCCATTTCTTCTAAGGGATTCATGCCCACAGTAGTAGATATGATGGTCACCTGACTTAAATTCGCCCATGCCCGTCCATTTTAGTTCACTGATTCCCAAGATGTCAATGTTCAATCTTATCATCTCATTTTTGACCACATCCAGCTTGCCTTGATTCATAGACCTCACATTCCATGTTCCTAAGCAGTATTGCTCCTTGCAGCATTGGATTTTCCTTTCAACCTCAGACACATCCACAGCTGGACGTCCTATTGGCTTTGGCCCAACCGCTTCACTCTTTCTGGGTCTACTTGGAATGGTCCTCTGCTTTTCCTCAGTAGCATATTGGACACCTTCCGACCTGAGGGGCTCATCTTCCGGCGTCATCTCTTTTAGCCTTTTGGTACTGTTCATGGGATTTTCTTGGCAAGGTTACTGGAGTGGGTTGCCATTTCCTTCTCCAGTGGATCACTTTTAGTCAGAACTCTCTGCTACGACCTGTCCGTCTTGGGTATCCCTGCACGGCATAGCTCATGGCTTCATTGAGTTACGCAAGCCCCTTCGCCACGACAAGGCAATGATCCATGAAGGTAATATATGCTGCCATATAAATATTGGATATTATTATTTGAGTACATAAAACAAACTGCCTCCCAGCCGGTGATATTATAAAACACAAGAGTACACTCCAGAGTCCCCTGTGCCATGAAGCTTGTGGGCCTATTTCCACAGCAGCAAAGGAAATTCATGCTAAAGCAGGACCAATAAACTGAGCCCCCCCCCCCCCCCCGCTATCATCACTAGGAACATAAGCTGCTTTATTCTAAGACAGACCCCTATTGTCTACTGGCAGTGGGTTCTGCAGGGTTTCAGACAGGGGTTCCGCCCCTGCCCTACCTGGAGATGCCACAGATTGAGCCTGGGCGCTTCTGTCTGCAGGGCGTGTGCAGCTATGTGGGGTAGCTGGCAGGGTTACTTCCCACACCAGCACTGCACCCTCCTATGAGATTGTTGGCCTTCGAAAAGCACACTTTGTTCTTTTTACTGTTTTGCCCTTTGTCCATTTAACTGGCCTCTGATTGTTTTAGATATAACCAGCAGCAGTTACAGCATTTCCCTACTTAATAGATACAAAGTGACTATATATACTGTATATAAATTATAGCCTATTCAGTAGAAATAGAATTAGCTAAGTTCGGCAACTCCACCTCCTTTTTTTTTCCTGGTTCTGATTTTTCAAACCAGTAGGAACAGGGGCTAATGAGAATGGATCATCAATAAGTAGGTTAGGGTAGGATGGGATATGAGAGGTACTGGGGAGTTTCTCTTTTTCATTTTGTGGCATTGTTATTGTTGCATTACACCGGATTAAACACTCAAATCTACACATTTAAACAAATTACCGTATTGTCCCGAGAATAAGACGCACCTGATTATAAGACGCACCCTTAAAGTTTGGTGCTATTAAAAAAATTTAATTAAATCACTGGCATTAAATTGCAACAGCCTGATTATAAGACGCACCCCTAGTTTAAAAACTTAAATTAGGAGAAAAAAGTGAGTCTTATACTCAGACCAATACGGTATTTGGCCTGCGAGGGCAGCAGTGATTGGAAATGCCTTCCTTGTTGCAGGGGTTTCCGGTCTGGACTATTGCAAAACTGTGTGTGTAAGAGAAGAAACAGGTCACAACAGTCTGGTAAAGAAATGTCAATAAAACGGATGAAATCAGAGTCTATTAACTCTGCCCTTTGGAGGGAGGAAGAATAAGATAAGGAGGAGAGCAAAGCAAGGTTATAAGAAGGTTGGCCAATGGCTGCTTATCTATTATTGTTTTCATTTTGAAATTGCATTATTAATTGTTATTCATCAGCAGAAAACTGATAAAAAAATATACTTGGGAAAGTAGGGCTGCAATCCTAATCACACTTCCCTGGGAGTAAGTCCCATTGAATTTAATGGGACTTCCTTCTGAGTATAGGATTGTGGAACATGAAGCTACTTCTACTATATCTTCAGTGTAATCCTTTGCATGCCTACTCTTAAGTAAGTTCCATTGAGGTCAATGGGCCTTACTCTGAGATAAGTGCACATAGAATTCTAGCCTAATGTAATTGCAGCCTAATAGATCAGGATCAGCACCAGTAGCGGTCCTACACCCCCTGTGGGGGGGCCGCCACGGTGACACCCCCCACTGGTTGTCATACGCCCCCCCACAGGACGCCACACACCCTGCCCCTGGGGGCGTGATGTCATTTTCACGTGCCGTGGTGGTGCGGAAACAACCCCCAGTGCTTTTTGGAGCCAAACAGTGCGCGGGTGGGTGGAAGGGCCAAACGTACGGCTGCACGAACAGGAACACCCCCGCCGCTTCGCGAGCTTGTGCCCCCCCCCGTAAGGACGCCTCTGATCAGCACAGCCTTATGGTTGCTGTTGGAAATGTCATACTTATACTGATGCATTTATTCATTTAGGGTAGGTGTGCCCCTAAGGCAAGCAATACTGGAGACCCATTCTAAAATTAATGACTAATAGGTGATGGGATCCCATGAAATCCTGCTTTGACCTTGCTAATCTATAAGAGAAATATCCGTACAACTCAAAGAAGAAATAGTCACTCATATGATTGTGACAGCCAGGATTTTGGATGCCAAATATGAGAAAGAAGATAAGATAACATTCTTACAAATTCATTAACCAATGGTACTACAGTGTGTCAAAAAGAATTCATTTTGTCCATGTAAAAGAAGGAAGACAACAAATGGACATGTTTTTGGGCCAAGCTGTCATTTCTTGTAAGAAAAGATTGGATGTAGTTGTGTTTAAAAATACAATTTATACACACACACACACACACACACACACACACACACACACACACACACACACACACACACACACACACACACACACACACAAGAGTATAATAGGTGCCATTCATTTCAGGATATCAAACATAACTGAAGTCCCGGTCACCATGCTGGATGTCTTACTTTTGCACTACACATCATTTTTAAAGTTTATATGTGGTGATACTTTTCAGGGGTTGAAGGAAGAATTCCAGATATTGGGCGCCACCTAATGGATTGTTAGTGCCCAAGCAGAGGAAAAATTATTTTCTTGGTCATTACGTAAAGTAGCAGAAGACTAGCATACCCTACCCGTATAGCATACCTGTGTAGCATATACTGTATATTAGGGGTGGGGAACCTCCGGCCCGCGGGCCAAATCCGGACCATGGGACGATCTGGTCTGGCCCTCACTGGACCAGCCCGATCAGGCCCACGACCGGAGGCTCCGCCGCCGCCCGCCGCTGCCGCCGCATTCCCACACCGCTTCCTTTTAAAATCAGCCTTCCTGGACCTGCGCAGAGCGCGATGCCGGCCAAGAGGGCAATCTTGGCCTCAGCTGCGCTCTGCGCAGGTCCAGGAAGGCCGATTTTAATTGGAGGAGGCTCTGAGGTGACGCTGAGCGATGAGGGAGCTGAGCAAGAGCGAGCGGTGGGTGGGAGGGAGCTGAGCGAGCGGAGCGAGCGGTGGGCGGGCGGGCGAGCGAGCGGTGGGTGGGTTCTGTAAATTCGCGGGGGGTCAAATTTGCGGTGGGGGGGGCAAAAATTTCGGGCGGCCTCATGGATGGCCCGCAGCCAATTTTCCCCATGGGAAAATGGCCCCCCACTCCAGATAGGTTCCCCACCCCTGCTGTATAGTATAGCATACCTGTGTAGCATACAATACAGGCTTTATTTATTTTATTTACCAGTATTTATTACATCTCCTATAGGGGCACATTTGACTTCTGGCACATTCGTATGCATGTCTTGTTGTTGTTGTTGTTCAGTCGTTAAGTCGTGTCCGACCCTTCGTGATCCCATGAACCATATCCCGCCAGGCCTTCCTATCCTCCACTATCTTCCTGAGTTCGCTCATTTTCATGTTCGTTGCATCGGTGATGCTGTCTAACCATCTCATCCTTGGCCTTCCCCTTCTCCTTTTGCCTTCAGTCTTTCCCAGCATCAGAGTCTTCTCCAGAGAGTCCTCTCTTCGCATTAGGTGGCCAAAATATTTGAGTTTCAGCCTTAGTACCTGTCCTTCCAGGGAACAGTCAGGGTTGACTTCATTTAGGATTGACTGATTTGATCTCCTAGCAGTCCAAGGGACTCTCAGGAGTCTTCTCCAGCACCACAGTTCAAAAGCATCTATTCTTCGGCGCTCAGCCTTCCTTATGGTCCAGCTCTCGCAACCATACATTGCTACTGGGAACACCATCGCTCTGACTATACGAACTTTTGTTGGTATGGTGATATCTTTGCTTTTTATTATGCTATCTAAATTTGCCATAGCTTTCCTTCCAAGGAGTAAGCGTCTTTTAATTTCATGGCTGCTGTCTCCGTCTGCAGTGATCTTGGAACCCAAAAAAGTAAAATCTGTTACTGCTTCCATTTCTGCCCCTTCTATTTGCCAGGAATTGATGGGACCAGATGCCATGATCTTAGTTTTATTAATGTTGAGTTTCAAGCCAACTTTTGCACTCTCCTCTTTCACTCTCATCAAGAGGCTCTTTAGTTCTTCTTCACTTTCTGCCATTAGAGTGGTATCGTCTGCATATCTGAGGTTGTTGATGTTTCTCCCGGCAATCTTGATTCCGGCTTGCGATTCATTCAGCCCTGCATTTCTCATAATGTACTCTGCATATAAGTTAAATAGGCAGGGTGACAATATACAGCCTTGCCGTACTCCCTTCCCAATTTTGAACCAATCAGTTGTTCCATGGCCGGTTCGAACTGTTGCTTCTTGACCCGCATACAGGTTTCTCAGGAGACAGGTAAGGTGGTCTGGTATCCCCATCTCTTTAAGAACTTGCCACAGTTTGTTGTGATCCACACAATCAAAGGCTTTTGCGTAGTCAATGAAGCAGAAGTAGGTGTTTTTTTGGAACTCTCGTGCTTTCTCCATGATCCAGCGCATGTTGGCAATTTGATCTCTAGTTCCTCTGCCTCTTCGAAACCCAGCTTGTACATCCGGTAGTTCTCGGTCCACGTACTGCTGAAGCCTAGCTTGTAGAATTTTGAGCATAACCTTGCTAGCATGTGAAATGAGTGCAATTGTGCGATAGTTTGAACACTCTTTGGCACTGCCCTTCTTTGGAATTGGAACGTAAACTGACCTTTTCCAATCCTTTGGCCACTGCTGAGTTTTCCAAATTTGTTGGCATATTGAGTGCAGCACTTTCACAGCATCATCATTTAGGATTTTAAGTAGCTCAGCTGGGATATTATCATCTCCGCTAGCTTTGTTGTTAGTAATGCTATCTAAGGCCCACTTGACTTCGCTCTCTAGGATGTCCGGCTCTGGGTCAGTGACCACACCAGCGTGGTCATCAGGAACATTAAGATCTTTCTTGTATAGTTCTTCTGTGTATTCTTGCCATCTCTTCTTAATCTCTTCTGCTTCTGTCAGGTCTCTGCCTTTTTTATCCTTTATCATGCCCATCTTTGCACAAAATGTTCCCTTGATATCTCCAATTTTCTTGAAGAGATCTCTAGTCCTCCCCATTCTGTTGTTTTCCTCGATTTCCTTGCATTGTTCATTTAAGAAGGCCTTCTTATCTCTCCTTGCTATTCTCTGGAAATCTGCATTCAGTTGTTTATATCTTTCCCTTTCACCTTTGCTTTTCGCATTCCTTCTTTCCACAGCTATTTGTAAAGCCTCATCTGACAGCCACTTTGCTTTCTTGCATTTCTTTTTCTTTGGGATGGTTTTAGTTGCTGCCTCCTGTACAATGTTACGAACTTCCGTCCATAGTTCTTCAGGCACTCTGTCTACCAGGTCTAATGCCCTAAACCTATTCTTCACCTCCACTGTATACTCATAAGGGATATGGTTTAGGTCATATCTGACTGGTCTAGTGGTGTTCCCTACATTCTTCAATTTAAGCCTGAATTTTGCAAGAAGAAGCTCATGATCTGAACCACAGTCAGCTCCAGGTCTTGTTTTTACTGATTGTATAGAGCTTCTCCATCTTTGGCTGCAAAGCACATAATCTATCTGGTTTCGGTATTGACCATCTGGTGATGTCCATGTGTAGAGTCGCCTCTTGTGTTGTTGGAAAAGAGTGTTTGCTATGACCAGCGTGTTCTCTTGACAGAACTCCGTTAGCCTTCGCCCTGCTTCATTTTGCACTCCAAGGCCAAACTTGCCTGTTGTTCCGTTTATTTCTTCATTTCCTACTTTAGCATTCCAGTCTCCTATGATGTAAAGGACATCTTTTTTGGGTGCTAGTTCTAGAAGGTGTTGTAGGTCTTCATAGAACCGGTCAACTTCATCTTCTTCGGCATCAGTGGTTGGGGCATACACTTGGATTACTGTAATGTTGAATGGTTTGCCTTGGATTCGAACTGAAATCATTCTGTCGTTTTTGAGGTTGCACCCCAGTACTGCCTTTCCCACTCTTTTATTGACTATGAGGGCTACTCCATTTCTTCTAAGGGATTCATGCCCACAGTAGTAGATATGATGGTCACCTGAATTAAATTCGCCCATGCCCGTCCATTTTAGTTCGCTGATTCCCAAGATGTCAATGTTCAATCTTATCATCTCATCTTTGACCACATCCAGCTTGCCTTGATTCATAGACCTCACATTCCATGTTCCTAAGCAATATTGCTCCTTGCAGCATTGGATTTTCCTTTCAACCTCAGACACATCCACAGCTGGACGTCCTATTGGCTTTGGCCCAGCCGCTTCACTCTTTCTGGGTCTACTTGGAATAGTCCTCCGCTCTTCCTCAGTAGCATATTGGACACCTTCCGACCTGAGGGGCTCATCTTCCGGCGTCATATCTTGTAGCCTTTTGGAACTGTTCATGGGATTTTCTTGGCAAGGTTACTGGAGTGGGTTGCCATTTCCTTCTCCAGTGGATCACTTTTAGTCAGAACTCTCTGCTACGACCTGTCCGTCTTGGGTGTCCCTGCACGGCATAGCTCATGGCTTCATTGAGTTACGCAAGCCCCTTCGCCACGACAAGGCAATGATCCATGAAGGGGATGTCTACTCAGAAGTATGCATGTCTACTCAGTATGCATGTCTACTCATGCATGTCTACTCAGAAGTAAGTCCCATTGAGTTCAATGGAAATGACTGACAGGATCTTACAGCCAAATCCTATCCATTTGCCCCCTGTCGATGAAGTGGCGTGAATGGTGACCGCTGCATCATATGGGGGGTACAGTGCGGAGGACTCCTCCAGGTAAGGGAACAATCATATCCTTACCCAGGGGTAATCATCCACGGCACGGGGGAGTCTACACGGACCTGTGACAACTAAATAGCTGCAGGATCAGATCTGGGAAGGGGGGTAGGATATTGGTGGTGCCAGTACCGCCAATCCTGCCCCTCCCAGACCCTATACACCAGGGGTGGGGAACCTATTTGCGATGGAGGGCCATTTTCCCATGGGGAAAATGTCCCGCGGGCCGTGTGCCCCTCCATCGCAAATTGGTCCCTCGGCGCGCGCCGGGGGGGCGCACACACACACACACCGGCCCCCCATGCTCTCCTTACCGCCCCCCATGCTCTCCTTACTTTTTTCAGGCGGCCTTCGCCGCCGCCGCCGGCCCCGCGCGCGCTGCTCGCGCGACTCCTTTTGAACCCGGCTGTTTCTGCACATGCGCAGAAACAGCCGGGTCAAAAGGAGTCGCGCGAGGTGAGCACGCCGCGCGCTCTCCCCTCGGCGCGACTCCTTTCGAATCCGGCTGCTGCTGCACATGTGCAGAAGCAGCCGGGTCCAAAGGAGTTGCGCGAGGTGAGCGCGCCGCACGCTCTCCCTTCGGCGCGACGCCTTTCGAATCCGGCTGCTTCTGCCGGATTCGAAAGGAGTCGCGCCGAGGTGAGCGCGCGAGGGACCGGCGGGGCTGGCGGAGCCTCCGGTCTGCTCGCGTGGGCCGGACCTCATTGACTCGGGTCTGGTCTCGCACGGGTCGGACCGGATCGCTCCGGGGTCTGGATCCGGCCCGCGGGCTGCCGGTTCCTCACCCCTGCTATACACCCACCTCTGCCCCCGTCGCAACCCCCTGCCCCATTTCACCCCCTCCCCACCCCCGTTCTGCCCTCCCCAGGGCCAGCTTTAAGTCAATTGGACCAATTGCTACCAATTCGGCCCCATGCCTAAGGGGTCCCCTCGCTAGGGTAATCTAGTCTTGTCCAATACACACGACAACACAATGCAATTTTATATTAAAATGTGCTTAGATCCATTTGGTCCATTAACTCAAATGCACTGTTTAAGTGCACATTTTGATTGCTTTCCACTCTACTAGAGAGTAGGGACACACTGCCACAGGTCAAAGAGGATAGGGTAAAGTTCTGAAACAGGTAGCCTCTGAGTGATCTGCCTCCTGGACAGTGCCCACATGCAGTGACATTCCTATGACCGCCCCCCCCGCGCTGGAAGTGACGTAATGGCAGCAGCCATTATCGAGCACTCAGAGACGCACTCAGAGGAGCACTCAGAGGCGCAGGGCGGGCCAAACATTCCGACGGTGCTCCTCGCTCGCCCCGGCAAATGGGATGATCCGCCCCGCCGACTGCCGCCATTGCACCCCCCCACCCACCTGGGGCTCGATCCTGCCGCCTGGGGGCCCACCGCCCCAAGGCCCCCACTACTGACGACGCCACTGCCCACACGTCCTGCAGGCAGCATTATTCCCATTTTCCAACACTGTGAACCACCAGGCTATAACAGGGAGCATCTTTTGAGACAATAAGGGTTCCCAGATTCGGGGATGGCTCCACCCATCCAGGCTGACCATTGTGGTCTCCTAAGCAAGAAGACCTATAAAGGCTTCCTGTTTGAGTTTCAACCTTGCCTCGGCAACCCTTGGCTCTCAACGTGCCCTTTGGTTCCTGGCTCGTCTTCTGACTGCTGCTGACAGTCAGCTCTGACAGAAGGTCAAATGAGCAATGAAATGAGGAGATGGGAGATGCCAAGGGATGAAGAAGGAGGGTCACCACACTGTCTTCATCTCTATCATTCAAAATTCCTCATGAATTACAATGAATGCAAAGAAGTAAAAGTGACAAAAAGGGGACAAAAAGCCAACACAGAGAGGGCAAATGGATGGATCCCCCAGTAATTTGCTGCCATTCACCATTAAAGAATCCAAGGAACTTGCCCTTCAGTCATATCATCATCATCATCATCATCATCAATATTATTATTATTATTATTGTTGTTGTTGTTGTTGTTGTTGTTGTTGTTGTTGTTACTATTACTATTACTGTATCAGTATCAGTATCAGTATCAATATGCCATTTTGGTACATGTTTCTTGTCCTAATTAACACTCTTGTTCAAGCAAAGCAATATGCTTTCAGGTCATTCTGTAGATATCCACCAGGTGGCATCAGCTGAGTAATTATGAAGGATAAATGTAGCTCCTTAATGTACTGTACTCTAATGGTGGTATTTCTGTTGCAATGCTTGGAGACCCGACAGATTATTTGATGTATGCCCATATGAGACTCTTTTAAAAAATCCATCATTTGTTATAGTTGTACTGTTAAGCAACTCTATTGATTAGTGCTGCCTAGAAAAAAAAGGCATAAGTCCTTCGATTTTTAAACGCAAAGGCAATCCAGACAATGTACTGTTATTCCTAGTGATTCAGTTTGAAGATTTCATAGATGAATTGTGCTTCATTTTCCTTAATTTCATACCATCAATAGTGTTGTTTTATTTATGGGGGGGGGGCATATATAGCATTGAATGAGGAAAGGACTGACCAGCTGAAAACCAAGTTCTGGAGGGAGGAGAAATTGTTTTACTGTAGTTTTATGTCTTTATTTAAAAATACAGTATTATATCCTGCTTTTCTGTTCGAAGAAACATCCAATGTGTCTAGCAAAGAAAATAAATTAATATATATATATATGCACATTAAATACAATAACAAACAAGATTAAAAACTAAACCAAAAGCAAAGAGAAGTCAGTGACCACATTAGCAGAATTAGCAGGGGTAGACACAATTAATTAACCCTATTCCCACCCAACCCCAAAATCTTCTGAAACTAAAAAAAAATTCTAAAAGAACGTAGGAAGGCCAGGAGCAAGGGACCCAGATGAATACAGTATCTTGAGTGAAAGAGCTTTGAAACTTGGGTGCCATGACCCAAAAGTCCCTGCCTTGCGTATGCGCCTGCTTGATCCCTGAAGGTGGGGGAGGATGCAGAGGAGGGCCTCCATTGAAGATCTAGGTGAGCACATGGGTTCATATGAAAGAAGGCAGTCATTAATGGCCCAATTCTACACAGGGTCTACAGCAGCGGATCTTTTGATGGAAGAACTGAGCTGGAAGTACTGTACCTCCTTTCTTCCCATCCTAAATCTCTCGCCAATCAGTTTCACTGGATGCCTCCTGGTTCTTGTATTGTGAAGGCTGATCTACACGACAGCGTCGCGGAGCGTTTTTGTAATCCGGCGGAGCCGCCGGACCTCCGCCCCACTGCCGCGTACTCCAAGTCGAGTGCTCTATTTTTTTGGAGGCGTACGGCAGAGCTTGGAGGTGGCTCGCGGAGCTGCTGCAGCCTACCAATAACAGAGAGGGGGGGGAAGAGAGCTACCAATCACAACGGCGCGTTCTTAGGAAGGCGGGACAACATGAGGGGTAACATGCTTGAAGACACTCCCCCCGCTTCCAGTGCGGAGGCGCCAGGCAGAGGCGACGGCGGAGCCCCTCCGCTGTCGTGTAGATCAGCCTTGACAGAGGAAGAAAACTTCTCTCTAGCTCCTCCCTCCAACACCATGCATAATTTTGTAAGTCAAGTCCTTCCCCCGGGTGCTGCTCTGTTTGTTTCTACAATAAGAGTTCTTGAAGAAGAAATGAATGTTCTGACCTTCTATCTCCAGAGATAGTTGACACCACTGCCTTTGATTTATGATGCTGTGCGCTCCTAATTAAATATTAATAGAGTAATGGCTGCCCTCAAGGCCCACTTATTCAACTGAACTCTGGTGAACCAATTAGGGCAAGAAAATCTGAAGCATTCTATTGTGTGAACCTCTCAGTTGCCCCGTTCTTCGGTTTGCTGATAATTTGATATAAGAAACTGCGTGTAAAACCAAGAGCATAGCAGCTGTATACACAATATAAGAGTACTCCAAGGGCAGCACACATTTAAATGGCAGCAATTTTTTTTCTTTTTCAGCCATGAGGGCTAGAAACATATTTTTAAAAAATGATATCAGGGCATTGCCCTGAATGCAGACAGAACTGATGGTATTTAGACTGACTTTGGTTTCCCATAAGACTAAATCCTAATTTCCCATTTGATGTCAATATTTTACTTATATCTTATTATACAGTATATAGATGGTCCTTTGCAGTTGTTATGTGCTGGTGGTATCTACCTATTATGATTGCCTTAGATATTGTTCTATGTGTTGGATTAGTCTGTGCTTTATGATATTGTTTACTTGCTTGTTATTTATATTTTATGTATGTTTGTCTTTATGCCAATAAAGGTTTCATTCATTCAATATTTTACTACTACAGTTGGTAGCCCCCTCCCACCCAGAAGTTATTCCATGCACATTCCATAAAATGTCCACAGATTGCAGGGGGGAAAAACCCTGCTAGTTGCCTTCAAACTATGAGTCCTCTATGCCCCCCCCCCCCCCGCCTCAGAAGAGCTTCCAATTGCGTTTGGGAGCGACTTCTGGTTTTCTGTGAAAACCAGAAGTAGATTCCAAGTGTGATTGGAAGCTCTTCTGAGGCGTGGAGGGGGGGTGTAGAGGGGGCCGCAGGTCTCTGCAACCCCTGGAGGGTTGGCGTGACCCTGGTAGGTGGAAAAAAACTTTTTATGCGGCGGCGGGAGACTGAAAGTGCCAACGCCCACATTACCACCGAGTCCGTGACAACTTATAGGTTCCCTTCCTCGCCTGTAAGAGTTTGAGAACCACTGCACTATGGGATTGTTTGGAGGAAAGTATCTCTTCCAATCACATACAGTAAGTGATTTGCCTATATCTGAGGGATTTGCAACTGCTGTATCTGTAAATACTAAGAAAAAAGAGAAGAGGAATTAAATCCCTCCTGAGACGCATCTTGGACCAGAGACGTAACCACGGTGGAGCGCGTGGTTCACTCAAACCAGGCGGGAGGGCGGGGCAGTCACTGACGTTGTGTCGGCCCACCTACCCTCCCTGGAGCCCGTAACGCTCTGAAATGAGCGGAAAACGGGCGGGGGGGTCGACGTGACGCGAGAGGCACGTCGCTGTCACGCAACGCAGGCCCCGCCCCCATGCGCCAGGCGCCAGGAGGGCGCCCGACACTTCTGTTGGAAACTAATAATAATTCCCATCTTTAATAAGTTCTTGTATGGTAACCCTATTATTGTTAATCCAGCTATTGAAGCTTGATGTCTGTCTAGCTTCCTTCATTTGTTTGGCAGAAAACATTGGCACCATGAAGTCATGATGAAGTCTGTCGGGTCTTTACAGAGGCTCTATTGCTGCTTTCCTCATATTTGGAGTTTCAGTTGTTAGGGATCCATGACAGGCCCTTTTGGTGGTAGCCCCCCACTTTGTGGAATTCCAAGCCCTGTAAAGATTGCCTGGCTCCCTCTCTGATGGTGCTCCAGTGCCTGCTGAAGAATTTCCCGTCCCAGCAATCTTTTGCTGATCTGCTATAAACTATTTATTGTTCCAGTGTGAGAGAGATTTTCTTTACTGACCAGCTTTGCCCTCACTGACCTGCTTTGTGGTTTCATGGCTGCTGATAATTTGAATTTTGTTTCCTTGAATCTGAAAGAGAATGGCAGGTTATACATTTGAACACAAAGTCAAAATTTGAGTCTACATCTATTAATAAATTATGTACACTCAACACCAATACAGCACTTTGGCATGTGCATAATATTGCACATGTACTATCTCAATAACCTTTACAACAGCCCTGTAAGCTATGCCAAATTATGACCATATTACAGATGCAGGCACCGAGGTAGAGAAAATTCTAACATCTCTAAAGTCATCTAGTGAGTTCATGGCCAAGGTGAAATTAGAACTGGACGTTTAGCTCATAGCTTACGGTCTTAGCTTCTAAATTACAATGTGTGTGTGTGTGTGTGTGTGTGTGTGTGTGTGTGTGTGTGTGTGTGTGTGTTTTAAATACACTTCACCTTTCAAAACGATGTAGAAATATAATTCTGGAGAATGCACTTTGAATCAGATAAGCAAGTAGCAGCAGGCAGGACATTTATATGGGTTGGAAAAAAGAAGATAGACCAGCAAAATACTATGCTCAGGACCTATCACACAGAGAACTGAGGTTTTGTAATAGCATATGGATTAGCTCAGTCTTCCCAACTGCGCAAAAACAAAAGACAATTGGTGATGCATGGAGAAAAGTGTTCTAAAAAGGGAAGCAGCAACAAAGCTTCAAGACAGAATGAAAAGAGTGAGTACAGCCTGCCGTTGCATCCTGAAGTCATTCTGTTTGTAACCACAGCGCACACAGAAAAGGATAATATACAATAGGCATAACCAGAGGTTGTCCATTAACTGTGACATCTCAGCAATGCTACACTTCACACTGGGAAGTGGAGGAAGACAAACAAGAAAATAATGTGCTATGAAAGTTTCTGGCATACAGATGGATTTTTTTTTCTTTGTCCTTGACAATGCTTGCATTTAAAAGCCATTCAACTAACCATATGAAGCTGACTTATTCTGAGTCATATCACTAGAACACGATGGTTAGTATGGATGATAGTGGTCTTTCCCAAACTGTCTCTAGTGTCCTTTAGGTGGAGATTGCCAGCAATTCAACCAGGAAATGGGATGCATTTCAGAGCCCAATCCTATCCTTTACCCCCTCCCTCCGCTGATGTAGCAGCACTGAAATGGCAGCCGCTGCATCCCTTGTGGTGGACAGGGGACGGGAGGCTTCCACAGGGCATGGGGATGTTTAATCCCCTTACCCCTGCGTAAGCCTCTTGACCCGCAACGGGTCTCCTCGGACCTAGGCTAGCAATTTTGCTAGCGTAAATCCAAGGAGAGAAAAGGGGCAGGGAGGCTTCAGGGAAGGGGGATAGGATCCAGCATGGACCTTTCACAATGGATCCTCCCCACTCCACATTATGTTCCACCCCATTCCGCCTTCCCCCTCCTTCCCGCCAGCATACCTGTCCCGGTGTGCGTCCAGAGGTCCTCTGCACTGCTGGGAAGGTGGAGGCCTTCCTGCCGGTGTCCACGGCAGTGCACTAATCAGCACGCTGTCGGGGACGCCTTCGTGACTGGCGCTGACTTTATGGCAGTCAGCGCCAGCACGGGAGGGGCGCTGCCATAGGACTGGGCTCTGCCCAAGGATGTGCTCTACCACCGAGCTCTGGCTGTAAGGCAACCTGCTTTGAATTTGAACCTCCAGCCCCAAAGACAATAAGCTGCAGGAATTTTCTGTAGATATTAAAATCACACAACTCATCAGCAGATTCAGGCAGCTTACAATACAAAAGCTATAAACCCGATACTACCAATAAAAAACAAATTACAATATCAACAGTAAAATGTACAAAATCAGAACTAGAACAGAATCAGAACCCACTGCACTACAGCTGTTCCATCTATGGGACAACCAAAAAGAGAATGACAGTGGTAGTAACATACTTTGGCTTGATGGTATAAGTGTAAAGTGTGTGACACACCCACTGCACAACCAAATGTTTTGATTATTTATTTATTTATGGGCCCAAAAGTGGCCAATTTGCCGCCACCACTTGCCTTGCCTTGCTGTTGCTGTCCTCCTTCCTGCTGCCGCCTTTTCTCCTGGCCGGCTGTGTTCGGGCCAGCCAGGACTCCGGGTCCTCAAGCCACTGCCACTGCTGCTGCCGCTGCTGCTGCTGCCGTGACTCTAGAGCCTGGCCGGCTGCATTCGGGCCGGCCAGGACTCCGACTGCCCCCTGAAGCTGCCGCCGCCACTCCCATGATTTAAATTTTTCGGTGGCGCCACCTTGGATCTTGTGAAATCTCACGAGATCCAAGATGGCGCCGCCGAAAAAAATTAAATTGTGGAAGCGGTGGCGGCGATGCGGCAGCAGACTCGGAAAACTGGGACTGACCCGGTTCTGGGTCCGGCTGGCCAGGACTGGGCTCCAGAAACCGGGGCAGTCCTGGTTTTTCCGGGACAGATGGTAAGGAACAATGTGAGAGCACAAACTGTACTGCATGAAGCCATCTCAACAAGCATAATATGCTGCTCTGAGACAGTAGGATCCACTTTGAAGTTCAATAGGACAGCAGGCTTGTGGAGAAGAAAACAACCATTGGAGGGATTTTGAGAAGGGGAGGGAGGAGTCATATGCTGCTTCAACTGCTCAGCAACTTTATCTTCTTGTCACAACTTTCAACGGCATGCACCTGGAAGCAAGAGGGAAGCAGGATCCTATGCAAAGTGATGAAAGGATTTGTAAGAAACCAGGAATGTCGTACAGTAGTACCTTACTCCCTGCACTACTACAGCAATTCTCAGAACTAGGCTAATCTCTCCTTTTAGCCCAGGTGATCTCAGTAAGTAACCTGTGGTGGAAGCCTGTTTGACTCTATACAGCCATTGCCCCAAGATGAGCAATTTCTGCTGAGAAGCAACACTTGCCTTGGTCCACCAGCCTGTTGCTTCTAGCTCCTATGATCTTCATCTGCCCAGTCTGAAATCAGGCTGCCCCATAGCTGCAATGTACTTTAATTGACCTGCCAGATTATGGAGGCAGGCAGTCCAGTCCCAAACTCTTTTCTCACACAAATCCTCCTTGCTACCCAGCTGCTTTTCTGCCTGAAAGGGTATTTGTTGTTTCTCTCTCTGCCTTTTGTTTGAAAAGTGTCAGGGGGAAAGGTTCACGTGATTTGGGTCTCAATCTCAAATGTATTAGCTCCACTAAGGGCAATTGTTTATATACTGACTCTTGCAAACACTGGCGTCAACGGGGGGAAGCGGGGGGGGCGGGCCGCCAGGAGGCGTCGCGCGTATAGGGGTGACGCGCGATGCCCCTTACTTACAATTTTTGCGGAGCAGGTGGGCCCGCCCTCCCTCCCTCGCCTCCGTTTGGCTCCAAAATGAGCCGAAAACGGAGCGGGGAGGGCGCTCCGCTCCTGTGCGTGACGTCACGCGCGGGGGTGGATCCTCCCCCTTAAGGGTGACGCGCGCCCCCGCTCAGGGGTGTCGCGCGTCGTCGCGACGCCACTGCTTGCAAAGATTATCATGTCACAGTTGAATGCAAGTGTTTTTAGTAATTGCACAGGAGAATCAAGAAGTGTGGAAAAATACAGCGCTAGGTGATGTCAACACTTGATGTTTAATTTGATGTTTAATATCCTGAGTGGTTGCCTATAAAGCATGCCTTTCAGTTTGAGGATTTTCAACATGCAAATGCTACTAAGAGTTAAGGAAATACGTACAGAACTGCCCCCACAAATCAACATAATCTAAATCCTACTTTTTTCAAGACCAAGAACTGTTTCACAAATAATACTTAGCATTTGTATAGCACTTTCGAAACACTTCACAGGCATCACGGTTACAGTCCTTTCAGATAAGTGCTATACAGATGGTATTGCGGGTGGGGAATTGAGGAATGAGGAATGTGCCTCTAAGGCCGCCAACCAAGTTAATGACAGAGGTCAGATTCAAACCAGGAAGTTCCTGATTCATAGTTCGGTTTCATAATCTCTCT
This sequence comes from Plestiodon gilberti rubricaudatus, assembly GCA_026170595.1. Taxonomy (NCBI): domain Eukaryota; kingdom Metazoa; phylum Chordata; class Lepidosauria; order Squamata; family Scincidae; genus Plestiodon; species Plestiodon gilberti. The sequence continues at coordinate 16,117,260 of JANXHW010000003.1, read as the reverse complement.
ACTACTACACCATTTCTTCTCAATGAAGACCTCAACAAATTACTGCTATCATTGAGGAATATTTAACATTCACACATGCATATACTCATCACTTGATAACTGCAGAATCTGCAGAACTGCGGCAACTTGTGTGTGTGTGTGTGTGTGTGTGTGTGTGTGTGTGTGTGTGTGTGTGTGTGTGTGTGTGGATAAATCACAGATGAGATAGATGTCACAGAGAAAACTTTCATATCACCAGCTCAATCACAATGCTTTTCCATTTGGGTAAATTCACACATTCACTTTCCAATCATCAAGTGTAATCAAGTGTACATACACAAAAATCACAAGCATGTTTGAGCCAACTCATAATAAGCCTGTTCTGTCAATACAGTGGTACAGTATGTACCAGAGAATTGGAACATGTGGGCTAGACCCACCCCGTGCCAATGAGTTCCTTGGATACGCAGGTGTTGCATTTTCTAGCAGTGGGAAATCTTTTGTAACTGTACTGTTATTTATGGCTATTTAGGGCCATTTTTTTCTGATGAAAATTGACCCCCACAGCTGTTTTCCCACTTGTATCCGAAGTGGATTAAACCCTGCAGAATTTGATTCTTAAGTGCGGTGTCTGGTAGGCATGCACTTCCTAATTCTGTAACAGTGATGTACAGGAACTGTATATTGCTACTTAAAGAACCGTAGTGTTCTTACTGTAACTGGGAATGTAAGTCCGGCACCATTTTATTGATATTGAACATAGTTGGCATTAGATCTTGAAAGCCCTGATGATAAATACATCGTAGTGCATATGTAAAATAGTTGTCATTTCCTGCTGCAACTGTGTGCTTGTTTTATGGAGCATAGTCATCAAACTCGCCCCAATTTCCAGTTATTTCATTTGCATTTGCCAACAAATAACGCAGATGCAAATATCTGCCACCCCTGAGAGTGTAAAATTAAGGCTTATTCATTCATCTTTGCGTCGTCCACTCCCTGGAGATAAGAATGTTCTCTTGCTCTGCTCTGTGTTATATATGGAAGGCTCTATGTCAAAAAAAGTGGATCGGAGGAGGTGTTCAGAGATATTTATGGCTTTATTGTAGATAAAGAGAAGCGAGCTTGGTTATCAAACAGAAAAACAATCCTTCCTTCTCTTTATGCCGTAACTCTTGCTAATAACGTTCTTTCTGCCATGAATTGGTGGATCAGACACTGAGATGGAGAACTTATCCTTTTTCAGATGTCGCTATTAAAGTTCTGTTTACATTATACCCTCCAATATTTCACAGCTGAAGGCAGGGACATGCTTATAAAACCCCAATTAGCATGCCAAAGAACATTGCCATGGGTTCCTCCTCCTGTACATTGCTGACGGCTCAGCCCTGCAATAGCGAATCTTCCACCATGCAAACAAAACAGAATTGTCCTAAAATAGGCCATCAGCAGTTCAACATATATATATATATATATACTTTAGCAGTTGCAGTATGTGAAGTGGCAGGTTGTGCCACTCGGCTGATGTCCTGATGACAGGGCTGTGCACGAGACTGATGTTCTGATGGCAACCTGCAAGGAGGCATACAGTATATCAATGAATCAACGGAAGCTAATGAAGAGGCAGGGTGTGTGCGTGCATGCATTTGTACAAAATATGCTTCCCTTTGCCACAGCTTCCTATCTGGTAGTTGGGTCTGCTCTGCTCTGATTTATACTGTACCTGCAGTGCTTTCAACAGTTCCTGACAATGTCAGGAGGAGCATTCGGCTTTTTGCTAAGCCCTTGGGTGACAGGTTGACACGGTTCCTTCTCACACCTGCGCTACCAATCCCCAGTCATTCCCCTGAGGGCTAGTGGTGTTGGCATGAAAATAAAAAGATACAGGAAGTCCTCACTTAAAGTTGTCAATAGGTTCTTCTTGGAAACGGCAACTTTAAGCATAATGACTTAAAATGAAACCAATTTTGTTGTTGTTGTTGTTGTTCAGTCGTTAAGTCGTGTCCGACCCTTCGTGATCCCATGAACCATATCCCGCCAGGCCTTCCTGTCCTCCACTATCTTCCTGAGTTCGCTCATTTTCATGTTTGTTGCATCGGTGATGCTGTCTAACCATCTCATCCTTTGCCTTCCCCTTCTCCTTTTGCCTTCAATCTTTCCCAGCATCAGAGTCTTCTCCAGAGAGTCCTCTCTTCGCATTAGGTGGCCAAAATATTTGAGTTTCAGCCTTAGTACCTGTCCTTCCAGGGAACAGTCAGGCTTGATTTCATTTAGAATTGACTGATTTGATCTCCTAGCAGTCCAAGGGACTCTCAGGAGTCTTCTCCAGCACCACAGTTCAAAAGCATCTATTCTTCGGCGCTCAGCCTTCCTTATGGTCCAACTCTCGCAACCATACATTGCTACTGGGAACACCATCACCCTGACTATACGAACTTTTGTTGGCATGGTGATATCTCTGCTTTTTATTATGCTGTCTAAGTTTGCCATAGCTTTCCTTCCAAGGAGTAAGCGTCTTTTAATTTCATGGCTGCTGTCTCCGTCTGCAGTGATCTTGGAGCCCAGAAAAGTAAAATCCGTTACTGCTTCCATTTCTGCCCCTTCTATTTGCCAGGAATTGATGGGACCCGATGCCATGATCTTAGTTTTATTAATGTTGAGTTTCAAGCCAACTTTTGCACTCTCCTCTTTCACTCTCATCAAGAGGCTCTTTAGTTCTTCTTCACTTTCTGCCATTAGAAACCAATTTTACCATAGGCTAATTGAAAATTATAATAACCGCAGCGGGTTAAACCGCTGAACCATAAGCTGTCGATCGAAAGGTCGGCAGTTTGATTCCCGCGACGGGGTGAGCGCTCGTTGCTTGGCCAGCTCCTGCCAACCTAGCAGTTCCAAAGCATGTCAATGCGAGTAGATAAATAGGTACCGCTTGCGGGAAGGTAAACAGCGCTCCGTGTTCCAGCTGCATGCTACACGCTGCGGCAAGGAGAGTCTTGCCGGCCACATGACCACGGAGGCGTCTTCGGACAACGCTGGCTCTTCGGCTTTGAAATGGAGATGAGCACCACACCCTAGAGTCGGACACGACTGGACTTAATTGTCAGGGGATACCTTTACCTTTAATTGATAAATGGGCCAGCGGGTGGCGCAGTGGGTTAAACCGCTGAACCATGAGCTGTCGATCGAAAGGTCGGCAGTTCGAATCCGCAATGGGATGAGCACTTGTTGCTTGGCCATCTCCTGCCAATCTAGCAGTTCCAAAGTAGATAAATAGGTACCGCTTGCGGGAAGGTAAACAGCACTCTGTGTTCCAGCCGCATGCTACGCACTGCGGCAAGGAGAGTCATGCTGGCCACATGACCACGGAGGCGTCTTCGGACAACGCTGGCTCTTCGGCTTTGAAATCGGGATGAGCACCACACCCTAGAGTCGGACACGACTGGACTTAATTGTCAGGGGTCACCTTTACCTTAATTGATAAATGTAAACGTTCCCTTCCTTCCCATGGCATTTTCCCATCAACTTTAAACGAAACAACTTTAAACAAAACAACTTTAACAAGTGAGAACTTCCTGTACTTTGCTTAAAATAAAATAAAAAGATATGTGGTATCTGTCTGTCTCCCTTTCAGATGTGACTGGAACATTATGCAAGGTGATCGTATGGACACTGGAACCATGCTGTTCAGTGTTGTGTACTACCTCTTTAAGAGGCAGACGTGAAAAGGACACGTGAGTGAGATAACATGGGTGAACAGTTTCAGATTTGCTGCAGAAGCCTGCGTGAGTAGATGGGTGCGTATGCTCTCCGGACTTTAGGGGCCTAACAGTCCGAGGTCCAGATGAACTTGAAACTGGAGACAATCTTCTGATAGGCTGAGCTAGTCTTTTCTTAATAATTTGAGTTTGATGTACTGGACTTTTCTAGTGAGTTGTGTTAGCAAAAAATAGTGGAGTTATTTACATGCTGCTGTCTCTTCTCATATATTCAGTATTAAGAATAGGACAAATGTGTGGCTTAGGTGTGCTTTAGCATATGGAAAAGACTACCGGTCAGTGTGTTTATTCAGAAATAACTTCTTCTGTTCAACATGACTTACTTCCAAGAGTGCATAAGATTGCTGCAGATTACATCATCACCTTCCCTTCCACTCCTTTGAGTCTCCAATATGAGCATAATCTTATTATTTAATGGTTATTAATAGGTAATAATAATAGCATATTTCTCTTTCAAAGGAAATAACCAAGCTATCAATCTGGTAAAGATCTGACAACAGAACTGAGACTTACCATTTTGTCAGAGAATCTGTTAACATGTGAAGTTATTTAATGGCCCTCTGCTGATGTTTTTTGTACAATTCTGGCCACAATCCTGTGTGTTCTTACTTGAGAATAAGGCCCATTGAACCCAGTGGGTCATACTTTTGAGTAAATATTCTAGGATCTGGCTTCACATAAAACTTCTTATGGTGTACCAAAAAGTTTGAAACTTTTAAACAAATCCTAAACTATATTTTATGGTTATTCTCTCAACTATATTTTTGAAAGTCACCTTGTTGAAAGGCTAATCAATCTTTGCTGGTAACTGGCTGGGGAAAAAATGATCACCAGTGTATTTTTGGCTGTTGGTTTTCTGTTTTCTTTTGTCTCAGTGGGAGCCTTGAGTTAGTGCAGGTTGAAATGATATATCAGCTGTAATTAACATTCTGCCTTGATACAGAGTTTTATGATGACATTATTCCAGATTCCATTTTTTTTCTGGAGTTTAAGAAATAAAATTGCTGAAAAACTGTGCTTTCGAAAAGGTAATGAGATTCGCTGAACAATCTTGCAGAGTTAAAATTACTCCAGATTCAGAAGAATGAGCAAACCTTTGCAAGTTTCAGGATATGTCTGCACTAAGTACTTTTGTGTCTCTCTATGCCTTTCTATAGTTTCTTTATATCAAAGGGGTAGGATGGGATGGGGCAAGGGGCAGATCGCCCCTGGGCAGCAGGCGGGGGGCATCAAATTGGGGCTGGGGGGCATCAAACCGCCGGCAGCGTCGATCCAGGCAGTGGCAGCGATCCAGGCGGCGGAATGGCTCAGAGGCCGAGCCGCGTTTGTGTTGCTCCCCGCCATCCACTCGGGGGCGGGATGGGTGACAGCATCACGAGGGGGGGGTGGCTGGTGCGACGCAAGCTACATGCCGCTTTATATAATAAAAAAACAAATTGGAGCTTTCTCTCAGTACAATTCCAGGAACACTCCTCTTTCAAGATTCAAAGTACGGAATTAATAATATTTATCACACTTATATTATACCTTGACTCCAAGGAAATCGGGGCAGTATACAGGGTTTTCCTACCAGTCTATCCTCACAATCACAGCCATGATGACAGAGCTGCAACCACACTGGCAGAAGTGTCCTTAGATGCTGGCACAACTTCACAGAGCGCAATTCTGCGTAATGCAGGAATGGCGGAGCAAGCACGCCGCTATTCAAAGCTGTTGCAAACGCGCCAAAAAGCATGACTTGCGATGATTCTAGAGTAAGGGCCAGTCATGTCACTGTAGCATGGCACATGGGGCGGGCCGCCCAGGGGTGACGCGCGCAAAGGGTGACGCGCGCAAAGGGTGACACGCGCGTCGCCCCCGTCTGTGCGGAGGCTCCAAGGCCGGAAGAAGGCCTCGGAGCGTCTGCCCCGTCCGGCAGTCTGGGGCCTTCTGAGAAGGTCCGATGTGTCAACGCGTAATTTATTAGCTTTTTCGCGCATGCGCAGACCATTTCTGAGGGCAAAAGGGCAGCCCTTGCACTCAGAAACAGTCTGTGCATGCACGAAAAAGCTAATAAATGACGCGTCGACGCATCGGGCCTTCTGAGAAGGCCCCGGACCGCCGGACAGGGTGGTTGCTCTTAGAGCCGGGGGTAAGCGTCACCCTAGGGCAGGGGTCACGCACGCACCCCAGGTGACGCGCCCCCTAGCGATGATACTGGTAAGGACGGCTGGTGCGGAGGCCGGCTGGTCTCACTCCACCACCGGATCATCCCTGCGGCTGCTGGAGAAGGTAAGTGAAGCATGATGAGGGTGGTCCAGGTGGTGAGGCAGGGGCCATTGGCTGAACTGGCCTGGGGGGTGGGGATGGCGTTCCTAGACTGGCGCGGCCATTACACGGTCTCCTCGGACTTGCACCAGCTAAATAGCTGCTGGCCTCCCTGCATTACACCATCCTCTGGTTCATCAAGGCTAGAGTCTGGGATGCCCTGGGGACTGGCATGAGTTATGAGGAGGAGGCATTGGACAGGTGCCCTCTGTGCCCTCATTCACCAGGACCTTGTCTCAACATGATAGCAGGTGGTGGTTGGATGGGCTCAGGGTTCAGGGGGCTGGTGGTTCAGGGACACACTGATCATACCATGCTTTCTACAGCAGCCCCAGTGCAGCTGCTGGTGAGCACTGGAGACAACATGGGGAGCCCTTCTTCTCCACTGTTGGGGGGGGGGGTGTTGCTGCTGAGCAACTGCTGTCCCCAGATGCCGGCCTGGGGGACATGTGCAAAGCACATGATAAAAATGAATGTCCTTCCTCCCCCCCCCAATAAATCCCATGTGCAGCCTCGCTGGGCTATAAGGTGGCAATGCATGATGTGTTGGTCATATATCTTGGCATAAAATCACGCTGATGTTGCCCTTGGGTTACATCAATGAGATTCCTTGTAAGTTACAAGGAATCTCATTGATCGCAGGAGGAGCAACCAAGGCACATCAGTTGAACTGTCCCCCCGCGCCCCTGTGTTTGTCTTGTCCAAAGACCCCCACCACCACCGCCTCGTTCGTGGGCGGGGCTAGAAGACTCCAAAGCCTCTGATTTGCTCGGCTGAGTCTTGAAATGAGTTGGAGGGCTGCTGGCTGCGGAGGGGAGGCGGAGCCTCTGAGGAGCCTGTTGCTCGTGCCGCGCCAAAGCAGCGAGCGGGGCAGAGAGCAGGAGAAAATTGCCTCGATCGGTGGCTTCTTCCAGCGGCGGCGGCGGCGGCGGCGGCAGCAGCAGCAGCGCCTGCTCTTTTGAGCGGCATCATCCTCATCGGAGGCAGCCTCCAAGTCCCCGTTGCTGCAGCGAAGGGGGAGACCCAAGGGCAGCGGGCGGCCACCCCCTCCGAAGTTCCCCGATGCCAACTTCTGCTGAGCTCCTACCTGCCCTTTCGCAGCGCGAGCCTCCTGGCAACGGCAGCTGAGGATTTGCAGGCGGCGGCGGCGGCGGCGGCTCCCGTCTCCTCCCTCCTCTCGAGATGAGCCCGAGCAAAGCGTGGCTTCTTTCGTGCATCATCTGCAGCCTGGTTGCCTCGTTGAGTGCATCGGTACAACTCCAGCAGGGCATGTAAGTGGCGCGGGCGCCGGGCGGCTCCTGGGGTTGCGGCGGCTCACGAAACGGGGTGCCCACACACCACCGCTAGTTTCTTCTGCCCTGTCCGTCTGGCTCCCTTGGCACGACTTCGCATTGCAAGGATGTGGGAAAGGGGCGGAAAAAGAGAGACCCGAGTTCCGCCAAAAGGTGGAGGCTTTGAATCTCCTTTGAAGCCACCATCTCCCTCGGTTCAGTTACCTAGAAGAAGGTGCAGCTTCGTTCTCTTTCTGAATGCGGAGTGAAACTGTATAAAAATTAAGAGGGGTAGTAATATCATGGACAGGTTTACAGATCGGTTCCGTGTGTGTCTACATGCTGACGTCAGTAGGACTTAATCCTATATTAAGTGTGTGCTGGGTTGCTCTGCAGTGGTGTGATAACTTTTGCTCTCTCTTTTCAGTAAGTCTTTTCTCAAAATAGGTAGGAAAAGTGGGCAGCCTGCAATCCATTCCTATCCACACTTACCTGAGAGTAAGCCCAATTGGCTGTAATGGAATGTACTTCTCTGAGTAGATATGCATGGGATTGGACTTACAGTGCTTTATCTCCCTCCCCCTTAATTCTAAACAATTACTTGAGAGTCTCATTGATTTCTGTGTACATGATATGTGAATATTACTTCTGTGATGGAAATTACACGTATTATGTGTGCACACAGTTGCCTGTGAGAAACACATGTGGCAGGACCATGTCACCATGTACATGCTCCTAGTCTCTCCATAGGGAGAAAAAAATGTACACCATTGCATGTGAAGCACAATGCAAGTGTCTGATTTTGTTGCAGATCCACTTGCCTCCATGTGCTCATGGCAAAATAAACTCTTGTGTGCAGCACTTTTTGAGTGCAGGTATAGGAAAAGATGCGTAGTCCTATGTCTGAAAGATGCATAGTGCTCAGTAAATGTTTGAGGTTTTAGTGTCACATTTTTATCCGTTTTGATTCTTCTTTTTTTTCATAGTGATTGCCAGCGCAATCCTATCCAATTTACACCACCGGTGGAACCACAGGGGGGGGGGGGAAGCAGGGCGGGAAGCTTTGGAGGGGAGGGGAGATTCATATCCCCTTGGGAGGGGATTTGATTCCCCTTTCCGTTCTAGGGCCTCCCATTCTCGCTGCACCGCTGGTTACACCGGTGGTGTAAGTTGGATAGGATTGCGCTGTGCATGACTTCGGAACACAATTCATCAGATCAAAGGACTTCTGAATAAATGCCAAGTTCTTGGGGAATGACACACTTGCACACAACCTCTCGCTGTGGTTTAGTTATCTTTAATATGCCTTTAGTGCCTCCTTTGTATTCATATAGTCCTCAGCCCTTAACTCATATACCCCTTATCTTCTACCCTGTGAGGTAGGTTAGGCTAAGAGAAAGTTTCCAGCCCAATGTCACCCATGAGCTTCATACAGGGGTCTGAACCTGGATATCCAAGTCCAACACTTCAACCAGAACACCATCCACACCAACTTCCAGGGTAGACATAACACACTCCTGATCTCCAAGCCTGCTGCATCTCCTTCCTGCTTCTGCTCATAGACAGACCCACCCTTTCTTTTCATGCTTGTTACTGTAATTTAGCATGATGCCTCCATCAGCAATATGTTTAATCAGGATTGGAACCATGGTTTGCAAACCTGCTTTAAATTATGGTTTTGATGCAGTCCTGGTTAACTTTAACCATAATTAGTGCAGATGTAGACATAATGCATAATGTAGACAAAACTCTAGAAGGGAGAGAGCAATTTGAGCATATAAGCTCACAGCATATGCTTGACCTCCAAGCTATGTTTTGGAGACGGGTATTGTTGCACCTGCATGAGGTTAAAGTAGTAACCCATTTTATATAAAGAGTGGTTATTTGAATCCGCATTTGGGGACAGAGTGCAGAATTGGGAGAGCGGTAATTGTATTGGATTAATTGTACTGGTAGTTGTACTGGAGTTCGCCTTTGTGCATGCTGTGTGAAGTGCTTTGCCTATTCTTGTGTCTTATGTAAGACGTGAGTGACATTGTCTAGTCTGTACTGTAGCCTACATTGGGGTCGGCCCCATGGCAAACAGTTTAATTGGATTTCTTTTCTTGACAGCTGCTTTGTGCAATAGCCGCAGACTTCAAGTTTCTAGGGGTTATTAAACAGAGAAGAAGCGATTACTGAGATGTGTAATCTTTGGGGCGGGAAGGTAGGCGGCAGGAGTGCTGGTGTCTGTCATGTTACAATGAATGACCCCCTTTAAGCAAAGTTCCTCTGGGGAACATGTTAAGGGCAAGTGCACAGATTCAAACTGCTGGCATTAGTTGTCCTATGACGAGTCAGATTCAAACTGCTGGCATTAGTTGTCCTATGACGAGTTGTTGTACTTTTGTCATCCTCCGCATAACTCCCATAGCGGGACAGATTTATTTTTGAAGTACGAAAGGCTGAAGTATTCCCGTGGTACTTGGCAACAATTTCAGCTTGTCAGATGTGGCCTTCTTTTCTTTTTTTTCTTTTTTCTTTTTTTCTTCTTCTTCTTTTTTTTTTTTTGCATGAGATGCTATAATTTCCACCTTCAGGACAGGAATTGCTGCCTCAGAACTAAATTTGGTCTCCAACTGATGGATCGGAACCCAAAATTGCCTCACCGCCTCTTCATACAGGCACAACTGTCATTTTCTTAGGTTTGCTATTTAATGATTTTTATTTTTAAAGTGAGGATAAAGCAGACATATTGGGGACCGGAGCAGGCATGGAGAGATGAGGAGAAACCAATGGGGGGGGGAGGGAGGAGAAAAGAGACAAAGAACAATGTCTGTACCAGGGGTGGCCAAACTTGCTTAATGTAAGAGCCATATGTGATAAACTTCAGATGTTTGAGAGCCGCTAGAGAGATGTTTGAGCGCCGCAATATTTAAGAAGTATTTAAATTCTTTCTTATATTTACTCACCGTGAATATTAAAGTTATGTTTTAATCCAGTGACCTCTCAGTTTATGCCCAGTAAATAATTACAAAGCTTGAAAATTTCTTATTTACCTTTTTATATTAATTGTGATGCAAAAAAGAGTTCAGCCAACATATTTCTGAGAGCCGCACATTGTATGTCAAAGAGCCACATGTGGCTCAGGAGTCACAGTTTGGCCACCCCTGGCTTATACTGTACATTGTACAGTATAAGAATGTGTGTATAGTGTGTTTTATATTGTATTGTAACCTTTGCTGTCCCATTCTATGGGAGAAAAGGTGGGATATAAATATTTTAACTAAACGATAGTGCAAAATTATAAGTCCTGTACAGTAGGTTGGGGTTAAAGGTGGGTTTGAAAAGGCTGAAGGTATTGTCTTAGGGTCTCTAAGTGGTGACAATATGTGAGATGACTCATTATGTGGTTACTGTTACTAGCAGTTTCACAGTCAGATTAGCAAGTGATAATTGCAGTTAGCATGTAATTAACACAAAGGAGTTCACCTGAACACCACTGCTCTTAAGAGATGCTAAAATATTTCTTTAGGGTTTTTCCCGCATCTGGTATGCTAAGTTGATGCACATTAACGCTTATTCGAAAGTCAGTTTTCTCCTGCTGTTAAGAGCACCTCAGCCACCATTGTGGGGCACATGAGAAACTGATAGGCAACCTGTGTACATTTTAAAGACTACATTTATTCCTGTCTTCCACAAAACCTGAGTCACACAGGCGCATGTTTATTTTCAGTATAATGTGTCATATCGGCTTGATCCCAAATGTATAAAAAGTGTTCTTCTGTGGGAAAGTGAGGTTAAACATGAGGATAATGAAAAGTTAAACAGGTTTGAGGTGATGCAGGGCTATGGGAAGGATGTATTGTCAGTGTTGGAGGTATCATGGGGGGGAGCAGAGTAAGCTGTGGGAACCCCCCCCCCCCGTGGTAAGGGAATTTCTCATTCACCCAGGCAGACTGCAGGAGGTCTGACTCAGTTGGCAAAGCGGCCGCCTCACATGCCTGAAGATCTGAGGTCCGCAGTTCGGGATGCCCGGAAGCATCTGTGAGCAGTCGAAGAGCTGTTGGCATGTCACTGATAAGCTGCAGAATCTCTGTGGGAGAGAGAAGCTGTGGCTGCAGTTGAAGCGTGGGAGGCGAATGCCAGAGAAAGAGGCCAGACTGTGAAGGAAACCACCTGGGACGAAGGGCTCAATGGAAGATTCGAACTTTGTATTATTGTAAAAATCCCTCGGTTTAGCAAGCCTGCCCATGTAAACCGCCTTTGAATTAAAGTCAGAGGGGAAATCCGATGACCAAGAAAAGGTGGTATAGAAATACTGGTTGTTGTTGTTGTTAAACAATGAACACATAAGAACATAAGGCGAGCCCTGCTGGATCAGGCCAAAGGCACATCTTGTCCAGCTTCCTATATCTCACAGTGGCCCCACCAGATGCCTCAGGGATCTGGCAGAGTTAAAGTTACAGAAGGAAAGTTTCTTCTGAGCGGCGGTGGCAAGCGGTGGCAAAGCGGTAAGCGCCAAGCGCTACATTAAAGAAAAATAAATAAATCAAAATCGTTAAGGATTTGGGAAGTATGAGTATAGAAGCCATGTAAAAGAGAGTTCAGCCAGAATAAAAACAATGCTCGATCCTGCTTGCACTCTCCGAACTTCTTCGAAAATGCGAAGCGGGCAGAAAATCATTAAAATCCGAAGCCAAAACCAGTATAATCCGACGTTTTGTTTCTTCTAATCCAGAAACATTTTCTAGGAACAGTCCGAAGACTGGTAGATGGTAAGAAGCAGGCGCGAGGCTTCGTTACTTTGGCTTTGGCTTTTAATGATTCTCTGCCCGCTTCGTATTTTCGAAGAAGTTCGGAGAGTGCAAGCAGGATCGAGCATTGTTTTTATTCTGGCTGAACTCTCTTTTACATGGCTTCTATACTCATACTTCCCAAATCCTTAAGAATTGTTGCTGGCCATGAAAGCTTTCGTTCAAAAATCAAAATCGGCAAAAAAGGGGAGAGAGAGAGGAAAATAAATAAATAAAATTTCCAATTCAACATTTGAAGATGTGTACTTTGGTGCTGCTCTACCTTGCCTTGTCCCCCCCCCCTCTCTCTCTCTCTGAGGGAGGGAGGGGGATTGGAGCATAGATTTTGGAACACAAAGTCTTTGCAAAAAGTAGGAACCCTATTCCAAAATCTCTGCATGATAGGACATTCCCACCAAAGATGCAAAGAACTGATCTGCCCGCACCCTTTCTAGCAACATTAGCTATAAATAGACTGCGTTACACGAAACCTTGCAGGAGTAACGTACCACCCACTAAGAACCTTATGGGACTTGAAAAAGCAACTGGCCCTCGGGATTATAATATGGATTTGACACTCCGCAGAGGATGGCAGGCAATATGCAAGAATAAATATCCGGGATTCAGTTAAACTTCAGTTCAGGCAAATGCTCTCAGGTGGCATATATAAACTACTTTAGTGCTGCCTTAATGCATAGCACTCCAAAACTCAAGAGGTAAGAAACAGTGCTTGGCATGGAAGGGCCATAAAATGCATTGCATAATAAACTGTGATCACTGCAATATATAGAATTTCAATTCATGGTGGGCTCCTTATCTTTCCAGTTTTCTGGGTAAACAAAATAATTGCCTTCATTTCCATTAAATATGTTGGTAGAGAATGCAGACAGCGAAACCTACTAAGGAATGCTTCTGAGGCATTCTCGGGTAAAATCCTACATGTCTGAAATCAGGAACCTCTTCCATGAACTCCATGGGACGTGCAAAGCTCCCTCTCAGCCGCTACTTTCCCATTCACTTTGATGGAGAGAAACTCTTTCTGCATGGTGTCATCCCCTCCTCTTAAGTAAGCGATGAACCTACATTTATTGACTCTGCGTTTCCATATAAACAAGATTCTGGATTGGACTGAGTTGAGTCTCGGAAGCTGTACTACAGGTTCATGTATCTAAAATGTATATTGGTCAACCATGCATCAGGTTGATGCCGATGCTCTCTGTTTGTTCAGGGCCTTTGTAGTGGGTATTGGCCTTAGATTCCTTAGAGCAGCGTTTCTCAAACTGTGGGTCGGGACCCACTTGGTGGGTTGCGACCTGATTTCTGGTGGGTCCCAGGTGCTGGAAAAATCAGAGAAGTAATTGCCACAAGCCCTGAGGCTATTCAAAAATCAGATAGCTGCTAATTGCCCTTCAAAGAGCTGAGCTCTTGCAGTTTGCAAGATAGCTGCTAATTACCCTGCAAACAGCTGAGCTCCTGCAGTTTGCAAGCTTGTGTAAATATAGGGAGATAAATGTTTGAATGTCTCGTAAAGCTAGGTGGGTCCCGATAGAGTGTCATTTTAAAAAGTGGGTCCCGGTACTAAAAGGTTTGAGAACCACTGCTTTAGGGGAGTGGACTGATGTCTGTCTGTGTGGAATCTGACTTAGAAAGGTTGACCAAGAGACAGAGCCATCTCTACTTTAGGGGTATGCAGAGCCCAGGACAATGGATCAGGTCTGGCTGAAGCTGAGTTGGCATTTGAATAGTGCCCAAATTGTCCATCTCCCTTTTAAAAAAAAGTGCCTTGGCCCTGACACCCCCTTACTACCAATGTCTTCGCCGTCTCCACCATCCTGGCCACTTCTCCAAAACAGGCAGGTGTGGAAGGAGGCTGGGAGCAGAAGGCAATTCTGCTCCCAACATTCTCCTGCTCAGCCTAGTTGAAAGAAGCAGGCAGGCAGTGGAAGAGGCAGGAGCAGCGATCCTCTTCTTTCCATAGAGGTAAATCTGGAAGAGAAGAATGAACTTTACGTCGGTTATTTCATATGTACTGTACTTCTAAAAAGCTCTGAGAGTTTTAAGAAGCTGAATAAATATAGGGTGTTGGAGAAGACCAGAAAACGCACGCTTTTCTAGATCTGGTATTTTTCTGGACATTTCTTTGCTCCTCACTTCCACTAGGTGGTGCTTATCCAGGCAACATGGATACAGAAGATTAAGGGGAGTAGACTATAAAACGTCTTCAGAGCAAACATTCTGAAGTTTGGACTACAGAGTTTGAGGAAAGATAATGTTGAATGTAGTCCTAAAGCAGAGATGTGGGTGTAATGCATTTTCTCGTATTGGGCTTGAGAAGAATAGGCCTGGTCTAGAAAGAGTCTTCTTGCTATAGTGGTGTATCCTTGCGCAGTCATCCACCTCATTGGGTGACCTTGGGCCAGCTGCTATGTCTCAATCTAACCTATCTTACAGGATTGTTGTGATGATAAAATGGGAGGGGGGCACACATGTGCGTACCACCTCCAAGCTCCTTGGAGAAAGCGTGGGATAAAAATGGATTTTTTAAAAATCCTGACCTGTTACAAGGCTGCTTCCTCTAACTTCAGGGATCTAATTCTTTTGCTATCATTTCAACAGAGCTAAATGAATGCACATAAGTTGCTCCTCCTTCCCATGGATTCATTTAGTCCCCTCCATCCTTATCCTCTACCTGAGATTTAGACAGGAGCCATGTTAACTCAACCACCTCCTCACCTTACAGCCTTTGTATTTTCTGGGCTCCAGCAGCACCCACAGGCCTATATTGTACTCCACCCTCCTCTGTGTGACTGGTGACATTTTACATCCAAGTAGGTAGGGTAGAGATTTTAGGGTGTAGTACAGTGGTTCCCAAACTGGGAGGCACGGCTTCCAGGGGAGCTGCGGAAACCAGCCAGGGGAGCCGCAGAGTGCCACAGAATCCTCTTGGAAAACAGTGTAATGCTAATGGGCAGGCATCAACATAGTGTAATGGGGAGCCGCAGCCAATGGTCGCCAATGGTCAAGGGAGCCGCAGGTCAAAAACATTTGAGGAAACACTGGTGTAGTGCCACTTAGAACTAGAAGGAATTCATAAAATTTTACTAGGTTGTTGCCCTTGGAACAATCTCTCAGCGAAGGGAAGGGGAGGTGCACAGAACAATACGGTATTCTTGTGGCAGGATTAGTTTATTGACTTTACAGGGATCAATAGCATTCAGTCTGCAGACTTGTCCATTTAACCTGAAACAAACTATAACACCTTCCATTAATGGGGGTATTAAAAGCTACTTTGCTGAGTTTAGAAGTTGTCAAAATGCATTGGATATCTGCAGAACAATCCTCCAAATAGTTCGGCCATTTTTCTGTTAATATTAATTTAATGCCCTGGACTAAAAGTCGTATCCTATCCCAGTATATTTGAAGGCATTAATTTTGCTTCTCTTAAATGTACCTGATCTTTGTTTGCTCGTTCCAGTTGAAGAAACCATCACACGGAATAGGTATATTGATAATTACCCAATAGTTTTCTACTTTTCGAACGAAAGCTGTTATGACCGGCAACAATGTTCAAAGAAAGAGGTAACACGGGTAGCCCGGTCATGTTAAAAAGTAGCGATCCAGCTGAAAATAATGATCTCAAACTACTTGGTATGGGCTTATTCACCCAGAAATCCAAATAGAAAAAAATGTTAAAAACAAATTCTGGAACTCAAGGACCCAACGTTTCATGTCTTTATCCAGACATTTTTTTTTTTAAGTCATAGCCTCCAAAATGTCTGGATTTTGGAATAGTCTGGATTTCGAATGTCCGGATAAGGGGTACCTAACCTGTAGTACTCTTTAATTCAATCAGTTCACCCATGAATCTGCTACTCATTGAGCAAATGAGAAATTGAGTGATGTACATGTATGTGTGAACCAGCCTGTAAAGAGGATTGGACTGAAACAGTGTGCTGTTTCTGGGACCAGGGGATAGAAGGGCATTGCTGGCTAACATGTAGATGACTGACCCAGGAGTTTATTTAAATAATTTATACTCCACCTTTCTCCCAGCAAGGGCACTCAAGGCGGCTTATAATAAAAACTGGGCAGTTGGGCAGTGGTTCCCAAACTGGGAGGCGTGGCTCCCAGGGGAGCTGCGGAAACCAGCCAGGGGAACTGCAGAGTGCCACAGAATCCTCTTGGAAAACAGTGTAATGCTAATGGGCAGGCATCAACATAATGTAATGGGGAGCCGTGTCCAATGGTCGCCAATGGTCAAGGGAGCCGCAGGTCGAAAAAACTTGGGAAACACTGGAGTTGGGCACCACTCAATGTAGTAGTTGAGGTTTTTTTTAGCATTGTGCCGGCTGCAGGGCCTTGACCATCTTTCTCCAACATTCCAGGCCAAACGTGTGTCCCGAACAACAGCTGGCAATGGTGGGGCATCGGCAGCCATGTGTTCAAGCCTTCACTCGTTTGGTGAAGATGTGGAAGCCAGACTGTGCTGTGCAGAGATGGTGCGTGGGCTATGAGAGAAGGTAAGGCATGACCGTATGTATTTAAAACAAAACAAAACAGTCTAGGTGACCGTGAGCTTGTGAGAGTCACCCTAAAAATACAACACAACTTTTCCATGAAAGGTAGAGAAGTTAGACTTTGTGATAAAGGGGGAATGTATTCCGAAAATGTCTGAGGTATTTTTTGTTTGAGATGGGCTTGTAAACGTTGCCTGTGGCACCAGGTAATGGGAAAGAAAAGTTTTGTTAATTGGAAGACAGTCTGTTCTATTTCTTCAAAGTCATTGAAGTGCTGCATATTCATTCTCACTTACAGACAGACAGACAGACAGACAGACCACATCTTTCCACTATAACAAGTTCTCTCTACACAATGTATAGCTAACCTGTAAAAAAAACTGCAATCAAAATAAACTATACTGAAATAAAGCAGCCATGTTTGTTTATCACACCCAGCTGTACAAGAGAAAAACCACAGTTGTTGATTACAAGTTTGGGTACATAAAATGCACTTAGTTGACTGATGACAGTAAGAGCTTCAGGTGAACCTCAGGTGAAATAGAAATTCCAGAGCCTGGGCTCCATCATAGAGAAGGGCAGCTCTCCGGTAGCCACCACCTGCAGCATATCTGCCAAGAGCTCAGGGGAAAACAGAGTTTTCACACGGAAACTTCTCGAACCATTGTTTCCCTACCATGGGAATGTTGGGAGGGAAAAATGGTTAATGTTTGTGTTAGTTGGGTGCAATCCAATCAAATAACAAAACTCCCATTGATTTTAATTGAGCAGAATTGCAGCCTTTGTGACTAATGCTTAGGCATTACGAATACTGTAAGAATAACAAAGATGGGAGATATTTAGAGCCAGATTTACTCAAACCACTTTTCTTTTATCTTTACAATTAAAATTGTCCGGGTTTTGTGACCACTATCCATTATGTGATTGAATTCCTGACGCTTCGCCCATACCTGTGATGGGCATTCTCAAAGGTAAAACACAAGACACTCAAACCGGCCAATTCTTCTCAACCTGTACTCCTTATGTTAAGAACATAAGAAGAACCCTGCTGGATCAGGCCAAAGGTCCATCTAGTCCAGCTTCCTGTATCACACAGTGGCCCCACCAGATGCCTCAGAGTGTACACAGCCAACAAAATAACCTGTTTCCTGTTGTCACTCCCTTGCACCTGGCACAGAGAAAACCTACTTCTAAAGCCAGGAGGTTGCTTATGGCTTGTAACCTGTGATGTTAACTTCTGTTATCCTTCTGTTATTTAAAGGGACCGGCAGTTCTTTTCCCTCAGCCATGTTCTTAAAGCTAAAAGATTCTGCATCTTATAAAGCCTACTGTATAGCCAGTCTTGCTCTTCTCTTCCATGTTCTTAAAGTTGTGAATCCTTGCACCCTTCAAGGCTGGTAGCCAGGCACTACTTATACTTAGTGTTTCTTCTTTCCTGTTTATGTTCTTTTGATATGTTTGAATTTCAATTGCTTCTCTAAAGATGTGAGTATGCTATTGTTTAGTCCTAGATAACACTTTTCTTTTCATGAGTAGCTTTTAAAAAACCATATCCCTGAGAGTCTTGGGTTCCTCAAAGATCAATAATGGCAGACAGCTTATTTTTTTACACTTAAAACGTTTCAGGAGAGTGCACCTGAAAACCCCGGGTGCCAGATGGGGTGTCCTGAGGCTTTCTGAGGCTCGGGATGGCCACGTGTGGCTTCCCCAGGCCCCAGAAGGCCTGCGAAAGGCACTTCTGGTTTTTGACGAAAACAAGTGCCTTTCGGAGGCCTCCAGGACACCCCCTGGATGTGTGGTGCCCGGGGCCAAGCACCCCCTGGTCCCCCCCTTATCTATGCCAGTGCCCCATACCCCTGGCAGAGGCTCTGTAGAAGATTGTTGTTGTTCAGTCGTTAAGTCGTGTCCGACCCTTCGTGATCCCATGAACCATATCCCGCCAGGCCTTCCTGTCCTCCACTATCTTCCTGAGTTCGCTCATTTTCATGTTCGTTGCATCGGTGATGCTGTCTAACCATCTCATCCTTTGCCTTCCCCTTCTCCTTTTGCCTTCAATCTTTCCCAGCATCAGAGTCTTCTCCAGAGAGTCCTCTCTTCGCATTAGGTGGCCAAAATATTTGAGCTTCAGCCTCAGTACCTGTACTTCCAAGGAACAGTCAGGGTTGATTTCATTTAGGATTGACTGATTTGATCTCCTAGCAGTCCAAGGGACTCTCAGGAGTCTTCTCCAGCACCACAGTTCAAAAGCATCTATTCTTCAGCACTCAGCCTTCCTTATGGTCCAACTCTCGCAACCATACATTGCTATTGGGAACACCATCGCACTGACTATGCGAGCTTTTGTTGGCAGGGTGATATCTCTGCTTTTTATTATGCTGTCTAAGTTTGCCATAGCTTTCCTTCCAAGGAGTAAGCGTCTTTTAATTTCATGGCTGCTGTCTCCGTCTGCAGTGATCTTGGAGCCCAGAAAAGTAAAATCTGTTACTGCTTCCATTTCTGCCCCTTCTATTTGCCAGGAATTGATGGGACCAGATGCCATGATCTTAGTTTTATTAATGTTGAGTTTCAAGCCAACTTTTGCACTCTCCTCTTTCACCCTCATCAAGAGGCTCCTTAGTTCTTCTTCACTTTCTGCCATTAGGGTGGTATCGTCTGCATATCTGAGGTTGTTGATATTTCTCCCGGCAATCTTGATTCCGGCTTGCGATTCATTCAGCCCTGCATTTCTCATAATGTACTCCGCATATAAGTTAAATAGGCAGGGTGACAATATACAGCCTTGCCGTACTCCCTTCCCAATTTTGAACCAGTCGGTTGTTCCATGGCCGGTCCGAACTGTTGCTTCTTGACCCGCATACAGGTTTCTCAGGAGACAGGTAAGGTGGTCTGGTACCCCCATCTCTTTGAGAATTTGCCACAGTTTGTTGTGATCCACACAATCAAAGGCTTTTGCGTAGTCAATGAAGCAGAAGTAGGTGTTTTTTTGGAACTCTCGTGCTTTCTCCATGATCCAGCGCATGTTGGCAATTTGATCTCTAGTTCCTCTGCCTCTTCAAAACCCAGCTTGTTCGTCCGGTAGTTCTCGGTCCACGTACTGCTGAGGCCTAGCTTGTAGGATTTTGAGCATAACCTTGCTAGCATGTGAAATGAGTGCAATTGTACGGTAGTTTGAACACTCTTTGGCACGGCCCTTCTTTGGAATTGGAACGTAAACTGACCTTTTCCAATCCTTTGGCCACTGCTGCGTTTTCCAAATTTGTTGGCATATTGAGTGCAGCACTTTCACAGCATCATCATTTAGGATTTCAAGAAGCTCAGCTGGGATATTATCATCTCCGCTAGCTTTGTTGTTAGTAATGCTACCTAAGGCCCACTTGACTTCACTCTCTAGGATGTCCGGCTCTGGGTCAGTGACCACACCAGCGTGGTCATCAGGAACATTAAGATCTTTCTTGTATATTCTTTCTTCTGTGTATTCTTGCCATCTCTTCTTAATCTCTTCTGCTTCTGTTAGGTCCCTGCCTTTTTTATCCTTTATCATGCCCATCTTTGCACAAAACGTTCCCTTGATATCTCCAATTTTCTTGAAGAGATCTCTAGTCCTCCCCATTCTGTTGTTTTCCTCGATTTCCTTGCATTGTTCATTTAAGAAGGCCTTCTTATCTCTCCTTGCTGTTCTCTGGAAATCTGCATTCAGTTGGTTATATCTTTCCCTTTCACCGTTGCTTTTTGCATTCCTTCTTTCCACAGCTATTTGTAAAACCTCATCTGACAGCCACTTTGCTTTCTTGCATTTCTTTTTCTTTGGGATGGTTTTAGTTGCTGCCTCCTGTACAATGTTACGAACTTCCGTCCATAGTTCTTCAGGCACTCTGTCTACCAGGTCTAATGCCCTAAATCTATTCTTCACCCCCACTGTATACTCATAAGGGATATGGTTTAGGTCATATCTGACTGGTCTAGTGGTGTTCCCTACATTCTTCAATTTAAGCCTGAATTTTGCAATAAGAAGCTCATAATCTGAGCCACAGTCAGCTCCAGGTCTTGTTTTTACTGACTGTATAGAGCAGGGGTGGGGAACCTATTTGCGGTGGGGGGCCATTTCCCCATTTGGAAAATTGGCCGTGGGCCGCCCATAAGGGCGTCCGAAATTTTTGGGCCCCCCACCGCAAATTTGACACCCCCCCGAATCTACCCTTCTAACCCACCCACAGAACACTCTCCCTCCCTCCCTCCCACCCACCCACCCACGGAATTCCCTCCCTCCCACGGAACTCCCTCCCTCCCACGGAACTCCCTCCTCCCCCCCTCCTCCTCACTCCCACCCATCCACCCACGGACGCTTACCTGAGGCTCCGGAGTGGGGGCGGCGGTGGCGGTGGCGGCAACGGCCGCCGCCGCCTTCCCGCGTCAGCTCCAGTTTAAATCGGCCTTTCTGCAGCTGTGCAGATCGCCGTTGAGGCCGAGAGGGCAATCGAGGTGACGCGATTGCCCTCTCGGCCTCAACGGCGATCTGCGCAGCTGCAGAAAGGCCGATTTTAAAGCAACTAGGCAGGTGGGCGGTGGAGCCTCCGGTCCCGCGGGCCGGATCGTTCAGGTCCCGCAGGGGCCGGACCGGATCGACCCGTGGGCCGGATCCGGACCGCGGGCCGGAGGTTTCCCACCCCTGGTATAGAGCTTCTCCATCTTTGGCTGCAAAGCACATAATCTATCTGGTTTCGGTATTGACCATCTGGTGATGTCCATGTGTAGAGTCGCCGCTTGTGTTGTTGGAAAAGAGTGTTTGCTATGACTAGCGTGTTCTCTTGACAGAACTCCGTTAGCCTTTGCCCTGCTTCATTTTGCGCTCCAAGGCCAAACTTGCCTGTTGTTCCGTTTATTTCTTGATTTCCTACTTTAGCATTCCAGTCTCCTATGATGTAAAGGACATCTTTTTTGGGTGCTAGTTCTAGAAGGTGTTGTAGGTCTTCATAGAACCGGTCAACTTCATCTTCTTCGGCATCAGTGGTTGGGGCATATACTTGGATTACTGTAATGTTGAATGGTTTGCCTTGGATTTGAACTGAAATCATTCTGTCGTTTTTGAGGTTGCACCCAAGTACTGCCTTTCCCACTCTTTTATTGACTATGAGGGTTACTCCATTTCTTCTAAGGGATTCATGCCCACAGTAGTAGATATGATGGTCACCTGACTTAAATTCGCCCATGCCCGTCCATTTTAGTTCGCTGATTCCCAAGATGTCAATGTTCAATCTTATCTCATTTTTGACCATATCCAGCTTGCCTTGATTCATAGACCTCACATTCCATGTTCCTAAGCAGTATTGCTCCTTGCAGCATTGGATTTTCCTTTCAACCTCAGACACATCCACAGCTGAACATCCTATTGGCTTTGGCCCAACCGCTTCATCCTTTCTGGGTCTACTTGGAATAGTCCTCCGCTCTTCCTCAGTAGCATATTGGACACCTTCTGACCTGAGGGGCTCATCTTCCGGCGTCATATCTTTTTGCCTTTTGGTACTGTTCATGGGATTTTCTTGGCAAGGTTACTGGAGTGGGTTGCCATTTCCTTCTCCAGTGGATCACTTTTAGTCAGAACTCTCTGCTACGACCTGTCCGTCTTGGGTGTCCCTGCACGGCATAGCTCATGGCTTCATTGAGTTACGCAAGCCCCTTCGCCACGACAAGGCAATGATCCATGAAGGGGTCTGTAGAAGATACACTGAGAATAAATTGGGTAAATCAATAAGAAAAGTGTTCCCTGGCAGTGGGACATTTTAAAACCACTGCTTTGCAGTAACTGTTAATGTGACTGAAAACGTTCTAGAAATAGAGTTGCTGTTTTATTCATTATGTGTTGTGGCTGTGCTCTGAAGAACTCCAAAGTAGAACAGCATATATGTCTTATGTCCCCCTCCCCCTCCTTTTTTAAAAAGAACTGCCTATTACACCATCTACAAGCAAGTGTACAGCATGGAACATCAGACTACCTTTAAGTGTTGTCCTGGGTGGCGCAGGAAGGATGATGATGAGTCTGGGTGCCTACATGGTAAGTTGGCAATTATTCAATTTTGTAAGCTGCTTCCCTCGTTTTTGAAGTGTGCTTGTCAAAAAGTCAAGTGTGAGCACGTCAAATTCATTTGGAACATGTATATCCTACAGGGACAGTTGTCAGGAAGAGCCAGTTTAGCTGTGGCTCGTGCCTGTGTTTGGAAGCAAACTCAGGTTAACTGTCATGTGACTGTGAAAAGGCTCTCTGTTTTAAGTCTGTCTCTTCATTTGAATGGCTGGCTTATGCAAAATACTTCCTCTCTCAGTGGGATTTGTAACATTAGTTGTTCTGAAGAATTTGAATAAAATCCATCCATAAGAGTTGTTTTCTGGTTTCAGTGCTGTGCTCTGCAGATACTTGCTTCAATGGAGGGAGATGCTCTGAAGGGATATCCCAGGTGTGCCAGTGTTCAGTGGGGTTTCAAGGCCCACGCTGTCAGTATGGTGAGTTGAATGTTAAAGCTTCTGTATTTGCTTTAGGAAGCGTTCCTTCAGCGTTGTGACATTTAGCATGGTTAGATGAAGTTTTCTTGGGACGTCGTCCAAAGATCCACTGAGATAAATGCAGCTAAAATGACTGTCACTGGACTGGATTGCATTCTGAGATTGTACAATACACAACGCACAGGATGCCTGGAGTAATAGGCTGTATCTGACAATGGGAGATCCCAGAATGCAGAATGAAGTGGCTTTATAGTCTCCATGGTACCCGTTCGAACAATTGATGCCCCAACGTGATCCCTGCTAGATTATGAGCAACAGGTGATCATGTTGGCTCTACCAAGAGTCTCGTTTGTGGGACATGACACATGTGACTCAGTCTTGTTGGTTTGTGGATTAGCAATTTTGGTAGGGAGAAGGGAAGTCCCTGGTGTCTCCAGCATAATCTGATCTGCACTATTTGCAAGGAATGAAGTGTGAATACCCCCCCCCCTCACTGTGTAGCCAATTGTAAGTGCTCAAAATGCCACAGTCTGCTCATTCCGCAACCTACTATATATCACTGTAGTTTTAACAACATTGATGTATGTTTGACATGGGGATGACCTGCCTTCATGCAATCCGGAGGCTAAATTGAATTGGGGATGACAAGGAGTAATTCTGCTGCTATGACCACGGAGCCTTCATAGACACCATAGCTTGTGTCATGGCGAAATGCAGATCAGCATGTTCGAGGCCCATAAACGGAGTTGTGCTTCCATTGAGTTGTGATTAATACTGTTAATAATAATTGATATCTGCACAGTGTCAACTTCAGCAGGCACTTCAGAGCTCCCTTTAGCTTTGACGGGGGAATGTCAGAAGACTCTGAGCTGATGTTTGAAGTCTCCAGTTATATAACATAACGGCATTCTCTGGATCAGGCAAGGCATACGATATGGCAAGACGAGGGAAATGGTAGAACTGCAGTGCATGCAGTGATCAGGTCAGATTCTGGGATTAAAACAAGATTGGGTGGTGGTGATTTCCTGGGGAGCTGACTAGAGTGCAGACAAGATGCCATTAAAAACAAGGCTGCTTAGTCTGCCGTTTCTTTACAACTGGGAGGAGTTGATTCCCGGTGGCCGGTGCACTTTCGGCAGATTCCTGAGAGTCTGAATGAAATTTCAGCCGTCATCACTTCTAGTGCTACGTTCTCGCTGCTGTCGAAAGACTGCCAGGAATGGATCTGAAATCAGATTCTATTGATGAGGAAATTTCATTTGAAAATAATGGTGAGGGGCATTCACTCTCCTAGCAGGAGAATGGAATGAGTGAGAAGACTTCTGTAAGTGTTGGGGACCTCTAGCACAGTGGTTCTCAAACATTTTAGCACCGGGACCCACTTTTTAAAATGACACTCTATCGGGACCCACCTATCTTTACGAGACTTAAAAAAAGTATCTAGAAAATAAATAAAATAAATGTATTTACAAGTAAAGAGCTCAGCTGCTTGCAGGGTAATTAGCAGCTATCTTGCAAACTGCAGGCCCTCAGCTCTTTGAAGGTCAGTTGGCAGCTATCTGGTTTTTGAATAGCCTCAGGGCTTGTGGCAATTACTTATCTGATCTTTCCATCACCTGGGACCCACCAGAAATCAGGTCGCGACCCACCAAGTGGGTCCTGACCCACAGTTTGAGAAACACTGCTCTAGCAGAAACACACTAAGTTTGTAGTTGCTTTTATTGTGAAGTTGACAGCTCTGCAGATAGAAAGGGACTGTGATTTAATTTCCTTTTTCTGTGATTGAAAAGTGGGTTGTTACCTTAGGTCCTAAGGTGCAGAATGAAGTGACTTTTAGTAAATGCAGGGTTTTGTCTTACATGGGGTAGTTGTGCTACATTTAATTGGTTCATTGCAATCAAAGGAATGTTTATTGGAGACAAAATGGATTTAAAGTACAGGTGGGCCCCCATATCCGCTGGGGATATGTTCCAGGCCCCTCTGTGGATACTTGAAATCGTGGATAAGAGCGAACACCCCCTCCATGGTTTCCTGAGGGGGCCCCCACCCTGCCTCCCCTGCAGGCAGGCATGCTTGCCCCCCCCAGCTCTTATTTTTATTTCAGCAAGCTTTGTTTCTTCCTTAAAACAAACAGAGAAACAGCCTCCATTGCAGGCAAGTAGAACAAGACTAAGTCCTAGAGAGGCTCTGCAAGGTTTCTGTTAACCTTGCAAAGCCTCTCTAGTACTTAGTCTCGTTCTACTTGCCTGTAATAAGCAGCCAGAGGCTGCTTCTCTTGTTTCTTTAAGGAAGAAACGAAGCTTACTGGGGAAAAAAGTAAAAGGCTGGGGGGGGGGTCCCCCCACAATCCGTGGATAACTGAAACCATGGATAGCGAATCAGTGGATATGGGGGCCCACCTGTACTTGTATCCCATAGCGAAGCACGGGCATCACGCTAGTATAGATATAAGACTGAAAAAAACTATAGTGGGTCCCATGTTGCAGGTTGAGATTTAAAGGTTGATGATATAGATAAGCTATCCTGACCACATATCTTGCTTGCTCTTTTTTAAGCATTTAGAGGGAAGAAATGGTTAAACTTGGTTCTTTACTAGATAGTTGGTTGGAAAGTATGCTTTTGAAAAAATGCTCTAACCTGAATAGTTTTTCACTTGATTGCCGGGCACCCATGCCAGCTGTTTATGTCAGGGGTTCTCAACCCCATCGGAGACTGTGTACCACCTCCCGGAATGCTGTCCCGCTGCATACCACTGGAAGTAAGTGGCAATGACATCATTGCCACTTCCAGGGTTTTGGCTGTGACAGAGCCCTGAAAATGACGGTAAGGGGGTCATGGCGGGCGGGCATGTCCCATCACAGGAAACCCTTGCACTTGAGTTCTGCTGGCCACCCAGGGCCACTTCCTGTTATTTTCAGTGCTCTGTTAAGGTGCGGCCGCAATGGCGGCCACCATCTTGCCAGGAGAGTGTTGCTGTACCACTGGCACTCAGGTCCGCATACCACTAGTGGTACACATACCACTTGTTGAAAAAAAACTGGTCTGTGTGGGGAAGAAAAGGTGGTGAGTAGCTTTTTGACAACGAAGCCATTACTAATGCATTACACCGAACTGTGGCATAGAAGGCTTTTAACAGTTCACCAACATGACCGAGGACAGCCTAGGGATATCATAACAATCTGTAATAGTGAGCTATTCCCTTGCAAATTGCAAAGGAAAGTCTAATGACTCCCTAAGAGATGTTATAGCATATTTTGTAAGCTTGCAATATTTTTCAGAATTGGAGTTATCTTGGTTATGATTCATAGAATAAGGTTTGCACAACAGTGAAGAGAAATACAATCCATACACATCTTTGCATTTCATCAAAGCTTTACTACTTTGCCAACAGTAGTAACAGCAGAACATTTTAAAATAAATATTAGAGAGGAGTTGTCCACAAGCATGATAATGGATACTAGGAATTCATTAACAAATTGAGTTGTGTAAGTGGTTTGTTTAGTTTTAGGAGGCGTTTTCGGAGCTAGTTGCCATTCTGTCTTGAAAGACTGTTGAAAAAAGATCTGCTCAGCAGCGGGGGATTTTTTTTTAAGGCAAGGAAATATAGAACTATATAGAATATTTCTATATAGAAATATAGAGGAAATCGACCTTGTTTTCATAGAACTGTTTATTTGTTTGTTTTTTAAGGGCCAGAATGTCTCTATTGATCCATTCTGAGACATCTGGTGCAGAAAATGGGATTGTTGTTTCAGTGGGGGATTGAAAATAAACTTGATGACAATGGGAGCAGAGAGGTGTCAACCAGTGACGTCGCTGGAGGTGGGGTGGAACACTAAGTTCTGCACCAAGCTGACCCTCCATTACTCACCGGCACGAGGAGGCCCCGCCCCCTCGCTTTCGGAGCCATTCAGTGGGGTGAAGGCAATGCGAAGGGAGCCTGCGTCCCACTGAATGGCTCCAAAGGCGAGGGGGCGGGGCCACCTCGTTCCGGTGAGTAACAGAGGGTCAGCGCGGTGCGGAACTTAGCGTTCTGCTCCAGCGACGCCACTGGTGTCAACATTGGGAAGGGAAGACAAGAGAGGAAAGAAGTAGGCAAAAGTAGGTTTGTCCTTATGATCTCAGGAGATGGCATTGGGTATTTTAAGTACTCCTGTCCTATCTCTTTCTCCGCTTCCCCCCCCCAAGAGTGTAGACTCGGGGCAAAACAATCCTCTTATGTAGTTAACATTGCAAGGGTGGTGGTCGCTTGTAGAATCCTATACTATGTTCCAAGGCTTCCTTGAGGAAAGTAGCCTGCCTCCTAACTCACTGTGGTTTTCAGTAAAGCTTTTGTCTCCTTGACAGTGGCCATTGACTCCTAGGCAAAGTAAGATTCTAACGCTCATTAAAATAAAAATAATACAGAATACCTAGGTTTGAACTGAGTACAGGATTTAGTGACAAGTAAACAAATCAAATGATCACTATATAGAGTGTTGAGAATCTGAGTTGAGGTGATCTGTTGCATATGCCCCACCCTCCCCCTTGTCCCACGGGGGCACCTCGGCATCCTGGGGCTATGGGAAGGACATCTTAGTACAGAGATGTCAGAAAACTCTTAGTTCTTGTTCAGTTCTTAGTTCAGTTCTTCTTGAATGGAAAGCAGCGCTAAGCCCGGTCAGGCTGCAGCAAAACAGGTTGCTTCATCACCACAGAATTGGCTGCGTGCTGTCAAAGTGGTTCAGCTGTTCCCCCGCCGAATTCAAGTGGAGGCTTGCCTTCTCCCAACATCCCTCAGGTCCCTAGCGGTCCACCGTATAGCATGAGTCAAGGGGTCTTCCTCACTTCTTAAGTCTGCCCCAGGGGTGGGCTCCCTCATGACTGGTGGTCCTCTGTCCCGCCTTCCTGGATCACTGTCCTGTTTCAAGCTTGATGAAATAAAAGGTTGTATAAGTTTGTGGACATGTCAGCCTATACAAGAGCTCCCCTCCCCCCCCCACTATATGATTTGGAATATGACTTCTGTTTTGCGGTGCCGTAATCGGGGGCTAATGCAATATTAAACTAGTGGCTGTGAAGGTCAGAAATTGCAGATATTCACTGTCCTGGAGAGAGTGTAAAAACAATCTTGATTGTCTCCAATTTATTACATTCAAAGTAATATGTACACTGTACTATTTAATATAGCTAAAACACAGTGCGGATGGCTTTGCCTCTTACCCCCCTGAGGAGTATTCTCAGGGAAGTAAACATTCAGTCCAAACATAACCGGAGTGTGAATACGGGAGCAAGGACTATTATAGCTGTCAGTAGAGAGCATTGTAACCCCTGGAACCCCCCCCCCCGTATTTATTTAAAAGATTAATATCTCACCTTTCCCTTTCCAATTGGGAAGCACCCAATGCAGTTTACAACATCAATGAAAAACAGTAGTAGCAACAGATTAAAAGAAAAATAAAAAATTACTACAACAGAGAGAGCAATAAATGAATATGTAAGGTTTCCTCTCCTGGGGGTTCTGGGAGGGGTGTGAAGAAGGGGAGGTCCTCCTCCTCGTCGACCTCCAGGGCCTCCTCTCTTCTGGGTCTGGAGGGAAGTCCAGGACCCGTCGCCGCAGAGATCCTTGGGGGTATAGGAAGGATGCTTCCTGGGGCCTCAGGACTTCCAGGGGGCGGGGGTTACCGACACCCGGGGGCCGCCTCCCTGGGGAGTCGTCCGTTCCTGGGTGTGAGAGGAGACACGGCTCCTAGCACACCTCCTGGCCGACTGCCTCATCATCGGCCTGGGAGCTCCTTATATACCCCCCTAGACCCGCCTCCCTCTTTGACGGGCAGGCGGAGCGGCCAATGGGTTCGTCCCTGAGGTAAACCCCGTTCGGCCGCTGCCTGTCCGTCCGGCGTGCCTGCCCCGCCCCCCTTGCCGGCCGCTGCGCAGTGAGGAGGCAGCCGCTCAGGCAGGGCGGGGGCTCTCCCAGGTTACCCGTCGGGCCGATGACCGGCCGCGCCGACGTTCCAGGCGTCCCCGCCTCCGGGCCGGCCGAGGCATCGTCGTCGACAGGGTCAGTTCTGGCGAGCGCCGTCCCTAGGGGCGGCGCTTGCTCGGCTCTTGGGGCGAGCCCTGGGCTGACCGCTGAACGGGGGCTTTCCCAGCTCCCGGGAGATGCCGGCCCTGTGGTTTCGGGCCGGGCCTTAGTCGTGGAGAGTAAGGGCGGGTCCGGGCCGCCCTTACAGACCCTCCCCCTTAAGTCTGATGTCCCTCCGGGTGGTAGGTGTCCATCTCGGTGTGGAGTCAGGTCCTCCTCCCAACATCGTGACAAGTAGTCTGCGTTAACGTGGTTCTTTCCCCGGCGATGTTCTATCGAGAACTGGAATGGTAAGAGAGATAAATACCATCGTAAAATACGATCGTTATTGTCTTTGAGCCGGTGCATCCACTGTAGCGGTGCATGGTCGGTGATGAGAATGAACGGGTTCCCCACCAGGTAATACCGCCAAGCCGTGACAGCCCACTTGACCGCCAGAGCTTCCCGTTCTATTGTGGAATACCGCGTTTTGGCTGGCTGTAGCTTTCGACTAAGGTAAGTAATGGGGTGTTCGCCGTCCGGGAAGCGTTGGGCCAGGACTGCTCCTAGGCCTGAGGCGGAGGCGTCCGTCTGGACCACAAAGGGAAGGGAGAAGTCGGGACTGCGTAAGACGTGGTCTCCCACCAAAGCGAGCCGTAAGTCTTTGAAAGCCCGGTCGGCCTCAGGAGGCCAGGAGAAGTTATTGGAGGCCTTACCTCGTAACAGGTCCATCAGGGGACTGGCGCGGGAGGCGAAATGGGGGATAAATCGGGCGTAATAGCCCGCCATCCCCAAGAAGCGGCGTAACTGCCTACGGGAGCGTGGCGTTGGAAAAGCCGATATCCCTCGGACCTTCTCAGGTTGAGGACGTATACCCCCATCCCCTATGATATGTCCCAAGTATCTTACGGAAGCTGCACCCATCAGGCTTTTCTTAGGATTGGCTCGGAGCCCTGCCGCGGATAGGGCGCGTAGTACCGTCGCCAGGTGTCTCAGATGTTCGTCCCAAGTCCTGCTGAAAATGAGTATGTCGTCAATATAAGCCACTGAGAAAGAACGACAGTCCCGTAGTACCACGTCCACGAGTCTCTGAAAAGTAGCGGCGGCGCCGTGAAGGCCGAAAGGCATCACGTTGAAATGAAATAGGCCTTGTGGGGTAGCGAAAGCGGTTTTCTCCTTGTCCTCGGGCCGGAGGGGGATTTGCCAGTAGCCTTTTGTCAAATCTAAAGAGGACAGGTATTTTGCCTCTCCGACCTGTTCTAACAAGACATCGGGGCGTGGCATGGGGTAGGCATCGAACTTGGCGGCCTTATTTACCTCCCGGAAATCTATACAAAAGCGTATGGACCCATCTGGTTTAGCCACTAGAACTATGGGGCTCCGCCAGTCGCTCTTTGATCGCTCGATGATCCCCAGCTTCAGCATGGAGGCCACCTCTTTTTCTACCTCGTCCCACCTTTTCCGGGGAACGGGCCTCCAGGGCGCCCGTACTACCGTCCCGGCCGGGGTGGGGATCACATGCTGCGTCACTGAGGTCTTCCCCGGAGAGGTAGAAAAAACTTGAGGGTAGCCTTGTAGCAGTTCTTTTAGCTGCTGTTGTTGCCGAGGGTCCAGGTCGGGGGAGATTGCTGGGGCATCTAGTGTCGGTTTCTCACCGGCCTCCCAGTCCCGTTCCGGGTCGTCGGGATCTACCACGAGACCCACGGATTCCTGGTTACTGGGAGCCTGTTCGGGGTCACCAACTGGCCGTTGACGCCACTCTTTTAGGTGATTGATGTGGATGACCCTGAGTTGCCGGGGGCGAGATCCACACCGTACTTCGTACGTTACCGGGCCTAAGACCCGCACAACCTCAAACGGTCCGACCCAGGGCCGAGGACTTAGCTGGGGAAAAAGAGTCCCCTTCACCAATACCTGATCCCCGGGTTGGAGCTGACGCTCCCGAGACCTTTGGTCATAATAGGCTTTCTGTTGCTTTTGTGCCTGTTCCATGTTCCGCCGAGCCAAGGCATGGGCGGTTTCCAGTGTTTCCCTTAAGGCCGACAGGTAGTCTGGAACGGGTCGGGGTTCTTCCCTTGGTGGGTTGGCCCAGGTTAGGGTTAGGGTTAGGGTTAGGGTTAATCCTTCATTATGGCCGACGTGAAGGGTTTGCCTCTATCTGACAGTATCTCTCGGGGAATGCCTACCTGGGAGAACAAATGTAACAAGGCCCGGGCCACTCCCGGGGCTTGCATGCCCTTTAATGGGACCACCTCTGGATATCGGGTGGCATAGTCCATTATGACCAAGGCATACCTATTCCCCCGGGCCGTCCGGGGGAGGGGTCCTATAAAGTCCATGGCGACTCTTTCAAATGGTGTCCCCACTAACGGGAGGGGCTGGAGGGGTGCTTTTGGAGGAGTCTGCCCATTGCCTTTTTGGCAAACCGGGCACTCTTGGCAGTAGCGGCGGGCGTCAGCATCGACCGTGGGCCAGAAAAATTGCTGTAGGATCCGGCTGACCGTTTTGCGGTGACCCTGATGACCGGCCCACTCGGCGTCATGGGCTCGCTCCAGGACTAGTCTGCGATAGGCTTGCGGTACCACCAGTTGTTCCCGGGGTTCCTCCATATACGGAGTTTTCACCATTCTCCACAAAAGGCCGCCCCGTTGTTCTATCCGAGGGAGTCTGGTGGCCTTCCGCTCATCCTTTACCTCCCCCTCGACCCGGGCTGTCTTGTCCCTTAGGGTTTCTAAAGAAGGGTCATCTCTTTGGGCTTGTTTAAAGTTAGGGTCTCCTATCCACTCCACCAGGCGGCCGGGCTGGGTTGGGTTAGGGTCCCGCAGATCGGGGCTTACCTTGCTTCCCTGAGAGGGTCCTTCATCCGGGTCTTCCCAGAGGGGAGCTGCCACCACCGTCGGTACTCGAGCTTCCAGCACCACTTGTAACAGCTTGTGGAATTTTGGAGCGTCACGCCCCAACAGCAGGGGGTAAGGTAAGTCCTGTACGCGGACCAGGGGTACTTGGAAGGTGTGGCCTTCGTACGTTAAATTGACCGGCACCACCGGTAACTTCTGGACATGTCGGTGTAGGCACGCTACCGACGCCCAGCGGATAGGCTTTATGTCATCTGGGAGGAGATGGGACCAGACGAGGGATACAGAACTTCCGGAATCCAGCATCGCGGTGAGCCACCTCTTTCCCATCTGTACTTTGCTCAGAATTAAAGTAGAAGCAGATCCCGGGGATGTTGGGGTAGCTCCTAGCCAGACGACATCACACTCCATAAAGGGGCACTCTCTTTTATAGTGTCCCATTTGGCCGCACGTAAAACAGGGCCCGGGCAGGGCGGTCCTCTCCTCCTCTGGGGTGCCCCTGCGGGTTGGGGACCCTGCACCGGGTCGGGTTACGCCGAGACTGGGGTTTTCGGGTCCTCTGCTAGCGACACCTCTCCCTCGTATCGGGAGATCCATCCCCTTTGGGGGGCCCCAAGGGCGGCCTCTCGCTCCCATCCTAGCCCGTCCTGACTGGGAGGGGTTAGGGGGAATGGGGGCTTTACTTTGTCTAGTGGGATACCCGCCGGCCATGGTTTCTGGTCGGCGCTCCCCGCTCCCGTCGACTACCCCCATCTCTAGATAGTTCTCAAAAAGTAACATGGCGGTCTTAAGGTCTGTTGGCTTATTTCGCGCTACCCATAGGCGGGCAGACGAGGGGAATACCTGGTAGATCTGGTTTAGGACTACCTGTTCTACTATCCTCTTCCCATCCTCCGTAGTGGGCTTGAGCCATCGCGAGGCTGCCTCCTTCATTTCTGCGATTACGGCGCGGGGTCGGTCGCCCTTCTGAAGCCGGATGTTGTGAAATTTCACCCTAAAGAAATCGGTGGAGATGCCATACCTGTCAAGAATGGCTTGCCGGAGCTTGTCGTAGTCCTTGGCTTCGTCGGGGTCCATCTCCCGCCATACCGCCTGGGCGGGCCCTGTCAAGTAGGGCCCGAGGATGTAGGACCATTGGGCTTTGGCCCACTGGGCCACGACGGCGGTCCGTTCAAAGGTCACTAAGAAAGCTTCCACGTCGTCTTCAGGTGATAACTTGGTCAATTTATAATAAGGGCTGCTGTTGGGTAGAGGGGCGGCTGGGGCAGTGGTAATGGTGATTGCCGAAAAGCTGTCCCTGATGCCTTGGATCAGTGCGGCTTGGTCCTTCCGGGCCTGTTGGTATATCTCTTGAGCCAACCTCGTTTGGTGGTCGGCCATCCACTGCCCAAACTGGGCGAAATCAACGGGTGCCGTCATTCTGGGTTCTGGGTTAGCGGGGTTCGTACCTGGGTTAGCGGGGTTCGTACCCTGCCCGAAGTCTCCACCACCTTGTAAGGTTTCCTCTCCTGGGGGTTCTGGGAGGGGTGTGAAGAAGGGGAGGTCGTCCTCCTCGTCGACCTCCAGGGCCTCCTCTCTTCTGGGTCTGGAGGGAAGTCCAGGACCCGTCGCCGCAGAGATCCTTGGGGGTATAGGAAGGATGCTTCCCGGGGCCTCAGGACTTCCAGGGGGCGGGGGTTACCGACACCCGGGGGCCGCCTCCCTGGGGAGTCGTCCGTTCCTGGGTGTGAGAGGAGACACGGCTCCTAGCACACCTCCCGGCCGACTGCCTCATCATCGGCCTGGGAGCTCCTTATATACCCCCCTAGACCCGCCTCCCTCTTTGACGGGCAGGCGGAGCGGCCAATGGGTTCGTCCCTGAGGTAAACCCCGTTTGGCCGCTGCCTGTCCGTCCGGCGTGCCCGCCCCGCCCCCCTTGCCGGCCGCTGCGCAGTGAGGAGGCAGCCGCTCAGGCAGGGCGGGGGCTCTCCCAGGTTACCCGTCGGGCCGATGACCGGCCGCGCCGACGTTCCAGGCGTCCCCGCCTCCGGGCCGGCCGAGGCATCGTCGTCGACAGGGTCAGTTCTGGCGAGCGCCGTCCCTAGGGGCGGCGCTTGCTCGGCTCTTGGGGCGAGCCCTGGGCCGACCGCTGAACAGGGGCTTTCCCAGCTCCCGGGGGATGCCGGCCCTGTGGTTTCGGGCCGGGCCTTAGTCGTGGAGAGTAAGGGCGGGTCCGGGCCGCCCTTACAGAATAAAATGTATTCTTATAACATATAGAAAACAGTAGTTGGGGGGGCTTCTGAATAGGCAACGAGACCTGACTTTTACCAATAAAATTTGGCTACCAATATTGCACAAGATACAGCATCAAGAAACGGGGAAAGAAGAAAGCGGCAGCACTTCAATTGAATGATTGACGGGCAGCGCGGTCACTGGTTCAGGTCATTTCCACTGCTGATTGACTGCGGTTTCCCGCGCTTTTGCCGTCTTAAACAAGAAGGGGTTACCTGAGGACAATTTCATCTACAATCCTAAGTGATTGTTTCCTGTGAAGAGGTTCCGAGTTTGCGGAACGAAACGTTGGACCACTGCAAGCCTTGGACTTTAATTGTATTTTGTTCCGTGAGCGGCTGCCAGATATTGGAAACCCGCAAACGGTTGTGGAGTATATTAAACTTCAAGAGATTTCTTCTGACATGGCGTCGATTCCCGTGTTTCTCAAGCATTGTAAGAAAACAGTAGCTTTATGGACCTGAAATGGTCCTGTCTGCCAATCTGGGGTCTGGGTTCCCCTTGGCTATCCTGGGCATAATGCTTTTTCCAAGAAAGTGTGTGAAGGAAGCAATCTAGCCAGTCTTTTCATAAAGTGTAGGTGCGATCATAATACACCTAGACAAATTCCTATTAAAACATTTTAAGATAGACACGGCACAGAAGTCACGGTACAAAGACAAACGGTTGCTCAAGCAATTTTATTGTATTGATTACTAAAGTGCTGAAGTTTGACAAGGCATTTTCACTCCCTTGCTCAGTTTGTGTTTCAAAAAAATCCAAGATGGAGGCTATTGGACGAAGCATTGCAGTGCCATCTAGGCTTGGCCTAGCTCCAGGTAGTCTACGCTGCTTCTATTGTGAGCTGACGTATCTGCAGTTTAAACTGGTCCTATTTCTTCTTTAAATCTTGGATCTCCCACTGATGTGACCAGACCATATCTCTGTACCCCCAGTACCACAGGCCAGTTGGAGCCTTTTGGTTCACTAGTGACACCAGCTTCATTAGTTAGAGTTGGGTTGCCATATCTCCTCCAAATAACAATTAATTAAAATATTAATCGGGGACCCAGCAATGTGGGAAAGGACATTCAACAAAATCACTATGTAGGGTGGACTAAGCTAGAGAAAAGATATGACCCTGCTATGGGATGGGCTGTTACTTATACACACCTGAATTATAGGCACCCAACATTGCAGACTATCACTGTTTTGGTCGCCAGTCCATATGTTACTTCTTAACATGGCATCCATTAGACCAGCGTTTCCCAACTTTCAGAGGCCCGTGTACCATCTACACGGACCTCCGGCTGGCCGCATACCACCGGAAGAAAGTGCCGATGATGTTATTGGCATTTTCTTCTGCGTTTGCGGCCAGCCGGAGCTCTGAGAAGGGCAGAAAAGGCAAGGTTAAATGCTGGGGTGAGGGGGAGGGCCATCTCCAGTGCTTACAGGC
This sequence comes from Plestiodon gilberti rubricaudatus, assembly GCA_026170595.1. NCBI lineage: Eukaryota > Metazoa > Chordata > Lepidosauria > Squamata > Scincidae > Plestiodon > Plestiodon gilberti. The sequence goes on along the minus strand of JANXHW010000003.1, from coordinate 16,081,539 downwards.
TGTGCGCTTGAGCTCTGCCGGCTCGGCAGAGCTCGAAGCTCCGCTTTTTGGGCTTGGTTGCAGTGCCATGCAGCCAAGCTGGCGGCCACCCTCTTGGCCGCTGGCAGCCTGCGTACCACCAGCCTGTTGTCTGCATACCACCAGTGGTACATGGACCACACAGGTTGGGAACCTTTGCATTAGACCAAACTCCGGATCATCACAATGCCATGCTGCCAGTTAACTATGATCCCAAACCATGCATATGAGACCCCAATTTTACAAAAGCATCTACCACAAGCCTGATTTCTAAATGGTTCTGAAATCCAGCAGATAAACATTGATGACACAATCTCAGCAATAACTGGCACCTAATCAAAATCCACAGCAGGAGGCTCGAATATCCCCCACTCGGCAAAAAAATTTCAGCTGAATTAAAGCCTTTGCAAATGAATTCCGGTGCATTTTGAAGTCTTGTTCAGAACGATTTTCTGAAAGGATGGATATTTCCGTTGAATCTATTGCTTTGACAGCAAGGATGAGACACTTTCTGCTGTCTCAACTCTCTTTTGGTGACCTCAACATAGGTTTCACTGATCACACAGGCAAACCTCCCCTTCCCTCCAAACCAACCCCTTTTTAAAAATGGCTCTTGTTACAAGATGGCAGTGTCCCAATGCTTAAGGAGATACCTGACCTTCTGGAAGCTTTGAGGTGACAGTGGGAACTACAGGTGGACCCCCATATCCACAGATTCGCTATCCATGGTTTCAGTTAACCACGGATCGCAGAGACACCCCCCCCCCAGGCGTTTACTTTTTTTCCCAGTAAGCTTCGTTTCTTCCTTAAACAAACAGGAGAAGCAGCCTCTGGCTGCTTATTGCAGGCAAGTAGAATGAGACTAAGTCCTAGAAAGGCTCTGCAAGGTTAACAGAAACCTTGCAGAGCCTCTCTAGGACTTAGTCTCGTTCTACTTGCCTGCAATGGAGGCTGCTTCTCTGTTTGTTTTAAGGAGGAAACAAAGCTTGCTGAAATAAAAATAAGAGCTGGGGGGGGCACGCACACCTGCCCGCAGGGGAGGCAGGGCGGGGGGCCCTCAGGAAACCATGGAAGGGGGGTTCTCTCTTATCCACGGTTTCAAGTATCCACCGAGGGGCCTGGAACATATCCCCAGCGGATATGGGGGGAGTACTGTATGTGAGAAAGAGAGAGAAAGAAAGAGAAAAAGAAAGAAAGAAATTGAAGAGCTGTGTGTACTTATGCAAGGTGCATCTGTCTGGCAACAGCTCAGTGGAGGAGGAACCACAAAGGTACTGTACTGATTGGAAAGTCATAGTGAAAATTCAGCATAATAGCTACAATTTATTTAGCAAAATATATAATAAGAGCACGTCATCAGGTTTTCAGAAACCTCCATTGTGTGGAAGAAAAGGCTTTTGAAATCTCATCCAGCTGTACATGGTACAACAAGTCTGTGTGGGTTTCCCCCCCTTAAACTTGAAGTGGATCTGCAATGAAGTTAAGAGGCACCAGGGCATACTTTACAATATGCAGACGAATTGCTGAGTGCCAGTGGTGGGACTAAAATAAAAGAAAGAAAGTGACTTGACTTGTTTTCCTCCATTACTTTCCTCATTGAGCTCAGGAGGATCTACTGCAAGCAACCTAGCTGTTTCCTGTGTGGGTTGCAACTTTTTTTCCTTTACCAGGACTCTTGTGTTTTAAACAGGTGCATAACTAGCAAAAATCCAGTCAACACAGCTAGTCAATTAACTGCACTTCCAAAAAAACTGCATCTGTTGAATTCCTCATCTTTATGCAGCTGTTAAACATGCCATAGCAGTACATGGCTTACAGCTCAATCCAGAGTAATTTCCTCGGTGCGAATGCAGCCGTGCCAGTGGGTTGCCTGTAAACAATTACAGTAGTCCCAAAGGGGATTTTCAAGTCTCCGAGGCCTCCTTGAAATAAGGAAACGTGTGTTCCCTTGCTCAGGGCAAGCTTCTGCTTCCCTGGTGGGTCTGCTTGGACCTGCACCAGAGATTTTGCTGGCACGTCTGAGTTGACCCAGGTAGGTCGATTGAGGCCGGGGAGGTTGGGTAGGATATTGGTGGAGCTGCTGCTGCCCTCAACACACCCCCATCCTGAACCTGGTCCCACCCCATTCTTCCCCCTCCCGGCCCCATTCCACCCCTGCCTTTCCCCCCCCCCCGGCACCAACTTACCTTCTCCAGGTCTTCCCACGGTTGCCACTGTTGCCCAGCTGCTGCCGCTCACCATTTGTGGCAGTGGCCAGACTTCACTCAATGGCGCATTGTGTTTTGCGACAGATGTAAAGCACATTGCACTGCTAGAATGCAAGTTCTAGTGCCGCAGCATCCTGATAGGATTGGGCTGTTAGTTATTGGCAAAGCTATTTCCTGTGAGGTTGCCTTTTGTGTGTGTGTGTGTGTGTGTGTGTGTGTGTGTGTGTGTGTGTGTGTGTGTGTGTAGCAGGGTTGATATGCCTGTATAGCAAAAAGACATTCATTGGGTGTAACCTTTCACAGAGTGGGGACACAGGGTTTCATCTTGTACCCTTAGCCAGATCCAGATACCATCCAGCAAACATAAGGCCAAACACACTTAACAATGGAGTGGGCAGGAGAATGTTATTGTTTGCATCGGTTTCATTAGCTGAAAAATCTTTGACTCCAACTTCATCAGTTGTGCGCACAGAGAAAAATTGTAAATGTTGCTGGTTTTGTGTCTGTTCCTAGGAATTATGGCCCTATATGAGTGTGTTTATACCCTGATGTGAAGTTTGCAGAGGAAGAGCACTTAAGGAACTGTGTTTTCACCACTAATGCAATATATCCCCTCTGTGAATTAAAGTTCTCTCCAGCATCCACTAAAAAAAAAAGGCAAGAGGAATGAAGCTTTGACATTTTCCAATGAAAACTGTAAAACGCAGATTGAAAAATCATTGCCTAGTTCCTGCCCAGATGTGACAAGATATTAATCCACACATCTTGACAAACTGCCCTTGGGCACCTGAACTTTAGAGCTATTACCACTGAGCGACGGATAGACGGGCAGGAGAACTGCAAAGTGCCGAACAGATGTGACAACAGTAAATGCGCTCAAGAATAACCAGTGGAGAACGAATGCATCCTTAATGCTTGGTATAGAAGAGGCTGTTTACTTTGCTGGCTGGGGGAAGTGGGGCTAAGCAGAAATAAATGTGTTCTTCTCCTGCTACTGGCATTCGCACTGATTGGGTAATAGGGAAATAAATGCGGCAAAGGATGAGCAGAAAAACACAGGTGTTGTTGTTGTTGTTGTTTTTAACAGCTATAACCATTATTGTAGGGTGTGTGGCCAGAAGACCTATGTATTGCAGTTAACCCTATGAAGCAGTGCTTCAGAGTAACTTTTGGCAAAACCTGGGTCATCCAGGGTTGAGTACTGGGTGGGTTTTGCCCCCCTTTGCTGCCCCATTTTTGCTCCCCTTGTCTCCCAGTGCAATGATTTATTTTCCCCATATGAATGGACACTTTCTCTTTCATACCTGAAAGCATACAATTTTGCAGGCGCCATAGGGTAATGTCTAAATCTGTTCTGCCTCTGGCGATCCCGGATATTGAGTTAGGGGGTGTATTGATGCTGTAACCCTGTATCTGTATTGGTTTTTTTTACTTTGTTTCATTGCTCTCGGATGCTCTGGTTTGGAACACCTTCAGCAGCAGGAGAGAAGCATGGGAAGTACAACTGCTTTTCTGTTTTTGTGCTTCTCCTTTCAGTGATGGAGGATAGGGAAGATCTACTTTAGATAAAAGAGAGTGAGAGGAAGTATAAGATGCTTGTGCCACTTGCTTTTCTTTTCCTTTTGAAGAAGAGCTTGGAAGATGTAGGATCTCAACTACCGGTACCAGGACTGTATAAGAGGAAAAAAGACATGAAACTTCATGGAAATGGGAAGGAAGTGGGTAGGTTGGACTGTGGCATAGATAGAGGAGCATCTGTACGTGTCCTTTACTGATTTGAAAGGGGGGAAGGAAGGAGGCACAGAAGTCTATTTGCCCCTTCAGTCTGGCCCACGTATCCAGACCAAGCACTGGTGTGTTCACTCTGGCCTATGTGTAAGAGGATGAAGGAATTGACTAGAGAATCTGCGCCCTTCTTCTCCCCTGCAAACTTACCAATGAGTTTCCTGACATTTTGTGATTAATCATTTCAGTTTCTATGCATAGGTACCATTTTATAGTTGCTCAAACACCTTTTTGGCTCTGTCTGATAGTTTCTCTAAGAGGGACAGAAACGTTAATTGCGTTGTCTGTCTAAAATTCAGGAAAGAGACCCACCATTAACTACTCAGTATTCCTGTTTCCATCTATAAATGAGCTCACAGTAGGGGCAGCTGGATCTAATTAGGAGCCGGTAACCCTGTGGTTTCACCAGCAGCTGCTGGAGAATGGATAATGCTAGTAGCCTCCAAAGCAGCTTAGAGATTTAAAGAGAGAGAGAGAGAGAGAGAGATGTCATTTGGGGAGATGGCTCGCTGAACAAGTATTAACAGGAACAAAGATTTCCCAGGAGATGTGGCAAAAATAAGAATTCTTCTCCCCTAGTTGTCTAGTACTTGTGTCCCAGTAATGGCATGGGTGCAACAATTTAGAGACTGTAGTTCTGAGTTAAAGAGCCACTGTGTGTGTGCCATGTAAAGAGAAAATGGAAGACAACTAGGGATGTGGGTGGAGAGGGGTACAGTGATTGTCCAGAACTTGGTGAGCAACGTTCATTTGTGACTAAGACTGCATTTGTGACTGCTAGACTAATTTTGTGACTATCCAAAACCTCAGTGACATACCAGTAGACCTTGAAAGTCACCTAAATGTGTCCTGTCAGCATTCACTGGTGTATGTCTAAAAAGTTGAGAAATGTTTGTCTATTTTTAGACGTTCATGAAATTCATCTGTGATTTATTTATTGTATTTATATCCTGCCCTTCTGCCAAGAAATTCAAGATCACATACCGTATTGGTCTGAGTATAAGACTCACTTCTTTCTCCTAATTTAAGTTTTTAAACTAGGGGTGCGTCTTATAATCAGGCTGTTGCAATTTAATGCCAGTGGTTTAATTAATTTTTTTTAATAGCACCAAACTTTAAGGGTGCGTCTTATAATCAGGTGCGTCTTATACTCGGGACAATACGGTATATTGCACTCTTCCATCCTGTTTTATTCTCACAGAAACCCTATGACATGGTGACTGGCCCAAGGTTACCTTCAGCCCATTCCTAACTACCCCCTTCGTCGATGCAAGTGCACCAATGGAGCGCACGCTGCATCCTGCGGGGGGGGGGGGAGTTGCAGAAGTCTCCTCAAGGTAAGGAAAATATGCAACTTGTCCCTTAAAATGGCTACTGTGCCAGAGGATTGGAGGATAGCTAATGTCACGCCAATCTTTAAAAAAGGAAGGAGGGGGGATTTGGGAAACTACAGGCCGGTCAGCCTAACATCTGTTCCAGGGAAGATGGTGGAAAGTCTCATTAAGGATAAAATCTTAAAACACATAGAAGAACAGGCTTTGCTGAGGGAGAGTCAGCATGGCTTCTGCAAAGGGAAGTCTTGCCTCACAAACCTTTTAGAAATTTTTGAAAAGTCAACAGGCATGTGGTTTCGAGGGAACCTGTAGATATTATATATCTGGATTTTCAGAAGGCGTTTAACACGGTCCCTTGTGAAAGGCTCCTGAGAAAACGTCACAGTCAGGCAATAAGAGGGCAGGTTCTCTTATGGAATAGGAACAGGTTGAAGACCAGGAAACAGCGAGTGGGAGTCAATGGGTAATTTTCACAATGGCGAGAGGTGAAAAGCGGTGTGCCCCAAGAATCGGTCTTGGGACCAGTGCTTTTCAACTTGTTCATAAATGACCTAAAGTTGGGGATAAGCAGCGAGGTGGCCAAGTTTGCGGACGACACTAAACTTTTCCGGGTGGTGAAGATCAGCAGGGATTGTTAAGAGCTCCAGAAGGATCTCTCCAAACTGGGAGAATGGGCAGCAAAATGGCAGATGCACTTTAATGTAAGTACTGTAAGTGTAAAGTGATGCACATTGGGGCAAAAAATCAAAATTTCACATATACGCTAATGGGTTCTGAGCTGTCTGTGACAGAACAGGAGAGAGATCTTGGGGTGCTGGTGGACAGGTCGATGAAAGTGTCGACCCAGTATGCGGCGTCTGTGAAGAAGGCCTATTCCATTCTCGAGATCATTAAAAAAGGGTTTGAGGATTGGAAAGGGATTGAAAGGGATTGATAGAATTGGGCTGTTGAACTTGAACAATTAAAGCCCAGCTACATAAGTATCAGCCTCCCTGTTCTTCCTCTATTAAGTTGTGAAAGGGTAGGGAGAGACATTTGCAGTACTCTTTTCTTCCTTCTCTCACTCTCCTTTGCCGTCATGGGGGGAGTTTTCGGATACAGAACCACTTTGCCATGTCAGTCATGCGTGCTGCAGATTCAGTGATATTGCACATTTGTTTCCTGCAGTAAGCACAAAGTGTGAATATATTAGAGGTCCCTGGGGCATATCCCCAAGTATTAAGGGATACACGTATCTGCTGTTCACAATTCTTGCTTACTGTGGAAACAGCTATGCCAATGGAATGACTAGTGCGGCAATACCTGTGAAACCAGGACAAACAGAATTGTTGTCCATGCATCCCTCCAACGTATTCCTGCCCCATCGAAAAAATGTACCATGATAACCTCTTCTTCTAACTAACCAGAGTGGAGAACCAACTCTCTCCTGCCTCATCACCTTGAAGAAAAGTGGCAATTGTTTCTTTCAGTGGGCTTGAAGTATTTTGATAGTGTTTTCAGTCTTGATGTACTGAAATAATGGGAATGGTATTGGTGTTTGCCTTTTATAGAGAACTTATTTCTAACAGTTTCCTTTTTGTAAATCTAATTGCTTTAGGTTCACCAAGAATTCACGGGCAATTGCTTTCTTGCTCTCGCCAATATTGCAAGCACTTGATATTCAGGGTTGCTGACCTGAATCTGTTTTCTCACACTGTAATTTTGTAGCCTTGTGGAGCTTAGAAAAACTGACAGAGATGGGAGAAGCAATATCCATCCGTTAGATTGCCAACATTTGCTTTGCGTCCTTCACAGTTACATTCTGGGGGGTGGGGAATCCTATGGTTGACATAAAGCTGAGATCTGAACAATTCCGCATCTTCCAGTCAGTGAAGAGCTCTTAAAAAACTATTTTCATTGCAATCATACCATAAAGTGGGAGGACAATATCAACAATAATATTTATTTGTTACGCATCAATATGCATGGCACTTTACAATGCAAATGGAAGTTCAGGTACCTGCCCCTAGGAGCTTACAGTGTAACATTTAACAGTGAGGAGAGAACAGAGGGATGGAAAAGGTCAGAGTATCAAGGTACTGTATAAATGACAGGAAATGAGTTTACATGTATTTAGATTTCATTTTGGTTGCTAATGAAGGTGTGTTGGGGGGGGCTGGGATCTTTAGAAAAAGTAGGCTTGCGGGAGTGTTTTGAAGGGGTAAAGCGAGTGATAGTGTATATAATGCAGAATCCATCCTGAAGTGGAAACTGTGAAATACGCAATGCACAAAAAGCCTTTAAGTGTTGCTCCTTGAATGTTTAATGTGTCTCATTTACATGAATTGAACAAAAGTGATTTAATTTCATGTATTTGGACTTAATTAGGTTATAGATTGGGCTATAAAGCCCAAATGTCCCATATTGAGAGTGCATATTCAACATCACTTGATTTAAATAATTTGCCTCTTCACACACTTTAACCGCGTTCTCGTGTGTACACCCAGAATGGTGAAGGAGAGGCTTTTTCCTTTCAGCAGGCTTATGATATGTTCTTCTAATTTGCATTTGTGATTGTAAATACAGAACTACACAGGTGTGTGTGTGTGTATGATTTCTATCTTGCCTTTCAGACCATAACCTTGCAAGGTGGCTCGCAATAAAATAACAAAACAGCAGCAGCAACGATAACACAGCTAAAACAGAATTGACTAAAAGCTTTATTGAATAAAAAGGTCTTAATAGCCATTAATAATAATAATAATAATAATAATATTAACAGTATTTATATACTGCTTTTCAACAAAAAGTTCACAAAGTGGTTTACAGACAAAATCAAATGATTAAATGGCTCCCTGTCCCAAAAGGACTCACAATCTAAAAAAAGATGCAGAACATCACCAGAAAAGACACTGTGCTGGGGTGAAAGGGGGGCAGTTACTCTCCCCCTGCTAAATATAAGAGGAGCACCAATTGAAAAAGTTCCTCTTGCCCAGTTAGCAGGGGTTTAAAAACAGCAAGGGTTGTTTGGGGGTTCTGATGAATTCCCTGGGAAGTAAATTTCAAACCTTTATGATGCTACCATAGACTGTTCTCACCAGTCCAATGGCTAGAGAGCAGGGCTTGTGAGGCCAATCATAAGCCTTAGGTCGGCTCATATGTCCTCCTATGGTTCCTTAGGTTAATCTGATCCCAGGCCATGTAGGGCTCTAAATGATGAATGTTGCACACTTTGAATGAGCCCAGAAACAAACTTGTATCCAGTGCAGCTGGTACAGAATTAGTATCATGCTAGGGTGCCACTGGGGCCTCATAAGCATGTCAGCAGCTGCATTCTGCACCAGTTGTAGTTTCTGAACGGTCTTTAAAAGCAGCCCGAAGTAGAGTGTGTTACGGTACTCCAGCCTGTAACTAACCAATGCATGTAGAACGAAGAGCAGATTCACCTTCTGAAGACTGGAGCTGGTAAAAAGCATACCTGACAATCAGTGCCACTGGATAGCCAAAAATAATGCCAGGCTTCAAGGGGAGTGTAAACTCTAGAACAGGTTATATACTACCTCCCAAATTAATTTACCACCCTAGAGCACTTCTGCCTTGTACGGATTAGGATTCACCTTGTTTATTCCCATCCAGATGAGAATCTCCTCCACACCAATTCAGATTTTCCACTGCCTCTGTGGGATCAATTGGCAAAAAAATGGTAGAGCTGGGTGTCATCAGCCTACTGGTGACACCTCAGCCCAAACCACTGGACGACCTCTCCCAGGAGTTTAATGTATATTTTGAATAGCGCAGAGAACAAAATAGAGCCTTGAGGCATGCCATCAGACCAAGGCCAGGGACAGAGCAAAAGTCTCCCAGCATCACCTTTTGGATATTATATTCCAGGTAGAGGTGTAACCCTGTGCTTCTTGGTCCTGACTCAGCAAGGGTACCCAGAAGGATACCCTATTGATTGGCAGAAAGTGCTGAGAGGTTGTGGGCTCTGGTGCCCCGTGTGTGCCTCGATATGGTAGCCTGGCTGCGTGGAAATGCGTGTCGCCTTTTTTGACCGCCGTAAAGCACGCTGTGCCACCAGAATGCGAGTTTCACCAGCACACCAGACCCATAGGACTGGGCCCCAGGCTCATAACATGGAACACTTCTTGTTTGAACTGTATTTACAATTGCTCAGGAGTAAAGCAGAAATTAGACGACTACCGGTATGTAGTTTCCTTCTCCCTTTCGGTCTGGACTTGTCTGGATGAAATGGTTTGCAGTGACAGGTGCCTACTGCATGGAGTTTACCAGTTTAAAGGTCCACAGTGAGGAAACAATGGGGATTGTCGTCAGTGTGACCTTGGTCAATAGTCTATGGGGAGAGATGCACCTGAGCATTGCTTTTGCGTGAGTTTTTCATTCATTTCAGTGTGGCTTGTGTGGCGGCAACATTCAGTGTCTGATGCTTGTAATGATGACACCCACCCGCCCACCCCTCCCTCTTTTTGCCTCCTCTTCCAAAACAAAACCCAAATGAGTTCACTAGTTTCTTAGATGCAGAAGTTCATCAGTCACAAAACCTCCCCGTTTTCTCCATTATCTGCTTGTCAGGATAAATGATAATGCCAAGAGGCTGGCAGGATAATGATTGACTGCCGTGGTAAAGAAATTGCCACTTTAAACTGCGAGATGTGTAAGGAGGACAGTGATAAGAGCCAAAAGTGGAGCTCCTCCTACAAGCTTTTATTTATTCACGCTGCAGCCCGGTCTGTGTTTAATTTTGTTAGAATTAATAAGGGTGCTGAATTGGAGGTCTGTTCACATATTTTTACATGATTATTTGGCCCGACCATTTGATTGAACTGATGCAACTAAGAAGTCATTGACATCTTATTAATCCAAAGACTGGAGAGTGAGTAATTTTAACATCTCCCCCCTCCTGCAGCCATATCCTTCCCTGCACCTTAGCAATGAAGGGTATTTAACCCTGATGTTTTAGAACAGTCCAATTTATGGGCAGTGGGAGGGAGAATCCAATACTTGGGGAATTGCTGATGTACTTTGAAACAAAGAAGGGTGATGATGATGGTTAAAAATGTATATATACTGGTACTATTTTTCAGCAAAAAAATGTTCACAAAGCAGTTTACACAGCAAAGAAATAAGAAGATGGTTTCCTGTCCCCAAAGGGCTCACAGTCTGAAAAGATGCAGCCGTGAATCAAGGGCTGTGGGTTTCAAAACTGTCAGACTCTTGAGATAACTAGTTTAACATTTCCCAGTGGAGTTGTGTTTGAGCACTTCTGGTTGTAGAGAGATGCTTAAAGTGAAGGCATTGTTAGGGTTAGAGATGGCTTCCACTTTCGCAGAGCCCTACTTCTTCCCTGAGATACTAGCCACCATTTCGCTGCCGAAAGTCCAGGTATTCTCAGTCTGTTCCAGTAGGCTGTATTTTATATACTACCCTTCCTCTCTAAGGAACTTACGGTTGTGTACATGGGTTCACCCCCTCTTTTTATCCTCATAAGAACCCTATGAGGTAGCTTAGGCTGAGAGATGGTGGGTAGCCTAGGTCACCCAGTGAGTTGCATGGGTGGATGGGGCTTTGAATGTAGCTTTCCTCAAGTCCAACACTCTAACCACTACACCACACTGGCTGTCCAACAGCATTTCGCATACAGCATTTTCCAACAGCATAGGTGATGCTATGTCAAATATTCCCATCATTTGTCTTCTTCTCTGAAAACCTCTTCCAACTGCATATTCAACATTGACTGGGCTCAGGCAAAATGCAAAACCATAGTTTTGAGTTTCTAGATCTACAACACCCTGCTTTTGTTTTCCTGTCTCCTCAGGACTTCATAAATGTCTTTGAAACCCGGCGTGGCAGCCTCTTGAGGCAGAATGATGACCCTACTAGGCAGTGATGTAGACTTGAGTCTATTGACTCAGAATCGAGTCGGACTCAAGTCATGTCAGTGACTCAACTTGGACTTGACTCGGCAATTGTAAAAGACTCGACTCGATACTTGAAGCCTTTTATTACGACAAGTTGAATTTTATTCAGGTTTAAACCCGTTTCCCCCATTAAATAGATAGGGACTCGCAACTTGCAACCCAAGACTCGGGACTTGGGGACAAAGACTTGGGACTTGACTTGAGACTTGGACCCAGAGACTTGGAACTTGACCACTCAAGACTTGGAGTCAGAGACTTGATCCACATCCCTGCTACTAGGTTTGTCAATGGTCTTTGAATTCAGAATTAAGAAGATACCACAGCTAACGAACTGTGACTTGCAAACCAGCTTCAGCTCATGGTTTCAGATCCTGGTTTGTCTGTTTTCAGCTAACCATGGTTTCTGGGCAAGCTGTGGTTTGTTTATTTACGGTATTTATATACCGCCTATTCTTTACAGACTCAAGGTGGTTTACATAGAGGGATTTATGAGTATTCTATGATAACATAGAACCCTCCATTCCCAGGTGTTTCCTTTCAAAGTGCAGCCACATCCTGGCTGTGCTTCTGCCTTCCAAGCTTTTCGCAGCAGCCGCAGATCTCCCTCAGTTTGTTCTCAAGGCGTTGCCAGCTGACTCCTATGCATTCCACACACTCCACACTCACAGTGCCTTCGGAAGTTCTATCAGCGGAAGCAGTCCCCCTTCCAAGCGATGACCAGGACTGAACCTGCTTAGCTTTCTTCAGGCAGGGCACAGCTCAACCTCCAGGCCACACCTCCTGCCAGATGTAATGCAAAACCATTGTTTTGTTTTATAGCTCAACCCAGCAATTCTCTTTCTCTTCAGTGCCCAGCGTTCCACATCATGGGAAGAAACTCTGCCCAGGGACACCGTTTGCCTCATTAGACAAATACAGTTCCTAGAAGAGTTGGGGACAGAACTATGGAGTGTGTCAATACCACAAACAGGGCTTACTGACAAATTCCCATTCAAACTGTAACCATGACGCTGTTCACAATCACTATAATGCCTGAATAGGGCTAGTGTTGCTTCTTAAAGAAGCTTGTCATCTTCTTCTCTCACATCTTTGTTGATTTTTCATTTATACGCCCTACGTTATAACGCTACCAGAGGCACGAGTCACACTTTCTTTGTGTTTGGGTGATATGTTAACAATTTGTATTGGCAGAGTTCCCATTCAACAAAGCACTGAGCTCCTTTTTCCCCTCAGGTTGAAGATAGAGGTACATAAAGAAAATGCAGCCTGTTGGATGGTGTGTTAGCACTCTTTTCAGCAATCGTCCTTTGAAAAACAATGCTGCATAAACATTGTGTTGCATAAACCCACCAGTCTTTAAAAAAGTCAAATGTGGTTGTGAGGTTCCTCTGGGTCGCCGATGTAAACCCTCAGTCCTGGGGAGGGCGGTCAGCGGTTCAGCTGGGGGACTGACTGGAGGGTGCACTGGCCTCGCAGCCCAATACTAACCAACTTTCCAGGGCCGATGAAGCTGTGCCGACGGGACGCACGCTGCATTCTGCAGTGGAGGGGCAGTCACGGAGGCCTCCTCCAGGTAAGAGTTGTGTTTGCTTCAGTGCTGGAAGGTTGGTTAGGATTGCGCTGTCAGAGTCACGAGCAGGAGGCGGTTGCTTCACCTGGCCCTCCTCTGCTCAGTTGTCAGGATCTGTCCCTGGGCTAGGGCTTTCAGAGGGGAGAGCCAGCACCAGACCTTCTGCTCTGCCCTCAGGTCCTCAGCAACTGGCCACTCATCACTGGTTGGGGAGCGTTCGACTGGGCTGCTCGACCCTTCCACTTCCTGTTCCCCTCCCTTCCATCATTTAAAGAACCTGGTTGCCTGTGGTTGGAGTTTCCCCCATAGGTGTGCCCCCGTGGCTTCCCATCGCCCCCTCCCTTCGGCGCCTCCATTGGAGGAGCCTCCATGCTCCGGCAGGCACCAAAGAGTGAGGCGGGATTTGCAGCAGCCTCTGGAAGTTCCTGCCCAGGCCACCTGACCTCCGTGTCTTTGGGGCACGGCTTGGCGGAGGCCAACAGATCCTCTGGTATTCTTTGATTGCCGAGTTCGTGTAAGTCCATTTCCGGACAGTGGTCTTTTCAGTTCAACAAATTTGCCTCTGCTCCCCCTTGATAAATATCTTCTGCAGCCTACCAACTCACAGTGACCATCCATGACAGGTTGTACGCCAGGGAATAACTGTAAATGAAAATAGTTAATCTGTGACCATCTCATGTGTATCTTTCTGACGGGTATTGGCAAATAAAATTCAAAGGTAATAATATGTGTGTGTATATAGCTTGGAATCTCCTTTATATTTTTCACAGCTACTGCTGACACAAGTGGCCCCGTGATTGGTGTCCAGCTTTTTCAAACGGTTCCTTTCAGCTTCTGATCACTGAGGATGTGGCTTCTGACTCTCTGACTCAAAGCAAATTAGAAGTGCTTTGTACACAACGACAAAAAACAAGTGTTTGCAAGTCCTTGAAAATTCCTGCTTGCTGGCAACTGTTGAACTATGTCGTGTCTGCAGGTTTTCCTTATTAGCTGATGCCCTGCTAGTCTGCACATTCCCTCAGGATTAATTTACAAGAGCCCAGTAAAATGCTAATGCATCACTGCTATCTCACTTCAAGCTCTTTTTAAATGGCTGTTATCGAAATATCAACAGGAAAATTTCTACATATGTAACACTTGGGTTCCCAGTTATCAGCAGAAGAAAATATTTTCTTGGGCATGCTTTATCTTATTGGCACACTTCCGGTAATTTGTCATACAGCAAGTTTATATTGTCCAGTTATTCAGTGCGTACATTTGTAACTGACTTGTATCTAGGCTGCTCCGTACAACGTGGTTCACTAGGTTTTTTCTTTGGGCAATTAGACCAAGTTATGGTACAGGTTTTGTAAAATGATATATGATGTTGAGGAAATGGGAAGAAGTTTTGCCTCCTTTTCTCATAATAGTGGAACTTAGGAGTCGCTCAGTGGAATTGACTGATTGGTGGTAGATTAGAACAGAATAGGGATGGCTGGACACAGAATGCATAATTTTGATTTATTTATCTTTTTATTAATTGCTGTCAGTGCATTTAAATTTTTTGGGGGGTAAGCTGTCTTGGGCAGCATGGAAAGACGGGGTTTGAAAATATGGCTAATGGAACACACTGCCACAAGTTTTAATGATGGCCACTAATTTAGATTTGAACAGGGCATTAGACTAATCCATACAGGACAGATCTAGTCGCTAATAGTCATGATAGCTGCATGCTGCCCCCAGGATCGGAGGCAAACTGCACATATTCCCTACTGGTGGCAGTTGTTTGGCCGCTGTAAGACTTGATGGGCCTTCAGTCTGATCCAGAAGCAGTCTTCTTATGGGATCAGAAGCTGGTTGGCAAGACATTCAGGACAGACGAGGATATCCAGGCATTCCAGCATGGGGGGAAAGTGGCTTTAATTTTTCATTGGTTTGGCTGGTTGCGGCTTCTTTGTTTATATTGTAGCACTGGCTGCATGTTGTTGTTCGTTTCTTTCAACTGTATGCTGCCCTGAGAGCTTAAAGGGTAGCTCATACACTTTCTAAATAAATAATGCTAATGGTCTCTTCCCAAAGTATTGGGCATGAGCAAAGTGCATTTGATAGCATCTGTACCAGGGGGTTGGGACCAGGGGGTTGGTAAGTGCAACTTGGGGCTTTTCTTTAGTCAGAAGCAGCTGAATTGGGAACTTGGTATGTAAGGGTTCATCTCCCCAACACACTCAAACACACAGTCCTGATCCATGGAGGCCCCAATCCAACCACTGTTAACCAAACAAAAACGAAGCCTGTTGAGACTAACAACACTTTAGGTGTCAGGTGTAGTTTGGCCCTTGAAGCGTTTAAAAAACAACGCTGTTTTTGCTCTGGATTGAAAGAAAGAATGAGATTATTTGTCCTTCCACAGTGAAAAATGGTTCCACTTAACAATCAACTCAAAACAGCAGGAAACAAGATTCGAACTTGGAATGACTTGATTGTCTTATCACTGCAGCTGGGTACCCAAGAAATGTTTGACTGGGACTGGGGGAAGACTTGAAACCAAGAGCTCAATCTGGAGATGAAGAATAGCTTTATTTTTAAAATGCATGGAGACAATTGCTATTCTAGTAGCATATAACGTCTGCTGCAGTGCTTGTGGCTTTGCACCCTATGAGACAGAGTCCAGTTGATGTTTGAGTCGCTAACAGAAAACAATGCAGTAAAACTGAAACTTAACTACAATTAGATTTAACTACACCTTCTTAGCTTTTGGTTCTGGAGCCTGCAACAAGGAGAGACTTGCTAAGGTGTTCTTAGTGTGAGGATCTTCTCTATAATTGGCAGTGATTCCACTAGCTTGCAAATGACAAGCCACCCATCCAGGATATTATGGGATGTCACGCTAAATTCTATCCATCTGTCATCAGGTATCCTTTGCCAAGTGTCAGAAAGCAATCTAGAATGTAATGACTGCAGAAGTCTTGTGGCGACTGGAGCTGCAAAACCCAGAGGGTCTTACTATTCATAACCATTCTGAAGCTCTGCTGGTAATTGACAATGTTGCAAGTGTCTGTGTGTTGCTCTCTTGATGAATGGCCCTTTGCCTTTAATTTAAACTGCTGCATTCCAGTCCTGACATGCAGTTTACCAAAGCAGGAGTCTGCCTGCCTAAACTTCACATAAGTGATCCAGCTTCTCCAAGGCCCGGGACAGGCCAAACTTCTCCATGAGCAGCAAGTAGACTGTATTCCAGGGGTCTGGAAAAGAGCCTTTCTGGATCTGACCAAAGGTCTGTCTAGTCCGGTATGCTACTTCCCACAGTGACCAGCCGGATGCTTCAAGAAACCCATCAGCAGGGCATGAAGGCAATCTAGCTCTCTCTGGCAATACTTCAATGCTGTACCGCCCTGCCATTGGTGATAGTTGGAGGGCTTACCTCTATGACAGTGGTTCTCAAACTCCTACATGGGAGTAAGGGAACCTGTAAGTTGTCATGAACGCTGCAGTGACATCAGCGATGACACTTTCGGGGTGCTGCTGCTGCGAGAAAAAACTTTTTTGCTTACCGGGGACTCATCGACCCTCCAGGAGTTGCAGGTGGTACGGCCCCCTCTACAGCCCCCCCTATGCCTCAGAAGAGCTCCCAAACATGATTGGAAGCTCTTCTGAAGCATGGGGGGGGCGTAGAGGGCTCCGGAGGGCCAGTGCGATACCCCTTTTTCCACAATGGCAGGACCCCAAAAGTGCCATCGCACTTAAGGGAGTACCGACTGCTTCTGGTTTTCGTGGTGGGTCATGACCCACCAATTTGAGAACCACTGCCTATGAATTTATCGAATGGCCAGAGAGCAAAACAAGAAATAATTAACAATAAAACACAAATATCACAAATATATAGTGAATCAATAGCAGCAGGTAAAATCATCTTTCCAGTGGCATTAAAATCACAGTGGCAGTCAGCATGTAAAACATGATGGACTCATTTCGAAAAGTCACCAAATTTAGCCATGATATTTATTTATTTATTTATTTTAGGAATTTGTAGCCCGCCTTTCTCCCGAGGGCACTCAAGGCGGCTTACAACATATTAAAATACATATAAACACATTAAAACAATTAATAAACACATTAAAATAATTAATTAAAACACTTAAGTTAAAAAATAAACAACTGATATCAGAAGCAAAAGTAGATTGATTGTCATGTGGGTCGCAAACTTCTTCCTAGCCTTTATGAACTCCTTCGTCCTGAAGATCTGAATTTGCTGGTCTGCAAAAAACATTTGAAGTGCTTATAAATAGTAGAATAGCAGTAGTGGGAAATCAGGTTCCTTTGGATTTACACAGGCCTCCAGAAAAACTCTTCCTGTCTCTTTCCCATCATTATTGACCTGAATACATTCTTCTGGTGATGTTTTCTGCTGTATGTGAAAACCTCTTTAGTGCACCAGAGGAGAAGAGGGAAAGCTTTTGCTTCTTCTTTGAAGTAAACCCCAGTTCTGTGTTATGTGGTACATTGGAAACTGGTTTATGTCAAACCACCACTGCTAGGACGAAAAAGCAACATCTGAAATCAACTTTAATCTTGGTAAGCTTTTCCTTACGGTGGCTTACTTCAAAGTGAAAGTGTTCCTCCTGTTCCTTCTCCTCTTGCACAAAAGGGGGTGGGTGGCTTGGGCATGATGACCCCCACACCTGGCTGCCCCCTGAACCCTCAGCACCAGTGAGAACTGTAGCACCCAATGTGAGCAAGGGTGTTATAAAGGGGCTGATACAGGGCTTTCCTCGTGGCTCCCAGCTATCGGACATCAGCACTGCAGAGGGGAAGCACACAGCTCAGCTCTTTCATGTCGTGGGAAAGCACAACTTCTGGTTAGGTCTGAATTGGGTTGCTTTCTAAATATAGTTCAGTTATTTTAAACCCAGTGTCTCCATTGTAGTGTGGGACACTCTCTCCCAGCCATGGGAGAAAGCAGTTGATGACAATTCGCTGAGAGGGAAAGGCGGGGCCAGGAACAGCCTTTAAAGCTGAGCCTCAGGCTGGAGGTCAGTCAGTCAAGAAGGAGGATAGAAGACCAGACTGGAAGGCTGGTCAGGTGGGTGGAAGGAAGAGGAGGAACATGAACAGAAGGGACTAAGGGGAAGCTGGAGAAAGCAAGAAGGGGAACTGGAGGGACTGAAGTGCAGAGACAGACTACCAGAAGGACCAAGACTGACCTAAGAGGGATGGAGGCAAAGGCAGGGGCATCAGCAGGAGCTACTCACCTGAACAATCTCCTAGCTTGGGGCAAGCCAGGAGGCAGTCCCCAAAGTGCAGCCAGCCTCACCCTGCCACAATCCTGGGGAAAGGCATGTGCCAGCAAGGGTTTTGGGCAATACCCCTGAAAGCCTTCTCTCAGACTATTCCCAAGGAGGAGAGCCTCCACCTAACTCTTGGATTCAAGGCTATTGTGAAAGACGGTGAAGGAACCCGGTGGAGAGGTCAGGAGGCCACATCTTTTTCTGTTGTTGTACCCATTGTCCAATAAATGATTAATCCTCAGTTGATTTGGCCAGGAGCTTGTCTGATTCCTGTTTCACCTCCCCCCAAGTCCATCTAACCCACCCTATAGAGCTGCCCCCTGGCAGGAGGATGGAGATATGACACTCATTGACATCAATGACCTCTGATGAATAGTTCCAAAATGTGTATGATAGTAGAGAAAACAACATTTTGGGGCAGAAGGGGGGGGGTCGATGTATTGTGCTGCTTAGCGACTCTACTTGTGTACTCAGTTGGAGGGGCATAAGTAGGTTTATCCACTCATTTCAGTGGAGGGATCAGTTTTGTGTGGTTTGCATGTTCTTCTGCATAGTTGTTGTTCTCTCCTTAAATGAAAGGGGAAAGAAACCTGCATGTTCCGGGTGTATGTCAGAGCACCAAACCCACAGTCTGTGTTGTACCATTTGCTCAAATATTAAAAGAAACAACCACTGCTTCTATCCGTGCTTCAGTACAGCAAAACTATGCTTTGTCACATAATACAATAACCACATTGTACATCAAGGTCGGGCAGTCTTCCAGGTATTGGAGCCCCATCTCTGGGTTGCCTGTAGCAGCCAAGTCTCACTGTGTGCTCTCCATGGGCTGTGACTGCAGTTGTGGTTTGGATATCATTCCAAAAAGTGCGTCCATGTTGACCTTCTGAACATCTTAAGACTTTCCCACCATCCCCTGCTTGCTGGAGATTTTAATATCTGATATGAGCATGAGTACTTACAGCATTGCTCAGTAAATAAATAGTTATTAAGAGCAAAGAAGGGAACTGCTTTGTGTTTATAAAATGTTGGTCCTGTGGGGATAAAAGCAGTAGTCTTCTTGGAACAGAGTTAAAAACGCACACATGGATTCTATCCAGTGTGTGTTCCCCTTAAGGCCCCTCTGGGTTATATCTGCTTTATTAAATTGTAACTATTAAACAAAACAGAAGGCTGCTCTCCAGCGTCTGGGATCTTTTCATTAGAAAAACAGGGAACTCTATTAACAAGAGGCTTGGCAAGAATTTTCCTTCTGCTAGATGGCTTAATGCTTGCTCTCATCAGTCACTTCCTGTATTGGTTTAGAACTTTGAACCTTCAGAAGAGAGATCTATCTACCTGTGATCCTTCATGAAAAACTGGGGTAGAATTTGCTTTTGCTAGCTACATTGGTTGTAACTTACTCTCTTTTTGATGCCAGATTAATTTTATAGAGATGCATATTCCAAGCTAGGTCATGTTCTAACCATCTTGTTTCTCCCTGTTTCTTTTAGTACCTTTCACACTGGTACTTTTTTTTTGGGGGGGGGGTCTTTATGGCAACCTCATACATTTCCTTCCCTTCCATGTTTGACAAATGACCAGGTCTTGCATTCTGGATGCAGCTTGGTGGGTGGTGCCCCATACAGCTACTTCCTATGCGGCTCCATTACTGTAGAAATGAAGGAACCTCATAGAGGTGGATGGGATGAAGCACTCTGGCATTTGAGATTAGATTGAGAGGAAGACACACTGCTGCAGTTCTTCTCGCAGGTTTGTCTCCAACTCCATAGCCCCTGTGTTCCTACATTACTGGAATAGTGTGGGAAGCACGAGGAGTAGTGACCATGCCTTTCCCATAATGGAAAGATTAGGTCACAATTGCGCCAACGTGAGAACTTCTCCAGAAATGATACAAGGCATTTTACTCCAGCAGGTCTTTGGTGACTAGGGAGAGCAGTTGGTTCTATCAGTGTATGATAATTCTGTATCGTTATTTATTGTAAGTTCACACAGACCTAGTGCAGTGGCCTTCAAGCTGTGTTCTTGAGGTCCTTTGGAAACTTTTGGGAAATTCCTCAATGAGAGTATCAGTAACACCAGACAACCTTTCCTCAAAGACAGCATGTCCCTGACTACCAGTCTTCTCCTTGTATGTGCACAGGGATATTCTAGGGCAGGGGTTCTTAATCAGTGAAACTAGTACCACCAGTGGTACTTCGGCCAACTGCTGCTGGTACTCGGACTCCTGAACCCCTACTCCAACATGGCGCTTTTGGCAGCACATTTTCACTCCCGAGAGGCTCCTGCTTTTGGCTGAGCCTCTCGGGAACGCTGAAAAGGGGGCCCTCCCACCTGCCCAGAGCCTCCTACCTGCGTTTTCTGGTCTCCAAAACCTGGAAGTAACTGGCGATGATGTCATTGCCAGTCACTTCCGGTGGTACACAGCAGGAGAGTGGCACCAGAAGTGGTACCCGGCCAGGACTCGGGTCCACTCTGTTCTCGTGACTCGGTGCTGAACTGTGTGCCCTTGAATGTGTCCCAGAATCCTCTGCAATACACAGGAGTTTTGTGGTAGACCAGTCAGTGCAGAAAATGAGTTTGGTTGTTTTGGGCCTGGAGCCAGTAATTTGGAAGGAATTTGATGTCTGAAAGGTATTTAAAGAGTGGGAAGAGATTCCTTTAGTTCGGATATCAGAAAATGGCTGTGGTTTCTCCTTGAAGATGGGTATTATTGATGGAGTTAATGTCTCTCTGTTTTGCAACATTTGTTAAAATGGTGAGTGTGATCACTTTACATTTTACTGTAGCTGGGGAAGATTCTAGTTGTAACCTGATGCAATGGGAAACTATTAAACAAAACAGGATTTACAGCAAAAGGAAAGCCAAGTTACTTTTACTGGTTTATGAAGTGTTCATGTTCTGATTTTTCAATTACATTGTGTGTGTTTTTTCCCAGAATTGTTTGTTCATCCCTTCTGTGAGATTCGGAAAGAGAATTTCCAGAAGGGTAGCCTGTTGCAGCAAAACCAACAAAGAGTCTTCTTTTTAAAGATTAACAAATTTGTTAACGTGTAAGTTTTATGGACCTCATTCCACTTCAGAAGCATGAAAAGTTGGCAGATGGTGCGTGCACAAGCGCGCGCGCACACACACACAGATTTCAAGAGGTCCAGTCTGTGACCCATTTACAGTGTGATCCATGAATGTTTATGCTACAATAAATGCATCTGTCTTTAAAGTGCTACAAGGCTCTTGATTCTTGAAAGAGTTATTTCAACTGTTTTCCCTCATGTTTCCAAGTGGTATCTTTCAATGCCCCTTTGTGTGTGTGTGGGGGGGGCAATGGTGTCTATGTCTTTATTGCAAATCTAAGGGCTGCTTCAGGTGTGGCAACATTTCTTGACAGGAAAGGAGTGAGAGGCATACTTGCCGTGTACATCAGGCAGGTGAAGCAACAACATCTAGTTTGTCACAACTAGTTTGTCTAAGTTTGCTGAACTGAAAAGTGAGATAGGGTCATGTGATCCCCAGGCACCAAAAGCAAATGACCGTCCATGCCCAATCCTGGAAAAATGGCTATGCTTGCACAGAACCCATGAAAATGGCATGTATGATAACTTTGGACGTAGGCAGGATGTGAGGCTGCCATCAGCTGCCTTGTGCATTTGTGTGTGTCTGAAAGAGAGACACACAAGCAGACAGTGGGGCACCAGTATTTGCAAATACTGGACTTAATTGTCAGGGGTCACCTTTACCTATGCTGAATATAGCCTAGCTGCCATGTAATGTGGCTTGTTGGGTGCTTGACAAACTTCATGGGTTATATCTAAAGAAATTTAGTCATGACTAAGTCCCATTGAATTAATGGAACTCAGACTGCAATCCTATACTTTCTTACCTGTAAGTAAGCCTCATTGAACATACTGGGATTTATTTCTGAGTAAACACGTATAGGACAGAGCTGTTAGACTAACTTGTCTCATTGATTTCAATGATTCTTAGTCATGACTACCTTTCTGCCGATAACAAAGAATCTTTCAACATGAATGCTCTTGGACCTTTAATGGTTGTATAGGTGAGGGCATTTCAGCAGGAAATTGCAAATGCCAAGATTCTGTCTTCTACACAACTCTTAAGAATGCAGTCCTAATGGTGGAAGGTTGGCCACCCTTGACCTTGAATCTAGATCAGGGATTCTTAACCGGGGGGTATCCATACTCCTTGGGGATATGGGAACCAAATGTTGGGGGTATGGGACTCTATCTCTGAACAATTTTTTAAAATTGTTATTAGATTATTAACTGTCACCATTATCAATACATATTGAGGCATTCTGTTCCTAGCTATTCCATATGTAAAGTAAAACTAAGCTACTGACATCTTTTGAAGTCATGCTGGTACCTAGGACTGATGGTGATGATGATGATTCCAAAATCCAGAAAAATCCAAAATCCGGAATACTTCCGTTCCCAAGCATTCTGGATAAGGGACACTCAACCTGTATTTTCCTACCTAAGGTTGGACTCTCCAGTGGGAGACTGGGGCTAGGGAAGGGGCATCTTATTCCTACCCAATGTTTTTCCAACCCCAAAACCAGTGGAGGAAAATATTGGTGTAGCCACACCAGTGGTTCTGTGGGGAGGGGACTGATGACTTTACAGCCTTTGGCTCTCTTCAAGCCATATGGTTAGGCAAATTAACAGTAGCTATCTTAAGCTGTCGATCGAAAGGTCGGCAGTTCGATTCCCACGACAGGGTGAGCGCTCGTTGCTTGGCCAGCTCCTGCCAACCTAGCAGTTCCAAAGCATGTCAATGCGAGTAGATAAATAGGTACCGCTTGCGGGAAGGTAAACAGCGCTCCGTGTTCCAGCGCATGCTACGTGCTGCGGCAAGGAGAGTCATGCCAGCCACATGACCATGGAGGCGTCTTTGGACAACGCTGGCTCTTCGGCGTTGAAATGGGGATGAGCACCACACCCTAGAGTCGGACTCGACTGGACTTAATTGTCAGGGGTCACCTTTACCTTTACCTTTGTCCCAGGTGGCTTGGTAGGATGACTGTCTGTTGTGATTTGAGCGTCTCTATAGTGAGCCGATGTGGTATGGGTCACAAGAGAGTTATAATTGGCTGTGAGAATGAATGATATATACAGTATTTTTAAAGGAAGATATATTATGATCAACTACTTTCACGTTTATTTTTAAGACAGTTTTTCAGTCTAAAATGTAATGCAGTGTGCACGTGACTGAAATGAAGTACTGCCTCCTTGCCTGGCCATCTTGTCTTCATGTTTCTTGGATTGTCATTTAGTACAGAATTGGTATAAAATCACTTGCAACAGTGTTTAAATAAATTTATGAGAGCAGTTGCTGGCTGTAGGAAACCCAGGTTCAAATCCCCACTTAGCTGAAAATCCCATTGGGTGGCCTTGGACAAGTTGCCGGTACTATAGTATAGCTTACCTTCCAGGTCGCTAACCTCTCTCTTGTTGTGAGAATAACACGATCTCCTTGAACGAAGAGTAGAAGAAAAAAGGGGCAAATGCATATTACTGGTACAGCTATGTAATACACAATCCTTGGAAATCTTATAATTTCTCAGGAACAATTCATGGTACAGCTTCTCTTTACAGGATATTAGAATCCTTGTATGTCTGTTGCACTGCTTTTTTGAACTGCATTGGGAACAACTTGAAAAAGGAGAGAAATGGTACCTTATGTTATATGCATATTATATAAAATTGCTTATTTTGTACACTATACAATGTATAGGGTACAAAATAAGCAATTTTACATGATCCAAATGAAATCCATAAAAGGGTCCCTTCTTGGAAAAATGCATAATACTTTTTTTTTCTTTTTGGAGGAAAGTAGTTCCACTGAAGTCAGGCAATTGCTTTCTCGGGCCAAGATTCAGGTACATAGCTATGATTGATGCTCCTGTTCTGCCAAGCAATATATTAAGTGTGGGGTGTTTGTGTGTGTGTGTGTGTTTTGGGATGTTTCTGGCTTGCGTATATCTATAGAAAGCCAGTAAATAAGATACAGTAGGTGCAGAATTGTTTTTTCTTCAAGAAAATAAAGTCTTCCATCTTAGAAACATGAATCAGAACATCAAAGAGTACTGGGGAAGCTGTCGAGTGCATCCTGCAGTTTCGAGGGATGTGGCCATATTAAAGACCTCTTAATCATAGGAGTCTGAACTGATTAAATCTACCTTTGTACAAAACAAAAGAAAAAAAGCATTCTTTTTGTATAGGTGATGTATGTAATGTGTTCATGTCATATTAGGCACTCTTTTAGAGACATTTCATCCTGTGTGTGAGAAAGAAGGAGAAATACCTCTTCTAAGACCAGCCGTTAAAAATTCATAGACAACTCCTGTTCGGACGTCGGGAGGGGAGGCAAGATTTTTGTATAGAGCTGGGAGGAATCCTGCTTTCTTGGTTAAAAAACAGAACTGCTAACAAAGAAAAAAAAACTTGCCCATGAACGTTGGAAGGGTGAATCGCATTCTATGCCTGAGCCAGGATGTTTTCTGTCCTCAGAAGGGCAGGGCTTCAGGGTAGGCTTACCAGATCTCCAACCGGGACAGAGTGCTAGACCTTTAGGAGAAAGAATGTGGGCAGGTGTAGCTTGTTAAACCTTAGAGCACAATCCTAGGCATGTCTACTCAGAAACATGCCCCATTGTGTTCAGGACTGTGCTCTAAGGTTTAACAAGCTACACCTGCCCACATTCCTTCTCCTAAAGGTCTAGCATTCTGTCCCGGTTGGAGATCTGGTAAGCCTACTCCAGGGGGAAACTCCAGCAGGCAAGTGCTGCTGCGATACCTGCAGATATGTGAGGTCTGCCAAAGGACAATTGGCAGCACAGGAGGGGAGGCACATGACGAAATCCCTGGGCTGCAGTGAATGTATGGTCAGAAATCCTGCATGGGGTGACTCTCACAGATGCATTTTGCCAGGGAACAATTGGCCTTATAAAGTCACTGCCACGGAACAACTGGTCTGGGCCTCATGAGTGTGTATCCTATAAGATGCTTCTGAGGCATCTGCTGTGTTTAGTGGTTCTGCAACAGACACACAGGGTTTCTTCCACAGACCTGTTGGTCTATAAGCATCTCTGGGAGGCACACATTTTTGAAAAATCATTGGTATTAGATAGAATAACTTCATAGGAAGCAACAAACGCCGATCCAGAAATAGATACCATTCAACTTAGTTTGCATCTTTTTCTCCCCCTGTGCGGTTAAATACTCAGCAGCCACTGTCTGTGCTGTTTGTTGCCTTGTCTACACAATTATTCTGCTCTTCCATGTACTGCATATGAATCGATATGGAGAAATGACTAAAGTGAAAGAGAGTGACTGAATGACAAGCTGTTTATGCGATGCTTTTGTTAGCATGACAATGATTGTAGTTCCTGGCGACAGCTTTATATTCCAAATGAAAACAGTTTTGATTCTTGGATCCGGTGCTGTTTCCACTGAAGTCTGTAGAAGTTATGACCTGTTTGGATGCATTAGAAGCTGTAGTAAGGGATATAAAACACTATGTTCATGCTGTAAAAATATATTAAATAACGTCTTGTAAAAAGTAGCAATGGGAGAACCTTTTAGTTCTCTCCTGTTTCCCAGTGGTTAATTATGCACCTGGCAAGTAGTGTGTGTGTGTGTGTGTGTGTGTGTATCTTGCATCACTTGTTCGTTTTATCTTATTTACTTGGTGATGATCATGCAAACAGGTGCGCCAGGTATTCACTGCAGTGCATAATGACACTGTTTTCACAAATTAAAGTGAATTGTGTCTTCCTCCGAAAGATAAGTGAGGACTGCAAGTGGTGCTGATCTGTTCTGTCTGCAGTGCTGCGTCTTCCTTGTCGGTGTTTCATAGAAAAGAGGGATGGAGACGAGGTGGAAATCATATTGGCAACCTGATGTATTGGGTACATTGAAGCCCATTCTATTCACAGGTGCAATTTTGCTATCGCTCATGCTCGGGTAAGCTCCATTGACTTTGATGGGACTCGGGACCAAGCTGAGCATTGTGTAAAATGTGTGGCGGCTGCCAAAAGCAACAGCTGTGTGATTACTCTCCCCCTTCCCCTTATATTGAGTAGAATTACCTAAATGTCGTCATGTTCTGCATCTCCCTGCCCCACCTCTACATCATTGGCAGCAGCTGCTGGTGGGAGATGTGGAATGTTGTGGGGTAAACATGATGAAGAGGGAGCTTCATGCACGAACAACCAGATTGAAGCCTACGTGTACACCTTGAGGGTTGGCTCTCTGAAATGTTAAAAGGCTGGAGAGGAATAGTTTGACAGCAGCTCTGTTAATTGCAGAGACAAAAATAAAAATGGAAGTTTAAGTACGTGCGGTAAGTTTAAGTAAGCGGGGCCACGGTGGCTTAGTGGTTAAAACACTGAACTGCGGACTGGAAGGTCGTTAAGACAGCATTTCGAGACCCGAGTGCCACACGACGGAGTGAGCTCCCGTCTCCCGTCCCAGCTCCTGCCAACCTAGCAGTTCGAAAGCAAGAAATTGCAAGTAGATAAATAGGTACCACTGCAGTGGGAAAGTAACAGCACTCCGTTAGTCATGCCGGCCACATGACCACGGAAGTGTCTTCGGACAGTGCTGGCTCTATGGCCTTAGACACAGCGATGAGCACCACACCCTAGAGTCGGACACGACTGGCTTTTGAGCAGGGGATTCCTTTACCTTGTTGTTGTTCAGTCGTTAAGTCGTGTCCGACCCTTCGTGATCCCATGAACCATATCCCGCCAGGCCTTCCTGTCCTCCACTATCTTCCTGAGTTCGCTCATTTTAATGTTCGTTGCATCGGTGATGCTGTCTAACCATCTCATCCTTTGCCTACCCCTTCTCCTTTTGCCTTCAATTTTTCCCAGCATCAGAGTCTTCTCCAGAGAGTCCTCTCTTCGCATTAGGTGGCCAAAATATTTGAGTTTCAGCCTTAGTATCTGTCCTTCCAGGGAACAGTCAGGGTTGATTTCATTTAGGATTGATTCCTTTACCTAAGTAAGTGCAAAAATCAGCTTCTCAGAATTTGAAAATTTTGAAAAACATTTAAATCCAAAGGCTTTTAGTTTTGAAAATGAAAATTGAATTTTAAATATCAAGTCAACCTTAGAACTTGGATCACACCAAACGTGTGCATTGGGAACTGTGGAGTAAATTTGAATTAACAACAGTTGAAATGGCTCCCAAAACTGGGGGGTGGGGTTCATTTATAATTCAAAACTCAAATATCAAAATGAAATTTGAATATTGGACATAATGGCAGCACTGCATGCTATGGGCTGGTGGGGGATAGGATAGGATAGGGCCGTCAGTGGTCTTTGAAGATCAAATTAGTAGCATATGACAGTTTGCTCAACGGCTTTCTTCAGTTAGATTTAATATAAAAAAACTGCAACCAAAACGTATGCGTGAAGTAGTCCCATCTTCAACATCATCCTCATAATTTATCACCAGCCAAAGCCGCATTAAGTGCTATCAAGTATTGGTAGAAGAATTTGAACTTGTTTTGTTTTCTTGCTGTAGTTCATTTAAAATGGTTGCGATGACTTTGTCTCCCTCTTCCCTTTCCAGTCCAGGGAACAGGAAGAGCAGAGGCCGGTCCATCATTAGGTGGGGGAGGGCAGCATTTGGTCTCTGGTGCCTGAGATGGCATGCAAAACGCTACCCTCCCTTACCTGATGATGGACTCTGCTCCTGCTTCCTGGATTGGGGAAGGGGTTCAGTCCCTGGATAGGATCCATAAGAACATAAGAGCCTTGCTGGATCAGGCCAAAGGCCCATCTAGTCCAGCTTCCTGTATCTCACAGTGGCCCCACCAGATGCCTCTGGGAGTACACAGCCAACAAGATAACCTGTTTCCTGTTGTCACTCCCTTACACCTGGCACAGAGAAACCTACTTCTAAAGTCAGGAGGTTGCTTATGGCTTGTAACCTGTGATGGTCTTTTCCTCCATGAATCTATCCAAACCCCTTTTAAAGGCATCTAGGCCAGGTGCCATCCATCGTGTGCGGCTGCCACGGAGATCCTACCCTCCTCCCCCTCCCTGCTCCAAACCTCCCCCGAAATTTATTTATTTAAAAAAAATTTATACCCCGCCTTTTCCTATGCCGAAGGCAAATGCCCAAGGCGGCCTACAACAGAATTTAAAATACATAATTTAAAATAATACATAAAATAAGTTTATAAACAATACATAACCGTACATAAACAAATTTAAAATACCGATCTCCACTCACTTGTCTGGCAGATCTGTCGGTGGCGGGTGTGTGGAGCTGCTGACGGGTGTGTGGAGCTGCTGGTCATTTGCACCGGCAGCACTAATGTGTTCGGCAGCGGCACGCCACTTATGGCAGCACAGAGGCATTTACAATGGCGAAACATGAGTTCCGCCATCACACGATAAGCTCTTGCACTGGGTGACACAAACCCTTACTGATGCCTCTGTAAACAGTCCATAGGATTGGGCCATAAGACACATTTGTTTCCATTTGCTTTGGTTTGCTTGTCCTTGTGTTGTGTTTGCTACTACTGTTTTCTGTTGATTTTGGTTGTTGCTTTTTAATTTTCATTGTGTTAGTTTAATTGTAAACCACTTAGAAATCCATTGTTATAAAGCAGTATATAAATTTCGTAATAAGGGGGCTTCCATAAGGATAGGTCTGGTAACAGCAACCTCAGCCGACTGGAATTTGCATGTCCAGCAACTTTATACCTCGTTTATTGCCAGATGCTGGGGAATTATGCTCTTCATGCTAACTTCTCCCAGGCATTTGGCTGGACAGCACTGGAGGTAGAGTGCTGAGCTCCATGGAACTTGGCTTGATCCAGGAATGCTGCTTTTATGCTCTTGCATTTTATGAGATAGGACTACATATGCCAGAAATATTGGTTCTTGATGCAAATACTATATTGGCAATGGTGGTAAGTGTCCCCAACAGACAGTGATCTGTTTATATTAAAAACAATGATGAATGATCGGGCTGGGATGTGCAAGATGTTGAACAGATGAGCCCGTTGCAGATGACAATGTGTGTATGCTGTGCAACAATGATCTGGACCTGAACTGAGAGAACTACGTATCCACTTTGACGGATCAATGTTCTGAACATGCATTGCCAGGGTACAGGAAGGCAGAACCATCTGCCGAAATAAAAGAATGGGATTCACACCTCTCTAGACAGGGGAAAACAGGACTCGCTTCTTTTGTGATTTTGTCTTCGTAAAATTTTAGAAGCATCTGATTAGAAGACATTTAAACTCAGTGCTTGCTTCATTAAAAGTGTAAATTGAATTTCCATTCTAGGTCAGATGTTTTTCTTGGTGCTGGGGCTAACTTGTTTAACTTAATTGACACAGTTTTGTCAGGGAAATAATCATCGCAAATAAATGAAGAAGAATAGTCAAGAAGCAATTATGGGATTCAAGTATACGAGAATTTGAATTCTAATACACCAAGTTATGGTTTAATCAATCTCTACAATTTATTTCAAATAACCTATTTGAAATAGATTTTAGGGGAAAAATGATTCCCATCATGATGTGTCCATGCAGTTGGTGAGGTAGTCAGTGGTCAGTGCAAAAGGTCATTCCACGACATATTTGCTGAGTTTTCCAGTGCCAAAGGGTCCTGTGATGTTCTTTAGCAAGGTGACTGGGCAGAATGACACAGTTGGGATTTCTACTTTGAAATCTGACCAACCTCAAAATCAGATAAGACTTCTCTCCTTAATTGGGAGTGATAATGTTTGTGATGAGACTTTGGGGAATTAAACTGAAGGCATTGTTATGTTGTCTGAGCATCAGTCCAGAACCTACTTTCACAGAGTGTGTTTTGTTTTGCAGTGAGATTGCCTAGGAACCAGATAGGTGGTGTATTCTGTTTCCTGACCTCTGCAGCAACTCAGAAACCAGCTGCTCAGTCCTTTTTTTTTTTTTCTTTAAGGTGCTGGTGACAAGCAGGCACCTAATTTTTTTGTTCCTCCATTATAGGTAAATGCAGTGGCAGGCATTGCATGGGCTCATGCCCTTTCAAGCAGGATGCATGCATTTTTGATTGCATGAAGTAGTTGCTACACTGGCAGCCCGATCCTGCCTAACTGTAGGCTAGCGGAGCGCTTGCTCCGCCAACCTATGGTGTGGTAAAGGTGCCATAAGGCACATTTTTGGCACCGTGGGAGTAAACGGTGCTGGCGCAGCGGCCAGCATGGTTCACTCCGCTACCGTCCCAAACCGGTGCCGGCTGACGCAAGTGAGTGCTGTGCTGGTTGGTGCAGGGGCATGGGGAAGGCAGGCAGGAGTGGTGGAGGGAACAATTGGCTGGCCTGGGCTGGGTGTGTGTGGGGATATCGGTGCTGAGTTGCGCCGATATCTCGAGCCCCGTCGCAGCCCTGGCCTCCCTTACACAGAGCTGACGTGCCTCGGAGGAGGCCCATTGCGGCCCGCTTACACCAGGGAAAGTCCCCTTCCCCCGAGGAGAGGCCAGGCTGCACCGGTGCAGGCCACAATGGGCTTAGGATGCAGCGCCGGCCCTTTAGGCAGGCCACGCATAGTTACACAGAATTGCACTGTGAGAGGAGCAAAGCACAAATAGGAATAACTCTCTCCTCTGCTAAGTTTCTGCTATTTCACTGTATATTGCTTACATCCTATCTATACAATCTTATAGATTAGAAACTTGCTTAAAAAAAACAAAACCTAAAAGTGAAGATACTGACTTCTGTGCCCAGTGTCAGTTTCCACACTCATGCAATGCTGTTGTGTGCATTCTGCTGCACAGTCTTGATCGAGTCCAATTTTGCTCTTTGTTAAGCTGGAAATGTCCAAGGAAACAAATGGGAAGGCTTCACTCATCCCATAGGAGTGTCCTTCTAGAAAGAATAAGTGAGCAAAAATGAAGATATCATCCTCCTGCCTTGCAGTAAAAATGAAGCCAAAACTTGGAAAACCTGTGAAGAAAGCAGAATTATCCTCCTGATACTTTATGAATAATGTGTTCACCTTTTGGGTTACAATTTCATTTTTTCCTCTAGCTCCAATAAATCTTATTAAACAACAAGGCAGATAACGCTGTCTTTGCTTTAATGACTGGCTTCGAAAAACGTGCTGCTGCTCATTGGGTTTTGCACTTAATTACTGTTCCTTAAAGCTATATTCTGGTATGCCTTGAAACAGGTTACCATATCAGTGTAAAGATTAATTGAAGTAATTTTCTTGCCTCGAGGGAAAAGTAAGTACTGCTTTTTAATGATTGAGCAGTTTAGTTCATGGAGGTTTCAAACTCACATAGTCCTTTGTCCAGCAAAACCTGAGCAGAAAGTTCATTCTTTTTATATATAGAGAGAAGAGTGGCCCTGTTCTTGCAACACATTCAGGGTGAGTGAATGCATGTATGCAGTGCTGAGGGAGGGAAAATCCCAACAGGCCCCAATTTGTATACACATTTAGTAGAATGTCTGCATGGTGAGACATGCATTCACCAGTACATGTATAGGGCTCTCTCTACACACCCCAGAATCCTAGAAGAGCAGAGGTCCCAGTCGAAAGGAAGACAGTGTACATATCATGCAGACATTCAACTAGACACATGTGTGTCAATCTTGTATGCATGTACATTCACCCTGGATCTATCAGGAACTAATAGGCACCATGGCAAATATAAGTTTCACAAGGTTGTATCCTCACAGTAGTTTGGGATGTGCGCAACCAATGCACATCTAATACCTGCAACCTATATGCTTCCAAACATTGGTTTTTCCATTTTAGTAGAACACACCAATTTGTGAGAGCATGATATGGGGCAGTCTCATGCCTTTGTTTCACCTTGCAGAATTTTTCACATATATATCCTGCTGTTCTTGCAAGGATCTCAAAGTGGCATAAGCAGGATTATCCCACCTGATCCTCACAAAAACCATGTCTGAGACTGTTGATGGAAAGGTGGCTCCCTCACTCCAAGAGGGCTCGGCCTACAGAAGCAAGTTCTCATCTACGCAGCCAATGTGGATACAGATATTCATCTACATTATAGCATTTGAGTGCCAGTGAACTGGTTGGATCCATTGTTTCATGGGGTTTTACTTCCCTTGTGAGTCCACAAGTTTTGTTGCATCCATTTACAGTCCAATCCTAACCAACTTTCCAGCGCTGATGCAACCACAATGCAGTCTTGAGGAGGTCTCCATGACTGACCCCCCCCCCCCGAATGCAGTGCGCTCCCCATTGGCACAGCTGTATCGGGGCTGGAAAGTTGGTTAAGATTGGGCTGTTAGAGTTGGATGATGCTAGTGACAGATTTCAGATCTGTTTCTCTCCCCTCCCTCCGAAAGAGTCATGGCTAAGTGGGGGATTTCAGGTCACCCTAACCAAATCCAGGTATAATATAGAGGTGAAAGATTTAACTGAAGTTTGTGTCAATGGATTTTTACCAAAATTCACCAGGGTGAGGACAGGAGGATGGTTCGAAACCACTGAAACAAACCTGAATGGAGAGTTGGAAAATCCTAAAAAATGGGGCTCATTCGTGGGGTAAAATTACCTTCAAAAATGCCAAACTTTGAAAAAAACTTTTTCTCTGGAGGGGAGCAAGATTAGTAGTATATAGCAAATCAATGACTCAAGTGAACTTAATTAAAGTCTCTAGGCAATGTATTATAATTCTTCCCAAAATAGCAACTCTACCCAAAGAAAGGTGAAAGAAGAAAAAGCAAGAGCTATAATGCATATGCTCATTAGTTTTGTCTTTCGGATGCCATAAAAATGCTGCCGTACGTATCTCCCTGAAAGGACAGTGAATTGGAGAATCTCTTGGCATAATTCCACGCTGGTGGAGTCAGCGAGCTTCTATTAATCACTCTGCCCTGTTTCTCCCTTGCAGCCAATATTTCTGTGGCTTCTGCAGTCCATAGCAGTACAATGGACTTTGCAGGTGAAATTCACATGTCCTTCTCTGTGGATGCTATTGGGCTGGCGAAAAGAGAATGTGTTGAAACACATAAACATAACATTGCGTCTCATCAAAGAGAACTGTGACAAATGAATGTTCATGAATGGTGTGTTTAAAAGAAAGCACCAGTGATGGGCCATAGTCCTCGACTTTTTCTTATCCATTAACTGAACATTGGGCATCACTTCAAACCTGTCCTTTGTCGCCTCGGCAGTGTGGCTCCTGCTCTGGAGCGGTGCCATTCTCAGTGAGTTGGCCTTTGTGCAGAATGTGATGATGAGACTGCGGCTCCCAACTTTGAAGAAGGGCTATTGTCATGCCAGCTTTTCTTCCCTCCTGCCTTCATCTTCCTCTGTCACAAAGCGGCGGGTGGATGTGAGAGAAAAGAGACGTGGTTAGAGGAGTTCTTGGGAAGAAATGTTTAGAGCGCGAAACAGCTGATGGGTGGGCTTTTAAAAGATGCGTCCTGTTTACAGCTGAGCGACCTTGCTTTGAAAAGGGGAAGCCAGGATGGGGCACAGAGAGATCATAGAAGCAGGAGGGGGGCGACGGGGCTGAGCGATCTTGCATCCCCTTCGGAAAGGGGAAGCCAGAAGCATGTCAGACAGCGAAATCGCAAAGCCAGAAGATTGTGTCTGAATGCCCCCGGAGCTGGTGGAGTTTCACTGGCATCTGTCCTGTGTCGAAACTGCACATGTGCGGCTGTTGTGCGCACACACCCCAGAAGGGTGGCGGTTGAGGTCCGTGACCTGGGTTCGATAGCCGAAGAACACTGAGACCATATTTGACCAAATTGATAATTTTATTAGGGATACTATGCGCATAGGATGCACTTGCCCTTATGGGGCAAGGCATAAAGCAATACAGAGAAACAGCAGTATTTATAGTATTCATCCCCAAAATGCCAACTCATCCCTCCTCCTTGTTCCTCCCCTTTATCACCCCTCGGTTTGCGATCAGGAGAGGCTTGTGTAACCAACAAGGGACATCTGGGGCTTTCCACCTGAACTCCATAGAGATGTATTGTATGTTGCAAATATTTCTGCAATGTGTTGCAAGCAATCATGCCTTATTTGGTCATACCCTCCTCCCTCCTTTTCCTGTGGGTGATGTTCCTAGGACCATCTGTACATCTTGCGGTTTCTGCCAAGCTAGGTATGTGTTGGGGGTGTACTTAACAAGCGTAAGCTGTACTTCCCTTTTTTCTACTTTGGCTCAGAGACCTGAGCTAATCTTTGGTGCTTTTAGGCTGTAATATATTATTTGGGGGCCCCCTGGACCCCCGTTACTACATGGCGTCTGAGGGGGGTTACGCTGGTGTCCGTCCTGTATACATCGGCATCCAGCAAGTTACACTGGCACACAGGATTGCACTGTTAAAGACTACAGAACTTTGTCCAAGAATGCAAGAATAGTCTTCAGTAGCCGTGTGTGTGTGTGGGGGGGGGGGGGGGTTTAGCTAGTCACCCAAACCAAATTTTGTGGACCTTTGATCCTAAGGGATTTAGAAACTTGGCTCCTCTGCCTTTTCCTTAAGCAACCTGGGTTCCTGACTTATATTTGGCTTGAGGTTAAGAGTGGAATGCTTTGGAGGAGGGATCCATTTGCTTCCACAGCATGAAGATGAAATATGGCAGTCTAATTATATTGTTAGGAGTAAAAATTCTTGGGCATTTTCTTTAGGCTTTAATCATGGCAGAAGGTCAGCAAACAAGAGCCCGCAATACATACAGTATACTGTACATTTAAAATACATCTATGTTTAAAAGTGTTATAAGGAGGGTGTTTTTTAAAAAAAATCATGGATCCAGTTTACATCTTGAATGAACACAGTAATCCCTATTTCAGTTTGACTTCTTTTTTTATTTCCTGATTAGATCAGCTCTTGTTGCTAGATCCCAAGCAGAAGCAGAGCTGCTTCAGTTCACTCCTGAGTACCTGCTTGTGGGGTGAGCCTATGCTGACCTTTGACTGGCAAGATAAGGTTTGATTCTCAGTGGCTGCAGTCATTGAAAAAACTAGCAGCAGGGAGCAACTTTAGCCTCTACCTCAGTGATGTCCTGAGTGTGTTCCTCATGCATTTCTCCCAGATTAATCGGTTCTATTCACTCAGATGGTGAAAACAGAATCGTTGTTGTGGAGAAGGCCAGTGATGTAGACTTGAGTCTATTGACCCGGACTCAAGTCGGACTCAAGTCGCGTCAGTGAGTTGACTTGGACTTGACTCGGCGATTGTAAAAGAATCAAGACTTGACTGGAGACTTGCAGCGCAATCCTGTGTAACCTTGCACCGGTGTAACAGTAGATGCACCGGTGTAAGTGCACTTACGCCGGTGCATCTGCTGTTACACCGGTGCATCTGCTGTTACACCGGTGCATCTGCTGTTACACAGGTTGCACAGGATTGCACTGATAGAGCCTTTTACAACAAGTTGAATTTTATGCAGGTTGAAACCCGTTTTCCCCATTAAATAGATAGGGACTTGCAACCAAAGACACTGGACTTGGGGGCAAAGACTTGGGACTTGACTTGAGACTTGGACCAGAGACTTACTTGGAGTCAGAGACTTGATCCACATCCCTGGAGAAGGCAACAGCTGCCCTCCCTAACTGGCATTAGGGGTCCTACAGGGAATGTGCTTCAGAGTGCTCAGAGACTTATTGCTTCCCCCCTTCTCTCTGCAATATACAAGCTCTCTCATGTGTGAGTGTGTGTGTCCTGCCTCTAATAATTAGGAGTAACTTGGTGATAAATAATAATGTGGTTATTTCCTTCCCATTCCCACAGTGTTGTTGCTTGCAGCCACAGGAAACCTAATCATATGAAGCAGCCGTCTGCTGAATAATTGTCCAGTATTGTGCACGTGGAATAGCATCAGCTCTCCAAGATTATAGATAGGTGTATTTTTCCCAGTCTTACTGGGAAAATTGCATAGGAAAATACAGGGAATTGCATGGATCAAACCTAGAACCTTGACCTTCTGGGTGCAAAGCATGTGCTCTCCCACTGAGACTTGGCCCTTTCCCCATGCTACTTCTGTTAGGTAAGAGTAGCAGATGTTGTTGGCTTAGCCAGCGATTGTTATCAGATAACAACTCAGGATAAGTTCTGGCTGTTGGGAGTTTTAATTTATCACCGTTACTTTTCCATCTTCTTGGTGTTGAGTTGGTGGAAGGTTAAATTAGGTTTTTAGAAGGGGAATGTTAGAGATGGAATGTGTTACAGTGAAGCATCTTTTCAACAAATAAATGACTTGAATTTGAATGCAAATGAAGTAAGACTTGCAAATCGTGAAATATGAATATCCTCTTTTCATTTGGCAGCAATATCTATCTGAGCATTAATCCTCTCTGATCCTGAGAGACAGAATTGCATGGATGTTTACACATGAGAGCTCAGCTCTGGTGTAACACCTAGTTTTCCATCTCTGTTTTATAGTTGAATTGCTAAAGCATATAAAGATTTGCTGAATTTAGTCAAGTGATTTAAAGTTCTAATCCTCATTAAAAATCCAGAATCTTCCTGGGTCTCTTTTCTTTCTTTTTCTTTTTCCTCTAAAGCATGTTTTCTCATCATAGGTCCAAGCTTCAGCAGTATTATAGAGCTATTTTATCTGTAGGCTCTAAACAGATAAACTAAAGCAGTGCAAATAGTGTGTAGATGATGAGCAAAAGTTTTGATTACCATTCTCTGTCATATAAAGGGCTCACTTAGTTGTAAACCAACACGTTATAATGGATACGTATCCGCCAGTTTGTAAGTATTTCTGTTCTGGAAATATCTGAATAATAAATTTATTCTGATTAAACTGATGGCTTGCATTGCACACGGGTTATTTAAATCAGGGATGTGCAGATTTCAAGCTGTCAGTACATACGTGGATTTTACAAGAACCCCCCCAGGTCCACCAACTGAAGCCAGGGGCAAAACAGTGGGTTGGGGCAGGTGAACATTTCGAATGAAGGCACATGTTCAGCTCAGAAACTTGTTTTTGGTACCAGAACTAAGTTCACAGTTCTTTCACACAAACAACCCCAGGGGTAAAATGGAGGAAAAATTGTTATGACCAGCAATAATATAACACGAATGAATCATCTTCACGGGATGGGCAGAGCAATCCTGCGTAAGGATCTGCTGGGCTGCCCAGGCCGCCCGCCGGATCCTATGCTCCGCTGTGGGAACACATGTCCCCTTCCCCGAGTGTAAATGGCGCTCGGGCCAATCAGCCTCCTCGAATTTCCGCCAGTGGAATCGCTGGCGGAAGTAAGAGGAGGCCGTGAAAAGGCCTAGCTGCACGGCGGGGCTCAG
This sequence comes from Plestiodon gilberti rubricaudatus, assembly GCA_026170595.1. Classification (NCBI taxonomy): domain Eukaryota; kingdom Metazoa; phylum Chordata; class Lepidosauria; order Squamata; family Scincidae; genus Plestiodon; species Plestiodon gilberti. The sequence goes on along the minus strand of JANXHW010000003.1, from coordinate 16,044,167 downwards.
GATACGCCCGAGACCGTCTCCTGCACCCTCCCGGCCCGGGGACTATCGGCACCCTCCCTCCCCCGCCGATCCCCCCCGCCCGCTGGATCCTTACCTGGGTCTGGCAGCAGCCGGGCAAGGGCTCCGTCAGTGGAGCAGGGGAGGCCGGCCTTGCGTCAGCCTTCCCTGCTCTTGAGTCATCACAAACGTGCCTAACGGCACGTTTGCGACAATTTAGGGCAGTGGAACAAGCGTTCCACCGCCCTCGATTTAGACAGGATTGCACCGTAAAGGTCATAAGTAAAAGTGTATTTAATTAGAAAAACACAGCATGACGTTTCATTCATTTATCCATGAATATCATCAGATGCAATAAGGCTGTAAAAATGGCCACAAGATGGTAAAGCCAAACATTCCCTTTAAATACATGGAATGTTCAGCTTTGCCATCTTGTAGCTGTTTTTACAGGCTTATTGCATGTGATGATATTCATGGATCAAATAATGAAACGTCATGCTGTGTTTTTTAAATTAAATATTTGGAGGTACGTGGGGTTAAGACTGGGGGTACGCGGGGAACCAGAGACCCACCTTGGGGGTTCGCAGGCCTCCCAACGTTGAAAACCCCTGGTTTAGACTGATGTTCATGCTGGTTCTCATACTATAGCCAGTGGTCTCATGTTGGGCCTTATAGAGCGCCTTTGAGATAATCAGTGATGTATTGGTTAGACTTAGAACATTAGAGTCACACTGGACTTTTCAGCAGCGCTGCTTCTATGGCGGCGTTACTTCTCAGTTCAGCAGGTGAGAAGTACTCTGCAAAGTGATGTCTCGGCAGAAGTGGCACTGCTGAAAAGGCAGGCTACGTGATAATCAGGCTCTCCCAGCACCTTGGCAGCATCTTCCTCTCTCACCCCTCTCGGTCTGCCCCTTCCCCTGTAGTGTTCCTTTTGCTTCTGAGGCCTCCTTCCGTCTCTCCCTCCCAGAGCCTTGGCAGAAGTGGCGCTGCTGAAAGGGTGGTGCTAGGAGAGCCCAATTATCACGTTGGTCGGATAAAGAGCTTCTGCAGGCCATATCCAGCCCGCAGGCCTTATGTTTGACACCCGTGATCTAGACTCGAGCATCTTAGAAACTATCTCCAAGTTTGTGTTCCCTCATATTAGAGCATAGACAGGCAGTTATGTGCATGTTCATGTCTGACCTGCATGGAGTACACGTCCTTGTGGAGTCTGTGGCAGCCACAACTTGCACATTTTAAACCACCGTTTAAATGTTCCTGTGTGAACAACTTCTGCTGTTCTTACCAGTTTTCTGCTGGGCTACAAGCAGGCTATAAGTGGCATTTCTGTGGGGACCACCATTATATCAACACCAGGCCTCTGGCTGCCACTATATCATCCGCAGTGCACACCTGTATGGTACATATACCTATCAGCATTTTACCCACATGTAGGGAATCCCGATTCTAGACTATTCTGCACATACCTACTTGACTTGACTCATTCATCTCCTTCTCGTTGAAACCCATTCCATCATCTTCTGTCTGCATCGATCTTCTGTCATGCACATGCTCATCCTAGGCTTTTCCGGTGATGTGCCTTCGGGTTTCAGTTTCTCATTATTTCTGCATTGGTCACTCTATCCTCACAGCCACTGCCAAATCTTCCTCGCAAGTGCATTTCAAAGTCATTAAGTCTCCTGTGTTCTATTAGCAAGAAAAGAAGATAACACGTTTCTCCTTTGTTTCTCTAGAAAGGGCATATGTTTTTTTTTCTGATGGGGGGGGATATGAAAGGAAAATTAAGAGCCCAATCCTATCCCCCACCATCTTCTTCCATGCAGCTGCACTGGCAAAGTGCATGTTGCATGCAGTGGTACGGGGACGACCAGAAAGGTCATTTTACTTACCTCTCCATAGGCCACCTAGCCATCAATAGATCTCCTTGGGCCTATTTATTATTTATTTATTTTTGCGGGTGTAAGTTTGAGGAGAGGGTTAACGCGGATAACATTCCTGTGTGCGCTGCTGCCCCTGGGATCCACCCCCTGCTCTTCCATACCCCAAACCTGCTGGCATCTTACCTGCTACCTTCTGGGTGTGGCAGGTGCATGAAGACACTAGTTGTCCGTGCGCCTGTTTTACTAGCTGTTTGCACCAGCTGCAAAACGTTTCTGACCAGTCTGATGGAAAAAAATTGGTGTGAATCACAACAATATTGGAGGATATTTCTATCACTAGAAATATCATAGTGCTACTAATTTGAGAGGATTGAACCTGGAATCTTCTGTGTACAAAGCGTGTGCTTTCCCATGGGGCTATGGGACCATCCCATGGTCCAATCCTTTGGGCGCATTATGACAGTGGAATATGCATTCTGCTGGCATAACATGCTTTGCAACTGTTGCAAACACGACAACTTTGCCGTGTGCGGCCTGTCCACTGCCACAAGCGATGAACGGCCGGGTCTGCATGAGGATGGATCAGGCCTTCACATTAGAGCAGATAAGGCTACGCAGGGGGAGGGAGGGAGGTGGGGAAGGGTTGGAACGGGGTGGGCAGAATGGGGAGGAGATTGGGGTGAGCAGACCAGACCTGGGAAGGGGGTGGGATTGGCAGTGGCAGCGCCTGCCAAATCCTAGCCCCCTTTCTGGGTGTGATCTGCCTTCATGGGTCAACGTGGACTTGCTGCATTGGCACCGCTGCGTTGCTGCATGGGGAGCTAGGATTGGGCTGCCAGTGTGGTTGCAGAATGAATAAAAGTGAGAGCTTTGTTCCGAGTTACAATCGCACTTTAGGCATGATCTTACTTGGTGGTCTTATGCAAACCTTTGCTCTCTCTTAGCCTTAGCTGCCAAGTATAGGAATAACACTGGTCTATCATACAGGGCTATTGTAAGGATTACAGCAACAGTGCTAAGTATGGCTAAATTTTATACCTATGCAAAACTGGTTGGTAGTGATAAGGATAACTGGTTGGGTGGGTGTGGAGGGTTATTAACATCTCTTTGGCAGAAGTTGTGGTTTCTCCTTGCTTTTAATGTGACAATGGTCATTAATCCCACAATACTGGAGAATTACTGGTGGTTCTCTAACCTCCTGTTTATAGGCAAGGAACTGTTGCAGTTAGAGCTTTGCAGACATGAATCAATAACATTCTGGGGATCTAACATGAACAGCACTATGTTACGTGGAGATTTTTTCATCTAGCAGTTGTCAAACTGTGAATGCCTTGAGAAAGCTCCACGCGAGGAGTGAAACGTTGGCTGAAGAAACAAGGATCCCTTGCCCGTTGGTGTGAGTCTGTGTGTGTATTGCATTTTAAGTATTAAAGAACTCATCGAACTACAACTGCGGTTTTAAGGATTTTTATTTCTTTGTATTAAATTGCATACATGGCTGTGGAACCCATACTTCCCAACACGCTTGCAATGAACAGCTCTGCTCAGTTTGGGATGTGCGTCTTAGCGAAGCGGCTTCCTTACAACCAGTAACCCACAGTGTAGTGGGTTGTGTCTGTTGTATGATAAACTGCAGCAATTGTAATTACTCCCACGAGGAAAGATATCAACACTGGGACACTGTTTTTCTGTCCTAAGGTAAAATAACCCACAATAGCAATGTGCCAAAGTCTTCATGCATAGGAGAGATTTTGCAGGAGGATTTTTCTCCTGTCAGCTGCAAAACTAGTCATTGCCTAAACTTTCTGTGTGAATTGAGGCCAAAGTTATCACAAGATAAATTTCTCCCACTGAAAAGAGGGTCTGTGTCTGAAACTGTATGTAGCTCCTGTATTGCATGTTACATGTTGCATGCAATACATTGCATGTTACAACTGAGCACACGCATCTCACTGTGGAACATGTTGCAAGATGACTTGGTTGTTGATGGGGTATGCAATGTGTCCATGGGGAGAAATAGACATGTTCCTTTAATGCGTTAGTGCATGTTTGGCACATATATGGAAGCAATACATTTCTTAAGTGTGGTACAGCTTTTTATTTAGCAGCCACAGACCACTTTTTTCAATGCTATCTTTTATTCACTGGGGGGTTTTTTGGGGGGGGAGGAGGGAGGTTAAAATGTTTTAATTGTGAATACATTTTAAACGTTAATGTGTTCATTCGTGCCAAACCTACCTGTGCTGTGCCTAAATAGCTCAGAGGCAGGAATAGAAGCTTTCATGGCCCACAATTATCTTACATGATATAGGTAATATGGGTGAAGATGCCATGTCAGGAAACAGCCTGGACGAAAATAGTATCCTGCGCCAATCGCAAGTTTCCAAAAAGACAGCTGGCAGTCGCGAACGGGATAATCTATTAAAATCCAAGGTTTATTGCAGTAAATCCAATGTTTCGTTCCGAAACTCGGAACTTCTTCAAAGGAAATCCCGAAGGATTCAAGATGAAATTGTCCTGTATCAGTGCTTCTCCGTTAAAAGAGTAAAAGCGCGGGAAGCTTTTGTAAACTCGCGATCGGCGCAGGATACTATTTTCGTCCAGGCTGTTTCCTGACATGGCATCTTCACCCATATTACCTATATCGTGTAAGAGCTCAGAGGCACTTCGAGAATGCCTGAAAAGGACTTCTGTAAGGTACACAATTGTGTTGAGATGAAATTCTGGGAGAATTCTGGGGAAAAGAGTCTTCCTAATCATAATATCAAAGTATATAATATCCAGTATATCAAAAGTATCCAAGTGAAAAGGCAGCTGAAGGAGGCTTTGAGGGCAAAGGTTGAAACAAATAAGGAAATCTCTTTTTGATATCGCTGTCTGTCTCTGGACAAGGACCTAATGCAATAATCATAAACCGTAGTTTCGAGAATAATGAACAAATAAGGGTGAGCCCTAGTTTATGTCAGGAATGCACAACATGCGGCCCCAGGGCCGCTTGTGGCCCTCCGAAGGATTTTCGGTGGCCCCCAAAGAAATCGGGGATCCGTTGGTGCGCGTTGCTTACGAAGAGAGCGCCGAGGGATCTCCGATGTCTTCGCTCCAGCTACGTAGCTGTGCAGCCTTCTTGCTCGGGTCGCCGAGCGAGAAGGACGAAGTCACTGAGCCTTGTGAGCCCATTGGCCCGGAGGCTTTGAGGCCGTTGCTGAAGGCAGCATTTGATCACCGCCGATCAGCTGGAGTCTCCTGGCATTCAGCCAGGAGCCGGAAGAGCCACGTCGCCTCCTGTGTGCCAACAGGAGGTTTTGGAGCTTGTCCTGTTGGCGCTGTCGCTGCTCCGTGTGAGGAGGAGGCTCAGATTCGCGGCGGGAGGGCAAATCCAAATGTTTAATTCTGTAAATATCTTTATTTATTAATATGTTGCTTTTCCGGATATTTTCCGGCTCATGGACACACCCCCTGTGATGTCACTTCCTGTGGTATTGACATCACGGTTCCTTGGCACGCCCCCCTGTGCGGCCCCAAAGAAGTTTCGTCTATTCATTTTGGCCCCTACCTACTTCCAAGTTGTGCACCCCTGGTTTATGTGCTCCTCCTCAATTGTGTGCAGGTGGAAGAAATCAAAAGCTCATGCTTTTGAGTAAACCTCAGTTTTCTGTTACATCTGTGGTTTATTCTAAATACGATTGGTCAGCAAAATCCAGGATCAAACTACAGTTTAATTAACCAGCGTTAGCAGGGTCGGCCTAAGACCTACTGATGCTTGAGGCCGTAGTCAAATACTGCTCCTCTTACCCGATGTTGTGCCAGCCCCTCCTCCTCCCACTCTCCAATGCTCCAGCTCAGCACTCTCCTCCCCTCCACATTTCCTCTTTGTCCCCCCTCTTTCTTTTCCAATCCAGGGAATGGAAGGAGAAGCAGGAACAGTTGAGGCAAATAGGTGGACAGAGATGGGTACACACACACAACCCATCAAACTGCTGCCTGAGGCAACAGCCTGAGTTGGCCTCATGGAAGGCTGGCCCTGACTATTAGGATAAAACCAGTTTCTCAATTTTGGACAATATGGGAAACTGGTTTATTCAGAAGCTTCTAGTTTCCTCCCGTGCATGTGAAGGAGGATGACAAGAGAGGCAAAGAATGTGAGCCTGAGGTTTGCCATGTCTTGTTGATGATAATCTAGCCATAGATTATCTGAACAGGATCAGTAAGAAGCAGTGAGGGATTTGCAGGACCTTTTCTTCAATCTGTGAATATGGACTGGTTTTGGTCACCACATGAGCTTATCTGAGTGCGCCACCACAGATGCAGCTTCTGACTCACTGCAGATGCTTCAAATGATAAATCAGGATCTAGGTTAACAGAGGTGCATGCAGATGAGTGTATAATCACGGACACTGTTAATCCACAGTGACCCAAATGTACTCCCATGTGCTGAGAAGAAATCCAAAAGTAGCTATGTGAATCACGCCTGAGCAGGAACAAAAAAGAAGAAACAGCCTCGAACGGTTACAGGAAAGGACTCTGGCAATAGTGGTGAGAACAGTGTTAATGGAATGCCCTTGAGCTATGCTTATGTATCAGATGAAAGAAGGATGAGGGTGCCAATATTTAACTAATGCTTTTATCTCTACAGGCCCCATTGCTCTTTTCTCTTATAATAAATAATTAAATTTCAAAGCAGCCTAAGTGTTAGATGTTTTCCTTAAAAAAAAAAATTACCAGTGGTGACTCCATTTTATTTACCTTGAAATGCTCCTCCTACCCGTTTCCTTCAAAGTGCTTCCAATAAACGTTATGGACTGATTGCATTGGCCACTTGTCTATTATAAAAAGTACTCAAAGCAGCATACAACATTAAAAGCACAAGCAAGAATCCATTTTTAAAAAAAAAAATCCGACAGTACTATAAAATTCACAGCCCAATATTATTGTTGTTGTTTTTATTATTAAGAATATTTACCGGCTCTCCATGACACAGTGAAACTAGAGACTAAAAAGCAGCGGTAGTTTTATATTTAAAAATACCAGTTGTCTTCACCTGTCTTCACCTGAAGGCTTTTCATTCAGCCTGCAGACATCGAGCTGAAGGACAAGCACTCCAGTTTATTTCTTCTTAGAGTGTTCCTGCTCATGCTGTTAGCAGTACAGTATAGCAGCCATCCTTAGTGAATTTTTCTCTCTACCATTATGTTGAAGTTTTGAGCAGTCGAGATTTATTTATTTATTTAAAAAATTATATCCCGCCTTTTCCTATGCCGAAAGGCAAATGCCCAAGGAGATGTTCACTATCTGCGTTACAACCTGGGGGGGGGGCGTGTCTTGGGGTTGTGCACTCACCACTAAATATGGGAAATCACATGTGAGAACGTAAAAAAGCCCTGCTGAATCAGCCCAAAGGCCCAATCTAGTAAGATCCCATTTCTCACAATGGCCTGTCAGCTGCCTCTGGGATGTCCACAAGCAGGAGCGAAATGCATACAGCTCTTCCCTGCAGCTAGTATTCAGAGGCATGTTGTTGCTGAACCCCATAGTAGTTCATAGCCAGCATGGCTAGCAGCCGTTGGTAGCCTTGCCCTCCGTGAACTTGCCCAATTCCTTTTAAAGCGATCCAAGGTAGTGGTCATCGCTGCATCTTCTGACAACAAATTCCACAGTTGTGGACTGGTTGCATTGGTGGGGAACTTCGGCTTGATAACCTTGGAAGTCCTTTCCAGCTCTATGATTCTATGACTAATTATGAACTGTGGGAAGAAGACAGTACCTCCTTAATCTCCTGCCATTTCCTGCCCAATCTTATGGGCAGGCTCTGCCCGCTGGAACTAGTGTTCCGGCAGCAGAACACGCTTTATAGTGTCACAAATGCCGTTCCGATGGAGCACGTTGCCACGTGCTTCTGGGCTTCTTCCAGAGACGCACAGCAGAGGCCAGGAGAGGCTCCGCCAGTCCTAGTGTGTTGGCGGGGGGGGCATTTCATGGGCAGGGGAGGGCGGGGGAGGGTTATTCCAGCGGGGGCAACATGAGCCGAGATGCTATCCCCTTTGAAGCCTCCTGACACATCCCCTTTCTCTCCTTGGACTTGCACCAGCTATATAGCTGGCGCAGGTTTGAGGAGACCCAAAGACGATCAAGAGGCTTACGGAGGGGTAAGGGAAAATATTTTCCTTTGCCTCTCCCAAAGCTCTCAATCAGCCACACATCCCACCATAGCATACAGTACAGCACTTCCTGTTTAGCGCACTTGAATGCTATAGCTGGGGGGAGGATAGGATTCCATTGGATGACCCCTGGTTCTAGTAATATGAGAGAAGGATCCCTCTTTAAATATCTGGCTTTTAAAAAATTATACTGGCTACCTTTCAGTCCTCTGACAGAGAGCCTGATTTGGACACGTTCCATATTTTTGGTAGAAGATCACCAATTTCACATTTCAGTTCCTTAAGAACTGTGTGTGTGTGTGTGTGTGTGTGTGTGTGTGTGTGTGTGTGTGTGTGTGTGTGAGAGAGAGAGAGAGAGAGAGAGAGAGAGAGAGAGAGAGAGAGAGAGAGAGAGAGAGAGGAAGGCCCAACACAAAATCAGAGAGACAGAAGGGGGGAGCTTGGGGGCGGGGTATTTTTTTTAAAAAAATAATATTCTGGTAGCCGACAATCAGCTGGTCTTAGCTGATAAGGGGAAGCCTCTCAGATACTCCCGCCTGATGGTCCACGTACCCCTAGGTGTACTCGAATCTAGGTAGTGTATGCTAGGTTTAGGACTCTTCACCCCTATTTGTTATGTACTTGTTACGTATGTTATGTATGTCTTAATTATGCCAATAAAGGTTCTGAATCTGGGTACTCGTATCACAGGTTGAGAACCCCTGTTCTAGACCTCATCTCCTGCCAGTCCAACTACCTTCCTGGGATGTATTGTTGAAGTTTGTATTGTTTGCCTTGGTATTATTAGCCATGCTCTTTTCCTTTTTTATCCCTAAAAAAAGCTTACATTTCTTGTATGTTCTTTTTGGTTCTCCTCAGTTGGGCAACCCTTCTATTCTCTGAAGAAAGCCTTCTTACCTTTTATAGTTTCCTTGACTCTACTTATAAGTGGTCATGCTGGCATTTTCCAGCACCTGGTAGTGCCTTTCCTTCTTAGTGGTATACAGTCTACTTCTGTTATTATGATTTTGGTGATACAACTCTGGATTTTTCTCCTTAGTTTTTTGGCTACTAGTATTTTGGCTACTTCTAATCCCCCAGAGTCTTCTGAGGTGCCTCAGCAACCTAATGAGGCTGCTAAATCATCCTGATGCAGTAACCTTGTCCTGGAATGCGTCCCTGAAACTCTTTGAAATCAGCGCCGTGGCAGAAAACCCACACGACCAAACACACGGGTTGTTTTGTGGATTTGCTGTCTTCTCATCTGGCTCCCCATGAATAATAGGTCCTAGCCAGCCCACTTGCTGGGGTTGTCATGGGATAGTCAACTGGGCCAATGGGCAGGTAGGGATGCTCAGGTGATTGTAAATCATCCAATCAGGTGGACCTATGACATCATCAGCTTAAGGTTTTTTTAAGTCACACATAAGGATGCTTGTGTGTTTCGCTCCAGTCCCTCGTTGAAAGCAGTGCTCACCCACTCGCCATGTGAATGTCAGGGCCAAAGTACCCAGGAAGTAACTAGAGTAGGGAAGTTCTCAGTTGTGTTAAGAATGTTCAGCTTGTCCTTTGAATGTCATGCCAACGTTTGTTAACAACCCTTTTTGTTTTGCTTGTTGGTTATTTGATACTTGCCTTGTTTTTATCCCTAGCATTTGTCCATCTGTTGCTTTGCTTCCTTCACAAATTAACCTTTTTCTTTTTTACTGCTTTAGCTGCTTGGTGTGAGTTCACTCAGGAGGGAATGTATTCGTCACGACTCTCAGACCATCATGTTCTGCTAGTGTCCTTTTTACAGAGGGGGGACCCTCTTGGATTTTGGGGTTCTTTGTTAATCTGAGAGGGACGTTTCTCCAAAGCAACATCCTTCTGTCTGGGAAAAAGGCAGCAAAAAGGACTATCAATTTCCCCAGTAAATCCCAGTCTCCCCAGTGGAAGGGTGTGCAGAGAACAGAGGATTGTGCTGTAGATATTTTAAATGAGTAAATGTACATGAATATGCCTGGGTCACATGTGACCATGTACAGAAGTCGTATGCTCTGCATGCAATACCAGAACCCAGGTTAGTGAATGTCTGAACTGGCCCTGAATGTTTGCCGGTTTCCCACTGCAACTGTTGTGGGATGTTGGTGATTGATTTGACTCTGTATATTCCTTCTGAAGCATCTGAGTGATGAGTGTGGACAAAAGAACCGTAGATTACTCCTGGGTTTGCTCCTCACTTCCTGCTCCTTTGGAGTCTCCTGCTATATTACTACAGATAGATAAATCACAGGAAATGAATGAGTGGAAAGCAGACACTCTGCTGCGTTTTTATTTTTATGGCCTGTGCTCTGGCATTTCCTGATTTACGCTGACAACTTAACTCTTCAGTTCCATGCTGGAATTTTTATGATGGTTCTTCACTTTGGTGGGAGAAAAACAAGCTTTTCATGTTATTTGATATGGAAACCAAAAATATGATAGATGTTGCTTTTTTCTCAGGAGCAAAATCCCCCTGTGCATGTCTCAGGAAAATAAAGTGTAGGAAAATGAAGTCTCTTGCTATGCGTCCTCTATTTATGACTGATTAAATATTATCAGTACAGAAGCAGCTTGTAGAAAGGCTCTGTTCAGAGAGAGAAGCAATTATTACCTCCCCCATCCAATTTTCTGTTTTGGAAAACTGGCTTATTCAGTCGTAGAAATTCTGATCCGAAAAGTGGGGGGCGGGCGAGAGTGTTCCTTCAAAGCCATTGCACCCGAGATTATCCTCCGTAAACATTGGTGTGAATCATTGATTTCTTTACTTCTGGTGGTCTTGCCATACAACATAAACACAACCAAATGGATATGCGACTGCCTTTTTAATGGTATGGCATCTATTGGCAAGAATATTCAATGGCTCAGTATGTGTTTTAACAGCATTTAGGGTATACAGAGAATGTACCTGCTTCTGGCCAGTATTTAATAGGGAATAATGCCATCAAGGTGTTTTATGTGAGAATAGGTTATATAGATTGAATCTTCACATCAAGGGGGAAAAAATCTCTATATTTTTACTAGTCACAAAAGAACTGTGACTTACACTGTTCAGCATTGAGAAGTGTTATAGTTCTGTGCTTAGAATTGCACTTTTGAGGCCTAAACTAGCCCATTCATCCTGCAGGTGTGAGAATCAAGGCACCTTCCCCATCCATTCCCTCTCTCTACACTTGCTGGCCTCGGAGGCTGACTTACAGCGCAATCCTATCCAACTTACGGGAGGCCCCAGAATGGAAAGGGGATTCAAATACCCTCCAAAGGGGGATTCAAAGGGGATTTAAATCTCCCCTCCTCTCCAGAGTCTCCCGCCCTGCCCTCCCCCACTGGTTATACCGGTGGTGTGAGTTGGATAGGATTGCGCTGACAGAGTGGACAATGGGAAACAGCCAAGTGAAGAGTTTTGATCTCAGTGTGGAAGAGAGTGAGAGGCCAGTGCAGAAGGAAGGGTGATGAGTGAGTCTGTTATGTTGGACATGGAATGTCCATTATAATGATGAGATGTTTGGAAATGATTGGAAAGACCGGAACAGGGGTTAGGAAGGAGATCGCTAACACCCACAATATCACCAGACCTCACTAGTTCCTCACTAGAGACTGGTAAAAATGCCCATACATTTGGCAAGAGATAGGAACAGGTTGCATAAGTAAGTAAGTGTGCATGTAGAATCATACTACAGCTAGAAATTGTAGCTGGCCTTCTAGCGTAGGGTCCAGAGACCATTTGACTAAAGATCCATACTTACATGTACAGCAGTCAGTATCTCATCGCTTGTTGACGTATCACGCATCTTGCAGCATGTGAAATGCTTTCGTGGAAAAGCATTATGTTTGAGATGAGTTTATATGGAAGCTCTGATGGTGGTGTGATGAGTTGTTATTCCTTTCCATGCAAGGAAACCATTACAGGTGGGCCCCCATATCCGCTGGGGATATGTTCCAGGCCCCCATATCCACTGATTCGCTATCCACGGTTTCAGTTATCCACGGATCGTGGGGACCCCCCCCCCCCAGGCTTTTACTTTTTTTCCTAGTAAACTTCATTTCTTCCTTAAACAAACAGGAGAAGGAACCTCTGGCTGCTTATTACAGGCAAGTAGAACGAGACTAAGTACTAGAGAAGCTCTGCAAGGTTAACAGAAACCTTGCAGAGCCTCTCTAGGACTTAGTCTCGTTCTACTTGCCTGCAATGGAGGCTGCTTCTCTGTTTGTTTTAAGGAAGAAACAAAGCTTGCTGAAAGAAAAATAAGAGCTGGGGGGGCAAGCATGCCTGCCTGCAGGGGAGGCAGGATGGGGGGGCCCTCAGGAAACCATGGAGGGGGTGTTCGCTCTTATCCAAGGTTTCAAGTATCCACGGAGGGGCCTGGAACATATCCCCAGCGGATATGGGGGCCCACCTGTAATTTGATGCACCAGTCACCATTCATCATGATCCAGAGATGTGTGCAACAAAACATAGCACATCACCAGCAGCCTAAGGCAGCAGCTGGGAATACATGTTTCCATCCACATTTCGGGATGAATTGGAATTCTGTTTTCGGTCCACAGAATACAACGTAGATGCGGGAGCTGCAGTGGAGTTTTTACCCCTGATCTGCATAAGCAGCTTACCATTCAGGAAGGGAATCTTCACATGGAAGCAGTCTTCTGTGAGCACATCTGCCTTGTTGGATCAGGGCACATGTGTATGAATCGAAGTTGCCCATTAATTTGGTTGCCCACCAACCTGATTTTTTCATTTAGAAACAAATGAGTTGCTGACATCAGTGGAATATGCTAATGGCCAAGCGTATACAGAAGAGAGTAAGGAATCTGCAGCCAGGCACCAGACCGACCAAATATCTCTCAGCATCTCAACTGAGACCGAGCTGTTACACCTGCCACCTCTTTGATCATTAACCATGAAAGCACCTATAGTCCTGAGAGGAAAAGAAGAAGGAGGATATATAACCGGACAACTGATGATCAACAATTGAGAGACTGTGATAGAATTAAAAGGGACAGGAACAACCACAATGAGAATTCGGTTAGGGAGTAATGGCTTGTGCCAGAGGGGCTGGAAGCTGCCCCAGTGTGAATGTGGAGATCCGTCTGGATCAAAAGGCAGGATAGAAATAAAATAAATAATGAGACCTTCAGTTACTTTCTAGACTATTATGCATCTTCAAGGCAAAATAAAGTTCCATGGGGATTCCAAGTTCTATGCAAGTTGACTTGGAAGAAAGCCCCACTCTGTTCTGTGGGACTTGCTCCTAAGTAAGAATTGAAGCTGTACACTGTATTTGAAGGTGTAATCCAGCGATTTTCAACCTTTTTCATTTCACAGCACACTGACACAATGCTAAAATTGTCAAGGCACACCACCAGTTTTTTGACAATTGATAAGCACACCTTGCTGCTGGCAGGGGGCTTCGGTTCACATCCCCCAATGGTCCTACCAATAAATGACCCTCCAGAAACTCCTGCGGCACACCTGCAGACCATCTGCGGCACACCAATATGCCACGGCATAGTGGATGAAAATCGCTGGTGTAATCTGCAACAGATAATCAGTACACAAATAGGTTTGTTATTTTTATCTGGAATGGATATTTACTAAACATGAAGAGGTACTGCACCAAGTCCTATAGTCCAGGATATTATGGGATGTAAATACAGCATTCTGCTTTATGGTCTTGGTCAAAGAGGTTTTATCTACCTTCTTACTAGCCAAGTAACTGCAATTAGAAATATAGTTTCCTCTTTGAAGATCAAACTTGTTTAAAGATGCCATCATTATGACTTATAAATCTTTGCTTACATCCCTATGAAGCTTTCAAGCAGGGTACATTGTTAGAAATATTATGGAAGATACATATTTTTTATAGATTCTCCTTTTTTATATACACACCCTGTGTTTTGGGTAAAAATATGAAACTGTTAGTTATGATATTTATTTTCAAGTAAGAATTGCAGCAGAGAGCTCAATTAGAGCATTCATTAAACTTGGTCCCCAACTAAGAAGCTTTTTCACAGTTGTTCTCAAGATCGCTGAAAAAGATGTTGAACCAGCAATTAACTTTACCCATCAAAGCTTATAAAAGTGATAGCCAGGAATGTATCTATGCATGTGAAACGAAAGCTGCATTTACTAGTACGGCATATTGTTATCTACCCATGCCTCTATGCCTTTGCGATGGGGCAAGCTATAAACAAAATAAGGAATTAGCATTTTATGTTGCTGGCAGAATACTCACTAATAGCCATTTGGGTACCATTGCACAATGGTGGAATGCATGAATGGACCCATATGGGGGGGTGCAGTCATTGATGGATGGGCTGTAGTGTCATGTTTTGGACTGTACTGATGGTATAGATTACATTAATTACAAATGCTAGCATAAGTGTGCGCAAGCATTTTCTGGGATATGTTGTGTCAAGGAAAGAACCTCCAAAGCCACAAATATTTATACAGTCTCTCAGCGTGGAAATCCTAATTAAAACAGTCCTAATCCGTGTCGCCAGATAAGTATGAGAAGATTAAAAAAAGCTAATTTAGTCATACAGCAGATTGATCTCATCAAAGGCCTGGCCACGTGAACTGCTGAGGGGCACTCGTCTTGCAATTTACTTGAGCAGAAATTTCAAGAGTTCAGGAGGATTATTTATTTATTTGCAGTATTGGTTACTTTTATAGAGCGCCATAAACAAGGAAGATAATTCCCTAACTAAAGAGCTTAGAATCTGTTGACTGTGGAAGAGACAATGGGGGCGGGGGAGAGGTAAGGACAGTGAAAAACAAATAATAACGGGAAAGCTGGAAAGGCAACTCAGATCTAGGCCAAGGTTATTAGTATATTAATTGACTGCATTTACTGGTTGAATAGGATGCTACTGTATTTGGTTTTACTCATTTTTATTTTTTAGAAACTCAACTGTCACACTGTTGTGCTCCCCATTAGTTAATCTGGTCTAAATACTACCCCTAGAGCTCAGGGTTACCTCACTGAGATGCAGGCGATATCACACAGTTGCTAAGCTGTGTACCTCTAAACTCAAGAACAGCCCTGTTGGATCAGACGAAAAGCCCATCTAGTCCAGAGTTCTGTTTCCCTCAGCGGCTCACCAGATACCTTTGGGAAGTCTGCAACTGGCATGCAGTGGTCTACTTGACTGAACATGGAGGTTCTATACAGACATCATGACTAGACCTGTCCTCTTTCTAATACCCTTTTTAAGCCCATGAACAGTGCAATCCTATGGAAGTCTATTCAGTTCTATTTATTTCACTGGGACTAAGGGCCCAATCTAATTGGGTTGCTGTGCCCCTGGAACTCGCATCCCAGCAACGCAGCGTGCATTATGGCTGTCGCAAAAGGTGACTCGCCATTCAGTACAGCCAGGCCACAACTGCAAGTGGCCTGCCAGTGAGCCCCAGCATCACTAGGTCAATGCTGGGAGCGGGCGGGATGTGGAAGGCAAAGCTTTCCCAACTAAACGTCCTCAAGCCATGCAACTATTTTGGTCAGTCATAGGGACCTATTTTGGGGTCAGGACTGGCAGATCTTATTAGAAATTCAACCCTGTGCTTTTAAGGGTCACCTCTTTGGTTTATGGCATTACAAACCAAACACCCTGTGAAGATGAGGTCTTTTCAACTGAATGGGGTGGGGGTTGGAAATAAGACATAAGCTCAGAAACATTGTAAAGAACTGCTAACTCTTCTACTTTGGGACAAGATTAATGAGGCTAGTCTGCCTGGCAATCCTGCAGTTTACATGGTAATAGAAAATAGACTTCCTTGAAGGAAGAAAATATATTGCAGAACGAGTGGGGAATGTTTATCAGCTTCTGTAAATTGCTGGAGAGACAACACAAAATGATGTCAGTGGCAAATTGCGCAGGAAATTTATTTTATCTTATGTGATTCAGTTGCTTTCTATCCTGCCCTGTTTGTGTCTGTAGCTGTTACTATCACACCCAGAATCAGCCACAAAACAATCTTTTAAAAATAGCATAAAAGTTGAATCTAAAGTCCTGTGTAATCCAACAAAATGAATACCCTTACTCAAACATTGCCTAGCACTAACGTGGACCTACAGCACACACTTCTCTGAAAGTAACACCCCCATTTTGGTTCTTCTCCCTTCACTTGTAATGTTGATATACCATGAAGATTTTATTTGTTTATTTATTTAAAAGATTTATATACCGCTTTTCTAAAAAATTCAAAGCGGTGTACAACATACAAAACAAAACACAAATGCAATTAAAACCCATTTTAAAAAATCCATTGTTGTTGTTGTTCAGTCGTTAAGTCGTGTCCGACCCTTCGTGATCCCATGAACCATATCCCACCAGGCCTTCCTGTCCTCCACTATCTTCCTGAGTTCGCTCATTGTCATGTTCGTTGCATATTGCTCCTTGCAGCATTGGATTTTCCTTTCAACCTCAGACACATCCACAGCTGGACGTCCTATTGGCTTTGGCCCAGCCGCTTCACTCTTTCTGGGTCTACTTGGAATAGTCCTCCGCTCTTCCTCAGTAGCATATTGGACACCTTCCGACCTGAGGGGCTCATCTTCCGGCGTCATATCTTTTAGCCTTTAAAATTACAATTAGAAAAAAACAATACAGAGCAGCATTAACAGTAAAAACAGGCATACAGCAGCAACAGGGAAGGAAAAATAAATAAGATGGACAACATACTGTAGCACAGGGAGTCCCATGCTGCCTGGAGTTTGAAGCAGACGTGTGATGATTTTCCAGATGATGGTGGCTGTTCTGTGCTGTAGAATCTTCTGTACATTGCACATGGGTGGTGGAGGTGCAGAGCTTGCAGTGAAGATACCATTTTGCTGTGGCATCCCCATGGCTAGTGAACTCCGTTGTTGAATCATGTCCACCAGCTACCCAATAAACAGTGAGGTTCTTCTGCAGCACATGGGAAGAAGCTTAGGTTTCAATTTTGGTGAGCTTTCATGATGAGCTTGAAAGAAGGAAGGTCTTTTAAGGTGCCCCCATCGCATAGAGGTGTGATTCACGGATGATGCAGTCAAGATGACACGATCAGACAGTAGGAAACTAGAGCAAATGTGGGAGTATAGGTAGCTCTCAATTTATGTGGGGGTTACATTTTTGGGAAATGGTGCATACTGTATATTGAAAATGGGTAAATGAAAATAGCCTTTTCCAATGAGATTAGCCTGGGTTAGGGGAAAATTTATTTAACACTCACGTTGATAATTGGTGACTTCTGCTTGCCCAAGATGGCATAGGGGGAGGGTTGAGGAGGGAGGCTACTGGGAGTGGCTATTGATGTCGGCTGAGAAAGCAATGAGGGAAAACAAAGATGCTGGTAAAGAAATGGGCAGCCCAATCCTATCCAGCACCAATGCAGTGGGGCCGTACAGCCCATGCTGTATCCAGCACTTGAGCAGGCTGAAGGTCACCTCGGGGTAAGGAGACATTTTTCCCCTTACCCCAGGTAACCCCCCAGCTTGTGCAATGGGGCTACTCGGATATGCACCAGCTCAATTGCTAGTACAGAATCGAGCAGCCCCGTGTAATTAAAAAAGGTCCGGGAAGGCAGATAGGATTCGACATGTGCAAGTGCCCATGATGCCGCCTCATCCCGGGCCTCATCCCTCGTTACCGCCCTCCCTCACCCCATTACGCCCCGTTCCGCCCTCCCCAGCCCCCACAGCACTTAAGAGTTGGACCTACCTGCTCCAGTGCATGGAGCTCTGGATTTAGTGCTGGCAGGACTGCACAGGCCTACCCACTGGCGCACCTTGCTCGCGGGGTGTCACCAACGTGCTTTGGCACGTTGGTGACACCAAACGCCAGTGCATCAGCCGCTGCGCTGGCATAATGAATTGCTAGGATTGTGTCATAAGTGGAAGCATGAGAGGGGGGGGGGAGAAGGAGAAGGCAGTTTGCAGGGTTGATGGCAAGAGCCAGGAGGATGCTTGGTGAGAGCATGAAGATGCAACAAGTTGGGTACAGAGGAAGAGGTATTCTTGGGATCCTGTCACCTTACTTCTCCAAAGCCAAGGGATCTGTGGCTTCCAGGCATCTCTCCAGAAAAGCTTGTTTAATTAATGTGTTTTACAGCCCCAGAGTGCAAGACGTCTTGGGAAGAACCATGTACTGCTAACCAAGGATCACAGACGGAGGGAGGGAGCAGTTGCAGCAGTTTCCTTATGAAGGTGGGACTTGCTTAGCTTACAGCGCAATTTTGCCTGTGGCCACCGGCCGCTCCGCCATTCCTGGGTATCGTAAATGTGCCGTAAGGCACGTTTCTGACACCGAAGAGTGTAAGGCCGATGCCGTTCACTCTCCGCCGGAGAGAGGATGCCGCCAGCGGATGCAGGTAAGTCCTGCACTGGATGGTGTTGTGGGGCGGTATGTGAAGGGGGATTGGCCTGCTGGGCCCGGGAGGGCGGAAGCATCCTTGGTGGCATGCTCTGCCGAATCCTATCCCCCGTCCAGGGCCTGGCAAGCCCTATACGGGCTCATCGGATTTGCGCTGGCCATTTAGCCGGCACAAATCCAAGGACAGAAGTGTAGACAGAAGCGTAGTTACGCCCCGCGGATATGAGGTCCGCACTCCGTGACAAACCCAAAAATTCTAGCTGAAATCCAAGGACCACCATGCCAAGCTAGCGCCCAGGATCAGTAACCCCTGCTCTCCTTTCCAGCCTTTCACCCTGAGCACAACTGATGTTGCTGTGCCAGTTCAGGCTGGGCAGCCAAACTTGTGGGCCACCTTGCTTCCTCTGCTCTATAGCAACTGCTACAATTATATATTGTGAGCCCTTTTGGGACAGGGAGCCCTTTAATCATTTAATTTTGTCTGTAAACCACTTTGTGAACTTTTTGTTGAAAGTGGTATATAAATACTGTTATTATTATTAATAATTATTATTATAATTATAATTATAATAATATTGCACTGCTTTATATTTGATTCCCCTTCCCTGTATGTTGTCAATTATCCCCACAATAAAGTATGTTTCATTGCACCTTTCACCCTTGCCTCTCTCTTCCTTCCCCCCCAACCACTGAGCCGTGTCATTGGCCGCTACATAGGATCCCAGCACACAAATTTGGTGTGCGTATGTTACTTATCGATTTATATCCCGCCTTTCTCCCCAAAGGGCACCCAAGGCGGCTACACTTGTTACACTTGTTCAAAAGCACACCTGGTAACAGAAATGCTTCAACTCTGGTTTGACAACCTCACTGGCTCCAGAAATCAAGATTGGGTGAGACCTCATGAACACACTGGAAGGCGACCCATACTTGGTTTCAGGAGCTGCGAGGATTTACTCATCTCGGCGTAAAATGAGCTCTTAACCTTGAATTGCCCAATCAATCTCTTGGCAGTCTTCATAGGAAATCCTGTGTTTCTTGACTAGCTCTTGGTTTTTCACCTACCCGGTACTTACTTCCACTGTTCCCATTCCCCCATCCGCTGTTGCTAGGTGCTCTTCTTCAGTGTTCATTGTTTATATAGAAGCATCCGGCGGGGTAGGAATATTTTTAAGGTACGAGAAATGGTGTTAAATGTTAATTAGCAAATGCACAATCCCAGGCAGCCTCTGCTAACATGCCCTTATCAAAAATTAATGAGTGTCACATGTGCAAATCAAACTTAAAATTAGCTGCCAGAGTCGAGCACTTCCATTTTCACACTTTTCGTGTTTGATAGGATCAACATGCTCTATTTGTTTTGTGTCTGCATTCCAGGGTCCTCTCCTTCTCTCCCACGTGTCTTGCCATGGGATAATGGAGGGGGGGGAAGCTAACCACTTTTTCCTTGTGAGGAATGGGGGGGGGTGACAAGTAGGAAAGTTCCTCTTTCTTCTTGTGCAGTGTCTGAACTTATGTGGAAGGAGGAGAGAACTTGCTGCTCCTGGCTATAGATCATGAGGAGCGGGTTCTGTACAGGCACTGACTAGATCGAGGTGGGACAGTGGGTGGTGCCTCTTCACACTGTGGGTGAGGGGACCAGGGCCTCTGAGAGGGGGGTTAAGGGCGTAATTTGTACCCGGGCCCAGGGCAAAAAATGGGTTAAAAAGGGGGCCCTGGAGCAAGAAAGGGGGGCCCAGTAGCCAAATTCATATGTAGGGAAGGGCCCCCCCAAGAAACTTTGTGCCCCCTGATAAAATTCCTCTGAATGGCCCTGGAGGGGACAACTTGTTTCCTGCTTCCACCCATTTAAAAAACAACAACACCCAAACCCCTCTGTGTAAGAAGAAAACTAGCACAGCAGGGAGTGGGTTAGGCTAGACACTTCCTTATAGATACGCTTGAGTTTTTTTTACTGCTCAGACATTTTTTATGTGGTGGAGAATTCTCCATTTTGCAGTCTGAAGTAGTACAAACTACTCTCTGAGGACACTCTGTGCCACCTAATTCTGCTCCCTGCAACCTGGGTATGGGGAAATCCGGGTAAGCCCAGCAACTACTATGGGTCAATTTGGACCTGCACCAGCTCAATCGCTGGCACAAGTCCGTGTTGACCCGAGAAGGCAGATCTGGCCCGGGAAGGGGTCAGGATTTGGCATGCACCGACAACGCCAATCCCGCCCTCCTCCTGGGTCTGCTCCACCCTCCTCCCCTCCCCCATCACTGCCCCATTCCGCCCACCCCTCCCACATTCCGCCCACCCCGTTTCACCCCCTCTGTGGCCTTACCTGCTCTGGCGGGTCTCTGGCCATCCGCTGGCATGCGGAAGGCTGCTCCGGCCTCCCCAGCAGCGCATGTCGGTGGAAGCTGCTTTGTGACTGCCGTGAAGCAGCCTCCGCTGCCGCAACACATGGCATGCTGGCGCCTGGCCGGCAGAGGATTGGGGCATTAGTGTGGGTAAGAGGAAAACTGGATACCAGTATTTAGTACTATAATTGTATGTGCAGTATATGTTTTCTGGAGTTTGAAAAGAAAAACAAAGCAAAATGGCAGATTTGAAATGAATATAATTTCCAAAAGTCCTCCATAAAGGACATTGATTCATTGCAATATAGATAATTTGCAGACACTCTCCTCTATTCATCTGTCATTCCAATTATCTCTTGACCTCCCCAAGGTCTTTGACAAATGGGAAATAACTTTCATTTGCTGCATTAATGACTTTGTTTAAAAATTATATTTTTCCGTGCTTCTATACTCGATACCTGAGTCCCCCCCCCCTTTTGTGCTTGCATACACTTTTGGACTTAATTAGAAGCTTACAGGTAATGGAAAAGACTATATGGATAGGAAAAGAAAATAACTAATGGCAAAACATGTTTTATATACAGTATAGCAGCGTTTCTCAAAGTCCTCAGTCTTTGCGGGGGTGGGGCAATGTTGTGCAGGCCTCCCCAAGACTCTAAACAGCGGCGATCATGTCGAAAAGCCCATTTCCGGTTTTCAGGCTGAAAACCGGAAGTGAACTTTTCAACATGATCGCCACTTAGATCCTTAGGGAGGCCTGCAGAGGCAGCAGCAGCCCCCCCCCATTTTGGGGAGCTGGCAGGACAACCAAGTATGCTTTAAAAAGCGTTTTGAGGTCGTGGGCGGGGGCGATCCTGGAGCGTTGCCCCCGATGTTGGAGCTGGCCACTCCCCTTAAAGGCCTTTCGCACACTTCCGGAAAAGGTGGTGGGTCATGACCCACCACTTTGAGAACCCCTGCAGTATAGTATTGAAGTAACAATACTATACATTTTAACAGATGGCTTTTAACATGTAAATGAGGATGACCCACTGGGGTTGTTTGTTTTAATTGTTTTAACTGTTTTAATTCTTTTTAAATGTACATATGTATTTTAATGTTTTATTGTAAGCCGCCTTGGTTGCCCTCGTGGGAGAAAGGCGGGGTAGAAATTCAATAAATAAATAAATAAGCAAGGCTAAGAAATACGTTTCTTTCTGCACAAACGTTTTTGCTTGACTACAACACTTAAAACAAAGGTAAGAAATGTTAAAATTACTTGGATTGAAAGTCTTCCCTGTATCCATTTCCACCACCCCGAGAAGTGGAGAAAGCATGGGACTGGGTCTTGAGGCAGTGACTAGCAGAGGAGGTAGGTAGATCTGGATCCACAAGGTTAAGTGAGGAGATTCCTCATGGAGCTGTTGCACCAGCACTGAACAGCAAGGGACTAATGGTCTTCATAAGGAGCCTGACAGCCCCATCTCTTCCTGTGTCTAATCAGGGCCTGGATATGAAGCTCCTCCTCCGAGCAGGCCATATGGGTGAGAAGCTTAAAGTTGCCAAACTGGTACTGCATTACAAGAATGGAGCTTTGCCCTAGGCCAGTGGTTCTCAAACTAGTGGGTCATGGCCCACCAGGAGAACCGGAAGCAGTCACCAGCCCCTTAAGGGCCATGTGGCCACGGCTGCAGTGGTGCACCTGGGATTGCGGCGCCACTCCCAGGATAGCGCCACCGCTGGGGGAAAGGGGAGCTATTTTTAACTTATAATGGTCACGCCAGCCCTCTAGAGGATGAGGGGAGGTCCACAGCCCCCTTTGCGGGCCTCCTCGCGTTGCTGGTCAGTTCTCTGCGGTGATTGTGACCCACTTCCAGTTTCCAGCCACCACAGGTTCTTGTTCCACCTCCTTTTTGGAGGTGTCATTGGGTTCAAGTATTGATGGGTTGTGACATGCCTGTAGCTCCTTGTCAGGGCAAAGAACAGCATTCTTTCCATTGCCTTAAAATGTGAAGCTTTCTTACAATGCAGTCAGCCAGCTGTGATTATGCAGATGTTTTCCAAGTGAGGTTATCCTTTATCTATGGCTTTTCCTCTGTAAATATTTGCAGATGAGTAAATTGTTCATTGTTGTCATGGTAGGACAGAGCATCAAAGAGAGATGACACTTGTTCTCTGGTGGAAAATACAAATGGAGCGATTCAAAATTCTGTTTGTCTGTGGGTATAAATGAATTTGCTATGGCTGTACATCAATACTAGAAGGCTGACGTGCAGTCAGATCACAAAGTCAAAACCGCACCAGGGTATTAATATTGGCTCCTCTTGGCCCCCGGTGCAAATCGTTTTTATCGGCAAAGCCAGACTTGGAAATTAAGAGGGCTTTCATTTCTGCTTCTGATCACCTTTGACATCTGGCAAGCGTGAAGACATGAGATTGCATACTATTAAAGATGCAACTTGCTGGCTATTGAGCTACTATCTTGCCGTTGTCCAAGATGAGCACACCTGGTACATGTATGCTTTGTGAAACAGCAAAAACTGCACTCAGTGTGATCTGTTTTAATGTGGAAATAAAACTCAGAGTTTATATTGCAGCACTGCCATATTATGGCATCTTTTGCCATTGATGAATAATCAGTAGGGTATTTAAAGGATCTTAATTTTGTTTTGTTTTTTGCCAGCAATGGAAAGTCCAACTTCTAGGCCTTACATTTTAATACATCTATTAATATGTTTAGCTTCCAAATAGTACAAATATTACCCAGTCTTGGAGGAGGGTTGAGGGAGCTGCGAGGTTGACTTGGTCTCCCCTGGAGCTGGCTGCATAGATAGGAGGAGGGCTTGCTTCAGTTCCAGTCTTGTACTGTACTATTTTTTTCTTTCTTCTGGCCTTGTCAGAAGATAATTAAACTGGGTAGAACTGGCTCCTTGGACCAGGCCTTGAATCTGCAACCATTCACTGAGGAGATGGAGGAAAGGCTGGCTCTAGAAGGGAAATGGGAGGTACTTCCTTTTCTAGGCCCCAGCCAGATCTTCCTCCTAAAGCAATGTTTCCCAAACTTTTTCGACCTGTAGCTCCCTTGACCATTGGCGACCATTCGCCGCAGCTCCCTGTTACATTATGTTGATGCCTGCCAATTGGCATTGCACTGTTTTCCGAGAGGATTCCGTGGCACTCCGTGGCTCCCCTGGCTGGATTCCACGGCTTCCTTGGGAGCCGCACTTCCCAGTTTGGGAACCACTGTCCTAAAGGAACCTATCTCCTAGTGGAGGGAGAGGGAGAGCACCCTCCCTGCTGTCTGGAAAACTGGTAGAAGGAAAATTAATTGGTTAGCAAAATTCTCCCATCCCACTGGTGGTGCCGAGAGATTGGAACAGTCTGCCAAATGAATTCCACCTGGCGCCAGTGCTGTTTGTCTTCCAGCAAGAGACTGAAATGTATCTTTTCAGGTACCTTTATGGAAACAGGTTTCAACTGCTGCCATTTTTATTCAATGTTGAATTGGTGTAACTTCAATAATAATTTATGGGTTTATTGGTTTTCTAATGTTGGTATAGTTTGCTGCCTAGAGTTTATTTTTATATAACAATGGGAGAAAAATGCTGCAAAGAAAAGAAACTCTTTATTGGTAGTGGGTTTTTTTTAATCCCGTGTGATATTTTAATAAAGCTAACTCTTTTTTTTTCCTAGTAGGGCTCCCATGACTTTAAAATGGCTACAATTAAATTCAACAAGAGAAGTTTTTCCTGGTAAGGAGATGCAGCATGAATTGCTTCATCCGTTGAATTTCTGCCTGCCACACAGCTGTGTCAGGCATAGGAGTTCTCCCTAGGAGGAAAAAGATACCTACAGTAATCCTTCTGGAAATAGCTCTTGAGTTCCAACCCCAGGACTTTCTCTATTCAATTTCTCTATAGTTGTCACGTTTTGTAGTCCCCCCCCCTCCCACAAAATGCTATCTCAAGAGCTAGAACTGTATTTGGTTTAAGAAAGAAATGGAAAAACCTCGGTTTTTAAAAATCAGAAATAACTGGTCTAAGAAAAATAATGTTGTGCTTTGGTTGAGCCAAAGTACTGCTGGCAGGTTATTTGCAAAAGGGACCTTCTCCCTTTTGGAAAACAGGAGAATGACTGATTGCTCAAAAATGTTCTTATTGTACCATCTGCCCTTTGCTTAAGTGCCTGAAGACTAGAGGGGTGTTCTGCTAAAATATGCTCAATTCCAGCTTTGCCCCTTTGGCCACAGGTTGGTGAGGAAGCTTCCCAAAGCTAATTAGGCTATTGAAATATCAGGGAATAAAAGCTTCCCCTCGGGTCCTTCTGTATGTTTTAAATAGATGAGGATCTAATTATCTTTCCTATGTGTTATCGTGTCCTTGAAGGGAAAGAACTGCTGAAAAACTTGGGACAAAATGCACAACTAATAGCTGTGACATTCTGCCTCTGCAAGTTCTTCCAAAACATCTTATTAAATAAACTAATTAGGGCACATATTCCTTTTAAAAAATAGTTAGAGGTTTGTATGATTCTGCTCTGCTTTTTTCATGCTGTGTGGCAGCTCGGTACTAAACATTGTTGTGGCATATTTGCCTCGATTTCTGGCATGATGTCATGCTTTGCAATTGTGCTGATTTTTCTGTCGCAACACTCCATAGGTAAACTAGGCCTAAAGATTCTATCAACTCTGGCATCACACAAAGAAACTAGTGTTTCCCCTCACCCCTTATTTTCTCTCATATAAATGAAAAGAGTTGTTTCAGTAGCAGAATAATAATAGCGCAATCCTATCCAACTTACAGAGCCAGCGGGTGGCGCAGTGGGTTAAACCACTGAACCATGAGCTGTCGATCAAAAGGTCGGCAGTTCGAATCCGTGCGACGACTCCTGCCAACCTAGCAGTTCGAAAGCAAGAAATTGCAAGTAGATTAATAGGTACCGCGTCAGCGGGACGGTAACAGCGTTCCATTTGCCTCGGTGTTGAGTCATGCTGGCCACATGACCATGGAAACGTCTTCGGACAACGCTGGCTCTTCGGCTTTGAAACGGAGATGAGCACCGCTCCCTAGAGTCGGACACGACTGGACTTAATTGTCAAGGGATACCTTTCCCTTTACCTTATCCAACTTACACCACCGGTGTAACCAGCGGGGGAGAGCACGGCGGGTGGCTTTGGAAGGGAGGGGAGATTTAAATCCCCTTTGAATCCCCTGTTGGAGTGGATTTGAATCCTCTTTCCATTCTGGGGCCTCCCGTTTTTGCTGCACTGCTGGTTACACTGGTGGTGTAAGTTGGATAGGATTGCGCTGTAAACAGATGCACATCACAATGAGACAGTTCAGATGTAATGCCAAACCTTGGTTTGTTGTGATGTCCATCTATATTTTGCACATGGTTTCCACACCAGAATCTGAAACTATGGTTTGAAGCTGGTTTTCAAACCACAGTTTGGGCAAATTGTGGCTTGGCATTACAATGAAGCTGGCAAACTATGATTTTGAATATTTGCTTTGAATAGGAGTTGCTATTTTAGCATATGGTGATTCTCAGGGAAGGTGGGGAAAGAGGGAGACTGCACAAACCATAATTTGGAATGCAAATTATTTTTTGGCATTACATCTAAACCAGTCCAAGGTTTCAGTGGAGACAAAGCCAGTGCATTGTCTCTGACACTTGGCGACACCCTACTTTTGTTGCATGACTTCAGTGCCTGGGAAGAACAGCTTATACTGATTCATGTAGAAACTTAATTTAGAAGTGAAATTATCATTTCTGAGATGGAATCTTTGTTTTGGTCTTCTTTTTGAAATTAGGACAGGCTTACAGATCTATTAAAAGAGAAAGCACATGTTGGTGGATGTATCCTATGTTCAGTGCTATCCTAAGAATGTTTACTCAGAAGTAAGTCCCATTGAATGAGCCTTCCTCCAAAGGAAGTGTGCGAGCTTAATAGTTACTAATGCAAATCCAGCCTTTTAAAAGTACAGTAGCTTATCCTTGAATTTGTGCATTACATCTGTTCCCTGGATTCTGTGTTGCAACCTGATTCTTAACAGAAGTTATTTTTTCTCTTCAATAGGACAGGGAAGTTGAGGAATCTTGCTGGGAGTAATGGAACAAGGTGGCAGGGTGCCAAATCTTATGATCTGGCACTAGCTGTTTTCTCTTCTTGTTGCCATCTGCCACTTAATCAGGAAAGTCAGACAGCAAGCTGCAGATTTCCCTGTTGCTCAAGATATTCACTATGCAGTTTCTTTACTGCAGAACTCGGTATCCTGCTAAGCTCCATCTAAAATTCCAGATTTCATGCTCTTATATAAGCTGTAAAAAATAGCACATTTCTTTCTGCTTTTCTGTTTGGAGGGTAGATCCCATTTTGCATATATTTGAACGTGAGAGCAGTTTGAAAGCAACGATCAACTCTTCTGACCAGCTAGGTTCTTCTAGCTTGGGCTCCTCTTGTTGTAGGGAAAAGAAGACTATTTTGAATAAAAAGCTAGCAACTTTGAAGGAAGCTCCACACAATGCATTTTGGCACATCCACACAATCCAAAACCCCATTTCTGGATGATCTAATTTCTTCTTAAATGGGCAGTGCGATCTTCTCTAAGCCTAGAGCGGCCGAGCGTGTGTTTCGCCACTCTAAGCCATAGCAAATGTGCCGTAAAGCACGTTTGCGACAACTCTAGAGTAAGGCCCTCACTCCGCTGCCCTCCAGACCTGGCACCTACCGGCAGAGTGCAGGGGGAGGGCGAATGGGTCAGCCCGGGGGAGGGGTGGTGGGTGGCCATTGGCCAGCCCGGGCTGGGAGAGGGCAGGGATATCGGCGGTGAGCTCCGCTGATATTCTCGGCCCGTTCCCAGGCCTGGCCAGCCTTACTCCCCCACCTTGGATGTACGTCAGCTTCGGATGTACGGCCTTACTCCCCTACCTGCACAGGATTGCGCCATCAAGCATGCCATAAGTAAAGAGCAAAGGGTCCCAGTTCCCAGATTGCTGAAGCAAGTGAGTCAAGACACATGCTGTAAGCAGACGGGTGGTGGACGAGACTCAGTTTGACCAGCAAGGAGAACTTCTTCCCCACCCCAAATAGGACTGTTAATGTGACTATAAATATGAAGAAAATTACCCAGTGGCACAACCCAAGAGCTTGTTTTATTGGAACTTGAATACCACTCCATCCCTTGCCTCCTCAAATCCTGTCTCCATTTATTCATTAGGAGTGTTTCAGCTGTTTTAGAATTCCATTAATAATATAAGAGAAATATGAATCCAACTGAAAAGAGTAATTGCATGCTGAGAAATTCCTACTTGATACAGAAAGGCTTATATGATGACTGTTCTTGGCTTTGATTTTTGCTAGCTTCAGAAAAATTCTTTTTGTAGAACAGGGCTTTAGAAAAGTGGTTGTTTCCATGTGGATGTGTATATATCCTTAATGAACATTTTTATCTCTAAAGCTTTTTGTTCAATACATTGAAAATGAAAGGCATCTGCAAAACCATCAGTATACACATCCAAATAGATGTCCAGGTTTAGGAGACTATAAATTTGGTCCTGGACTCTCTTTGCAACTTTTTCCTCCATCTATCTAAGAACATAAGAATAAGGCCCATTTAATCCAGCATTCTGTTTCCCATAGTGGCCCACCAGGTGCCTTGGGAAGCCCACAAGCAGGAGAGAAGGCACAATTCTGCTGCTGTTCTCTTGTGATTGGCATTCAGAGACATACTGCTGTGGAACCTGGAGACATCATGTAGCATCGGCATCATGTAGCCACTGATAGACTTGTCTTCTGTGAGTTTGTCCAGTCCCCTTTTGAAGGCGTCCAGGTTAGTGGACAGCACCACAGCTGGTGGCAATGAATTCTAAAGATTAATTATGCACTGTGTAAAGAAGTATCAGTGGATCAGTTTCAGTGGATGACCTTTCAGTGCCGTAGGAACGGCTGGGGCGGGGTGGGGGCTCCTGGGCAGCATGTGGGATGGCAGCAAAATTACGGCGGTGGTGACAAACACAGCAGCGAAGTCAAAGAATGCGGCGATCAAGGTGGCGGCGGAACAACTCAGAGGAGCCAGGAGAAGGCTCCAGCTGCCTCCGCGCCACAGTGTGTTGTGGACCCACCCTGCCTCCCAGTCCCAGAGGGTCGTAAGGCTCCGGCTGATGTAACTCAGAGGCGGGGTGAGTGATGTTAGCCATCATGGGGGGGGGCACATTGCTACGACTCTGTGGCCGTTGGTTCTTGTGTGTGTGTGTGTGTGTGTGAGACAGACAGACAGACAGACATTTATCTACACTTCCGACACTATGCATAATTTTGTAAGTCTTAAAGCCCAATTCCCCCCTCACCGATGCAGCAGCGCCAACAAGGCTGGTGGGCCACTGTGGGGAACAAGATGCTGGCCACTTTAGGATTGTCCTCATTGGCCGTGGGCTGCTATACTCCCTGCTCTGCTTCCCCTTAGCATGGAAAATTGTAAATGGCCAAATGGATGATCCAGTTAATTATTTCGCCTTCTCGGTCATTCGTTCTTTGCAACTGTAGTGTGAGGGGAATGTGGAAGTTGCGGAACTGTTCAAGGAAGCTCTATGCCACCTCTCCAGAACACTATCCTTGTAGAGTGGAAACTCTGATGGATGGGTAGATAATATACTCATGGCAGTGAGTGAGTTTGTGCAGAAAAAAAAGAGGATTTCTATAGTACAGTGCTATATACCTTTATTTTTATTTTTTTACCATGAGGTGACAATTCTGGGAACAATGCTGAAGGTAAATAACATCCAAACAGACCTTCCAATATGCATAACATGCAGCAGGGGTGGGCAGGCAGAGGAGAGGGGACTTATCTGTGAAATCTGCCATGTGGTTGCAATCACTAAGGGGATGGGGAGAAAATCCTTATCCAGAGCATGATGGTAGCAGCACCATCGTGATAGCTTGTATAAGTTCTGCTGTTTTACAGCTTGTGGTTGCTTTTTTAGTTTTAAATATAGTGCTGTATTATGATGCCGTAAGATCAATTGGAACTTTGTCATGGACTTTGCAAAGTTACATACAGTACATGTCTAATTGAGGTGGCTTTTGTTTGACTTGCAGAAATCAGACTAGAACCAGAGGATTAGCGATGCTTTAAGCTACTTTACTTATATAAACTGGACTTTTGGATGAAATGGATTATCTAGATCCCTATCAGTCTGGCCTCAGGCCCAGTTTTGGAATGAAAACTGCCTTGGTGGAAGACAAGTGCCAGGAAACTCTGTGTGTGTGTGTGTGTGTGTGTGTGTGTGTGTGTGTGTGTGTGTGTGTGTGTGTGTGAGAGAGAGAGAGAGAGAGAGAGAGAGAGAGAGAGAGAGAGAGAGAGAGAGAGAGAGAGAGAGAGTACTGATTTCCCTAGACCTCAGCAGCTGTTGATACCATTGCTTGCCTTGTGTATTCTTTTGGGTCATTTGGCTATATTGAAAGTTGGGGGACCATATTGTGATAGTTTTGACCTTACCTGTCAGGAAGATCACATGTGGAAATTCCTGTTGTTCCCTTGGGACTTGTTCTGTGGGGTTCCCCGTATGCTACGATCCTCAGAAGAGGAAAGTCTCTTCGTTATTTGAGATGAGATCGGCAGGCAGAAGGAGCAGGGCTTTCTCTGAAGTCATGTTTTCTCTTTGGAACCCCTGCCAGGCTGGTTCCATCTCCACCTTCCAAAGATTTTTTTTTTCAGCAGGCATTCCAGAGATTAATAAATTGCACAAAACAACCTTTAAGTATGATCTACAACTTAGTATCATTTTTCCTTCATAGTAGTGATCTTGCAGCCTTGGCTTAGTCTCCTTAGCCCTGGAAATGCATATCTCCTCCACGATACATAGTCCCTGTTTTTCTGGACATTGGCTGCGGTTCTCAAAACATATTTTCACGTACAGTATTTTCAGTCCAAATATGCATATATTTTTTAAAAGCAGAATGCCAGGAGTAGTTTTGGCATGGCTTGCTTTGTCCTTTGGGGGATGGTTTTTGCTAGATTCCATGTTGCCTTTGGCACCTTCCTATCTTAAGCTACAGTACAGCTCAACAGGCCTTCTGGTCTTTCCCATGTGAAAATCTGTCTGCTTTTGGCATTATAATTTACCTCTCCAGGATTTTAAAATTTTCTTCAGTTTAAATTATAATGAGCAGAAATTTTTAATGATCAGATAGTTGACTTCTTTGTTGGCCTAAATACTCCGTAGTAGTTGTGGACTCCAGCCTCTAGTTGAATGTGTTATGATGAAATGGAATACTGCTGGTAAAGATGTCAATGGCCACCACTTGAAATATAATGTAGGCTTTGTTTATGGGCTATTATTCTGAGAGTGTGAATGCTTTAGCAGCCCTTATTCCACCCCAGTGGTTTATACAGGTTCATTGAGCTATGACACATACCAAAGAGAGCTTACTGTGGTTCACAAAACAGGTTAACCCAACGAGTGCGGTCAATGAAACAGCACATGGCATATTTTTAAAAAGTCCCAAAGGGTGGTGAGACTTGGAAGTACGTGATCATATACATGTCATTGTTTTTGATAGGGAAAGGCAGTTTGCATAAATTAATTGTTCTAAGAAAACGATCTTTTCTTCTGATAAAGAGTTTGGCTAAGGTATTTTATAAATCTACAATTAAAAAAAAAATCGTATGGCGCTATCCTGTCTAGATTTTAGACCGATGGAGCGGTGCTCCGCCTTTCTAGGGTGTTGCAAACATGCTGTAAAGCACATTTGCAGCACCCGGAGTGTAGGCAGTGCCAAGGCCAGTGCCGCTCAGGATGCCACAGGATGTAGTGATGGCACCTGCCACAGGATGTGGTGCCACATCCTGCCACAGGATGCCACAGGATGCCACACAAAAAATGCCACAGGATGTGGTGATGGCACCTGGCCTAGATGCCTTTAAAAGGGGTTTGGACAGATTCATGGAGGAAAAGACCATCACAGGTTACAAGCCATAAGCAACCTCCTGGTTTTAGAAGTGGGTTTTCTCTGTGCCAGGTGCAAGGGAGTAACAAGGGCAAACAGGTATCTTGTTGTCTTGTGTGCTCCCTGAGGCATCTGGTGGGGCCACTGTGTGATACAGGAAGCTGGACTAGATTGGCTTTTGGCCTGATCCAGCAGGGCTCTTCTTATGTTCTTATGTTATGTTCTTATGCTCCACCTGGGCCAGAAGGTAAGTTCCCTGACGGGCAGTGGAAGGCCGTGAGGTGGGGAGGGCCGGACGGGGCATTCCAGGAGGGGGTAGGGATCAGCCGACCCCAGATTCTAGAGCTCAAGCAAAGAGAGGTAGAGACTTAAACAATCAAAGCACGTTGAATAAAAATCAATGATAATTATTTTAAACCAAATTACATTCTGATTTTTAAATTACAGATGATTTTTATTCAACGTGCTTGGAATTTAGTAAGTATCTCTTTAAAAATAACTAGTGTTTGAAATTAAATCTGTGTAATGCAAACAAACATGTTAAAAGGCTATTCTTACTCTTAAATCCATGACCCTTCTCCAACATATTGCTTTAAAGCAGTGGTTCTTAACGTTTTTGGGTCACAGACCCCTTTGAGAAGCTATGGACCCCTTCCTCTAAAAAATAACAAACTTTTGCATACACAAAATTTTGCATACCGTTTATTTTATTGCATTGGAAATTGATTTATTTCACATAGACAGAATAAACCAGGATGGTGTAGTGGTTTGGGAGTCGGACTTAGACCTAACATAAGAACATAAGAACATAAGAAGAGGTGTGGTGACCAGAACTGGACACAATACTCCAGATGTGGCCTTACCATCGATTTGTACAAAGGCATAATGATATTGGCCATTTTATTCTCAATCCCTTTTTTAATGATCCCGAGCATGGAATTGGCCTTCTTCACAGCCGCCGCACACTGGGTCGACACTTACATCGACCTGTCCACCAGCACCCCAAGATCTCTCTCTTGATCCGTCACAGACAACTCAGAACCCATTAGCTTATATGTGAAATTTTGGTTTCTTGCCCCAATGTGCATCACTTTGCACTTACTTACATTGAAGCGCATCTGCCATTTTGCTGCCTATTCTCCCAGTTTGGAGAGATCCTTCTGGAGCTCTTCACAATCCCTGCTGGTCTTCACCACCCGGAAAATTTTAGTGTCATCTGCAAACTTGGCCACCTCACTGCCTATCCCCGACTCCAGGTCATTTATGAATAAGTTGAAAAGCACCGGTCCCAAGACCGATCCTTGGGGCACACCGCTTTTCACCTCTCGCCATTGTGAAAATTGCCCATTGACTCCCACTCGCTGTTTCCTGGTCTTCAACCAGTTCCTAATCCACAAGAGGACCTGCCCTCTTATTCCCTGACTGTGGAGTTTTCTCAGGAGCCTTTCATGAGGGACCGTGTCAAACGCCTTCTGAAAATCCAGATATATAATATCCACGGGTTCACTCGCATCCACATGCCTGTTGACCTTTTCAAAAAATTCTAACAGGTTTGTGAGGCAAGACTTCCCCTTGCAGAAGCCATGCTGACTCTCCCTCAGCAGAGCTTGTTCTTCTATGTATTTTAAGATTTTATCCTTAATGAGACTTTCCACCATCTTCCCTGGAACAGAGGTTAGGCTGACCGGCCTGTAGTTTCCCGGGTCCCCCCTCCTTCCTTTTTTAAAGATTGGCGTGACATTAGCTATCCTCCAATCCTCTGGCACAGTGGCCGTTTTAAGGGACAAGTTGCATATTTTGGTCAAGAGGTCAACAACTTCATTCTTGAGTTCCTTCAGAACTCTTGGGTGGATGCCATCCGGGCCTGGTGATTTATTGATCTTTATTTTGTCAATTAAGTCTGAGACGTCTTCTCTTTTAACCTCTATTTGACTTAATTCTTTAGTCAGGGGAGAACGTTCCGGCAGCGGTATTTGCCCGAGGTCTTCTGCCGTGAAGACAGATGCAAAGAACTCATTTAATTTCTCTGCAGTCTCCAAGTCCCCTTTTATCACCCCTTTCTCTCCCTCACCATCCAGCGGACCAACCGTTTCTCTGGCAGGTTTCCTGCTTCTAACATATTTGAAGAAGCTTTTATTATTCCCTTTTATGTTGCCTGCCATACGTTCCTCAAAGTCTTGCTTGGCCTCCCGTATCATCTTTTTACATTTCTTTTGCCACAGTTTGTGCTCCTGTTTATTTTCCTCACTAGGGCAAGACTTCCATTTACGGAAGGAAGATTCCTTGCCTTTTATAGCCTCCTTAACTGTGCTTGTTAGCCATGCCGGCACCCTCCTGGACTTGGTCGAGCTCTTCCTCCTTTGTGGGATACACTCCCGCTGGGCCTCTATGACTGTTGTTTTAAACAGCCTCCATGCACTCTGGAGCGATTGGACTCTTTTTACCTTCCCTTTCAGCTTTTTTTTAACTAGTCTCCTCATTTTGGGGAAGTCAGCCCTTCGGAAGTCAAGGGTTTTCGTGTCCGATTTGCTCGGCACTCTCCCTCCGACATGCATGGCGAAACAGATCGCAGCATGGTCACTGTTCCCCAACGGTTCGGTAACATTTACCTCCCTGACCAGATCTTGAGTGCCACACAATATCAAGTCCAGAGTCACCTGTCCTCTGGTCGGTTCCATGACAAGCTGCTCTAAGGCACAGTCATTTAACATATCCAGAAATCCAGTCTCTCTTTCATGACCTGAGCATGAATTGACCCAGTCGATGTGAGGGTAATTGAAGTCCCCCATGACTACAACCCTGTCTCTCATTGACACCTCCCTGATTTGCTTCCTCATTTCAAGATCCCCTTCAGGTTTTTGATCTGGAGGACGGTAGCATGCCCCTACTATTACATCACTCTTTGAGCCTGGTAATCTAACCCACAGTGATTCTACGGAGGAGTCAGAGCCCCCCTCCAGCTCTACTCTGGTGGATTCTACCCCCTCTTTGACATAGATGGCCACCCCACCTCCAACACGCCCCTCTCTGTCTCTTCTATAGAGTTTATATCCTGGAATTGCAGTATCCCACTGGTTCTCCGCATTCCACCAGGTTTCTGTTATACCTACTATGTCAATGTTTTCCCTAGCCACCAAACATTCCAGTTCTCCCATCTTTGCCCGTAGACTTCGGGCATTTGCATAAAAGCACTTATATACCTGGTCCCCCAAGAAGGGCTGCATGTTTGCACCTTTATTCCTGCAGCCTTCTGTCCTGCTAGACTGGCTGTCATGTCCCATCACGCTACCACTCCCAATTTTTACTCTGCTATTACTTGACTGTTCCCCATCCTCTGCACCCTCATTCCCTAGGGATGAGGAGTCCCGAACCGGATGCCCCTCAGCTCCTGTCGGCTTTCCCCCAGGAGTCAGTTTAAAAGCTGCTCTGCCACCTTCTTAATGTTACGCGCCAGCAGTCTGGTTCCGTTTTGGTTCAAGTGAAGCCCGTCCCTCTTGTACAGGCCCGGCTTGTCCCAAAACGTTCCCCAGTGCCTAACAAACTTAAACCCCTCCTCCTGACACCAGTGTCTCATCCATTGAGACCCCTGAGCTCCGCCTGCCTAGCTGGCCCTGCGCGTGGAACAGGTAGCACTTCTGAGAATGCTACCTTTGGGGTCCTGGATTTGAGCTTCCTACCTAGCAACCTAAATTTGGCCTCCAGGACCGCCCGGCTACATTTCCCCACGTCGTTGGTGCCAACATGCACCACAACCGCTACCTCCTCCCCAGCACTCTCTACCAGCCTATCTGGACGAGAGGTGATGTCCGCAACCTTCGCACCAGGTAGGCAAGTCACCGTGCGGTCCTCACATCCGTCACAGACCCCCCTCTCTATGTTCCTGACTATAGAGTCACCCACGACAAGAAGCCCCCTTCGTCCCCTCCCCAGAGGAGTATCCATAGTGCAACTGGATACGGGCCCATCACCTGAAGAAGGGGTCCCCACTGTGGGATTGTTTCCCTCTTTTCCAGAGCAACGTCCTCCAGCCCTGAGACTCCCTTCCCTGGCAGCTGAAGTGCTGGCCAACTGAGGGTAGGACGATGCCTCCACGTCCCTAGAAGTCTCACCCTGGTTCCTCTCTACCTGTCTCTGCTTCTCCAGGTCAGCAACCGTGGCTTCAAGGGAGCGAACCTGTTCCCTGAGAGCCTGGAGCTCTTTGCACCGAGCACACACCCATGACTTGTGCCCAAGAGGCAGATAGCCATACATGTGACACTCAGTGCAAAACACTGGATAGCCCCCACCCTTCTGCTGGCTGTCTGACTGTATAGCTTTTTTTTGTAAGTTATAGATTTATCAAAGTTTGGGTACCTTAATGTTGTTGGAACTCTCCTCTCTTCAAGGTTGTTGGAGCTCTCCTCTCTTCCTCTCTCTTCTCTCCACAGAGGAGAAGTGCCAGGCAGTGTGTGGGGCCTGGCTTCCTCGCCCCGCTGCTGAACTCGCCCAGCTGCTTAACTCGCAGTGTCTTTTTTACCTTGCCACTTGGTCCCAGTGAGGCCACTCGCTGCTCCTGAAAGGGCTCACTCGCAAACCAGCCCCAAATTTAAACTGTTGTGTAGCTCCTCCCCCTGCCTACCTGAAAGTTTGAAAAGATTGGCCTCTAAGGGGGGTGGGGCCTGATGGGGGTTACTGGCAGGAAATTCCTGTTGCTATTGTTCCTGCTGCTGCCTCAATTTACATCTGGCCTACTATACCATGCGGTCTGGCCTACTATACCATGCGGTCTGTATGTTTTAAATTCTGCTTAAGGTTTAACTCTGCTTAAGGTAGTTTAGCTTGCTTTCTCCCCTTCTTTTAGCCTCCTCCTGTTTTGTTTTGGGCTCCTACTCTAAAGTAGACTCAGGTCTCTGCCCTGGGCTTTTACTCTTGAGTAAACACTGGTTTTACTCAGAGTAGACCTGTTTAGATTTGGACTGCAATTCTCTTTAGAATCAGCTCCCAGGCTTGTCCAGTTTCTGCCCCTGTCTTTTAGATAGGTGCTTGTTTGTTTATTTGAATCTATTTAATTTCCCCACCTAGCTTCTGTGCCTGTGTCCTAGCTACTGGACCTTAAAATTCCCCTCCTCCGGTTATATTTAGTTCTACTTAACTAGGCTTTATGCCAACAAATTTGGAAAACTCAGCAGTGGCCAAAGGATTGGAAAAGGTCAGTTTACGTTCCAATTCCAAAGAAGGGCAGTGCCAAAGAGTGTTCAAACTATCGCACAATTGCACTCATTTCACATGCTAGCAAGGTTATGCTCAAAATTCTACAAGCTAGGCTTCAGCAGTACGTGGACCGAGAACTACCGGATGTACAAGCTGGGTTTCGAAGAGGCAGAGGAACTAGAGATCAAATTGCCAACATGCGCTGGATCATGGAGAAAGCACGAGAGTTCCAAAAAAACACCTACTTCTGCTTCATTGACTACGCAAAAGCCTTTGATTGTGTGGATCACAACAAGCTGTGGCAAGTTCTTAAAGAGATGGGGATACCAGACCACCTTACCTGTCTCCTGAGAAACCTGTATGCGGGTCAAGAAGCAACAGTTCGAACCGGCCATGGATCAACTGATTGGTTCAAAATTGGGAAGGGAGTACGGCAAGGCTGTATATTGTCACCCTGCCTATTTAACTTATATGCAGAGTACATTATGAGAAATGCAGGGCTGAATGAATCGCAAGCCGGAATCAAGATTGCCGGGAGAAACATCAACAACCTCAGATATGCAGACGATACCACTCTAATGGCAGAAAGTGAAGAAGAACTAAAGAGCCTCTTGATGAGAGTGAAAGAGGAGAGTGCAAAAGTTGGCTTGAAACTCAACATTAATAAAACTAAGATCATGGCATCTGGTCCCATCAATTCCTGGCAAATAGAAGGGGCAGAAATGGAAGCAGTAACAGATTTTACTTTTTTGGGTTCCAAGATCACTGCAGACGGAGACAGCAGCCATGAAATTAAAAGACGCTTACTCCTTGGAAGGAAAGCTATGGCAAATTTAGATAGCATAATAAAAAGCAGAGATATCACCATACCAACAAAGGTTCGTATAGTCAGGGCGATGGTGTTCCCAGTAGCAATGTATGGTTGCGAGAGCTGGACCATAAGGAAGGCTGAGCGCCGAAGAATAGATGCTTTTGAACTGTGGTGCTGGAGAAGACTCCTGAGAGTCCCTTGGACTGCTAGGAGATCAAATCAGTCAATCCTAAATGAAATCAACCCTGACTGTTCCCTGGAAGGACAGGTACTAAGGCTGAAACTCAAATATTTTGGCCACCTAATGCGAAGAGAGGACTCTCTGGAGAAGACTCTGATGCTGGGAAAGACTGAAGGCAAAAGGAGAAGGGGAAGGCCAAGGATGAGATGGTTAGACAGCATCACCGATGCAACGAACATGAAAATGAGTGAACTCAGGAAGATAGTGGAGGATAGGAAGGCCTGGCGGGATATGGTTCATGGGATCACGAAGGGTCGGACACGACTTAACGACTGAACAACAACAACTAGGCTTAGTTCTATCTTAAGTTTAAGGTAGCTTAAGGTAGCTTTAACCAAGTCCTTTACAGTTAATGGTAAATTACAGTTGGACAAAGCTGCACAACTGAGAGAGTTCACTTACCTTCTCCTTGCCCAGCTGCTTAACTCGCAGTGTCTTTTTTACCTTGCCACTTTGTCCCAGTGAGCCACTTGGTCCCAGTGAGGCCACTCGCTGCTCCTGAAGATCCAGGTTCAAATCCCCGCTCAGCCACGAAGCTTCCTGGGTGACCTTGGGCCAGTCACTATCTCTCAGCCCCACCTACCTCACAGGGTTGTTGTGAGGACAAAAAGGAGGGGAGGAAATATGTACACCACTCTGAGCTCCTTGGAGGAAGGGCGGTATAAAAATGTGAAAAATAAATAAATAAATAAGAAAACAATCTTTACGAATAATTATGTCTCCCGCTTTTTTCATGCAAAAATTAATGGCCCCTTCCTGAAAAAAATTGAAATAAATCCAAATTGCGAAATAAAACACAGCCTAATCCTATCCTGACCCGTAGCATGCATCCACTGCATGCTATGGTTGGTGTGGGGGGGGGGGCGACCAGGATGCCAACTAGAGGTAAGTAAAAAATATACTGCCTGGTCAGCAGTGCATCTCCTCAGACCCATGCCAGCTATCTAGCTGGCATAAGTTGGGGGAGATGAAGGGGGCATGTTGGGCAGTGAAAAGGTATAGCATCTTGTGCAAGTTGCTGTTGCTGGGATCCACCCCCTCTGTCCCCAGAACTGCCCTAGTTCCTCCCCCTCCCTGCCCCAAACCTCCCCCAAACCACCCATAAGCCGCCCATGCCACCAACCTACCTGCTTAATCGCTGCATCTGGGCATTTCTGGTGCGCGTGGGGAGCCACTGGCTGTTTGTACAATGGCGGCACAGTGTTTGTGCCATTGTTGGCCTTTTTATGACACCAAATTGGAAGATCCACTGTTATACAAGGCCCGTAGGATTGCTGGGCTGAAAGTAAACTTTAATTCTGCTCAAAAGTAAATTTCAATGAACAGGCAGCTGTTGTTTGGCTTGAAGAAGAAGTTGAAATTGTGAAGTGGTCTTTGACATGGCAATGTGCATGTCATCTTTGACATCCAATTGATTTTGACTTTTCATTTTGCTAGCAACAAATGCTGAAAACCTTGACTCGAAGGTATGTAGTAGCAGACAGAGTCAGAGCTCTTATAACTTGCTTTGCCAGATGAGAGTAGTTTTGTGTCAAGGAGCCCAAAATTTCTCCAGGACTTTCTGAGTTGAATTCATGTTGCATCATTTCTTTTGCCCTCAAGTCAATGAGGTCGTCTTTGACAAGGTCTTCATCATAAATGCTGTCTATGTCAGCAAAGAAAGGATTACAAATCCATGATTCTGTTTTAAGGTCCTCAGAGCAGAAGTAACTTTCGAAACAGTTCTGCAGCGTTTCCAAATGTCTACAGGTTTCTGCTTGCAGAGAAACTGACTAGACTTGGGCCCAATCCTATCCAACTTTCCAGCACTGATGCAGCTCTGCCAGTGGGGCGTGTGCTGCATCTGGCCACGGTGGATAAGGCAGTCACGGAAGCCTCCTCAAAGTAAGGGAACACAGAGGCGTTCTTACGGTGGGGGCGGTATTGTAAGTTGCGCCCCGTCCTAGTCCCCGTTTACAAGCCGGCACGAGGCGGCCCTGCCTGTTGCAATCTCTGCACGGAATGGCTCCAACGGCGAGGGGGCAGGTGTGCCTCGTGCCGGCTTGTAAACGGGGACTAGGACGAGCACTGGCGTCGCTTGAGGTGGGGCGGAAAGCTAAGTTCTGCAGCTTTCCACCCCACCGTTACTCTCCTGCACGAGGCGCCCCACCCCCTCGTCGTAGGAGCTTGTCAGCGGAGAGAAAGCAACGCGCAGGGGGCCCCCCCGCGCCCCGCCCCTTAAGGGTAGATCGCTCTATCCCGGTCGACGATCTGGTAAGCCTACCTTTGGGGCACCTCCCCGTGATTAGTGGAGATGCCTATTGCTGTGCTGCTCATTCCCAGTGGCTGGCAGGGGAGTCTTCCCTCAGCACTGGCCACACATTGACCCTGCCCCTGGTCAGTTCACCCTCATGCTGATGTTGCTACTTTGTGGATGGTGGGCCCTTTCGAGGTTTCCATGGACACTATTTGTTTTGCTGGGACATGCTGCACCAGTGTTACGAGGAGGGCCACACCAACATTACTGGGAGGGCTGCACTGGCATGACATTGCCTGGGCAGGCTTAGGATATGACGGACGCCATGCTGGCATTCATGCAACTTCGGCATGGTTGGGGTTCTGAATAGGATTGGGCCTTTAATGACTTTCGGTTTGCACCTCTCTGTATACCTGCAAGGACATTAAGCAAGATCACTGAGACTAATTACACAATTGCCCCTTTTTCTTTAATTCAATAGAATTCTGTCAGGCAAAAGGCATTACCTGGCCAACAGTTTTGGATTACAGTCTTAGGTAGTTTACAGGTTATTTATAGTTGTAAGTCAACAATTCTTAATACTGTAGCAATCAATTAGTATGCACATAGTGTTTTATCGGAGAATACATGAATTACAAAATGGAAAGCTTGATTTAAATCAGTTCCTTTTCTTTGTTGCTGATTGAAACTACCTTTTTTTCAATGTATGCTCCCTGCCATGCAGTCTACTACTGAGGTATTGGCAAGTCTAGAGATGCCTGATAATTGTGCAAGAAGGTCATTGAAGTTGGGCCCCAGATCAATTCCTGCTGGAAAGGTTGCAATGAGTGAGGATCTCTGTCAATATTTTTAGTTATCTCTGCAAAATGTTGTAGACATTGAAACTAGATAATGTGGAGTTGAATAGGTTTACTTTTCTTTATAAAGCTATAGGGATTTGAACTATCTAGCTGCCTTTAAAGGTGTCTGCTTTGTGTGAGAGAGGTTAGAACATACATTTCCAGATAATATTATTAAACACAAAAGCACCCAGTTTATGTTCTATAAAGCCTGCAAAGTGTTACAAATGGCTTGAAAGGCTGGAAAACACTGAATGCTTGTAAGATCTAGCCTAGTAAAATGTTTACATGGCGGGGTATTTTTCAAGTAGAGGACCTGCAACTTTAAATGATACTGAGCATGGAGAGTAGATGGCCAGCGGGTGGCGCAGCGGGTTAAACCGCTGAACCATAAGCTGTCGATCGAAAG
The DNA here is from genome assembly GCA_026170595.1 of Plestiodon gilberti rubricaudatus. Taxonomy (NCBI): domain Eukaryota; kingdom Metazoa; phylum Chordata; class Lepidosauria; order Squamata; family Scincidae; genus Plestiodon; species Plestiodon gilberti. The sequence goes on along the minus strand of JANXHW010000003.1, from coordinate 16,002,780 downwards.
GTCGGCAGTTCGATTCCCGCGATGGGGTGAGCGCTCGTTTGCTTGGCTAGCTCCTGCCAACCTAGCAGTTCCAAAGCATGTCAATGCGAGTAGATAAATAGGTACCGCTTGCGGGAAGGTAAACAGTGCTCCGTGTTCCAGCCGCATGCTACGCGCTGTGGCAAGGAGAGTCATGCCGGCCACATGACCACGGAGGCGTCTTCAGACAACGCTGGCTCTTTGGCTTTGAAATGGGGATGAGCACCACACCCCAGAGTCGGACATGACTAGACTTAATTGTCAGGGGTCAACTTTACCTTTACCTTACTCTCTGAGTACCGTTGGTCAGTCAATCACTGATCCACCTGACAGTAGCATCATCTACCCCACATCCCACCAATATGTCCACCAGGATGTCATAAGGAACCTTGTCAAAAGCTTTCCTGAAGTCCACAGCTCCCCCCCCCCCATCTACCAAGCTATTCACTCTGTCATAAAAGGAAATAAGGCTTGTCAGAGAAGACTTGTTAGAACATGCTGGTGTGTTTGGTGGCACATTGAATTTGTTCATTCATTTGGGGACAAAGTGCAGAGGTAAGAGAGGTCCTGTACAATTTGTGACCCACCAAGCCAAACACAGCCCTACAGTCATTTGGGACTGTGAAGAAACCGCAGCCTAAAATTTGTAAGGATGTGGTGTGGGATCATTTAGCTGCTTTAAATGATTTAAAATGAATTTACATCTGTGTGGCCAGATGAACTGCGTCCTAGGGTGCTCAAAGAACAGACAGACGTTACCTTGGAGCCTCTGTCTATAATCTTTGAAAACTCTTGGAGAACTGTGGAAGTGCCGGAAAACTGGAAGTGAACGAATGTAGTCCCTAACTTCAAGAAAGGGAAGATAGGGGGGAAAAGAACATCTGGGATGACCCATCAATTTGACATTGATACCTGAGACGGTACTGGAGAAAATAATTAAGCAGTCTGTCTGTGAGCATGTAGAAAGGAGGGCGGTGATTGTCAAGTGCCAGCATGGTTTCATGAAGAACAAGTCTTCTCTGACAAGCCTTATTTCCTTTTATGACAGAGTGAATAGCTTGGTAGATGGGGGGGGGGGGGGGAGCTGTGGACTTCAGGAAAGCTTTTGACAAGGTTCCTTATGACATCCTGGTGGACATATTGGTGGGATGTGGGGTAGATGATGCTACTGTCAGGTGGATCAGTGATTGACTGACCAACGGTACTTAGAGAGTAAGGTAAAGGTAAAGTTGACCCCTGACAATTAAGTCTAGTCATGTCCGACTCTGGGGTGTGGTGCTCATCCCCATTTCAAAGCCAAAGAGCCAGCATTGTCTGAAGACACCTCCGTGGTCATGTGGCCGGCATGACTCTCCTTGCCGCTGCACGTAGCATGCAGCTGGAACACGGAGCGCTGTTTATCTTCCCGCAAGCGGTACCTGTTTATCTACTCACATTAACACGCTTTGGAACTGCTAGGTTGGCAGGAGCTGGCCAAGCAACGAGTGCTCACCCCGTTGCGGATTCGAACTGCCGACCTTTCGATCGACAGCTCATGGTTCAGCGGTTTAACCCACTGCGCCAACAACTCCTCATCAACCTGGAGGGAAGTGACGAGTGGGGTGCCTCGGGGCTATGTCCTGGGCCCTGGGTTGTTCAATATCTTTATCAATGGATGAGGGAGTAGAGGGGATTCTCATCAGATGACACCAAACGTGGAGGGGTAGCTAGAGGATAGGAACAAGATCATGGATTATCTTTACAGGATTGAAAACTGGGCAAATAAAATGCACTTTAGCAGGGATAAATGTAAAGTTTTGCATTTTGTAGGATAAATCAGAAGGACACATAAGATTGAGGATACTTGCCTGAGCAGCAGTACATGTGAAAAAGATCTAGGTGTTATAGTGGACAATAAGCTAAACATGAGCTGGTAATGTGATGTGGCAGCAAAGAAGGCAAATGTAATTCTAGACTGTATCAACAGAAAGGTAGTGTTGAGATCTAGAGAAGTATTGGTACCTCTGTAGTGCCTTAGTTGGACCCCACTAAGTTAGTTGGACCCCACTATATTGTGTCCAGTTCTGGGTGCCACAGTTTCAGAGTGATATTGACAAACTGGAGCGGGTCCAAGGGCAAGCAACTAGGCTGGTGAGGGGACTGGAGACAGTTTGAAGAGGTTGAAGATGTTTAATTTAGAGAAGAGATGGTTAAGAGGGACATGATAACTATAAATATCTGAGGGACTCCCATGTGGAAGATGGAGCAGTTTTGTTTTTAGGTGCTAGAGGGTAGGACCAGGACAAATGGGTTTAAATTACAGCAAGGAAGATTTTGATTAAATGTCAGGAAGAACTTCCCGATGGTACAAAGTGTTTGGCAGTGGAACAGTCTTCCTCAGAAAGTGGTACAGTCTTCCTCAAAGTGGTAGACTCTCCATCGTTGGAGGTCTTTCAGCAGAAGATGGATAAGCCATCTATCAGGAATGTTGGAGTTGTGAATAGCCTGCATTGGCAGTGGGTTGGACTTTCTTCCAATTTCTGTGATTCTATGTCAGGTGCTTCCAGACAGGCAACAAAAAAAATGGGACATTTACTGAGCCCCAGATGAAACACTATACATAGCTGGAAAGGTGTGTTTGCAGATACGCAGGCCTGCAAAAAACAAAGAAGTGGGTGTGGTACCAGTTATATTATCTGAGTTTAATCTTCATATAATGCTTCTCACTGCAGATGTCAATGAATGTGCCATTGAGAATGGAGGCTGTCAGGACCAATGCTGCAACACGATTGGCAGCTACTATTGCAAATGTCCAGCTGGCCAGAAACTGAAGGAAGACAGAAAAACGTGTGAAGGTAATGGTCTGTGCATTGTTTCTTGTTTGATCAGCTACATGGAAGCATTTGGGAATGAATGGAAGAGTTATGGGGCGCAATCCTAGCTCGCCTCTGCGTCGGCATAGCATGCGCTGCACTGGTGTTAGTCATTGCAAAAGTGCCATAAAGCACTTTGCGATGGCACAGCAGTTGCCCACGCCGGCGGGAAGGCCTGTGCCAGGCTGCACACACCAGCAGAAGGAGCAGCATACACTGGACATGGTGAGTTCCATGTCAAGTGGCACAGGGGCAGGAAAAGGGTGGGGGGGCGGATTGGGCCCAGAAGGGAGCAGGATTGGCGGCACTGGTGGGCACCTCATCCTACCCTTCTTCCTGAACCTGATCCGCCAACACGGGTGCATGTGGACTTGCACCAGCCACATGGCTGGAGCAAGTCCGAGTAGACCCATTGCATGGGCTTGGGCTTCCCCTAGGGCAAGGGGACAAATGTCCCCTTACCTCGAGGAGACCTTCCACTTGCTAAGTTCCCCTGCGGGATGCAGCACAGCTGCATTGGCATGGGGAGAATTTGCGCTAGATTGGGCTGTTGGCTTTTTGTGTTTGGAAAGCTAGTGAACGGTACATGTGCAAAATGGTGACGTTAGAATGCACTTATAGACTTACATCTAGATTGTGTCGATACAGTGGTAAGGGCACTTCAAAAGGGCTTTTGCAAATGAAAAAGAAATGATTATATCTTGAATGAGTTCTTCCGCATTCCATTTTTTACACAATGGAAGCCTTCCGGCAAGGATTTGTCATAAGCTTACTGAACGGCGCCTAGTAATTTTAGGTCTCACAAATAAAATGTGATAGTAGCTGCCTAATTATAGATTGTCTCTCCAGTTTAAAATCAAAATTTACTACTCTCCTAATCTGCTCCAGTAATTTAAAAGCCGTGGAGGTCACGTTAGAGAAGTTGACAACATTTTGACAGAATGGCATGGGACAGAAGACATCGCCGTTTTTTCAATTGGTGGAGGACATTTTTTTCTTTGATTTACTGCTTTTGTCAAATGCAGGATCACAAATGTGGGCAAAATCTGTGCTTGCCGCTTCACCCACTGGGCTAACACAGGGCAGAGATACTGGTATGCTTCATAATGCATTCCCAAACATGATATTGAAAACTGCTTGGAATGAGTTTTAAACACTCTAATTACAGAGATGTTTGTGTAGGGATATCTTTCCTAACTGAAAATAGCTCCTTGGGGGGGAAATAAGTGAGAAATGTTGATGAAGTTACCTGAGAACATCATTTCCAAGTGCAGCTTGATTATTCTCCAAGCAAGTTGTCTGGAAATGAGAGAGTAGCCTAGCCAGTTCTAAGACACAACTTTCCATTGTTTTCTTTTTAGAGATAGGATAGTCAGACAAGGCTGTTACAGGGAGAATTCTGTTGATTAATTTTCTTCTTCTTTCAGAGAGTTTTTTTTGTGATTGGGTCAGATGCTAGCAATTTTTTCTCATTCTAATAGCTTGCTATATTATCCAAAATGAACTGGTTCTAGTTCTCAATGTTTGTTTTGCCTATGGCTACTCTTTTATTCAGACAGTCCATTTGTGTTGAATTAGGGTCCGCAATTGACTCTGTAGGAGGAAAACATCCTGAAGCGTTCGTTACTCCTCCTAGCAAACGCTTTCCTTGTTAGACTTGACAACTCATACTTTCCCCCTCCAGTATCCAAAGGTAGATGAGCTTTTTGATGTCAAGAGCATAAAGGATTTTGGATCTATTCTGTCTGGGAATCAGCATAGCAATTGTCTGTATTAATATAGAGCCAGGAAGGTGTGGTAGTTCTGGAGTTGGACATTAGACCTGGAAGATCCAGGTCAAATCCCCATTCAGTCATGAAGCTTCCTGGGTGACCTTGGGCCAGTCACTTATCTCTCAGTCTAACCTACCTCACAGGGTTGTTGTGAGGACAAAAGGAGGGAAGGAACTATGTACACCACCCTGAGCTCCTTGGAGGAAAGGCGGCATAAAAATGTGACTAACTAAATAAATACTATACTTGAGGCGTACCTACTAAATGACTCATTTTGAGGTGGCAGAAGCAAAAAGATGAACAATTCACTTCCTCTTCCTGCTAGAGCAGGACATTAGGTTATTATGTGGTTGAGGGCCATGTCCCTGATCAAAGTTTTCTTGGTATTATGCTACATCTTGAATGTGATCCCCATTCCGCTTGTGAGTATCTTCTCACATACAAACTTCTATTAGCAGAGGTACTGTATACAGTATCGGTTATTCACCCAAATGTTCAGCTTTGAGAAAGTATATACCGTAGTATCTCATACTATGGTTCATAGTCCTTCACATTCTCCATGGGCAGGGAAGAAGGTAAGTTATTTTCTCCTACCCATATGATTACTCTTAACTGGTACTGCAGCTCCTCTTAGAGCAGACCTGGGCATTGTACGGCCCCAGGGCCACATCCGGCCCTTTGGCTGTCCCTGACCAGCCCGCATGAGATTTAAAGGATGACACGGAGCAGCTAATTAAGGTAAAATAATGCCCCCTCCATGTGCCCCCCCCCCGGCCATTCTCTTACCTTCATTAGCTGTTCCGTGTCTTCCTTTAAACCTCATGCGGGCTGGTCAGGGACAGCCAAAGGGCATGCTGCCGCTTATAGCATCTGTTGCAAGGAAGACACGGAGCAGCTAATGAAGGTAAGGGAATGGCCGGGGGGGGACGGGACGAACGTGCGGGTGCTGCAGAGTGGGTGCTGCAGAGGGGGCCTGCAGAGGGGGCTGCGTTCAGCCTGTTGGTCCAGCCCTCCACAACAGTCCCAGTTTCTCATGTGGCCCCTTAGGAAAATTAATTGCCCACCCCTGTCTTAGAGGGATCCTACAGCCCTGGGTATTCTAAAACTTTGAGTAGCGATGATCCTATCCTCCCTCTTTGCAGCCTCCCCACCCCCTTTCTCTCCTTAGACTTGCACCAGCTACAGAGCTGGTGCAGGTCTGAGGAGATCCATTCCGGAGCGGGAGGCTTACTGAAGGGTAAATTCCCTTTCCTCTCTGAAGCCTCCTGATCTGTTCCCCCGCTGAATACAGCATGCACCTATTTGGCAAGGCTGCACCAGCAGTGGGGGGGGGGGGAAGGAGGATAAGGTTGGGCTCTATGAGTATTTCTTTCAGAATGCTTTTTATAGTATACTGCTAGGATTTGATTTTGTGTCTGTGATTGTTTCACCTGCTGATGCTGCTGTTCTGTTTTCTCTTTTATTGATCTTCGAAATAAGGGAGTATTAAACATGCAGGATCCCCCACACACCTGTCACCCCCACACACCTGCAACCTCAAATGGTACAACCAGGAAAAACTTTGCCACTTGATTTTGATGAATGTATAAACTGCTCCATGGCATGTCAATTGGAGTTATAATTGCTATGTTTAGTAAAAGCAGAACCAGTAAAGAAAAACTGTCACTGGTGCTATTCCATCAGTCTAGTTTTGAGCTGGGCACATTTATTTATTTATTTATTTATTTATTTATGGTATTTCTATACTGCCTTTTTCTTTTCAGACTCAAGGCGGTTTACATAGGCAGGCAATCCTAAACTTCATTTTTTCAAATGGGGTTTTTACAAGTATTGTTCTATGAGAACACAGAACCCTCCATTCCCAGATCTTTCTTTTCAGCGTGCTGCCACGTCCTGGCTGTGCTTCTACTTTCCAAGCTTTTTGCAGCAGCCGCAGATCTCCCTCTGTCGGTTCTCAAGGTGTTATCCATCTTGCCAGCTGACTCCTAGGCATTCCACACACAGTGCCTTCACAAGGTATGTCAGCAGCAGTGGCCCCCCTTCCAAGCGCCAACCAGGGCTGAACTTCAGGCAGGCAACAACTCAACCTCCAACCCACACCTCCTGCCCAATGACCCTACATATGATGCTTCAAGACTAGTATATCCTTCCCACTTCGCTCTGATTTGCATTTATTATTATCCTACTCGCATTTCTTCTACTGGCATTCTGAAGCTTACGAGGACAGCTGATTTTAAACTTCCACCTTGCCTGACTCTCATCTAGGGATGCTACTTTCTATTGCTGTTTGTAGAGTTGCTTGCAACATATAAGCTTGAATGCAGAGAACCAGGAGCAGGAGGCTAAAATGTATTAGTGCTGCTCCATAAATTCCTGCTAGCAAAAGACTTCTGTCAGTGCGGCACCACAATGTATCATGGCTTATATTACAGTGTGAGAAACATGGTAATCTGGAATGTGCAGCCAGTAGTAGCTGGTGGGCCATTAAAAAAAAAATCTTGAAAAGGGCTTCTGCATGTCTTGCATCAGAGCTTGCATAAATGGACGCGGTTCTCTGGATTTTAGATTTGGGACCACTTTTCTCACATAAGCCTTTTCTGGTTGTTATTTTTTCTGGAATGAAAAAAGGTTCTTTGTTGGAGGAAGAGCATCTTTGGATCCAAACTTTCTGGGTGAGAGTGTTTCTGAAAGCAAAATGTCCTAACAAAAAATGCTATCACTGCTATTTCCTATATGGCTATTTCAGTTCAGTTGTTCAACACCTCAAGCTTTGTCTAAGTTAGAATTTAACTTGGGCATCATCTGGCTCCCAGTATTTTAATAGGCTGGGTGCATGGCAATGTAAACATTTGCTGCAATTAAATCTTACCCCCAACCCCTCTTCCCCACATTGGGAAGCTGCTGAGTTAACTTCCTCAGAAAGCCACCAGCTGCTGTTGCAATGCAAGAACTGGAGAAAAAAAAATGTTGGCTTTGTTCTTTTTAATTGAGGTGTTCCATTGAGATCCCATGCAGTTTTTCCTTTTGATTGCCTTGTGTAATTCACAAATCCAGGAACAGTGAAAGTAAGCCAAAAGTCTTGCTAGCATTTCATGCTGTTAGTGTGGTCTGTGTTGACTTGATATTGTTACAATGCATGAGCATCACTCGGTTTCCTATCAATCATTATATTAATGAACACATAAGATTTGCTAACTCACTAAGCAAAGTCAATACATAAGAACTCAAGACACCCATTTTTTTCTTTTGAACACGAAGATTTATCCATCATTTAGAATTCTTATTTTTTTTTAATGATATGTCAGAAGATGCTTCAACTGCAGCAGAACAAGGACCATTACTGTCAACCTAGACTGGTCTTGTGATGCAAATAGGAGGGATTGTCCTCTGTATCAGCTGAAGATGCTTGGCAAGTATGCTGGCCAGGCCAGGGATGTGAGGTGCGGGTGCGGCAGGTGAGACAACCCTGCCCCCTCGTAGTTCCTGGTAAAGCGCCACAACCTAACCGGGGGATTGCACATGCGCACTACCTGCTTACTCAAGCACAAGTGGGTAGCACGCACAATCCCCCGGTTAGGCTGTGATGCTTTGCCGGGAACTACGAGGGGGCAGGGTTGTCTTACCTGCCGCACCCGCACCTCACATCCCTGGGCCAAGCATGCACTGTAAAATTGAGTAATAGCCTTCCATAAAGAATGTTGTCTCAGCTTACAGGGCTCTGTGAAGGTGCTTCCACAAACCCTTGTGCCATTAACCCATACCTTCAGAAGTAGTGCTTAATGGCACAAGGGTTTGTGGAAGCAATTTGGTGGAAGAAGCTCCTAAAACCTTTAGTGTATATGAATTGTCCAGTGTTACTTTACGTTTGAATATAAGACCCCAGCACATCTCTCTCTCTCTCTCTCTCTCACGCACACACACACACACACACACACACACACACACACACACACACACACACACACACTCACACCAGTGTCTCAGCTAATTAACTGTGCTGCCTTAGCATGCTTAAACTACCAAAACATGGCAATAAGGGATGTTTGTCAGTCTCCCACACCTCAAAAAGGATATAGTTGAATTGGAAAAGGTGCAGAAAAGAGCGACCAGAATGATTCTTGGGCTGGAGCACCTCCATTATGAGGAAAGGCTACAGTGTCTGGGGCTTTTCAGCCTAGAAAAAAGGCGCATGAGGGGGGACATGATTGAGACTTATAAAATTATGCATGGGATGGAGAGAGTGGATAGAGGGAAATTCTTCTCCCTCTCGCACAACACCAGAACCAGGGGACATGCACTAAAATTGAGTGGAGGGAGAGTTAGAACAGACAAAAGAAAATATTTCTTTACCCAGCATGTAATTAATTTGTGGAACTCCTTGCCACAGGATGTGGTGATGGCACCTGGCCTAGATACCTTTTTAAAAAAGGGGATTGGATAGATCCATGGAGGAAAAGTCCATCACAAGTTACAAACCATAAGCAACCTCCTGGTTTTAGAAGTCGGTTTTCTTTGTATGCCAGGTGCAAGGGAGTGTCAACGGGAAACAGGTTATCTTGTTGTCTTGTGCTCCCTGAGGCATCTGGTGGGGCCACTGTGTGATACAGGAAGCTGGACTAGATGGGCTTTTGGCCTGATCCAGCAGGGCTCTTCTTATGTTCTTATGTTCTTATGTTCTCCCTGTGACCCCTTTTTTCATTTAAACTAGTCCTTAGCAGTCAATCACATATTATATATGTGCATACATTACATATATTACTATAATCCCTGCTTTTTGGCCCTGTGTGCTGCTTTTTCTATCTTAAATAGCAGTGGTGTGGGTCCTGATCAGAATTCGGACCTCAGTGTTGGGGAGGGGGGGCTTCAACCTTTTCCCCACACACCATGGTCCTGACCTGGATCCCTGACCTTCCTTCTCGAGGGAAATAGCAACCACAAGAGGCCCAATCTGGGACCACGGCAGAGGGGCAGGTTTTGGCCCTAAGTCTTAATTTAGAGAGACTTGGACAGTTAAATTGACTTGGGGTGCCTGCTGTGACAATTTGAGGATCTTCCATAATAAGTAGCTTGTTTATAGTATCAGGTTTTGGATTATCTCACTACACTGGATTGAGCAGTGCTTACATCTGGAAGTAAATTCCAGATGTGACGTAAATTCCAGTTCAGTGAAGTAATGCACAACTGAATTAAAATGCTGGAGGGAGTAGACTGATTAGTCTTTCAAAGCTAGTTCTGCATCTGTTGTGTTATGACTGTTTTGTCTCCCATATCCCCCTGCTAGGCAGACAACAAAGAACATATACCGTATTGGTCTGAGTGTAAGACTCACTTTTTTCTCCTAATTTAAGTTTAGGGGTGCGTCTTATAATCAGGCTGTTGCAATTTAATGCCAGTGATTTAATTAATTTTTTTTAATAGCACCAAACTTTAAGGGTGCGTCTTATAATCAGGTGCGTCTTATACTCGGGACAATACGGTATATGACACGTTTTGAAATAATGAAGTCAACTTTATATCTAGCTTTCCATCTTTTCCATGAAAATGAACCTTAAAGCCTGACTTTTAGGTTCAAGGCAAGGGCCCATCGACTTTGCTGGGCAATTATCTGGTTCTAAGTGACTGAACTTACTTTCTGTTGAAAAGGATGGTTTTAAAATTACCGGTATGTACAGTATTGTTTAAAATAATCCTGACTTTCTGTTTCTCTACTCATTTGTACCTATGTCCAGTTCTATGAATGTTTTCTCAGAAGTAAGTCACACTTTGTGTACCTGGGATTGCACCTTTAGAATGAATTTCTTTTAATAGAGTAATAGCATAGTGTGTGTGGGGGGGAGTCCTTGAGTTTGATGTGGGGAACTTCAGATAAGTTAAGAAAATGCAAGCGTTAAGATACCAGTTTATACCATATTCTACAGTGTGTGAGCCTGAAAATGCACACGTCTCTTCAGATGGGTAAGCTTCAGAAACTAGCTAAAGAGCTTGTGACCCCTATGTTACCTCCCGTCAGTAGACTGTCATCTCTAATTTATATCCTCACGTTTTCTTCCATCAAATTTCCTGAGGCCAGAGATGGGTGAAGACCTGTGATCACTTGTGGATGAAAGGGATCTCCTGTTTTACTGATTAGTGTAATGCTCATATGCCTGTAACTTGATCTTCAGACATTCTCTGAATTTTATTTTTTAATCATCACAGCATTTGAAAAATATCCTGACTTCTAAAGTGCATGACCTTTGCGACTACTGCAATCCATGATGACCTTAGAGCCAGGCACTAACACTATACTGCTTACTGTCAGAATGTTATAGCCATGGATTTTATTGGTACACCTTGGTATTATGACCTCGCTGATATCATAATTTAGCTTAGCAGCGTGAAGTCTTCCCATTCACTATATGGACAGTGCTTGCAGAATCACTCATGTGACAAACCAGGAAAAAAGAATAAGCAGCAGAGAAACAGTGGTGGCAAGCAGTCTCAAAAAAGGTTAACATTTATACAATCTACTCTTCTTATGGGGAAAAAAATTCGACTCATTGGAATTATTTGTTTGTACTTAAAAAACAACACTGGAGAGTATTCAGCACAGTTCAAGTGATATTCTGTACTGACCTTTCTTGTTCACCCATTTACTGCTAGGGTATGCATTTTAATTGTAACTTATTTTTTCAGAAAGACCAAAACATAATGGTGAAGCAGATAAAGACCAAAGTGGTCCACATAGTGCTGGTTCTTAACCAGGGAGTTGTTGGTTCAAATCTAGTGTCATGAATCAAATCACTGATTTGGACAGAGTTTTCATCCAGCCGCAGTTCCCCATTTGCAAAACTGAAATAGTAATGGAATTATTAAAAGTCCTGGGCTTAAATGTACTTAACTTTCTGTTGAATTGTGCCCACAGATTGGAAGGTGTTTTTCTTTAAGTGATACCACTTCTCCATCATGGGGATGACAAAGAGAAGCTAACAGCTACAGCCTTTTTCATCGCAATAGGTTTATTTTTCATTTGAGGAGCATCTTGGGACATACATACTGCTAGCACTTTTGAGCAGAGGTATTGGTGTTAAAGGCTGTATATCAGCCTTCTATTCAGGAGTTCTCGAGTATTGCCACTTAAATGAAAAATAAATCTATTTAACTGTAAGAAGTATAATATTTTTTCATTATGCTTATAGCCTGTCTTCTATAAATGCATTTCGCTATCTAGATTTTTATGCATCTTTCAGATACTTTCCCTTTGTCTTTTTACTTCACTGTAACAAATGTCGATGTATATATAAATTGGAAGAAACATACATAAAAAACAAAATACTTTCTTAAAAAAAATTCAAAGGTTTCCTTTGCTATTCTTTGACACAAGATTTTACCACTCCAGACCATTTTACCACTCCAGACCATTTGTATATTAGCTTAAAAAAAAACTCCACATAAAAAAATCATTACAGAATATCAAACTTGATTCATGACCCAATCCTACGGGGCCCTTACAATGGCGGAATTTGCGTTTCACCATCATAAAGCCTGCAGCAGCGGTACATATGGAGCTGCTGGTGCCAGTGGCCGGCAGCTCTGCACCCCTGCTGCCAATGGACCAGGCCCGCACCAGAGCAAGTACGGTGGTAGAGGAGATGAAATGTGGGCAGTTCAGGGAAGGTTTGGGGTGGGGAGAGGGGGCAGGGTCCGGGAAGTGGGCTGGAGGGGGTAGATCTTGGCAGCAACTATCCTATCCCCGATTTTCCAGCTCGCCCCACCTGCTTCCTCTCCTAGGACTTACACCTGCAAATTAGGTAGCATGGGTCCGAGGAGACCCATTGGCAACCAGTAAGTATTTTTATTTGCCTCTCACTGGCCATCTGAAAACCTCCCTACCATAGCATACCTATACGGCCTGGGACCAGGATATTTAAGAGATCGCCTACTTCTATATAGTCCAGCTCGTCTCCTTAGGACGGTCATCAGAGAAGGCCCTCTTGCAGGTGCTGTCGCCCAGGGAGGTGTAAGGGGCGGCGGCTAGAAATAGGGCCTTCTCAGTAGTGGCACCAACCTTGTGGAATTCCCTCCCTTTTGACTGACGAACTGCTCCCTCCTTGGAGACTTTCCGGGGAGGCCTGAAAACTTTTTTGTTTAAAGAAGCCTTCTGAGTCTTGGCCTTTTTTAAACATCTAGCGGTTACAGGTGTGGTGCTGCTGTTCTGGTATTCTTGTTTTAAATTGTAATAGTGGCCTCTTTTATAGTTTGTTGTTTATGAGTTTTTAATTAACTGTTTTATTGCTTTTAAAGGTGATTGATTTTTTTAACTGTTTTTTCTTGTTCTTGTAAGCCGCCTTGGGTCCCTTCGGGGAGAAAGGCGGGATAAAAATATTGTAAATAAAAAACAAATAAATAAAATAAATGTAGCATACACTCCGTTGTCACACTGCATGCTATGGATTGGCAGGGGGCTGGATTTTGGGCAGCTAGTTCCATAAATTCTGTATGAGCAGATAACTTGACCAATTTGATAATTCCCCTTTCTGTGTTTTCTTTAATTCTTGTATTTATTTTTAATTAATTACCTGTACACACACACACACACACACACACACACACACACACACACACACACACACACACACACACACACACACACACACACACACACTCATACATAAAATACACAGTCTCAAATCAGTTCAGTTGCTCAATCAAATATTCAAGCAAAGGAGTTGGAAAGTCTTCATGAGTTGGCATACTGCTCTACCTACCCCCCCCCCGTGCCTATGAAGCCATGCCAACGGGGTGTGCACTGAATGTCACAGGGGACTTTCAGGTCCTGGAGGCCTCCTCATGGTGAGTGAACATTTTTTTCCCTTGCTTCCGCTGCCCTGATGGGTCTACTCAAACTTGCGCCAAGTCCGAGTGGCACACGTCCGAGTAGATCAGGGTAAGTGGATTGAGGCTGAGAAAGGGAATAGGTAGGATATTGGTGGCATTGCTGCTGCCAATACTACCCCCTTTCTGGCCTCAAGACTCCTCCTGGCCTTGGTCTCTGCCCCATTCCTCCCACCACACTTCCCATTTTTCCTGCCTCCCCCCCCCCGCATCAACTTGCGGTGCTGACCAGGTTTTGCTCTATGGTGCGTTGCCGTTTGCAATGTAATTCAGTTTGGTGAACCCCTAAAATAGTTCCTCCTGAACAGTCATGGGAGCAAAGAACCTTGGGGGCACTTTGCACATTACAAAAAGTTTCGAAAAGCAGACGTGCAACTACTTTTTGCAACTACTTTTTGTCACTTGTAATGAGCGAAGCGGCTGTCACTAGGTTCAAGAATGAGTCAGATGAGTTTGTGGAGAAGTATCTTGTAACTTTCATTGTAGTGCCTCAGTTGTGTTGCCCTCTGGAACCTGGAAATGATTCTTCTCCTCTGTAGCCTTAAAGCTTGTTCTAGCAAGGGGGAGATGCATGCAGATTGAGAACTGCTTCCAAGGGCTGGCTGCAGATGCACATCCAGATGTTCATCTCCATTATGTTTGCAGTTTGAGTGAGACGCTTGATACAGCTCCATGTCCGCTGTACAGTGTTGTTTGAGGTGTACATTTCCATCCTCGTCTCCAACAATTGTCTTGGGCCATGTGCAGCTCTATCTGGATTTGGTGCTTTGTGGTTTCTACCCATTAGAAAGAATTGCAGCTAGAGAGGAGTTTTAGGTGCTAAGGAGTTTATGTTCAAAAATAAATTCCCATGGAAGATGGGGTTTTGCTTCTGCTTGGTGCCAGACACATTAATGTTTTTGCAGTAATTCTCCACTGCTGGACATATATTAGATACTAACATTGTGGAAGTTTTGTATTAACATGAGTTTGTGTACATGGTTGCCGCTCTGTAAATATGATCTGAATCTCCCAAAGTACATCATAGTTCTGAAATTTAGAATAGTAGCGCCAGACTATTAAACTGAGAAGAGGCTGAAGCAGTCTATGAATAGATATAAATAAATGCATCCAATGACTTACAATTTAAAGGGTTGGAACTTGTATTGATTATACCTAAATAATTAAAAGACTTAAGGCAGGTGGAAACTGAAGATGAATGGTACATTGTGAGGTGAGCTTATGTTGTGTCACTGCATGCATTTTAAAGAATGTTGCAGTTGTTTTTATGAATTAATGGATTGGTTTTAAGGCTTATATCTTCCCTTTTGACCCTGTAGTCAAACTGGCTTCCATACTCAATAATAAAATAGTAAAGCATAAACTCCCACAATTTTAAAACCACAGAGATTGTTAAAACCACTTTTTGTCATATTTGGAGCTGCGTTGTTCCCTTAATCTTCCCAGTTACATGCTGAAGATGCCTTTCTTGGTTTTCCCGGTGTTGCTAAATCATAATACCTAAGACATCAAACTAAATAACAGTCACTTGAAGTAACAATGTGCAATCATAGTTCTGCATCAGTGACACTCAAAGCTTAGCAAACTGAAGGATTTTTGCACCACTAGTTGAATTTCTAGCAAATAAGCTTTTGAGTAGGAATATTGACACAAGTTCAGCCATCATTTTTTTTTGAATTTTCATTTATAACTGTTTAGATTCACATTGCATTTTGATTAGGCTTTTTAAACTGTCTGCATATTTAAAATCAAACACTGATGGCCCAATCCTATCCAGGGCCTACAGCAGCAGAACTCACAATCCGCTTCCATAAGCGCCGTTTCAGCAGCTCGAAACCTGTGCCACCATTGTGTGCTTCAGAGCTGCCAGCACATACAGCTGGAGGCTCCATGCACAGGCCAGTGACTCCCAGAAGCCCCGCCAAAGCAAATAAGATGGCGGCGGGGACGGTTTAGGGGAGGATCGGGGCAGTGACCAGGCTGAACCAGGGGCAGTTCGGGGGTGGGAGGGGAAGGATCTTGGTGGCAGCAGCACATGCCAAGATCCTGTCCCCCTTTTCCCAGGCCAACATGCACCCTGAGGCTCCTTGGACTTATATAGCTGGTGTCGGTCCAAGAAGACCCATTGGTGGCTAGGCGGCTTATGGGGAGGTAAGTAAAAATGATTTTACTTGCCTCCCGAGACATCTGGTTGCCTGCCCCACTACTGCATGCACCATGTTCTCTGTAGACACCGTTTCATCACACAGGTTGGTGGGGCATAGGATTGGGCTGATTTTTTTAAAAATGTGTGTCATCTAGAAACCGGTAATAAATTACACCCTTGGGACTGCCCATAGGGCTAACATGAATTTCACAACTGAACATGTTAACTCCATAAAATATACTGTTGCCTCTTGTCTTATACAAGGATTATGTTCCAGAGTCAGTGCATAAAGCTAAAATCACATACCGGTATACAGTACTTAAAATTACCTTGAAAATTCCTTATATAGGAATAATAGGTGCTGTCTCTTTAAAATTACGAGTCTGTGGGCCCAATCCAATCCAACTCTCCAGCACTGATGCAGCTGCAATGTAGCCCTGAGGTAAGGGAACAAACGTTCCCTTACACTGAGGAGGCCTCCATGATGACTCCCCCCAACACACACACACTGCAGGATATAGCTCACGCCCTGTTGGCATAGCTGCATCAGTGCTGAATGGTTGGCTAGGATTGGGCCCTCAGGTGGGAACAAAGTCTGACTGAGGGAACAGCAGCTTCATTCTCCGATCTCACACACTCTCACTGCGCAATCCTGTGTAGACGAAACCCCGGGGCAGCGCACGTTGCCCGGGGCAGGTTTTAATGAAACTTTTTAAAAGCTCCTTTCTTCAGTCACCTGGAGGCGATAGTGACTAAACACAGGGAAGTGTCTACAAGCCTGTTACACAGTATTGATTTTTGGCCTCTAGTATTAGGATATGGAGAGGAACCCTGGAGGGTCCCTAGAGTGGATATGGTGAGTGAAGTTAATCCTGTGGTTGTATTGTGGTCTTGTGATCCCTGGTGGTCTTCATTGATTGCAAGTTACTATAGTGAGATGCAGACAACAACAGCAGATCAGATTTGGTGAAAAACCTTAAAGTCTCATACAATACTTTTGCATGACACTAAAAAACCAACAGCAGCAAATCTTGAGTTCCAAGCAGAGGACCAGAGGACTTAAAGAATGATGTGAGCATGTGTAATAAGATTGACTAGCAGAAACCTTTAACACATTTTAATTTCTAGCTTGTTGTTAGGGAGCTTTTGCAGAATTTGGATTTTTTCCCAGGTTTTTCTCGCAGGCTACGGAACGGGTTTGTAATTCACAATCAACACATTAGCTGAGGCACAGAAGCGAGGTGTCGAGAAACATGGGACAGAAGGAACACTTGAAACAATCCCATCCTGACCTTGTCCGGCTTCAAAGGGTATGTTCAAGATCACTCAATATAGATCGACGACTCCTTTATGCTCTTCAGGATTCTCCTTCTAATTGGGAAGGTTAAATAAGAGCCCATGTGGTGTAGAGAGGTTAGGATTTGACTTAGACGAGGGGACCCAGTTCAAATCCACACTTACTGGGTGAACTTCAGCCAGTCACCATCTCTCAGGCTAACCTACCTCCCAGGGTTCTTGTGAAAATAAAAATGGGGGGGGGGGCATGGAACTCCTTGGGCAGGAGAAAAATGTAGCTATACATAAGAATAGATGTGGTAATGAGGTAAAATATTATTTTAAGCTTTCCAGTGTGTGCTGATGGATTAGAGGAGATTTTAATCGAAGTAATGAATTAAGCCGGGCATGGATGTTATTCTGAATTAATTAGTACAGAGTTCAAGAGTGTAGGCCTATGCATGAAATGGTCACACAAACTCCTGTACGTTTTTCAGTGATGAACCAAAAGATATTGAGATGTCACCTCATCTACCAAATACTAAAATAGAAACCGCATGCCACTGTGCGATCAGTATTGTGCTGATTTCTAGACCCACAGAAGAAGGCTTTGGTTTTTGGATAGTGCCTGGGTTAGAAACGTTACGCTGGGATTATTGTCTCTTGAGTGTCATGGAATTATTTCTCAGGAAACTGGAGATAGAACTAGGCCAGTTACAAAGCAGCGCAGTGCAGAATGATTCGAAGCAGAAAGCCAGAAAGCCTGCAGCTTAACCCTTTCCCCATACAGCACTATGCCCTGTCTATTCCCTTTTCCAGCCAATTCTCTAGCAATTCCAGCCATTTTCCCCTTGCCAAAGTTTTGGATGTGTGTTTGCAGTATTATTTATTTATTTATTTATTTATTTATTTATTTACAGTATTTTTATCCCTTCTTTCTCCCCGAAGGGACCCAAGGTGGCTTACAACAGAAAAAAATACATACAAAAAAACACAGTATAAAAAAAATCAGTAAAAACAATCAATTAAAATTAATAAAAACAGTGTCTAAAAACAATTAAAAAGGTCATGGCTACAATCAGAGCAGGAGCATAAAAACAGCAGGACCCCCCACTGTACCAGCGATGTTAAAAAAGGCAGGGGCTCAGAAGGCTTCTTTGAACAAGAAGGTTTTTAGGCCTCGCCGGAAAGTGTCCAAGGAGGGAGCAGTTCGTAGGTCAAAGGGGAGGGAATTTCATAAGGTTGGTGCCACTACTGAGAAGGCCGTGTTTCTGGCCGCCGCCCCTCGCACCTCCTTGGGCAACGGCACCCGCAAAAGGGCCTTCTCTGATGATCTAAGGAGACGAGCCGGAGTATATAGAAGATATATTATGGAGAAAGTAGCTAGTTCGTATAGTCAGGGCGATGGTGTTCCCAGTAGCAATGTATGGTTGCGAGAGTTGGACCATAAGGAAGGCTGAGCGCCGAAGAATAGATGCTTTTGAACTGTGGTGCTGGAGAAGGCTCCTGAGAGTCCCTTGGACTGCTAGGAGATCAAATCAGTCAATCCTAAATGAAATTAACCCTGACTGTTCCCTGGAAGGACAGGTACTGAGGCTGAAGCTCAAATATTTTGGCCACCTAATGCGAAGAGAGGACTCTCTGGAGAAGACTCTGATGCTGGGAAAGATTGAAGGCAAAAGGAGAAGGGGAAGGCAAAGGATGAGATGGTTAGACAGCATCACCGATGCAACGAACATGAAAATGAGTGAACTCAGGAAGATAGTGGAGGACAGGAAGGCCTGGCGGGATATGGTTCATGGGATCACGAAGGGTCGGACACGACTTAACGACTGAACAACAACAACAAGCTGGGGGAGAAGAGGTTGTGGGAGCTGGGGGGGGGGAAGTAGCAGGCAGTAAAAAGATGTAGCAACCCTTCTCCCACCCACAGTTTATCCATTCCAAATTTTTCACCACAACTGCTTTGCAGCTATTTGGCAATGACTCAGGTTCCCTGATCCACTCCGTATCAAAAACCTACTTCTGCCCTTAGAGGCAAATTTCCACATTGCAGATCTTAGGCAGGATTAGGCTACCCACCATGATTAGGTCTGCTTGTACTCATTTTTTGTCGCTTTGAGTGTACCTTGGTGGAGAAAAGTGGGATAAAAATGGAATAAATAAAATATTCTTCTTTCTCCTCCTTCCCTGTTCTGCTCCTTTCTTCAAAGTGTTTGGCATTAGCAGCTTAGGGGGATCTCTAATAGTGGACATAACCCATGGGGGGGGGGAGTTATGAGGGAAGACTCAAAAAGTTTGTAGTCTATGAAAATTATGTCGACACTTCTGGGAAATGGCAGCTTTTGCCAACATAGCCTAATGGGATTTGTTTGTTTTTTTTCTGCAGACAGAAGACGGTGTTTGTATTGGTATCCTTAATTAAAAAAAATAACACATAGGAAGCTTCTGAGAGATTTCTGCAGTAATTATATTAGCCATTTTCTGCACTTATGAATAGTTTTTTGAATGTAAGTTATAGGGAATGTCAACATTTCCACTTTTCTAAGTGGCAATAATTTGTTTGGAAAGGAAGGCAGGAAGAATTGTTCGCTTTGACAAATGGATGTAATCAGCTGGGCTATTATCTCTGCAATTATAGGAATAACACTTTGCAGTTGTCAAGAATAAATGGATATTCATTTTTAAAAAGGGGGAATGTGTTGGGAGGGTTTTGCGTGGCTGCAGCCTTCAGCTCACTGCTTCTGAATTAAGCTGTTGGACTACTCTAGAGCAAGTCATTTGAGAATCCCAGCTGTCGTGTGTATTGTTTCTGAAAAAAGCCCGTACTTAATGGGCAACTCTGAAGGTATAAATTATAGTTTGTTTTTCAATCGATTAGTAACAACATTAGTATCTCCTAAACCAGCGTTTCCCAACCTTTTCAGCTCACGTACTACCTATGCAGGCCTACAGCCAGCCACATACCACCGGAAGAAAGTGCCAACGGTGTCACCAGTACTTTCTTCTAAGTTCGCGGCCAGCCGGAGCTCAGAAAAGTAAAGGCATTGTAAGATGCGGGGGAGAGTGGCAGAGCCATCCCCAGCGCTTAGAGTTGGCGCGCTTCAGCTCTGCTGGCTTGGCAGAGCTCAAGGTGTCGCTTTTCAGACTCGGACATGGCCGAGATGACCTTGGCCACCGGCAGCCCGCGTACCCCCAGCCTGTGGTCCGCATACCACCAGTGGTACACATACAACAGGTTGGGAACATCTCTCCTAAACTGTAGATGAGTCATCCAAGTAGCTATTCAGCTGAGATGATTCTTGGTAGAAAGGTAGCTCGAGGATCTTCAGTTCTGCGTTTGAGTTCCCTAATGTAAAAACTGGCGTGTTCCCTCTGAATTCAGGAAACTGGCTTGTTCAAACTACAGGTACGTAACGTGCATGATCGTCTTTCCCTTGCCATGATGTAGAGGACAGGCCAGCCTTCCAGTGGCCTTTGTTCTTCTGGCCAGTGGCAGAGCCCACAGTGCCCTTGCAATGAAATGCTTGGAGACCCCTTGCACTGTCTGCAGGAATTCTGTCACTGAGAGCCAAACCATCTCATTGCCAGTGGTGGATGGCAGGTTTTGTTTTCCCCATCCCAGTGTCATAAGAACATAGAAGAGCCTTGCTGGATCAGGCTAAAGGCCCATCTAGTCCAGCTTCCTGTATCTCACAGTGGCCCCACCAGATGCCTCGGGGAGCACACAAGACAACAAGATACCTGTGTCCCCAAGTGCAGCCCCTCATTATATTTTTGATTGTTTAATAGCCCACCCTTCATCCTGCATTGGGCCTGTGAGACAGCTCTTTTCTCACAAGAGCGCATGGCAATTATTTTTATGTATATAAAAGTTTTATATCCCACCCTTCCCCCTGAACATTGGGGCACCCAGGGTGGCTTACAACCATACATTAAAATGCTATAAAAACCAAATTACAGCAAAAACAGAAATCAGCATTAAAAATACATAAAAATAAAATAAATAAAACATTAAAACCCACACACACACACACACACACACACACACACACAAACAGCAGAGCAGATTATTAACCAAACAAAAGATTAGGAAGAGAAGCCAACAGAAACAGAAGGGTAGGAAAGAATATACGGTAATAGTTTTTAACCCCCACCAGAAGGCCAAGAAGGAGGGCATCGATCACAACTCAATTGGGGGGAAGTTCTCTAGTACAGGTGGGCCCCCAATATCCGCTGGGGATATGTTCCAGGCCCCTCCGTGGATACTTGAAACCGTGGATAAGAGCGAACACCCCCTCCATGGTTTCCTGAGGGGCCCCCCATCCTGCCTCCCCTGCAGGCAGGCATGTTTGCCCCCCCCAGCTCTTATTTTTCTTTCAGCAAGCTTTGTTTCTTCCTTAAAACAAACAGAGAAGCAGCCTCCATTGCAGGCAAGTAGAACGAGACTAAGTCCTAGAGAGGCTCTGCAAGGTTTCTGTTAACCTTGCAGAGCCTCTCTAGTACTTAGTCTCGTTCTACTTGCCTGTAATAAGCAGCCAGAGGCTGCTTCTCCTGTTTCTTTAAGGAAGAAACGAAGCTTACTGGGAAAAAGTAAAAGCCTGGGGGGGGGTCCCCACGATCCGTGGATAACTGAAACCGTGGATAGCGAATCAGTGGATATGGGGGCCCACCTGTATTAAGCCCGAGCTACATTGTCCACGTCCGCATTCTGTGCGTGTCTGGTGTCCCGCCCCCAGGTCAAACAACAGGCTCTGATTGGCCGGACGTAGCGCGGACGCAGCCGCGGACCTGCCGCGGACGCACCCAGGGCAGCAGGGTGACATGCAGCAGGGGGTGTACTAACCTCCGGCCTTGCCGCTCCCTCTGCCGCTCTTCTTATCGCCGCCGCCGCGGGAGTTCGCTGGCCCGGGCACCAATACATGCAGCAGCTCCCTGTACAAATGGCAAAGAAAGTGTTGCCACCGCCATGTGTGTGCTAATGGATACATACTTTCTTCAACAAAAAGGGTAATCTGTGAGCCAAACCTGTGAGGCAGGACACCTTTGCTGTAGCTGCTTTTTGGCTTCGATGACAACAGATCGCATTAGGAAGGCATTTGCATGAGTCTACCTCTGTTGTGTAGCCTGCCTACTGTGTGGTAGCAAGGGGGAAAGGAAGCTGCTGAACGGAGGAAAACCACTCACTGAGCGCGGCAAGAGCGCATCTGTCTAGCTGCTGTCGAAATGCAGAGGTTTTCAAAAGATCAGACATCTTCTGTTTTTTTTTTCCTAGGCATAACTATGTTTTCAAACTGTCATGTCCTGCTGGGAGAGAAATATTGAAGTTTCAGTTCACAAATAATCATGGCATTTCTTTTTTTACAACTTAAATGCAGCCATTGTAGGGTTTTTTTTCCCTTTTCTTTTACTGTAAAATCAGAGTATTGGCCAAAATTTAAGCTATTAAGCACAATGCTTCAAAGAACAGCTTCTGGAGCCTGACTTGCTGGCAAACTGAAAGGCAGTTTTAAGGAATTGTATATCCTTACCTTCTCCATCCCTGCTTCTACTCCCTCTCTTTTCTCTATTGCTTTCCTTTTACAAATTTTAGATAGTAAACCTCTCTGGGCAGGGAACCATCCTCTTATCAGTGTTCAAATTATGGGTCAGTGAAATCCACAAGCCCTGTGTAAGTTATGCCCTCCCAGATTTCTGCAAACTGCAACTGGAGGGGTGAACAAAAGACAGACGGGAGCTTGGGCCCCTCTGCCCTTCCTGTAACTGCTGCTTATACTTTGCCCTGCACACTGATAGTGCTACTGTATATAAATACATTTGAAAATGGAGAGCGTAGCCATTCGCTACATCTCAAGGGGACAACAACTAAGAAGCTGCAATGCACATCGAAGGTTCCAGGCCTAGCATCAAAGATAGGCTTACCAGATCTCCAATGGGGAAAGAGTGCTAGACCTTTAGGAGCAGGAATGTGGGCAGGTGTAGCTTGTTAAACCTTAGCGCACAATCCTAAGCATGTCTACTCAGAAGCAAGCCCCACTGAACACAATGGGGCTTGCTTCTGAGTAGACATGCCTAGGATTGTGCTCTAAGGTTTAACAAGCTACACCTGCCCACATTCCTTCTCCTAAAGGTCTAGCACTCTTTCCCCGTTGGAGATCTGGTAAGACTACCGCTTAGGCTTACTTATCAAATACATGCTTTGCATCAATTGACATCTGCATTTTTGTTGTTTATTTTGTGGACCAGCCCACAGCTGACTTGGACTTTGACGCTTGAAGCTTTAGGCTGGTGGTTTTTCAAACTTCCTGCCCTCAGGGAAATTTTTCCATATCTGTTTGCCACTGTGGAACCCCTTCATATTGACCAAGGAATTCATGTATCTCACATAGGATTCTGAGGTACATACACTGACCTTTTCTCCATCTCTGTTGGTCACTGGCTCAGCTTAGTTAATCCTCTGTGAAAACTGGGCACACTCTGTATGCGCCCAATCCCACTGCATATCTAGGGCAAGATTGACAATGATGAATAAATTGACTTGGGGGTAACATGCCTCCCATCAGCTTCCATTATATGCTGCATTTTTTTCTCATTGCTTCGCTGGGGATGTTTGCATTGGAATCATTAACATTCTTTACAAGCTGACTCAGGGTTCATTTGGGGACCCAGAGTGTGGGTGTTGCCCAAACACAAGTGTGTACACATGTATAATATGGTGCACACAAAGTGAGTTTATGCCCCAGAATGATGCCAATGAAGCATCAGGTCCACATGCCTCAGGCAAAAGGCTAAATGTTGGTTCTTGAGAGCAACTCCCTCCTGTCTTTGACTTGAGAGGAGCCTCTTGCAGCCATCCTTCCCCCTGCCATCCATTCAGTCTTGCAACCGATGCCATAGTCCTGGGAGCATCAAAGAGAAACAAGACCACTTGGAGTCACAAAAGAACGTGCCTCTAGCCCCTCACCAGCTCCTTTGCTATCAGAGCCTCAGGCGAATAAAGCAACAAGGCCCTGAAATGATCCAGAAGCACCCAGTCATACCCTTTCCAAGGTGTGCACAGCCATGTACACCAGGAAGGGGGTCATACAATGTTGGTCCCTGATGAGCTCACCCCCTCCCCGTACACTCCTTGTTAGTCTGTGGCCAAAAACACTTTACAGAGTCTAGCCGAAAACTCCCGAAGTGTGCAGTCTCCTTCCGCCGAGCGCGGTGTGTCTGAGAATATCCTGCTGGCATAATTCTCAGACACACCACATGGAGCACTAAGCACTCCCATGCTGTTTGGCAACCCAGGCCTTGTGCCCCCTCCAGCACCTAGGACAGGTAACTAGCTTCTTTGCCGCTCTTTCTGCTCCCCTGCTTGTCCCTTCCTTCCTGGGTCTTCCCCTCTCAACTGGACAAGCAGCGGCTCAGTGCCTGCTGAATCCCCCTGGACCATCTCCTCATGAACTCGCTCCCCCCCTCTAACCTGCCTCGCTCCCCCCCTTGCCTCGCCCCCCCCCCGAACCTGACAGATGACTGGTTCAGCCTACTTGAGTGCTCCTTTGCCTTCCTTTGAACTTAATTTCTCCACTGGGAACTCATGAAATCTCTACTACCTACAGCTCCTTCCTTGCTACCTGCTTTAACAAAACCTTCTCGGGATAGATAACCTTGGCCTGTGTCCTGTGTGCACTGAAATTGGCACCATGCTTATTGTCTCTTTCTCTTCCTTCTATGTTTCTCTGTATCTGTAAGAGTCAAGTACCCTTTTAGGGGAATTTTTCATGAAGACAGTGAGCATCTGAGAATCAGTGTAGTGTAGAAAAGGTGTTGTGTTCAGATATGGAAAATACTAGTTCAAGACCCTGCTCAACCCCACTGGCGTCACTGCAGGGGGGGGGGCGGAGCACTAAGTTCCGCCGTGGTCAGACCCTCCGTTACACGGGAGCACAAAGCTCCCTCGCCTTTGGAGCCATTCAAGTTGGTGCTTTCACCGACTTGAATGGCTCCAAATGCGAGGGGACGGGGCGCTTCGTGCTCCCGTGTAACGGAGGGTCTGACCGCAGTGGAACTTAGAGCTCCGCCCCCCCTGCAGTGATGCCAGTGCTCAACCCATGATGTTTCTTGGGCATCCATGCGCAAGTTTCATGCCCTGCCTAACAGGACTCTATAAGCATGAAGTAACAGGACTCTGTGTACGCTGCCACAAGATCTCTGGAGGAAGATTGAAATGCAAATTTGATCATTAAAGACCACACAGTCCATAGTGTGGAACAAGGAGCAGAGCAGGAGCAGGCTGCAGTGTGCTAGTGGTATCTGTAAAGAGATGAAACAACTTGTGTAGTGGTTTTATGCTGGGGATGTGACTTTTCTTACAGACTTGCTTATGAATTCTGCTGCAGACATATCAATCAGGACTGCGGCATTGAATGGAAGTGAACGTTTGAGCACCGTTTGCTTGGCAACCTCTGCCTTTCTACAATCCTTGTGCGGTTTCTGGATCTCGGTGTTGCATTTAGCAAATGACACATACATTTGGGTTTTCTTGAGATGTGAGAAATGCATTTTGAAACACATTTGGTAAGAGCTCATTTCTAAGAGTGGATGACTGAAAAACTAGTGCTGCTGACACCAGTTATAGAAAATGAATGTGAAGTGGGCAAGAGGCTAACTGGACAAGAGGCACTTTTTCAATTGGTGCTCCTCTTATATTTAGCAGGGGAAGCATCTCCAAACGTTAATAGCGGTATCTATTAATGTAATGAGATACCGCTTTGTGTTATGTGCCTATCATTTTCGATTGATTGATAGTACCCAGGGTGCATTATTGGACAAATTTAATCCTTTTTACATGACTTCTGATATAATGCTAGAAAGGAACAAAAATATACATAACAGGCAATATGTTACAGCAATGCCTTGCCCCGTCTGTTAGGGACCAGAGCATGGATGAAAGTCAAAAATGGATGAATGTCAAAACATAGCCTTACTTAGCTTGCAAATTTATTTTGGCTGGAGAAAAATGGGGGTAAATAACTATATAACACATGTGAATGCATGCAAAACCTAAATAAAGAAAAATAACATAAGAACGTTGACGAACATCAAGGAAGGTTGGATGAAATCAGACGAAAGAGGGAAACATGTGGACAAAATTTGAAATGTGGTTATAATTGAAAACGGCTGAATGAGCAAAGGTATTGCTGTATTGTCATCTTGGAAATACTTTGATTCTTGGCTAGTGTGATTCCATTGCCTGTCATGAAGTGGTAAAGCTACACCTTCTCTAGAGGTTAGTGGTTCATACTCAAGGCACCAGACTCAGACCATCCCCAGTGCAACTGCTATGAATACCAAAAAGATTAGAGAGGCTGAGAGAGACTGAGGAGCAGTAGAGAGAAGCATCAGGATGCAATAATTGCTACCATGGCTTGAAAGTAGTCTCATATTACCTAGTAAATACCACTATTCAGTGGCCACAGCATCTCTACTGGATCAATATTGATAAAGAATGCACCCAGTATTTTCCTTCCACATTTCACCTTCTTCGAATAAAGATTGGTGAAGTAATCGAGTTGACTTGGAGACCATGCCTCTCTTGTCTTGTGAGACAGCAACAGTACCTATTCCTGAATCCTAGCTTAATGTAAAAAGGTACACAGAGAATGTTATGAGACTGAAAAGCATCAATAAGGATTTCCTTCCTCCTCCGGTGCATGCGTATTAGAAAACTATTGAATTTTAGTGACTCCTGCCCTAGGATTTTATGTGCCTTCAAGGCAACAGCAGAGGAAAATCTCTTCAAGATTTACAGAGAATAGACAACCACAAAGGATGACCGCAAGGTCTTGCCCCTGTGGAATTAAATGTTATGGTTTCTGGTGAACTCAGTGAAGTATATGCTCTAAAGAAATGGAACATACTGAGAAATTCAGTCGGTGAAGTGTCTCCTCGCAAGTCTTTGTTGCTATTTGTATAAAAGGCCTACATGTTAGTGAGAAAGGTTTAAAAAAAATCAATCTAGAGAGAGTGTGTGTATATGCCCATTGTTTCCTTCCATAAGTGTTCACTCCTGGTGGGTCCAGGTTCAAAGCTGCTGAATTAATGTACGTAATTCTTTCCTTAGATCAGCGGTTCTCAACCTGTGGTAGGGTACGCGGACCGCAGGTTGGGGTACGTGAGATGCTCCCCATTATCAGCTGCTGCGATCAGCAGCTGATAACGGGCAGCAGAAAAATGGGCGAAAAGTGCTTTTTTTTCCCGGCCTGCGGCATGGCTGAGCAGGTCCTCCGGCTCACGCCGCAAGCCGGAGGGAAAGGCTACAGCCCTACCGATTAGGCAGGGCTGTAGCCTTTTCCTCTGGCTTGCAGCGCAAGCCAGAGAACCCGCTCGGCCACACTGCAGGCCGGAAAAACACTTTTGGGGGGTACGTGGGGGTATGTGGGACTTGGGGGGTCTGGGGGTACTCCAACCTTTAGGGGCCCACCTAGGGGGTATGTGGACCCCCAAAGGTTGAGAAACCCTAACTTAGATTGCACCTTTCCAGCCCTCTCAGTCGTGTGCATGTCAAGAATATAAATAGCATCTAGCAGGCATGTTGAGTTGTTATGGCTGTGGAACAGGAGAAAGGACCTGTTTCTACATCCTTTGCTCCTCCTCCCCTCACATGAGGGCTGAAACCCTAAACACACTTAACAAGAGGGGCAGAGCAATCCTGCCTAACTATCAGGCTGCCGCCTGAATCCTATCCCTGGTCCAGGGCTGCCGCCAAATCCTATCCCCATTCCGGGCTGCTCCGCAGTGGCCCAGAGGTCTACTCGGGGAAAGGGGACGTTCGTCCCCTTCCCCCGGTGTAAAACGGAGAAGCCCCAATGGGCCTCCTTGGATTTCCAACAGCTATTTAGCTGGCAGAAGTAAGAGTTGGCCGTGTAAGGGCTGCGCCGGCCAGAATGAGGACGGGGATATGATGGACTCTAAGCCTTTTATGACACGTCAAATTTTATTCAGGTTTAAACCCGTTGTCCCCATTAAATAGATAAGGACTTGCAACTCGCAACCAAAGACTCGGGACTTGGACCCAGAGACTTGGGACTTGACTCGAGACTTGGAGTCAGAGACTTGATCCACGTCACTACTATTGGCAGAAATTCTAAACGGGCAGCAGCTCTGGACAAGGAGGGTTTCTGTGGACTGAAAAGCTGAGTGAGATGAGCATCTGGGGGGGGGGGCAGGGGCATTGAAGGACAAGAATCCAGAGGAACAGGATGCCATGAAGGAAGGGAGACATAGTGGGCCGTGGACTGAAAATCAAGAAAAGCAAAGGAGTAGGGAGTTGATGCAAGCAAGGACCAAAACTGTATCTGCAGTGGAGGCTGCTTGCCCATCGGTTAGGTAGAATACAAGAGCTATGTGCTGCTGGCAGAAAATTGAGCTGAAAGAGAAGGGGTTAGGGAAGCAGAGGTGTCTGGAAACAAAGGCAACGGGAAGAGCGACTCATGTTCTGCACGTTAATTTAAAGTAACCCACTAACTTTAACTTTAAAGTAACCCACTAACTTTAACTTTAACATCACTAACAACAAAGCTAGTGGAGATGATAATATCCCAGCTGAGCTACTTAAAATCCTAAATGATGATGCTGTGAAAGTGCTGCACTCAATATGCCAACAAATTTGGAAAACTCAGCAGTGGCCAAAGGATTGGAAAAGGTCAGTTTACGTTCCAATTCCAAAGAAGGGCAGTGCCAAAGAGTGCTCAAACTATCGCACAATTGCACTCATATCACATGCTAGCAAGGTTATGCTCAAAATCCTACAAGCTAGGCTTCAGCAGTACGTGGACCGAGAACTACCGGACGTACAAGCTGGGTTTCGAAGAGGCAGAGGAACTAGAGATCAAATTGCCAACATGCGCTGGATCATGGAGAAAGCCCGAGAGTTCCAAAAAACCACCTACTTCTGCTTCATTGACTACGCAAAAGCCTTTGATTGTGTGGATCACAACAAACTGTGGCAAATTCTTAAAGAGATGGGGGTACCAGACCACCTTACCTGTCTCCTGAGAAACCTGTATGCGGGTCAAGAAGCAACAGTTCGGACCGGCCATGGAACAACCGACTGGTTCAAAATTGGGAAGGGAGTACGGCAAGGCTGTATATTGTCACCCTGCCTATTTAACTTATATGCAGAGTACATTATGAGAAATGCAGGGCTGAATGAATCGCAAGCCGGAATCAAGATTGCCGGGAGAAATATCAACAACCTCAGATATGCAGACGATACCACCCTAATGGCAGAAAGTGAAGAAGAACTAAAGAGCCTCTTGATGAGGGTGAAAGAGGAGAGTGCAAAAGTTGGCTTGAAACTCAACATTAATAAAACTAAGATCATGGCATCTGGGTCCATCAATTCCTGGCAAATAGAAGGGGCAGAAATGGAAGCAGTAACAGATTTTACTTTTCTGGGCTCCAAGATCACTGCAGACGGAGACAGCAGCCATGAAATTAAAAGACGCTTACTCCTTGGAAGGAAAGCTATGGCAAACTTAGACAGCATAATAAAAAGCAGAGATATCACCATGCCAACAAAAGTTCGCATAGTCAGGGCGATGGTGTTCCCAGTAGCAATGTATGGTTGCGAGAGTTGGACCATAAGGAAGGCTGAGCGCCGAAGAATAGATGCTTTTGAACTGTGGTGCTGGAGAAGACTCCTGAGAGTCCCTTGGACTGCTAGGAGATCAAATCAGTCAATCCTAAATGAAATCAACCCTGACTGTTCCCTGGAAGGACAGATACTAAGGCTGAAGCTCAAATATTTTGGCCACCTAATGCGAAGAGAAGACTCTCTGGAGAAGACTCTGATGCTGGGAAAAATTGAAGGCAAAAGGAGAAGGGGAAGGCAAAGGATGAGATGGTTAGACAGCATCACCGATGCAACGAACATGAAAATGAGCGAACTCAGGAAGATAGTGGAGGACAGGAAGGCCTGGCGGGATATGGTTCATGGGATCACGAAGGGTCGGACACGACTTAACGACTGAACAACAACAACTAACTTTAATCTCATTGTACATATTGCCTTGTACTTGGCAGAAGAATCAATATATGACTCTGTTATATCTCCAGCATCTATCCCCATTCTCTAGATATCGATGAATGCACAGTAAGGAATGGTGGCTGCCAGCAGAGCTGCACCAACACTCGGGGTTCCTACCACTGTGAATGTGGAAATGGATATAGACGTCATGCTGATGGACGTACCTGCATAAGTGAGTAAACATTGCAATATCCAGCCTACGCTTGTTAGGGGAAATGAGATCCACAAGTGCAAAATGAAAAAGGAGAGAAGCCTTTAATAATGTGGTCTTCAGGGAAAAACAGATTCATAGATTTTTTTTCCCTTTCCCCCCAAACTCAGATTATATCAACATGTTCTCAAGTTGTCAGGAAGGTTGTCAACTTTGTTAAGTTGCTTTTAAGCAACTTCAGTGCAACCACCTCTGCTCTTTGCAAGAGGATGCTTGCAGCTGTCAGGTTTTAGAAGGATGTCAAACTGAAGCTGCCCCTGTGTGAAATTTTATATTGAGAATGGTGTTGGCTTGTTTGTTGGGGAATATACCGCTTACTACCCACTCCTATCCCCCATCTGTGCTGCCGGAATTCGTGTTCCTGCAGCGCAGTGTGGTTTACGGCATTGCAAACAATGAGTGGTGCCAGCCACACGGCAGTGGCGCATCTGGCTGCCCTGGCATGAGTAAGTTGGCACGGGGGAGTGGAGAGGGGGAGTAGGGGTGGAGGATTGGGGCAGGGATCAGGGTTGCCAGGATGCATGTTGGGAGCAGGCAGGGGGTGGCAGAGGCGTGGAAAGAGTGGAGCCGGTGGAGCAGCGTCTGGAACGTGGTGGAACGTTCTGCGCATGTGCGAAAAAGGATAAATAGCACGTCGACGCAGTGGGCCTTCAGAAGGCCCTGGTCGCCGGTCATGGTGGACGCTCCAGGGCTTTCTCCGGCTCTGAGGCCGGTGGAGAAGGCCTCAGAGCGCCCATCCGCGTCACCGGGCGGGTGCGCAGGCAAGCCGGGTCGCCCCCCGAGCGGCGGTGCCCCCCAGCGGCGGTGTCCCCCCAGAGCGACGGTGCTCCGGGCAGCGGGACCTCTAGATACGCCGCTGGGGGGCGGATATTGATGACAAAGGTGCCAGCAATATCCTATGCATCCCCCGGCCTTGCTATGATGCCTTGGGTCTAGTTAGACTTGCGCCAGCACAGTAGACACTTAGGGCAAGAGGGGGTTTACCTGGAGGTAAGGGAACAAAGGTTCCCTTACTTCAAGGAGGCATCCTGGTTGGCCCCCTATACGGCTCGAGTCTAGGGTATTTGAGGGACTGTCTCCTTCCTTATAATCTGACCCGTACTCTGAGGTCATCAGAGGGGGCCCTGTTAACCGTGCCGCCATTGACGGAGGTGAGGGGGATGGCGGCACGGAATAGGGCCTTCTTGGCAGTGGCGCCCCAATTATGGAATTCCCTCCCCCTGGAATTAAGAACGGCTCCCTCTTTAGAGACCTTTTGGCGGGGCCTTAAGACGTTTTTATTTAGGTTAGCATTCGATGTCTGACATGGTGGGCTGGCTTTTTAACAAATGGCTTTTAACAAATGTAAACATAGGTGACCCACTGGGGTTGTTTGTTTTAATTGTTTTAATTATTTGTTTTTAATTATTTTAATGAATATACATATTTTAATGTTTTTATTGTAAGCCGCCTTGAGTGCCCTTGCTGGGAGAAAGGCGGGGTATAAATTCTTTAAATAAATAAATAAACCATAGGATGCAGCGAGCAGGAGATACAATTCGGGTATTAATTATGTACTTGTTAAATGCCCTCTCTTTGGAAAGTTCACTTCAGTCTCCTCTGTTCTTGGCAATTGTTGCCAACACTGCTCATTCACATGCACACGTGTGTTCCTACACCTGTTTGCACACACGCACAATAACTCAAATGGAATCAGCTTTACTTGTAGGGGAATTAGGGGAATCAGCAATACTTGTAGAGCGAGAGGTCAAATTCAGCAGTGTCTGACAGTTTGGGGGTAATTGACATGGGTGAGCGGTGCAAACAACCTCAAAGTTGTTTGATGGTGTAGTGGTACACCAGGATGGTGTAGTGGTTTGGGAGTCGGACTTAGACCTGGAAGATCCAGCTTCAAATCCTCGCTCAGCCACGAAGCTTCCTGGGTGACCTTGGGCCAGTCACTATCTCTCAGCCCCACCTACCTCACAGGGTTGTTGTGAGGACAAAAAGGAAGGGCGGTATAAAAATGTGAAAAATAAAATAAATAAATAAAGTGCCTCTAAATTAGACTACCAATAACCACGAGACTGAACTTTTCAAAGGAAGATAGAGTTTATTAAAGAAATATAGATAACAAGTAAAAGTCATGTTTTCTTCCAGTTTCTTTGCTTAAGAGATCAGTTACAAAGCTTTAAATGGTTGCAAGTAAAACAAATGCTTGTAAGGAGGGAGAGATGGGGGGGAACAGTTATGAGGATCAAGGTGGGGGAAAGATTACCAATCCTATTCTGCTGGGCAGGTTTTGAGTACAAAGTCATCTCCACTTAATCTGGACTAGACACATCTCTTATTGTAACTCTGTCTCTGCAAGTGAGTGCTAAGGGTTATAGCTATTTTCTTGTTTTATCTATTTTAGCTTATTTCTTTTATTTCTTTTTTCCTTATTATAATTTGTTTATTTTGTGTTCTTCCATGTATTGGTTTGGAAATTGTATTTGTTTTTTGGGTTGGTTGAGTTTTTGGTATTTGCTCTGTACAGTTTTCTTATGCCATTAAAAGTTTGGATTGATTGATTGATTGATTGATTGATTGATTGATTGATTGATTGATTGATTGATTGATTGATTGATTGAGTACAAAGTCTGTCTAAGCAGCAAGGGCAGAGCTGCATGAGTCTAGGTTTCAGGGGAGAAAAATACAGCAAAAGGGTGCTCCTTTGAGCTAGAAAGGTAGCTCCTCCAAGGGTAAGAGCAGCTATCAGAGCAAGAGGGCTCTGCAAGAGGCTTCCGGACAGCAGAGCAGCATTGCCAAGCAAAAATGTGGAGGCTTTCAGTAGGGAAAAAAGCACCACCAAATGGAGGGGGTATCTTTAGGGGGAAAAGACAAAACACACAGAAGGATGGGCACCTTGGCAAATGGCAAGATGAAGAAAAATGCTCAGCAAGAAGAGTGACCGAAAATGGAGGAGGTTTCTACAGGGAAAGAAACCTCAAAGCGCAGTGTGGACATCTCTGCTGGAGAAAGAGATGACCTGAAATGGAGGAAGCTTCTATGGAGAAAGAAGCCTCAAAGTGCAACATGGACACTTCCAGAGGGTTTAGAAGTGACAAAGTTCTGCTTCTTGAGCAGGGGAAGTTATAGGACTTTGCATAAAGGAAACAAAAGCATTTCTAGGTAAACCAGAAAGTTTAGAGCTTCTCTTCCAGGAGCACACAAAAGGCTTGATTGCTCCCCAGTTGGAGATGTTGCGCCCAGGCTCTGGTCGTTGATGGGAGAGACACCTTGGCATAGGAATCTGAAAGGATTGTCTGATGCCCTGGTCACTGGGCAGTTTGACATTTAGTTTATTATGCAGCAAGACTTAAAAGAAGCATCGGAATGCCGGGGTGGGGGGGCGGTCCACCCCCGGGTGACACGCAGGGGGGAGACAACTGCGCGGCGGTGGTGAAAAAGACGCGGGCAGGTGGTGGCGAAAAAGGCATGTGCTGTTTGGCCTTCAGCCTTGGAAGACTAGCTGTGGCGGCAGCATCACCTCTAGCAGGCTCCCCCCCCCCGGCATTTTCGTTTGTGACCCCTCTTCCTGCCGGGTGTAGGTACGTCCCTGGGACTTGAGCTTGCAGCAAAGACCTATAAAGGTGGAACACTCAAATCTGCAAGACCCGGGGTGGGGGAAAGGAGTCATACAGATGCCCCTCAGTGCCACAGCCTTCCTTTCTCTTAATGGCCATTAATTAACATGACCTCTCATGAGAGTTCAGCATGGCATGCCCCCTTTGCAGAGCAAAGTCCTGCTTGGCTCTCAGAAATGCCAGCCAGAAACCAAGATGGAGTTAGGTTAGGCTGTACACGTTGGGAAAAAGAGGATGCTTATATAGACAGTGACAGTGGGGGCTACTGTTACATCACCAATAACTATTTCATTGTAAGATGGTGCCTAAGGGGCAGTGATGGTGACGGCTTTTTAATGAACGGGGAGGTTTTAAGGAAAATATTGGGTTTGCATGCTTTCTTTTTTTTAATTTATGACCTGCCTTTCAGTCTACCAAGCCCTCCAGGCAGTTCACAGTAAAAACATATTAAAAGCATAAATATTAAAACTACCCAAAAGTCACAGTACAATAAAAGAGCCAGCAGTAAAAATAAAGTTGTTAAAAAATAAAACATGCAATCAGAATGGCAGCTAAAAACTATTCAACCAGAGGAGTTGGTTGCAGAGAACTTTGCAGAACAACAACAACAAGATGTCTTAATTACTCTTCTGAAAACGTGAAGAGAACAAGCTTGATGGGCTTCCCCAGGGAGGGAATTCCATAATACATACCCCTGGTTTTGATGTTTTCCATTTAGTATATTGCAAAAACATCATGTACAAGGCAAGTGGAACAAATCTGTCTTGCTTGGCTCCATACCAGTTCCAGTCTGACAATAGTAATACCACACATGATACATACATATAGGTTTGTTTGCATCACTGTAAATTGCTCCATAGTAAATAGCATTTCTTGAGGATGGATGCATACAGGGCCAGCCCATCATCCATGACGCCAATCTGCTACCCAACAGGCCGAGCCGCATCAGGTAGCAGATTGGTTAGAGGCACCCATCTCTGCCCGCCTACTTGCCTACACTGTTCCTTCGTCTCCATCCACTCCCTGGATTGGAAAAGAAAGAGAGAGAATAGAGAGGAAGAGGAAATGTGGAAGGGAGGCTGACAGGCTGTTTTCTTCACACCGGCAGGCCGAGCTGAGTCTTCTTCGGCAGCTTGGACGCTTCTAAGTAGGCTGGGCAAGGCTGAAAGCATCACATGCGCACAATGCCGCTTGAAGACTTGCTCTCAGAAGGGCCGAACGAAGTCTTCGTTTGGCCCTTCTGAGGGCAAGACTTCAAGCGGCATTGTGCGCATGCCGCTTTCAGCCTTGCCCAGCCTACTTAGAAGCGGCCGAGCCGCTGAGGAAGACGCGGCTCGGCCTGCCGGCACGAGGAAGACACAGCCTACCAGCACGTCACCCTCTCCTGGAAGTGACGTGCCAGGAGGGGGTGACGTGCCAGGAGGGTGACACTCCGGGACACCCGACGGCGCGTCACCCCCTCCTTGTGCATCACCCCTGGCATCCCCCCCCCCCGCCATGCGGTAGCGACACCACTGCCTGGAACAGATGTTAGGCTGACCGGCCTATAATTTCACGGGTTCCTTCTCCTTCCTTTTTTAAAGACTGGCATAACGTTAGCTATCCTCCAGTCCTCCGGCACAATGGCCATTTTAAGGGACAAGTTGCATATAAGTTGCATAAATAATAATAATAATAATAATAATAATAATAATAATAATAATAATAATAATAATAATATGTTATGGCCCAATCCTATTCCTGTTTGTGCTGGCAGAGCACATGTTCCACTGTCGCAAGCCATCATACCCATGCAAGTGCCCATTTTGAACATTTGTAAGGTGCATGTGAAACTTGGACAGTTTTTCTGTCTTTTCATGTCATGGCAGTTGCGGTATGTCCGTTCATTTAAGAATAAATCAGCTTTACTTTTGCACCATCCTTTTGAATAACCCTGTATTATAAATTGGGCTGTCTTTTCCTCCAGAAGTTCTTCAGCAGCTCAGAATGCAAAATGAAATGCTATACATGTGCAATCGGTGATCTTCCAGCTATCCCCCAAATACATCTCTTTTTCATCCTGGACACTAATCACAGCTCAGACAGGAGTGGTGCTGAGCAAAACCTCTTGACGATTGTGTTTTAAGACTTCTGTGCAATCCTTGAATTATTGGCACAGATCAGGGAAGGTCTTGAACTTTGGGAGGCTGACCAAACTCCAGGAAGTTCCTGAATGAGCTGAATCTTAGGCAGATTGCCTCTCTGTAATACTTCCCCATAGCACACGTTGCTGGTAATATCTTCTTTGCTTCTCTCTCAGCTCTTACTACAACCAGATGTCAAATAGTTAGGTATGTACTACATTTTAAGAAAAAGAATCTTTACTAACTATTTAGTATTCTGAATAAGGGCTGATCGTGTCATCGGAATGCTACTGAAACCGCACTCCCATGTGAAGTTCTCACCTTCACACCATGGAATGATATCACCATGTTGTGACCTGCTCTGCCCCTGCTCCACTGGCGGAAGCAGAGCAGCTCTCCAATGTGATGACATCAAGGGTGAGAACTCTGCGTTGGAGTGCATTTTTTGGCTGTACCACTGTCACACATTGAGCTCTTATTCGGAATAGGAATCTCTAGAAATACTTCTTTAAAAAAGAAGTGCTAGATGCCTAGTTACTTGAACATTCTATCTGTGCACTGCCAACAGTACCAGGTATTAGGGGGTTGGACAGATTTATGGAAGAAAGGTCCATCACAGGTTA
Source organism: Plestiodon gilberti rubricaudatus (assembly GCA_026170595.1). Lineage (NCBI taxonomy): Eukaryota > Metazoa > Chordata > Lepidosauria > Squamata > Scincidae > Plestiodon > Plestiodon gilberti. The sequence goes on along the minus strand of JANXHW010000003.1, from coordinate 15,966,203 downwards.
CAAGCATTGATGACTGCATGAAGCTTCCAGGTATGAGAGGTAGCCTATCTCTGACTGCCAGGTGCAAGGGAGTGGCAACAAAATACAGATATCTTGTTGTGTTGTGTGCTCCCAGAGGCAACTGGTGGGCCACTATTTTTAAAAATGAGCTCTAGATGGGGTGGAACGTTAAGTTCTGGCCCGCTCTGAACCCTTCCTTACTCCCCGGCACGAGGCGGCCCCGCCCCCTCGCCGTCGGAGCCATTCAGTGGGGTGAAGGCAACATGCAGGAGACTCCCTGCGCATTGCCTTTGCCCCACTGAGTGGCTGCGAGGGGGAGGGGAGGGGCCACTTCGTTCTGGGGAGTAAAGAAGGGTTCAGAGCAGGGCGGAACTTAGCGTTCCGCCCCACCTAGAGCGACGCCACTGGCCACTGTGAGATACAGGAAGCTGAACTAGATGGTCCCTTGGCCTGATCCAACAAGGCTCCTTGTGTTCTTATATCATTATTCCTGCTGTTGTGAATCATCATGGTCCTTCTACCCTTAGACTTTACATAAAAATGTTCAGATCTGTACCTCTTGCATTGCATACCCCTTAGGCCCTACAAGTCACAATATTTCCCCTTTCCACATGCATGTGCTTCTGTGTGTGTGGATGTGTGCATGTATTTCGTGAAGTTGAGCTCTAGTCTATGCAAAGGGGGGTCTGCAAAGGGGGGGGTCTAGTCTATGAAAGCATGTGGGGCCACTGTGTGATACAGGAAGCTGGACTAGATGGGCCTTTGGCCTGATCCAGCAGGGCTCTTCTTATGTTCTTATGTAAATTGGTTCATCTGTTGCAGCAAAAACACGGGGTTATGTGGTTGTTGTTGTTCAGTCGTTATGTCGTGTCCGACCCTTCGTGATCCCATGAACCATATCCCGCCAGGCCTTCCTGTCCTCCATTATCTTCCTGAGTTCACTCATTTTCATGTTCGTTGCATCGGTGATGCTGTCTAACCATCTCAACCTTTGCCTTCCCCTTCTCCTTTTGCCTTCAGTCTTTCCCAGCATCAGAGTCTTCTCCAGAGAGTCCTCTCTTCGCATTAGGTGGCCAAAATATTTGAGCTTCAGCCTCAGTACCTGTCCTTCCAGGGAACAGTCAGGGTTGATTTCATTTAGGATTGACTGATTTGATCTCCTAACAGTCCAAGGGACTCTCAGGAGTCTTCTCCAGCACCACAGTTCGAAAGCATCTATTCTTCGGTGCTCAGCCTTCCTTATGGTCCAACTCTCGCAACCATACATTGCTACTGGGAACACCAGCGCCCTGACTATACGAACTTTTGTTGGCATGGTGGTACTAAACACTAAAATAGTTACTCTTCGGAAAGTAACTACAGTACCAAATACTGTAACCATACAGGAATTTCTCCTTCACTGCATTCTCATCAAAATAAATGTCAGAGCTTTCTCTTCCTATTAACAAATAGCCGAGTTTCTATTTTTAAAAATGAGCTGGTTTGTCATTCCTAGTGAGAAACTGAGTACAAAATAAGAAGTTTTCCCAGCTTCATTGGCATAAATGATAGTGTAATATGGACTGTTTTTAAACCTTTGTGTGCAAGGAAACCAATTAACCTTGAATATCTATCCTGAGAGATGCAAATGGAAAGTCAGGGCTTTTATTTTGTTAGATTATTAACAGTGTCAGGCATTTTAAAAAAATCGCCCTCTTTACACCCTATATTTATATACATTTGTGGTTTTGTCGTATTGAAAAAAATGACAGCAAATGGATATTTTAATTGAGAAAGCAGAGCAATAGGGCATACAACTTCAGTTGCTCTTGCCAAGTTCTGTAGAAAGGATTAAAATGCTTTGTAAATCTGCATATCAGTAGAGACAGAGAGGATTGTTCCAGTTCCCACGCATTTCTCCTTAAAACATGAAAAACAGCCCAGTTAGGTATGGATAATATTACATCTATTGAATCTATTAAGGTAAAGGTGACCCCTGACAATTAAGTCCAGTCGTGTCCGACTCTAGGGTGTGGTGCTCATCCCCATTTCAAAGCCAAAGAGCCAGCGTTGTCCGAAGACGCCTCCGTAGACTTCGGGCATTTGCATAAAAGCACTTATATACCTGGTCCCCCAAGAAGGGCTGCATGTTTGCACCTTTATTCCTGCAGCCTTCTGTCCTGCTAAACTGGCTGTCACGTCCCATCACGCTACCACTCCCAATTTTTACTCTTGCAATATGTTTCATCAATATTTTTGTCACCTGTGGAACATGCAGCCTGTATATGCAAACATCAATTTTGGGTAAATGGGAGCCACACTAATGTGTCTTCAGAGCAGTCTGCAGTTTCTCTGGTCATTATGGACATGTTTAAATTGTTGGAATATTTGAATGTAGTGCATCATAGCCATTGTTAGTCTTGTACAAACGGGTCAATTCAAGTTCAATGTATTTAGCAGTATTTTGCGTGAACTGTAAACACTGGCTCACTTGGCTTTTCCTTAGTGCTTTGGTGACTCTTTTGTTCTCCTTCCTTGAAAAGAATTATCTGTCTAGGAAGAGAATATGACTTTGGGTGTCCTTCCTCCATCCAGGTATTATTAGATCCCATTAACTGTCACAAAGTCAAGCTGGTGATGAGCTGCAGTTTTTGCTGGCATTTCCATTGATCCAGTAGAGCATTCTTTCGGGGATGGGACCATCGCTCAGTGGGAGAGCACGTGCGTTGCATGCAGAAAGTCCCAGGATCAGCCACTGGTATCTTCAGGCAGAGAAAGATTCCTGTCTGAAATTCTGGAGAGCTGCTGCTGCCTGTCAGTGTCGACAATACTGAGCTAGATGAACTTATGACCCAATCCTATCCTTCCCTTCCCCTACTGTATCTAACGGGAAAGTCAGAACAGAAGCCTTCGGAAGGGAAAGGGGATTTCAATCCCCTTTCCACTCCCTGATCCTCCCACCCCACAATGGGTCTCCTCGGACCTGTGCCAGCTCTTTAGCAGGTGCACGTCCAAGGAGAGAAAGGGGATGAGGATGCTGCTGCCAGAGGAGATAGGATCCAGCGTGCACCCAGTGGCGTTGCTCTAGGTGTGCGGAACGCTAAGTTCCGCAGCGCGCTGACCCTTCCTTACTCACCGACACGAGACAGCCCCGCCCCCTAGCTTTCGGAGCCATTCAGTGCAGTGAAGGCAACGCGCAGAGAGTCTCCTGTGCATTGGCTTCACCGCACTGAATGGCTCCGAGGGTGAGGGGGTGGGGCCGCCTCATGCTGGTGAGTAACGGAGGTCAGTGCACTGCGGAACTTAGCGTTCCGCTCCACGTAGAGCGACACCACTGTGTGCACCATTGCTGCCAGATCAACCCCCTCCTGCATCCTTCCACCCTTTCCCATCTCCCATGCTGGTTTACCTTCTCCGGCAGGTGGCCAGCGCTCTGATGACACATGCGGAAAGGCTTTGGCCTTCCCACTGGCGCTTTAGCAGCACGTGCTGCCAGAGTGTGTTTTACAGCTGCTTTACGGCAACCAGCACTGGTAGAACAGCCAGGGCTGTTAAGGTCTGACTCAGTATAAGGCAGCTCCCTATGTTTTTTTGCCAAATTCAGTTAAAAACTCCCATTGAGAGCTGCTCAGAACCAGTTGGTCGGCATTCTGCATCAAGCTTACCTAGAAGCTATTCATTTAAAGGTTAAAGTTTCAATCTTGTGTTTCTATTGCTCAGTTGTGTTTGTAGTGGGAGATTTGCCTCCAGGAAGTGTACAGAACATGGAAGGAAAGCCATCTCACTTCAGAGCTTACATACGAATGGGGTCAATATGCAGGGGTAAAACCAGGAATGCTCAAGGAAAGCGCTGGGCAGACATAATTAAAAACATGGACACCAATCCATGATGCGGGGAGAGTGAAAATATGCCAGAAAGCCCTGTCCCCATGCTGATGTGGTCTAAAGCAGGAGTTCTCAACCCTTCCCTGCCGAGCACCACCTCCGGCGCCACTCTCCTGCTGTGTACCACCAGAAGTGACTGGCAATGACATCATCACCCATTACTTCTGGGTTTTCAGGTTTTTGGAGGCCAGGAAATGCAGGTAGGAGGCTCTGGGTGGGTGGGAGTGCCCTTCTCAGTGTTCCAGAGACTCGGCCAAAGGCTGAAGCATCTCGGGAGCGAAAATGCACTGCCAAAAGCATCGTGTCAGAGTGGGGTTCCGGTGGTCCAGCGTTCCAGGTACCACCAGCAGTTGGCCAAAGTACTACTGGTGGTACTAGTACCACTGGTTGAGAACCCTTGGTCTAAAGTTCCATCCTTTGCTCTCCCTGTGGAAAGTGTTTGTCTGCAGAGGCAAGCAGTTTCCCTGGGGAGAGATCACCCCTGTGTTTAAGAACACTGGAAAAATAACTGTTGTAATGACACCAAATTTATTGGAGAAGGTAAAATCCCAAGTAGATTTTGAGATTCAAAATGACATCTCCAAACTGGATTACTGGGCAACAAAATGGTAGATGTGTTTCAACTCAAGTGTAATGATGCATGTTGGGGAAAAAATAATCCTAATTTTACATATACAGTATACTGATATCGTATCCAGTGGTTATTTATAGCAGCAAGCTCAGTGAAAATGTCTGTATCAGGCAAAACAGAAAAGCAATGGAAAGGGATTGACAATAAAACTTCATGTATCCCAATGATGCATTTGCTATGAAACACTGTGCATAGATCTGATTACGTTGCCTTAACAATCTACCATAGAGTTGGTGAAGATGTAGGAAAGAGCAACTGAAATGACCTTGGAGATGGAATTCTTTCCACATTAAGATCCTTTAGCAACTGAGATATTGTAAAATGAGCACAAGCCCTCACCTGCCATCTGATATCCAGGCAGAGGAGAACTATTTCATCTGCCAGTTCTGAGAACTAGGCCTTCGAGCTCTGATTATTCCAGTGAAATGTAGTGGAATACACAGGCAGCACTTCTTAACCCAAATGCATCATTAACCTATGTGATATATTGCTGGCGCTTCAGCACCATGTAGTCTGGGTAGGTTTGCAGGCATCCCATATTCTGACAGATGCAGCCAGTGTGACCCGGAAAGAATTGAAACTGTGCTACATATGATTATATCATGCCCCTTATATGATGACCTCTGCTCACTCTACCTAGACCCGATTTTGGGAGGATTGGGAAAACTGACTGAGCAAAGTATGTTATGCTACCTTCTCACGGTCACTGATGTTGAAGTTTTATCCACAGTTGTTGCTTTTCTAAAGTTGATGGCTGACAGACGTGTGAGGGGGTGCTGGTCGGGGACCCCGGGAACAGGGTGTCCAAGGCCCAGTCCGTTCCCTCCAGACCTGGGGGGACGGGGTCGATCTCCAGTCCGAAGAAAGGGTATGGGGTCGAGGGGTCTCCCCCGGGCGGTCCACGACTGTAGCCTCAGAATCGGCTAAGGGTGAGGGGTTCACCCGGTTCCTCGACCCTTGCCTGGCTAGAGCAGTTCCTTCCTCAGCTGTCGTTCTGACCCTCCAGCCATACTGCTAGCTAGCCGACCTCCTCACTGGCTCTGTGCTTTCCTTTATATACCCTTCCCCGACCCTGGCTCCACCCCTGGTCCCGCCCCCTTTGCCTCTCAGCCAATCCCACCAGTTCACCCGGGCGGGGGCTGACTCTGTTGTCCCTGGGTTCGCTGCCGGGCAGAGAGGCCCTGCAACCGTGCTGCCGGAAGTCCCTGGCTCCTGGAGGAGGAGGCTTTCCCCCCCCCCCGGGTAGGTCGCCGCGTCGGAGGGGTTGTCTGGAGGCTGGTTGGCACCTCGGTCGCGGTCCATGGCGGACGTGGCTACTCTGATGCCGCCGCGGCTGTGTGGGGGGTTGTTGGTCTCGGCCCCGTCCTGCTCTGGCTCGCGGGAGCCGCGGCCGGGGTTCTGGCTGTCCGTCCGGGAGGCGCCTGAGGGTCCGGTCGGCCTGCCGCCGGGCTCGTCCCTGGCCGCTGAGCCCGCTGCGAGCCCAGAGGCCGGTCGCATCCCACGTCGAGGGCCCCGAGGCAGGCCGGGGTCCGGGGGATCACCCGCCGCCAAGGAGTCAGGCCGCTTGGCCACCAGGCGCGGTCCCAAGTGCTGGGGATCCCCCGGTCCCGGACAAGATGGAAGTGCATCTCTTAGCAACTTGGTTCAGGGGAAATGGGGAGATGGTTCTGGGTTTTATACTGTGTGTGTGCTGAGTTCAGTATTTGATGTTCTTTTATGTGTATGTGTAGCTGTTACGCCAATAAAGGTTACGAAATGAAACTACCACATAGCTTTAAAACTGGCTTAGACCCCCCACCATAAGTATTCTGTCACTGCCTATTAACCACAACAAAGTAGAAATGGGACCACTATGTTCAGAGGACAGTACACCTCTGTTTATCATGTGCAAGGGCCGATTATCATCATGTCTTTCTTATGAACTGCCTCAGGGCATTTGACTGGCCAGTATCAGCCCCTGGCTGCACTGCAGGAGTACTGTATATTAATGTTATAACATTTTAACTCTTATGGCTCACCCCGACCCTCAGTCAAGTATCTTGGGATTATATTTCGGCAAAGGGCAAAGAATGTTCATTTAGAGATCCAGAGCTCTTTACACAAAATTAGAAATCTCAGAGTTCCCTGGGGAAAGAGAACGACTGTTAAACTGGTTTTATGTATCTACTGTAAAAAGAATCCAGAGGTGGATGATCACAAATGGCTCACCTGTGGGATGAGTGTCACAAGTGGCACAGGCAGTGGGAGTTTTGTGGCATACCAGGACAGCAAGTGAACAGAGTCAAACCTATTTTTGTACCTTGCCTCTTCAGCACCTCTTCCATGGCTCAGGAGGCTAGACACACAACCACCCTCCCCCAGGTTCAAGGAGCTGCATATGAACAGTAGTTCATGCGAATGTGGCATTATCTAATACAGTCGGACCTTTTTATCCGCTGGGGTTCTGTTTCTGGAACCAAAGTGGATACAAAAATCAGTGTAATATGACATCCGGGGTGTGTGTGTCGGGAGCAGTGCCACGTTACCTTTTTTTCAGCATCTTCGCCACTTCTCTCCTGAAAAAACAAAAGCCACTACTGGAAGCAACCTGTAAATGGCGCCAGAGACTCCCGGCTGCATTTTTCAGCAGTTTGCACACGCACAGGAGACTGGAAATGGCTGGCAGGCCCCCCGACAACGCTGAAAAAGAGGTAATGTAGTGCAGTTGGACTCCCTCTTCCACAGTTTTGCCATCCGTGTTGAGTCAAATTCGTGGATAAAAAAACTGTGGATAAAAAGGTTGACTGTACTTTGGATTTGATGTGGTATACGGTACTTGCCAAAATGTTTGGCCATGCTGTTGTGGATGGATCGACTGGCCTGATCTAATCCTTAAGTGTTTGTCATGCTCCGGAACTTTCTGTTTGCTTTTCTGGCTCTAGAAACTTCACAGGTTTTTGTTCCTTGTCTAAGTTTGACTTTGCCACCAGTCCCAAAGTGTGCTTTCTTTCTTTTGCTTGAGTGTCTCTGAGGCACTTCCTCAAAGCCCTGAAGTCACAACATCCTGAAACTGCAAATCAGTTATCAGTCTTATGAGATATTTGGGGCTTGTGTGCCATTTGTGGAGGTGCAGTTTCATGGACTTTCTACGACAGCTTCTTCCGCAGTCTCTCACAGCAAGATCATGGAGGACCAGCTATGGTTTCTCAGTCACGTTGGAGCAATTATGTTGAGTAGCAAAGGAAACTATAGCAGCAAGTGTCATCAATTTGAACTGCTAGCACAGGAATCTCTTGGCAGGCAGAGAGGCACATGGACGTATCTGTGTCAGATCTCTGCTGAATATTAGGAAAAGCAAGTCAGCACTGCAGGAAGCGGAGAATATCATTAGGGGCAGTTTTTTCAATCCCTTAATTCTTTCCTTTTGGTTGTTAGGGAAAATAGCTTCATGAACCTGAAATCAACTGCACACTTTGGAAGGTTTTGAAGCACTTTCAAATAGGTTCAAATGTCTCTGCCAGATGGACTGCTCAAATTGTTTGTTGTGCACTGCTGGAACAAGCTTCCTATAAGATAAATATCATGATGTTGTGGAAGACATTGTAGCCTGTGCAGCTGGATTGGCTCGTGTGTGTCTGCATGTGCTGAAAGCATCCTGTCTTGTTGTTTCTAAGAAACACATGTAAAATATTCCTGCTCAAACATTTTACTCACATCATAATGATACTTTTTTTAATGTTTGCTTTCAGAGATTGACCCCTGTGCAAGTGGAAACGGGGGGTGCTTACATATTTGCCAAAATGAGAATGGACTTGCAAAGTGTGATTGCTATTCTGGATATGACCTTTCTGAAGATGGGAAGTCTTGCACAGGTAATGCTAAGAATAAATGGCAAGTAAATGGAGATATCTTAAATGCAGCCCTTGTTTATAATCAGTTTTGCTGTAGTGCGTGCATGAGCATAGCCCTTGTAGGAAGACGTCGGGAGATAAGGCATTCAGAAAGAGGCACTCCATCTGTATTTGTCCAGTGGTCCTGGGTGCTGGGAGGAGTGCTTCCCCTTTCTGTCCTTTTGTTTTTCTTTTCAAGAAAAGGGTAGGCTTGTGCCTAAGGAGTTAAAGCCAATAAACAAACTGTCTTCTTAAGTATAGCCTCTGGGAGTGCTGTTTGAAAGGACTGAGAAAGGAGCTAAGCTTGCCCCTCTTCCTCCTTTGCCTGCAGTCACACAGAGGCAGCCATTCTGTTTTTTTAAAGGCCCCAATGTTTATATGCCTTGGGTGTATTTGGGTGACTTATCTAAGCAAGGTCTCATACACAGCAGTGGATAGCTCTGGTACTACTAAAATATCTCTGTGTGTGTGTGTTTTAAAGGACCTTGGATTATTTATTTATTTTATTTTGCACATTTTTATACCACTCTTCCTCCAAGGAGCTCAGGGCAGTGTACATGGTTCCTTCCCTCCTTTCATCCTCACAACAACCCTGGGAGGTAGGTGAGGCTGAGAGAGAGTGACTGGCCCAAGGTCACCCAGGAAGCTTCGTGGCTGAGCAGGGATTTGAACCTGGATCTTCCAGGTCTAAGTCCAACACCCGAACCACTACACCATCCTGGCTGGATTAAATGCCTATTATTGTTTATCTTCGCATGGTGGCTTGTTTTCTCACAATGCAAGGTACCAGTAGGTGCTGTTAAGCCCCACCACTACTGATTCATTTACTCCATTCTTCCCACTGTGTAAGAGGAAGAGAAGAGTGGTTGAGGGACTGAAGAAGAGTCTGAGGCTCACTTCCTATCTATCCTGGGGAGAAAATGTTTGAACAGGCCTCTATGTACATGCACTCCTTGTTGATTGCTCATGTTTAGTTATCTACATACTTTCTTTTAGTTTTTTCAAACTGTGTTCTGCGAAACCCTGAGGTTCCTTGGAAACTTATCAGGAGCTTCTCTTTTCTTTCTTTTTTTTAACCAGTATTTATATACCGCGCCTTTTCTTTGGTCATGGGATTTCTCCTTCGACTTTAATTCAAAGGCGGTTTACATGGGCAGGCTTTCTAAACCCCAAGGGGTTTTTACAGTACAATAATGTTCTAATCTTTCATAGAACCCTTCATTTGAGATGTTGCTTTCACAGTCCAGCTCTCTCTCTCTCTCTCTCTCTCTCTCTCTCTCTCTCTCTCTCTCTCTCTCTGTGGCGTTCACCTCACCACGCTTCAGCTGACAGGTAACCTTGACTCTCACTCAAGTGCAGCTGCAGTTTCCCATCTCCCACAGAGGTTCTGCAACTAATCAGCTCGGCGTGCCAGCAGCTCTCCGACAGACACAGACACTTCCGGCCGTCTCAAACTGCCGTCCTTCAGATCTTCAGGCATATATGAGACGGTCGCTGTACCAACTGAGCCAGACGTCCTGCCCTCGATGAGATGATCAGTAATGGCGGACAAGCTTCTCTGAAAGATGTCTTACCCAGCACACTACTGACCTTCCCCTGCAATTCACAGCTGCAGCAGAGCATTGTATGCGTTCTAGGATGCACACGCAGTTCAAGCCGGGCAATGATGAAGCCCAAATAGGTTGGGCCAGTGCTCTGCATGCACTGTGCACTTATGCTAGAACATGTATGAGACTCTTCTACAACATACATGGATTCCTTGGCAGATTCATCAACGTGGGAAGGGTTCCCTGAAGGTTTAAAGCTGTAAAACAAATGATCAGCACTATGGCTAATGCTTCCCTTGGCTCTCTTTCGCTTCACAGATATTGATGAATGTGCAGAGGGAACAACCAGGTGTACTCATGGCTGTATGAATACTCTGGGGTCCTTTGCCTGCATTTGTAATCCTGGATTTGAACTAGGGGCGGATGGCAGGCAATGCTACCGTAAGTGACGTTCTCAGCAATGTGTTTGGGGGACTGCTTTTATCTGGGAAGTAGCATGCCCCTGTTTTGAGTGGTGGTGGTGGTAGTGTACTGGGATGGGAAAAGCTCAGAAGTTCTGAAACTTCTCTGTCTGAGCAAGTCTTAAAGATACAGGAGTCCTCTGAGGATGTGGCAAGACTAGTTCTCTTCTTCAGTTATTGACAAGGTTTGGATTCTTTTCCTGAAAGGCATTGAAATGGAAATCATCAATAGCTGTGAAGACAACAATGGTGGTTGTTTTCATCGCTGTGAACACTCCACCAATGGGCCACTCTGCTCGTGTAACCAGGGGTACATCTTGGATTTGAATGGGAAGACGTGCACAGGTATCACATGATCAATTATATATCTCTTTGAAGGAGAACTTATTTAGCCTCTGAATTTGTGTTGGTTTTATACTGCTGTAAATCCCTTCCCCCCCCCCAACTCCTGGTGTGCGCGTGTGGGGAAGGAACTATGGATATATGGAGTGGGGGGAGGAGGATAATGTTAGGAGGTTCAAATTCATGTGTGGTATCTTCAGCTCACAAGCTTCCATATTCCCTAACCAGTGTGAGGGGAACCAGCAGGTATAGATTAACAATTTCGATCATTATCCCCCAGACCCTTCCTTACAATTCTGATCCTTTCACTTGACTTGCATTAACATAAAACTTGTTTTAATTATTTAACAAAAGTGGGAAGTTGAGGTGCCTTGTTGAGGTGGATGGGATGAACTGTGGGTTTTTTTCCATTTTATCCTCACAGTAACTCTGTAAAGTAAGAGATACTGATTGTCCCAAGGTCATGCAGTGATTTTCATGGCTGAATTGTTACCAAAAGAGCTGGTTCTTAGGGGAATTCACACTATTGGAACATGGGATCTTAGACTGGATAACAGATCAGCATAATGCAGAACATCCCCTTTAACTCTGTGAAGAGATTGAGAGAAATAACTTCCAATAAAAGATGATAGCTTTATTAAGAAAGGTCAAAGGTAGAAACGTTGCATACAGAGAAATCTATTATTTCAATACGTTTGTTGCCCTAAAAATAGTGTAGGTGTTCCTGGCTTATGGTGGTTGTATGTAGTGCAGAGTGTATTTAGGTGCATCCGAAATAAATAAGGGGGAGGGGTCTGAGGGAGAGTATTCCAAAAGTCCCTGCACTTCCAACCCAGCTTCTAGCAACTAGGGAGCAGGGGGAGATGGGGGGGGGGAGAGAAAGAGTTTCAGCGTGGTATGTAGCTACGTGTCCTGAAGAGGAGAGTCTTGCCAGAGTAGAAAGTCAATGGTGTGGAAGCCTCATCCTGATATATGGAGGTATTGCACCAGAGTAGAGTGACAACTTGTTGGGCAAAATCCGTTCCTTTTTAAGGATTTTTTGAGTTGCTGCTATGTGCAGGCTAACTATCCGGGATAAATGTGTAACTTGGGGTGCTATGTTTTGATATATCAATGGGTAGCTTGGGATGTGAATGGAAAGGGGATTTTTCTCTGATCAGGCAGAATGTAAGTAAACAGCTTGTTTATATTTGCAATCTCCTGTTGCTTCAAAGGGTTAGCAGTGTCAGCTACGGTAATATGCAAATGTCACAAACAGTGGTGCCAGGGAGATGTCTGGCACCCTGAAATGAGGTTTACCTAGGTTAATGCAAAATGCAGGTGCAATAAAATAAATGCAAACGTTTTGTTACAAGGTTACAGAAGGTACTGGAATTGCATTCAGGACTGTAAATACAAACTAAATACAGACAACAGATGAGTAAAAAGGATTACAAAGTTGCATTCAACTAGAAACACAAGATGGGATTATCTCTTTCCTTCCAGGATGCGTGCCTGTGGGGTGGGGGAAGAGATCACAGGCAGAAGTTTGAGGTTTGACCCAGAGTTCTTTGAGAGCCATGGCCTGTATGCCAGAGTTCAGTGCATAGAGGTTCTGGAAAACATTTCATTTTGCACACTAACGTTCCTTGATGTTGGCATACAGTGGCGTTCCGAGGCTGGTGCGGAAGCGTACATATAGCAGGATGCCGCTTTGCGCATGAAAGCGCCCCTCCCCCTCGCCGGTCTGATCCATTCTCAGCGGGCGACGGGAGCTGTCACCTGCTGGGAATGGCTCCGACCGGCGAGGGGGAGGGGCACTTTCACGTGTGAAGTGGCATCCTGCTATATGTACGCTTCCGCACCAGCCTCGGAACGCCACTGTTGGCATATGAAATAATGTTGCTCAGTATCAGAGTCCATAATACAGTATAACGAGGAAAGAAAAATAAGAGGAAAAGGTGGGGGGAGCTTTACTTATAACAAAATGGGAACTTGAATCCCAGTCTTCCTGGGCCAACTTCCAACCCTGAAATCATTTGGCTTTCAAGTGTCTGAAGAGTTCCAATAGGTGATGGTCTCCACAGCCAAGTGTACACTGAGTAAACTGAAAGGCAGATTGCAGAGGCTGTGGTTGCATTCGGTCCTTTCATACAACCTCTGTTTACTTGATTCCTACCAGTGACCACAAAAGTCAGCATCTGTCGGGCTGTCTGACTAGTTGTCTGAATTCGCCCATGGTTTGTCCTTGGTGAAAAGAGAAGATGGGAAAGGCAAACAGTTGTATTGGTGACAACGGTAGCAGTTGCACCATCAATTTGCACAGTGCTTTAGAAAGTATAAGAAGGCAGGTTCCTGCCTCAATTCTCAGTAAACATCAGTTATGCAAATAGGGAAGGAAATATATTTCTATTAATGGATAGTCAGTGTGCTTCAAGGGGTTTTAAGAGAGCCGGGAGTTTAGATATGATCTGAAATATTGCCCGCCAACGTTTTTGTGACATTTGCAGGAAAAGCAGCATCGCCAGTTTCAATAACCTGCATTAATCAATTGCACACTGGCCTCTTCACCTCCATTGATTGATTACACCTCCCCCTTCTGGGTCTTGACTATATCCCCTAATAATGTTAGCACCCTTTCCAAGGTTAATTGCCACTCTGACCTTTCTCTTCTCTCCTTGCTTTGTTCGAAGGAATTTTGCAAAATCAGCATTGACTGATCATCTTTTGGAGAGCCAATCAACTTGGTTCAACCTGTAGTTCATTTCTTGCCTTGTTTCATCTTAGCGGGTCAGCAGTTTTAGGATGCAGGCAATTCCAGCGGCAGCAGAGGCACAATGTGATAGTGGCTACTGAGTTGTCAAAAGATTTTTTTTTCTCTTAAAGGTATAATTGTAATTTTTTAAGGCATTTTAGTCTCCAAAGGTTTTGCTAAAAGCATTTCATAGTTGTCATCACATTCTAGCTAAACTCACAGTAGGATGGAAAAAATTCAGGGGAGCTATTGTCAAAGAATCCATGTGTATTCATAGCAAAATAGTTTCTGTTGGAGAGTGCCTGCCCTAATAAAATGACGAATGGCCCAATCCTATCCCCCGTCAGCCCATAGCATGCAGTACATGCTGCATGCTGGGGGGGGGGGGAGAGCCAGGTGGCCTGGGAGAGCTATTTAGCTGGTGTAAGTCCAAGGAGAGTCGGGGGGGGGGGCGTCAGGATGGGAAGGGAGATTGGATCTTGGTGTGTGCTGTTGCTGCTGAGATCTTTCCCCAAACCGCCCCCCCGGCCTGGCCTGCTCCCCGCCCTGCCAGAGGCGTCGCTCCGTTAGGGGCGGGGGGGCCATAAGTTTCGCTCAGTCCTAGTCCCATTTACCAAGCGAGCAGGAGGCGGCCCCCCCCGCCCCCTCACTCTCAGAGCCATTCCCATGCGGAGAAAGCAGCAGGCGGGGCCGCCTCCTGCTCGCTTGGTAAACGGGACTAGGATGGAGCAAAACTTACCCTACTGGAGCAACACCTCTGCGCCCTGCCCATGCTCCTCCCCTGTTAGAATACTGAGTACATAATACTGAATACATAAGAATACTGACTTAGCAGCAGCAGCGCAGGATACAAGAGGAGCAGGCCGAGCCTGTTTTGTTGGGGAAAGTGGGAGGTACCGTGTGCACCATGGAAGCCTAGCACAGGGCTTTACTCCCGAGCAACCTACTACCTGATGCAGACGCTATATACAGGTCTGAGGATGAGAGAGATTGACTGTGGACAAGCCTTGTGCCCTGTGTTACAGCTGTGTTACAGCAGAGGTGAGATCTGAACCTAGGACATCCGGGTTCAGACATCATTTCTTTGTCGTTGCAGGATTTCTCACTGCCTCTCAATATAAGAGGGGTACTACCAAAGTTACAACTACATAAAAAAATGGTACGTCTGCTTCGTGTGTGTGTTTTTTTTTTCCCCCAACTGTGAGATTTAAGAGGACTTGTTCTTTTTCCTATAGATGTGGACGAATGTGAGACTGGAGATGGCTGCTGTTCACAGTTCTGCATCAATTATATTGGAGGCTACGAATGCAGCTGTAAAGCAGGGTTCCGGCTTCATCCTGATGGCTGCGGGTGTGATGGTAAAGACTTCATATTCACGGGCAGTGGCACAAGGCACCCAAAAGGCTTGTTCCAGAAATGCAGCGCAGATGTTTTGCAGAGAGAGAGGCTAGGGAAATTCAAGAAGGAGCTGACGGCTGGGAAAGGGGGGAATGAAGGAGAGCTAGACAGCAGCACCATGTCCCCTACAATGCTGATCTGATGAAATCAAACTGACTTGGAGAGAAAAGTCGCCAAGGTACCATTCATCCTGAGGGTAGAATTTCCCCAACTGTGCAGTCTTTAAAGCTGGATTTCCAATATCAGACCGGAGTCTAAGGGCCAAACTACACGTTACATTAAGCATGTTATTGACCCTTCTGTGGATTTTATTTCCTATAAAGCAGCCATAAGGAAAGGTTGTGTGATCAGGATCAGAACCGTGGGATGGAGGGAACCTTGCCATGGTTCTGATCCAGATTAAGCCCCCACGACTGCTATTTGCTCTGGGAGAAACGTTGCCAGTTCCAGCTTCCCTCCCACTGCAAATAACATCTGGGCCCATGCCAGTGCCATCCAGATTGGACAGGGACAGAACCAAAGGGTTAAATCCTCTCTTCTTTTCCAGTCCGTCCATGACCATAAAATTGATTTTTTTATTCCCCAAAGGACCTTAACTGACAAGAAGCATCCGGCTCGACAGAGGCAAACTGAAAAATTTGTTAACACTATCACCTTTTCCAAGGGCTACCTGAGATGCAGCGTGTAGTTCATATTACATGGGTAGCCCAATCCTGCGTAAGATGAACTGGCCAGCCTAAACGGCCAGCAGCTGCATCCTACACAGGATGCGTCCTGCACTGGTGGAGCCGGGGCACAACTCGGGGAAAAGGGACGCTTATCCCTTTCCCCCAGTATCAGCCCCGATTGGCCTATGCGGATGCGCACCAGCTATTTTGCTGGCCCACATTCGCAGAGGCCGTGTAAGGCCATCCAGGACCGGGAAGTGTATGAGGATATGGCAGAGCACAGTGTCAATATCTCCGCCCCCCTCCCGGGCCTGGCCGGCCAATCATCCCCTCCCCCACCACCCCGGCCTGCTCTCCCGTTGCCCTGCACTGCACTTACCTCTGTCTGGCGTCGCATCCGGCAGCGTAGTGAGTTGTTCCAGCTTCAGTGCTGCCGCCGCTTACTCCAAGGGTGTCACGAAAGTGCTTTATTGCCTAAATGGCCGGATGCCAGCTCAGATGCATGCCAGCTCTGGAGCTTGCATACAACTAGGGAGGCCATGTAAGCCCGGCCCAGGAAGGGGACGTGGATATTGGTGCAGCCCGGTGCTGATATTTCCACCCCTCCCAAGCCGGGTCGGTCAATGGCCCCCTCCCCTGCCACCCGGCCCTCTATCCCCTCACCCTTCCGCCACCCAGCACAGGGATTGCCTAGGTCAGGCAGCAAAGTGGCTGGAGGGCACCGGTGTAAGAGGTGCCGGCCTCCACTCCAGCACTTCTTACACTAGAGGTGCCACAAAAATGCCTTCCAGCACATTCACTGCACCATAGGACGGTAGAGCACTCGCTCCGCCAGCCTAATGCTGCGCAGGATTGCACCCTCAATCTATTATTGTATTTTGAAATCCTGTACCAAAATGCAGCATAGTGGGTTTTTTTTTTCTTTATCCCACCTGGCCTTTGTCCAGCACCAGTTTATCTTCATTATTTTGCTTTCTAGATGTGGATGAGTGTCTTGCGGACACGGATGGCTGTGACCAGTACTGCATTAATTCTTTGGGTTCTTATGAATGCTCGTGTGAAGAAGGCTACACACTCAGCATCAACAGACAGTCTTGCATATGTAAGTCATTTCCTACCGTTACTGTAGCAAAATCTTCTTGAATTAAAACTCTAATACTGACCCGGATTTTTAGAACTTATGATTGGGCTTTACATATTCAAACTGAAGCAGATTTTAATGGCATATAATCTTCAAAAACAAGGTCCCTTTGAGGTGTCTCATTTCCAAGAAATTTGATCCTGCTCGAGTCCTTGTTCAATTGAGAACATGAAGCTAAAATTCAAGCTGTCATGTGAAGCCAAAAAGGTTACTCTCTCTTTCCACCAAACCCCTTAAAGTTTTAAGTATTAAAATGTGATCTGTATCTTGAAAAAAGTACCCTGTTTTAAAAGCCAGCAGCACTTTTTTTATTTAATGTTGTTTATTTTAGAACTAAATTTGTAATCCCTGAATATTGTGTAGAAGATATTTGGCGCAAATTCCACATCCCAAATGATTTGTAATCTTGTGGCTCTTCCATGGCTGTGATCCAGGGGTAATAATACATTCCTGTCACACTGAAATCAGGGGAATTTAAGGCCAAGAGATAACAACTTGCTTCGTAGACACTGGAAAAATCAGCTTAGATTGCATTGTGAAAGTGACAAACAGCTTGTCTCAAACCTTTTGTTTTGCAGGACACCATAATTAGCTGCCTTAAGACGGGGTTGAGCAGTGATGTGCAAAATCTCACATTGTTCTCATGACAAGCAATTTGGAGGGTGCACTCAACATATGCACAATGTAACCCAGGATTTTTCTTTTTTTAAGTATCAAAACACAGTGCAATTATTCAGGTGCAACACTGAATAACACTGATAGCAAGAGATTCCTGATGAGATCTTCTGCACCTTTTTCAGAGTGTACATGCAGCTACAGATACTCATATCCATACTGGGAATGTTGCACTGAGGGGGATTAACTTTCCATCGCAAAGCCATGGTCCCAGTATGAATGAGGACCCCCCCGTGTCCCTGTGGCTGCATGTACCCTTTTTATTTTAAAAAAATGAATAAATCCCTGGAGATCTGATTCTGGGTCTTCTACCATCTTGTACTCCAGGGCAAGCAAATTTTACATTTGAAATTGAGTTCAGGTCCTCCTAACGTGCACAGTAATTCGCTGTTCTTAACTCAGTGACCTGGTTCAGATTACCATTTTTGTCATGGTTTAGATGATTATGAATGAGCTGGGGTTGTGCCCCTAATTGCTTAGATTCCAGTTGGGTGAGAGCATCCTCAAAAGGAAAAAAAATCTAATACAGAGAGAGTAGCTACATAAGGACATAAGAAGAACCCTGCTGGATCAGGCCAAAGGCCCATCTAGTCCAGCTTCCTATATCACACAGTGGCCCCACCAGATGCCTCAGGAAACACACAAGACAACAAGATACCTGTGTCCAGTCGCCACTCCCTTGCACCTGGCACAGAGAGAACCTACTCCTATAACCAGGAGGTTGCTTTTCCCCATCATGGCTTGTAAGCTGTGATGGACTTTCCTCCATAAATCTGTCCAATCCCCTTTTAAAGGCATCCAGGCCAGGTGCCATCACCACATCCTGTGGCAAGGAGTTCCACAGATGAATTACACGCTGGGTAAAGAAATATTTTCTTTTGTCTGTTTTAATACTCCCTCCACTCAATTTGAGTGGATGTCCCCTAGTTCTAGTGTTGTGTGACAGGGAAAAGAACTTCTCTCTATCCACTCTCTCCATCCCATGCATAATGTTATACGTCTCAATCATGTCCCCCCTCAGCCACCTTTTTTCTAGTCTGAAGAGCCCCAAACGCTGTAGCCTTTCCTCATAAGGGAGATGCCCCAGCCCACTAATCATTTTGGTCGCTCTCCTCTGCACCTTTTCCAGTTCCACTATATCCTTTTTGAGATACGGCGACCAGAACTGGACACAATACTCCAGATGCGGCCTTACCATCGATTTGTACAACGGCATAATAATATTATCCGTCTTATTATCAATCCCTTTTTTAATGATCCCAAGCATGAAATTGGCCTTCTTCACAGCCGCCGCACACTGGGTCGACACTTTCATTGACCTGTCTACCAGTACCCCAAGATCTCTCTCCTGATCTGTCACAGACACCCATTAGCATTTATGTGAAGTTTTGAT
This sequence comes from Plestiodon gilberti rubricaudatus, assembly GCA_026170595.1. Taxonomy (NCBI): domain Eukaryota; kingdom Metazoa; phylum Chordata; class Lepidosauria; order Squamata; family Scincidae; genus Plestiodon; species Plestiodon gilberti. The sequence goes on along the minus strand of JANXHW010000003.1, from coordinate 15,947,480 downwards.
TTCTTGCACCAATATACATCACTTTACACTTACTTACGTTGAAGCGCATCTGCCATTTTGCTGCCCATTCTCCCAATTTGGAGAGATCCTTCTGGAGCTCTTCACAATCCCTGCTGGTCTTCACCACCCGGAAAAGTTTAGTGTCATCCGCAAACATGGCCACATTGCTGCTTATCCCCAACTTCAGGTCATTTATGAACAAGTTGAAAAGCACTGCTCCCAAGACCGATCCTTGGGGCATGCTACATGCTACATCTAGCTACATGCTAGAGACAATTTCATTTCAATGTTAAGGTTTGTTGGGAGAGATTACCATTTTATCAGACATCTGCACCTGATGAGCCATAAGTTCTTCATGATACCTGGAGGATGATACAGTCAACTACCAAACTGCTGCAGGTTATGCATCCTTATCCCAAGGTAGTTTTGCTCAAAATCCACAAAAGACGGTTGGGTTGGTTTCATTTTTTTTCCCTGTTAATAATCATGCAGCTTCTTTATTGATGTAGATGCCAAGTTGGACCAAGCTGTTGATTATGTTCTCTCCACAAGAAGAATATAGACTTAGTAAAATGAAAATGTAAGTCTTGCGACTCTGATCTTAGCGTTCGACATTGATGAATTGGAAGAGGAAGAGGACGAGCTGGAGATTGCCCGGATTCCTGACCTTCGCTTTAGAAGACCAGCTCAGCTCCTTCGTTTCAGTACTTTACTAGATTCTTTTTATGAGGATCAGGAAGAAGATATCCGTGGAGAGCTCACTCTTGTGCACAAAGTTGGTGAGATTTTTTTTAAAGCATTTTAACTTTCCAGAATGAGCATGCATGGACGTGGCATGTTTCCATGGGGTGAAGGATCAGCTCTATTAGGAAGGAGATCTCTGGAAAGGGAATGGAATAAACAGAAGGCTGGTGTTAGCTCCGGGACGGGTGATGACACTGCTTGTCTCACACTTTTTATAAAAAGAGTCGTGTGCACCGCCTGATGCCTGTATAACAGCTAAGAAATAAATCATGACACGATGAGCTTTTTGGTGTCCAAACTGGCAATGAGGCAAGTGGATTTCTTAACACCACATATATATAGCTAGAAGAGATAATGAGGGCAATGCAAAAAAGGGAGTGAAGCATAAGAAAATGCAGAAAACTGAAGAAGGTCCTTGACTGTGGAAGCAAGAATGGGAAAATAAGAGTGGTGAGATCTTATTCAGCAGTCAATGCATGAGAGCTGTGTGAAGTTGTTGTTATAGTTTGAGATGTTGGACAGGGTAAAGAAGGATTAATTTATGTGAAGGCTTATGGTGAAAGTAGAAAAGGTAAAATGAGTATACACCAAAAAGTATTATTAAAAAATTGTATTACAAAATTAAAAAAAAACCCAGACATCTTCACTTCTTATGTTCACTTTGCTTATGTTCTGGAGCACTTCTAGCAGTGATGCTCACCTATAGGCCACTGGACTACATAAGGACCACATCATGGAATCTAAGTTACTGGTGATCCCAGTGTCTGGGACATTGGCAGGTTTTACATCCTCCCTAGCTCTGGTTCCGATTGCATCCCATTGGCTCATCCCATTGGCTCACAGAATTCCGTGGAAGTCACAGAGAACCAATCCTGCCCCTGTCCACATAGCTCTTTCTTGGATTCCATGTCTGTACAGTGCTAGTACAGTATAAATCAGGGGTGGCCAACCTTTCACCATGAATGCTCCTGGCCCTTTAACGGTTGTATAGATGAGGGCATTTCAGCAGGTGCATCTGCTTTAGCAGCACCATCAGCACTTGCAGCTGCCCAGAGTCTGTCTTCTACACCACTCTTAAGAATGCAGAGGCCCTCATGGTGGAAGGTTGGCCACCCCTGGTATAAATGGAGAACACTGCATATGGAGCATGAGTTGCCTCCTCTGCTTTTTCATTTCAGTTTGCCTGGGTAACACGTTTGGTCACGACTGCACCTTAAGTTGTTCAGATTGTGTGAACGGAGGGAAATGCAGCACTGAGAACAGCAGCTGTGACTGCCCCCCCGGCTGGACTGGCATTATATGTAATGAAAGTGAGTATTGCATGTGAAGCAAGGTTCCTAAGACTTTCACATGTTCTTATATAATAATAGCACTTTGGCACAAACACTATGCGTCTTTTGGTGGCTAAACAGCACCATTTTCTACTTCAATGGTTCCCAAACGTTCTAGCACTGGGACCCATGTTTTAAAATGAGACTCTTATCAGGACCCACCTAGCTTTATAAGACTTTTAAAAAAGGTGAGGTAGAAAGGAATCATATTTTTATTTATTTGCTTACATTTATTTATTTATTTATTTTGCCCAAAAAAAAAAAAAACTTAATCCATTTCTCATAATGAGGCAGCCCTAACGAATAGCAAGGCTTGAGGGACTTTGTTATGTGACCCAACCTTCACCTGCTCCTACTACCTGTTATTGAGGAACTTGGAGGGGGGGGGACACCATAAAAAAGATGCTCATTATTTCCCTATATTTACACAAGCTTGCAAACTGCAGGAGCTCAGCTACTTGCACACTGCAGGAGCTCAGCTGTTTGCAGGGCAATTAGCAGCTATCTGATTTTTGAATAGCCTTGGGGCTTGAGACAATTAGTTATCTGATCTTTTCATCACCCTTCATGGAACCCTGTGAAAGCCACCATAAATCAGGTCGGAACCAAGTGGGTCCCGACACACAGTTTGAGAAATGCTGATCTACTTTGTCAAATCATTTTGCATATATTTAGTTTGGATTTAGCCAATGATCAAGTGACCTTGAAACTGACCTTCCTGTGTGTGTCTGTGAAGTGTGTGTGTATTCCTTATGGAGAATGGAATTGGGATAGAAGAGTGATGCATACCCAGATGGGATGGTGCTTACAATTGTCATTTACTGAGCATTGAAGTTGTCTGTCATTTAAGGAAGAAGTGTACATAGGAGCTGAAGGGACAATCTGTACAAGACAGCACCCTGGGTCACCTTTTGCTGTTTCCTGAAATGCAATCACATTAACTGTTCACATTCAAGGCAGAGGGGTGGAGGATCTTGTTTAATAGATAGCAAATGTCAACATGCATCCTAAGTATTTTGTATTGCAAGCATGAGTCTTTGAATCTTGCAGCTACATCTCATTCCCACTCTTTTCAAAGCAATAGCTGGCAGTTTCGAATCTGAACAGGGGGATTGAAATGAATGGAATTTGACTTGAAACAAATGAAGGCATTGACAGCAAATCTTGAATAAATGCATTCTTCAGTGTCAGGTGTGCGTGCAGTCCAGGTTTTCCCTTCTCTGTCGCTCAAAGCCAGCATGTAGTGGTTTCAAAGTCCTTTCTGAGCTTAAGTTCCTCCGAAACCTATGAGAGATTACTGGATAAGAAGATGAGTAAGGGCAGAGACTGACTAAAAGTGATCCACTGGAGAAGGAAATGGCAACCCACTCCAGTAACCTTGCCAAGAAAATCCCATGAACAGTTCCAAAAGGCTAAAAGATATGACGCCGGAAGATGAGACCCTCAGGTCGGAAGGTGTCCAATATGCTACTGAGGAAGAGCGGAGGACTATTCCAAGTAGACCCAGAAAGAGTGAAGCGGTTGGGCCAAAGCCAATAGGACATCCAACTGTGGATGTGTCTGAGGTTGAAAGGAAAATCCAATGCTGCAAGGACATGAAAATGAGCGAACTCAGGAAGATAGTGGAGGACAGGAAGGCCTGGCGGGATGTGGTTCATGGGATCACGAAGGGTCGGACACGACTTAACGACTGAACAACAACAACAACAAGGGCAGAGAGCAGGCCAGCGGGTGACGCAGTGGGTTAAACCGCTGAACCATGAGCTGTCGATCGAAAGGTCGGCAGTTCGAATCCGCGACGCGGTGAGCTCTCATTGCTTGGCCAGCTCCTGCCAACCTAGCAGTTCCAAAGCATGTTAATGTGAGTAGATAAATAGGTACCGCTTGCGGGAAGGTAAACAGTGCTCCGTGTTCCAGCTGCATGCTACATGCTGCGGCAAGGAGAGTCATGCCGGCCACATGACCACAAAGGCGTCTTCGGACAACGCTGGTTCTTCGGCTTTGAAATGGGGATGAGCACCACACCCTAGAGTCGGACATGACTGGACTTAATTGTCAGGGGTCACCTTTACCTTTTAAGGGCAGAGAAGCTTGTTTGACAGACAGACAATGTAGAGTTACTGGTCCTCCCCTACATGACACAGCCACAGGGGAATGCTGGGTCAGTATTAGGTGCACGCAATTCACATGGGGAACAAGAAAACGGAAAACGGTATTCCACACAAATAAAGAAAGAACATACACAAGAATTCCCCCTGGGCCTCAGCTATCAAAAATGATGTGGAAATGGTTCCCCAGAGGTAAGAAGTTTGAAAATCTCTAGTTTCATGCATAGAGTGTAGAATTTAGAGTGGAATGGATAAGCTGCGCTCTCTCACTCTCGCTCTCAAAATCTGATCTACTTCATATGGTTGTTGTGGGGATAACGTGGGGTAAACTCATTCTCTGCTGACCTTGACTCGTAAGAAAGGCATAATACAAGTTAATGCTCTTGTGAAATCCCCCCTCCAAATGTCTGTTTTTAACTACCTAATCACAGATGTCAAAAATGAGTGCTTTTCCATTGACTTCTGGCAACAATACTACTTATCTCTCTGTCTGCGCAATCCTGCGCAAGTTACGGACAGCGGACCTAGCGGTCCGCCACCCAAAATAGTCACAAACATGCCATAAGTCACATTTGCTGACTACTTTAGAGCCGGCCGAGGACTCAGGCCGCCAGCGGACCCAAGCAAGGTAGGATTCGGCGGATGGCTCGGAGGCTCGGCGGATGGGGGGGAGGGACGGCAGTGCCGGCTGGGCGGCCATAGGCCCAGCCGCCCCAGGTGGGGGCGGGGACATGGCATCCGCCATATCCCGGGCTCCGCAGGGCGGCTGGGCCGTTACATGGCCTCCTCCAATAGCTGGTGGAAATCCGAGGAGGCCTACCGGCCCCAGCTGCCGTTACACTCAGGGAAGGGGACAAGCGTCCCCTTCCCTGAGTAGACTTTCCGCCACGGGGCTGCCTGCTCCGGGCTGCCCGTGGCAGAGAACAGGATCCGGCAGGTGGCCTTGGCCGCCCGGCATATCCTTACGTAGGATTGGGCTGCCCGTGTTTTATCATTAAAATACTTTTCTAAGTTTTAGTGTCTGATTGCTATTAAACCACAATATGCCTCATGTTCCTAAGATGCTCTGTATTGGTACTGATCCAAAGAAGACTTGATGGTAGGGAGTTTGGAAATGCCCAGTGCCCAAAGAGTGTGGAGTTCACATACCTGCCATCCATATCATATACAGTACTCTTGTAAGCCATCTTCTCCTTCCCTCCATAAAGAGCACCTTTCAACCTTAGGGAAGCAAAGCAATCTGCAGTGGATTGGTGGCAGGATCCAGCTTCTGAGGTATGACCCATAGGAGTAATTTTATACAAGACATGTGAGACCCTGTGTAAAAGAGGACCGAGAAACTTCCTGAAGGGAGTGGTCCAGGAGGACACTGGCCCAAATCATGTTCCATGTAATGTCTGAACCAGGCCAACCTCTCTTTCCTTCACAGGGTTAAATCTGCTTGGCATTTTTTCCCCCGGTCTCATTTGGTAATAAAGTAAGCAGATAAATATTATCGTCCATGGATTCTGCCACAGCAGGTCATAATATCCAGGCTGTTTTAAGATGTTCTCTAATAGCTTCATCTCCTTCCAGCATGACAGCTGAAGCATAATTTTTCTTCATCCCTAATGCAGTTAGGAGATTGCTTTGCTTATTCATCTTGAATGCTTCTTCTGTTGCAGCCTGCTCCGTGGGGACCTATGGAAAAGATTGTGGCAGCCTCTGCCAGTGTCAGAATGGGGGTTCTTGTGACCCAGTAACAGGGCAATGTCATTGCCCACCAGGAATTAATGGAAAGTTTTGTGAAGATGGTAAGAATTTTATTGTTTTGCTTTGCAGCATTTCCAGCTGGGTGCCTTATGATTGCCTGTGGTGTTGAGATTATCTTTCTTTTTTTAATTGGCACTGAAGTGCAATATAAAGGCTCAAGTCAGAGGATAATAAACAGAATAGTCCACTGTTGGACTATTGGAAACAATAAGGCAAACTCTGGAAATGAGGTGATTCGGATGCTGGATTAGGAGTTTGCCCTCTCCAGATTATCCATTCCATACTGAGCTCCAGACTCTCTGAAATGGAAGAAGAATGGCCCTCTGCAGTGTTTATCAGAAGCCCTTCTCTTCTTCTCCCTCCCCCCCTTCTATTTGTACAACTGACTCCAGGAGGGCTTCTGATGAATGCCACAGCTGGGACTGAGGGCCTTAAAGGACAAGGCATTAAACACATCAGCATCTCTAGTTTCCCCCCTTTTAAAATACCAAGCATGGGGGTGGCTCTGGGGTATAACCATGGCAGAGGGAGGGTTGACCCTTTGCCCAGTGTCATTTTTCCACCAAAATTCCCCCAACCTATTTATTTTATTTACAGTATTTATATTCCGCCTTTCTCCCCGAAGGGACCCAAGGCGGCTTACAACAGGGGGAAAAAAATACATACAAAAAACACAGTATAAAAAATATCACATTTTAAAACAATAAAAACAATTAATGAAAATTAATAAAAACAGTGTCTAAAAACAATTTAAAAGATCATGGCTTCAATCAGGGCAGGAGCATAAAAACAGCAGCACCCCCCCCACCTGTATCAGCGAGATCTTAAAAAAGGCAGGGGCTCAGAAGGCTTCTTTGAACAAGAAGGTTTTTAGGCCTCGCCGGAAAGTGTCCAAGTGCCCAACCTACATATGGCTACTTGTCTTTCAATGTGCCGTTCCATGAAATGGCACCTTGGGGGACAAATCGCCACTTCGAGGAGAGAATTTGGATAGAACAATAGCATAAGGGCAAAGGGTTGAACTTCCTCCACCTGCGCTGCAGTCCCAATTGAGATCCCATGTACGCATGATGCGCACACACAGCTGCACACAACAACTATTTTGGCCCTGGGGCTCTGGATTCTACAGAGAGCAAGCCTGAACAGCAACGTACATGAATGCTGGGAACCATGGAAATTGCATATCCATTGCTTCCCCAAATCCCTGAATATTGAGGTACGCATTCACAGCAGGGACCTGAGCCCCCGCCACACAACATTCTTAGAATATTTCCCTATTTCCACACACCTCACCCCTGCCTTGTTACAATTTATTAAATGGGGGACAGGGGAGGGGCTTTTAGGAATACTGTGATATGGTGTGAGTCCCTGGATGCTGTCCTGCTTGTTTGCTGCAGCATCAAGTAATATTGGGAACCCATGGAAACGAACATGTGCAGAGTGTACAGAGATGCTCTGCATTCCATGAGGGTCTTTGCAATATTCCTCCAAGCACAGGTATTCTGCTAATATTTAAAATGAAAAGGGGAAAATACTGTCAATTGTATTTGTATTGTCCTTTAAATCTCTCTTTCTCAGGCTGCCCCAAGGGACTCTTTGGGAAACACTGTAACAAGAAATGTAGTTGTGCTAACAACGGATATTGCCACCGATTGTATGGGGCCTGCTTGTGTGACCCGGGGTTATATGGCCGCTTCTGCCACCTAAGTAAGTCGAGCCACACTGAATGCTATAAAAGAATGCACTTAATGCCTGAAAGGTATGACTCACACAAAATGTTTTTCTAACAAACTAAAGTGCTTCCATTTTATTTATTATTTACATTTGAAAGCCCTTCCTCTCCCACTCCGCAAGGCAGCATATAACCTGATTTTAAAATTTAATGAAAACTGTTCTAAAAACCCTGATCATAGAATTTAGTGAGTAACCGTAAGCACCAAGACTTCTTTGAAGCAATAGGAAGAACTTTAAAAAGCTAGCAACTGATGAGTTTTCAAAAGCTGGCTTTAAAAACGGATCTTCCATTATCAGTTAGACCAGGGGTTATCTGGTCTCTGGTATACAACTGGTTGTATGTGTACCACTGGTGGTACTTCAGCTGACCACAGGTGGTATGTGGACCACCGGTCTGCCAGAACCCCACTCCCAAGAAGCTCCAGCAGTTGGCTAAGCCTCTCATCAGCGCTCCGAAGGGCCCTCCCGCCCACACTGATCATTCTACCTTTGTTTTCTGGCTGAAAATGCACCCGGAATCACCACTGATGTCATTGCCACTTACTTCCAGTGGTACGCCAACGAAGGTGGGCCCCGGAGGTGGTACGCGGCTTGCCGAGGGTTGAGAATCCCTGAGTTAGGCTAATCAATGTTTTCAAAAGCATTTCAAGAGTGGGGTTTTGGCAGACTAGTGGTCCGCATACCACCTCTGGTCAGCCGAAGTACCACTAGTGGTACACGTACCACCAGTTGAGAACCCCTGGTCTAACTGATAATGGAAGATCCATTTTTTTAAGCAAGCTTTTGAAAACTCATCAACGAAACATAAAAATGGTTCAGTAGACTTGAAAGGTCCCACAATTCAGCTAAAGATTTTTGCAACACTTTTTTACTGTTTTGTATGTAAGTACCTAAGAAACTAGTAAATGGTATCTGCCCTCTTAGTAGAGGCTTCTCTGTCACACAGGAGGAAATGTCTCTTCCAAGATGTTTTCTGATGAGACATGTAAAGACATCTCCAAAAACAGAGACAACCTAGCTATGATGTTGACAATTCTCTTTTAATCTGACTATAGCCTGTCCCAAGTGGGTCTTTGGAGCTGGCTGCTCAAAGGAATGCCTATGTTTGAAGAATAACACCCAGAATTGCAATCCCAGGAATGGTACTTGTACCTGCAAACCAGGCTACGAAGGAAGCAACTGTGAAAAAGGTATACAATTGGCTATCTAGTCGGACTCCTTTCTCTAAAATGTTACTTGCAGTGCAAGCCTATTATACAGGTTTGCTCAGAAGCAAGTCCCATTGCGTTCAATGGAATTCACTCTCACAAAAGTGTTATAAGATCACAGCCTTATTTGTCCTGCAATCTTGTTGCTTTCTGGTGTTCATTATTTGTTGTTAAGAAGGGCTGTTCACATGTTAAACTGTACATGTGTACAATCGTTAGTCTGTACCCAAGTACCGTTATCCCCATGTTCGATTCAGTGCAGGTACAATCTGTGTGCAGCTGCAATGCTTGTTGATCCCAGTACAGTGATTCACATGTAAATGTGTACCCTTGTACAGACGTTCCATACTTAGGCACGTATGACATGTGAACCAACAGCTGATATAGTGAGATATAAATGAGAGGATGCATCTCAGTGGCTCTGATGAAACGGAGTATGCCAGGGCTGTGCTTGTAGCAGCTTTTCGGAAGAAAATAAGCTGAAAGGCAGTGGCGTCACTGCGCGCGCGTCACCCTATGGCAGGGGTGCGTGCGCTGGCCCCCGTGCATCCCCCCAAATTGCCACAACGCCTTCGGCGGCACGAAGGACCTGCCCCCACTCCAAGCATCCTCCTTCTCCGGCGGTCCAGGGCCTTCTGACAAGGCCCAATGCGTTAATACGTGAACTTTTAGCTTTTTCGCACATGCGCACAAACTCTGAGGGCAAGGGCTGCCCTTTTGCCCTTAGAAACGTTCTGCGCATGCGCGAAAAAGGTAAAAGTTCACGTATTAACGCATTGGGCCTCGTCAGAAGGCCCTGGACCAGCAGCCGGGGCGGACGCTCCAAGGCCTTCTCCCGGCCTCAGAGCCTCCGGAGGATGACGCATGCGGGGGAGGTGATGCACACAGGGGTGCGCATGTCACCGTTTGCACGCGTCACCCTCTGGCGGCCCGCCCCCCACCACGGCCCAGCGACGCGCATGATGGAATGCAACTCAGCCCCTACTGACAGATTTGAGATTTGAAGGGGATCATTTTGCTAAAGCCGCTCATACCAATCCAGCTCCAGGCTATATACATGCAGAAGCAGGCTTCTGTGTGCATATCTCTCGTTGGGTGATGGGGAGTTACATGTGCAAATGGGTGTCAGATGTATGGTTTTCCTGACTGAACTACCAGATGTGGCTGCATGTGTGTAGCAGCTCTTCAAAGAAAGTAAGCTGAAACCCTGCTGTGGAATGCATCACATTGATTCTGAGCCCTCAGACAATGCAATCCTATGCATGTCTACTCAGACATAAGCCCATGGTGTTCAATGGGACTTACTCCCAGGAAAGTGTGTATAGGATTTCAGCCAGAGTGTGCTGGAGCTGTGCATGCACACAGTCTTCAGTGGTGGGTGGGTGCTGAAATCTTTCTGGTCAGCTGTTGGGAAGGAAAAAGAGTGTGGTGGGGACTGACTCCAGTTCCCCCTCTCTAACAGCTGATTGGCAGATTTTTGGCTTTTTAAAAAAGAGATATTATGTGCATGCAATAAATATGTACTAACAGGTATATCCAAGATTGAGTTTTTGTTCGTTTTTGCCTTACCCTGAAGACTAGGCAAATCCTAAGAGCTTGCAATGACTGAACTTTCTCTACAGATGTACTCGCATTATAGAACACTCTCCCATGTGAGAACTGGAGTCACGACAGGGGGGGCGGAGCTCTAAGTTCCTCCGTGATCCGAGCCTCGGTTACAAGGAGGAACGAAGCGCCCCGCCCCCGCACCTTCCAAACCAGTCAAAGCAGTGAAAACAACGCGCAGGAGACTCCCTTTGTACAGCGCCTAGTGCATATTAGGCACTAAATAATAAATAGTGATGACGGTCAAGCAAAAAAAAAAAAAAACACCTGGTTTTTCCAGAAAGCTTTTCCTAGTGACTGTTGATGTTATTTTTAAATAGTTGCATTGTTTTTAATTGAGATCGTTATCTGGCATTTACTGTAGATGTGAAATAGTTTTTTATTTAATAGAGAACGTAGCACTTAAATATTTCATCAGATAAATACGTCAATAAAATAAAGCGCTACCAAATGTGGGTTCCAAATGCCCTCTCTTTGTTGGCTTTGAGTGCAGTTTGCAAAGAGGATTCTTTGGTCTGGATCAAACATGCAAATGCTGATCTTTGATTGTTGTCCACTTGATGATCCGCTGCTGAATGTGTGAACTGCCCTCCTTGCAAAAGTTTTGTCTTTGCAGTTCTGAAAGTTCTGTCTGTGGCTCACTCACACATGCACATTCCCAGTGGATATGGCAGTCATGGATTCATTTGAATGCGAGATGTATTTGCATGCGAGAACTAGCCTCATGGTTATGTGTGCTTTTGTTCCAGATTGGTCATCCGGTTTTTATGGAGCAGCCTGTCAACTAAGATGCAGCTGTCCTGATGTGCCTTGTGTGACCAGGAAACTGCAAACATTCATGCCCTGCAGGGCTTTTTTTGGGGGGGGGGGGGGAGAAAAGTGCCACTTCCGTGTGTACTTGGAGAACATGTTTTTGAAGAGAAGAAGTGAAAGGGGAAATCTCACTTCTGCTTGTTCTTCTAAATCTCACTCTCAGTTGCCATATTTCAAGGAATGGCAAGCATCTGCAGGAGTCTTCCTGCCTCCTAGTAGAGGAGGCTTAGGACCCAGAAGGCCACCAGGCTGTGTGGGTGGAACCAGGAAGGGGGAAGGATCAGCCAAGGCCAGGGGAATATAAGGAGAGCGCCTGGGGTGAGAGAGGGTTGGAGACTAGCTGGAAGGGGGGTCCTAGAACCCTGTGAGGCTGGGCAAGGCCCTGATGCTGAGGAGGGGAAGCAAATGTGACTTATGCCTCCATTCTGAGGCCCAGGGGAAGAAGATGAAGACAGCCCTGAGGAGAAAGCAGGGGGTGGTGGGGGTGGTCCTGGAGGCCCTGCATAGGTGGCTGCCCCTATATGAGTAGGGAGACCCAGGTGATGGGCAGGAGCCCAAGACCCTCCTTCTCTGCACCCCTGATAGGCATCACCCAGTGAAACCTATTGACAAGTATTTTGCAAAGACAGTATTTGTTCCATACAATGCATAGTTGTGGTGCATTATATGGATGCAGTGATCACCTCCAGCCTAGGTGGCTGGGTCAATCTGTGGCTATTAGCCATCGCACCTGGGAAGTGCTGGGCGCACAAAATGGGGCAGCCCTGTTTTCATGCCCAGTTGTGTACTTTTCAGAGCTACCTGGTTGCCCACTGTTGCACAGATGGACTAGTTGGACTCTCTTTCAGACCCAGCAGGGCTGCTGTTATGTGCAGGAAAACATTTTGCCTGCCTTGGGAGGGCAAGAAGAGTGGCAGACCAGACAAGGCACCTCTCATTTTTGGACTCCGGCCTAGATCTGACGTGCTACCACTTGGTTAAGGTGCTTGCAATCCCTGCTTGCTGAGTGGTGTCATATATGCAAGAACTGCAGTCAAAACAGTCTGGCGGGGTGTGTGTTTGTCTATGCTTTGGTATACACTTCCTTATTGGGAACCTTAGTGGTTAAGACATAAGAACATAAGAAGAGCCCTGCTGGATCTGGCCAAAGGCCCATCTAGTCCAGCTTCCTGTATCACACAGTGGCCCCACCAGATGCCTCAGGGAGCACACAGCCAATAAGATAACCTGTTTCCTGCTACCACTCCCCTGCACCTGGCACAGAGAAAACCTACTTCTAAAACCAGGAGGATGCTTATGGCTTGTAACCTGTGATGGTCTTTTCCTCCATGAATCTATCCAAACCCCTTTTAAAGGCATCTAGGCCAGGTGCCATCACCACATCGTGTGGCAAGGAGTTCCACAGATTATTTACACGCTGGGTGAAGAAATATTTTCTTTTGTCCATTCTAACTCAATTTTAGTGCATGTCCCCTGATTCTGGTGTTGTGCGAGAGGGAGAAGAATTTCCCTCTATCCACTCTCTCCATCCCATGCATAATTTTATACGTCTCAATCATGTCCCCCCTCAGGCGCCTTTTTTCTAGACTGAAAAGCCCCAAACGCTGTAGCCTTTCCTCATAAGGGAGGTGCTCAAGCCCACGACTCAAACTGGAAGGTCTGTAGGACAGCAGTTTGACACCCGAGTGCCGTGTGATGGAGTGAGCTCCTGTCTCCTGTCCCAGCTCCTGCCAATGTAGCAGATCAAAAGCAAGAAATTGCAAGTAGATACCGTATTGTCCCAAGTATAAGATGCACCTGATTATAAGACACACCCTTAAAGTTTGGTGCTATTAAAAAAAATTTAATTAAATCACTGGCATTAAATTGCAACAGCCTGATTATAAGACGCACCCCTAGTTTAAAAACTTAAATTAGGAGAAAAAAGTGAGTCTTATACTCAGACCAATACGGTAAATAGGTACCGCTGCAGTGGGAAGGTAACAGCTCTCCGTTAGTCATGCCGGCCACATGAACACGGAAGCGTCTTCAGTTCTGGCTCTTTGGCCAGAAACAGAGATGAGAGTCGGACACGACTGGCTTTCGAGCAGGGGATACCTTTTACCTATACCTTTCTCACATACCTCACACACTTACTTGCTGGTGTATCTCTTTTACTTCAGTTCTTTCAGTGGGAGGTGCAGTCCCAAGGCATGGTCTGAGCTTACCTGTTGCAGTCTCCTTCCTGAAACTAAGCAGGTCTTGGTTTGCTGAGCACCTGCAAACCCCATGAATGCCTCCTTGGGCTGAATATAAACGTAATAAATAAAATCATATCCAAAGATGCTCTCCCCTCCTCTCCACCCCACTGGGTTTCCTCATGTTGCCCCAAGAAAGATTGAGCAGTAGGCACATAACATAACAGCTGGCTAACAGGGTTGCTAAAACACAAGTAGGGGTGGCCTATGTCTTCCGCAGACCCTGCCTCCATAGTGCAGTGGAGAAGAGCCCTGAGTTAAAGGAGAACATGGCATCAAGGGCAAGCTGCCATTCGCCATGGTAGAACAGGAGCAGGGCCAGCGAGTCAGTTGGTGCCAGGATGGTGTAGTGGTTTGGGAGTCGGACTTAGACTTGGAAGATCCAGGTTCAAATCCCCGCTCACCCACGAAGCTTCCTGGGTGACCTTGGGCTAGTCACTATCTCTCAGCCCCACGTACCTCATAGGGTTGTTGTGAGGACAAAAAAGGAGGGGAGGAAATATGTACACCACTCTGAGCTCCTTGGAGGAAGGGCGGTATAAAAATGTGAAAAATAAAAAAATAAAAAAATTGGATTGATGGGAAATGTATCCCTGGTGCTGATTCTGCACCAAAGATGGCCAAGCTGCCAGCAAGTCCAAATGCAAAGTGAGACAAGGGGAAAGAGGCTGCAGCTGCCGGGACTCGAGGGGGGAGGTGGTGTGGCAGTCACTGTGACTTTCGAAATGGGATGGGAAAGAATCGAGCTAAATCAGGCCCCTCCGTGTTCTCATCCAAACCCTGGATGGGAACAAAACTGCTTTCAGCAGAATTCCCTGGTCTTTTTCCAAAATGAGCACCCAAAAAAGTGCTTTGCTAATTATTCTTGTTTTCATGAGGCTGGGGTTAGCTTCGGTTTAGATCGTTTAATAGTTCAGAAGCAGTCTTTTAATAAATGTTCATGCATCTGTGGAACAAAGTCAAGAGGGCTTGTGTTGGAAGCTGTGTGTTTTGTTCAGGTTTTTCCCCTTGCTACCCTGGATGTCTTCTAATGCAGGGGTTCTCAACCCCTTCGGCGTGGCGTACCACCTCCAGGGCCACCGTCGTGGCGCGTGCCACCGGAAGTAAGTGATGACATCATCGCTACTTACTTCCGGGGTTTTGGCTGCGATGGAGCCCTGAAAATGACGGTAAGGGGGTCAGGGCAGTCAGGAGGGCATTTCCCAGCACGGGAAACCCGCGCCCTTGAGCTCTGCTGGCCGCCCAGGACCACTTGCTATTGTTTTCAGGGTTCCAGCGTGGCCACAATGGCAGCTGCCATCTTGCCACCCGAGTGCCGGCGTACCACCAACCAGCGGGCTGCGTACCACTAGTGCACTGGGAAACGCTGTTCTAATGCCTCTGATGGCCTTGACAGTCACAGACAGCCACAGTCAGTGTCCTTTTGGCTTATTGTTTAAACCAGCATATCACTCAGAGATGTTCATGAGACTGACTGAACTTCAGCTGCACAAGGGTCACTGTGTAATCAAAACGCTGGGCAAGTGTACGTGTTGAGAAGGTAAAACCTGCTTGGACACAACTTTCATTTGAGGAGGCCAGATTTTAACTCTAAGAGATTTCAAGTCCCACTCTTCTCTGTGGCATTCGATGGAAGTTGGGACGACCTGGACTCTTTTGAAGGCTATATTCCTATGCACGCTTCTTAGTGAGTCGTTCCCGTTGTACTTGGTGAAACTTTTCCCCAAGTAAACATGTGGTTGTAAATGTGTGGGAAGTTAGTAGGTTTTCTCTATAGAAAAGACAGAGCAAGGTAATTGAGGGGGTTACCCATATTACCATGACAACCACCATGTGAGGTAGGTGAGGCTGAAAGAGACTGATTGGTCTAGCTATGGTCACCCAGTGAGCTGATTGGTCTAGCTATGGTCACCCAGTGAGCTGATTGGTCTAGCTATGGTCACCCAGTGAGCTTTTATGACCTGTGCAGGGACTTGAACTCAGGCCTACGTGGCCCAAGTCCGGCACTATAACCACTAAACCATACTGATTCTTCAAGTCCTAGGAAGTGATTACTTTTCAGATTCCACCCCTTTCCCCCTCAAGTTCATTTTGTCCATAAAACAGCCCAATCCTATGTCACTGTCACAAAATACCATTTTTGGAGTGCTGCTGCAAGTGGTGACAGCACTCCCCGTCCATCACCGGACCCTGTCACAGTGGCCAGAGCAGATAACACAGCGGCAGGGGTGGGGAAGGGGCAAAACGGGGCACAGAGGGGGAAGGAATGAGGGCTGGGGAGGCTGCGGGAGGGGTGGATTGGCGGTGATGCACATGCATGCTTGATCCTATCCCCTCTGTCGGCAGCCTCCCTCCCCGCCCCTTTCTCTCCTCCTACTTGCACCAGCTAAAAAGGTGGCGTAGGTTTGAGGAAACCCATTGCAGAGCAAGACGCATATGGAGGAATAAGGGGATTTAAATCTCTGTTCCATTCCAAAGCCTTCTGATCCACCACTACCCCTTTGCTGGATATAGCGCTCTCCTTTTTAGCGCGGCTGCACCAGTGGGGGGGGGGAGGATAAGATTGTGCTCAAAATGACATCAAAGGTATTCTAGATGTATTTCAAGATTTTCAATGCTGGTTCCTTAATCTTCATTCATTTGTTTTTTTAGATTGCCCAGATGGTTTTTGGGGTGTAAACTGTCGGTTTATCTGTGAACCCTGTGAGAATGGAGGCCAGTGTAACAAAGCGACCGGGACATGTGAATGCCTATCAGGATACACTGGAAAATATTGTAATGCTTGTAAGTCATTGCACTATTTGGGAAATCAATACAAGCCTTTCCGCAAGCAACATGCAACCCATCAAACTGAAGTGCATAGATTTGAGAAAAACTGTTTTGCTGTCGATAATGTACACTTGCAATATAAGTACCTGGAATTTCAAAAGCACAGAGAAATAACAGTTCTGTTAAGTACAGAGTTAAGGCATACATTTAATGCCCTGGAGTTTGGACATTCAGCACTCGGCAGTTCCTGTTCACAGTGACTTGTTCCTGTGACTCGTGTAGTCGTCTAACACTGCTAGGATGATGAGTGGGAATTTTTAAGAAAGGTGAAGTTCCTGTGCATGGGAATAATGGGATAATATGCCTTAGGCTAGATGATCTTTCAGGTGCCCTCTAACACAGTGATTTATAAGGGGTGGATCACGACCGGTGGTGTTCTGTCTCATGTGAAACAGATGCCTTTTGTTTGAGTTCATCTATCTAAGTGACAAGCACTGAATGCTTATCTCTTTTCAGCTTGTCCCACTGGTTACCATGGAAAAAACTGCTTGCTGCAATGCAGCTGTAATAGCAATGCTCCATGTAACCCCATCACTGGCACATGCATTTGTCCCCCGGGTTGGATTGGCCATGACTGCAAGCAGCGTAAGTTAAAGCCTCCATTATCGGCACCTCCTCCTTCTGGCTCATCAGACGTAATCGAAATCCTAAAGAAGCAGCTCGGCGGCTTCTTAGGCAATTAAACTTTCCTGCTGTATATATTTTTTCCTGCTAAGCTTATTGCTTCTGAAATTGTGTATTTATGGGTTTATGCAGCCTGGCTGGCGATAATCCTTAATTATCTAACTCTAAAGTATTGAGGGTGATGACTGGTGAAGCAGGGAGGTTTGATAGGAGAACTTTATTCCATCACCGTGCACCAATTCCTCCCAGTGCACTCAGTGCTTTCAGCATTCAGATTGACAACTGGTTCCGTTTTCCATTTTCAACGCAGCTTAGCTCAGGGCTAATTCCCAATGTTGGGGGAAGGCTTGTCTCAACAAGTGAGTGACTCGCACTGTCTCGAGTTAGAAAGACAGCCCTTAAGTTGGTGAATATAAATCTTGGGTGAAATTCTTTTTTCCAGATTCCAAATGTTGGACATCGGAATGTATGGAGAGGGAATGTTCTGTGCTGCCTTTTGATATTGCCTCTGTCTGTATTGCAAAGCAGAGGCTTCAGCCCATTATGCTTCCTGTTTATTTCTAAATGCTACTCAGGCCACATTTGCAACTTATTCGCTTACATTTGAATTCTTTCCTCTTCTTCCAAGGAGCAGAGAGTACCATATACATAGGCTTACCAGATCTCCAACCGAGACAGAGTGCTAGACCTTTAGGAGAAGGAATGTGGGCAGGTGTAGCTTATTAAACCTTAGAGCACAATCCTAGGCATGTCTGCTCAGAAGCAAGCCCCACTGAACACAATGGGGCTTGCTTCTGGGTAGACATTCTTAGGATTGTGCTCTAAGGTTTAACAAGCTACACCTGCCCACATTCCTTCTCCTAAAGGTCTAGCACTCTGTCCCGGTTGGAGATCTGGTAAGCCTACATATACATGAGGATAACCTGTTTTATATTCACAACAGTGAGATGTCGCTTAGGCCAAAAGGCAGGGATTTGCCAAGAACTACCCAATGACTTGTGGCTAACAACCATTTCACACATTACACAGCAACACGTGTATAATTCAGCAGGAGCCATAGACAATCTGAGCTCTCTGAATATATACCGGTAACTGTATGATTTGCAATAAACTAGGAACAGGACCTTCTAATCTCCTCACCTATAGAAAAAGGGGTGGGTGGGACATGCAAGCTCGAAGCTGCTTATACTTGTCACACCAAGCCGCGTGAATACCAAGGCCGAAATCAGGGAACCAAGCTCACAGCTCCCTGTTCAGAGTTCTAGTAATCGTCCTCTACCCCATTATGGGTAGCTTTTAAACAGCCCAATCCTATTGGGCTCTAATGCTGGCTGAACAAGCGGTCTCACAGCGTTAACAGCCTTATGGCAGTTGCAAAAAGCACTCTGACAGCACGTGGAGGTGTGCGCTGCCAGAGCACCAGCGGGAAGGCCACAACCATGCCACATGTGGCGGTGGCTCTGGCAGGGGAGGTGGGATGGCGTTGGGGGAGGGTGAAATGGGGTTGGGGGAGGGTGCAGTTTTCTGCTGTTTTTCCCTTCCCCATTGTTCCTCCCTACACAAGCTCTGTCGTTGGTGTAGCGTTTTTCCAGAGTCTGGGGCATGTCCGTTGGCTAAAGATGGATTAGGATATGCTGCATGTCAATTCTTCCATGTTCCTCTGACATCCAACATCACACCCCAATCTCCTCCCTGTTGCGCTGGCGTCCAAGTGACATTTAAGCTACATCAGTGCAGCGTTTTTTCCAGACATTATTTGGCATCTATGCAGATATGCCAGCTTATCTCAAGGATAGAATTAGACCTTTAGTTATTTTAATGGGAGTTTTTATCTAATCTAGAGGGTTTTTTAAATCTCACCATTTTGCCACTGAAGCTCCAGGCAGTTCACACCATATTCTTCATATTGCAGTTCTTTCCTTCTTCACCTCAGCAGCTCCTTATAACTAAAAGACAGTTGACACTCAGCGATTTCGGATGCATGAGATCCCACTTACCAACTGTGTTCTGTATTTGTGGTGCTTTCCAGTGTGAGCTGGCCCTGTCAGTCCATCAAGTCTCCATTGTTATAGACTGCAAGATTGCATCCCAAAATATGACACTCTGTTGGATGCCTTTTGAACAAAGCAAATCCCGTCTTTAAAGGTGGCATTATTTTGCAGCTTGCGATTCTGCCTATTGGGGACAGCTCTGTGAAAACTCATGTGACTGCAAAAGACGCTTACTCCTTGGAAGGAAAGCTATGGCAAATTTAGATAGCATAATAAAAAGCAGAGATATCACCATGCCAACAAAAGTTCGTATAGTCAGGGCGATGGTGTTCCCAGTAGCAATGTATGGTTGCGAGAGTTGGACCATAAGGAAGGCTGAGCGCCGAAGAATAGATGCTTTTGAACTGTGGTGCTGGAGAAGACTCCTGAGAGTCCCTTGGACTGCTAGGAGATCAAATCAGTCAATCCTAAATGAAATCAACCCTGACTGTTCCCTGGAAGGACAGGTACTGAGGCTGAAACTCAAATATTTTGGCCACCTAATGCGAAGAGAGGAGTCTCTGGAGAAGACTCTGATGCTGGGAAAAATTGAAGGCAAAAGGAGAAGGGGAAGGCAAAGGATGAGATGGTTAGACAGCATCACCGATGCAACGAACATGAAAATGAGCGAACTCAGGAAGATAGTGGAGGATAGGAAGGCCTGGCGGGATATGGTTCATGGGATCACGAAGGGTTGGACACGACTTAACGACTGAACAAGAACAACAACAAAGCACTGACCCTATCACTGGGATTTGCTTCTGCGAAGCAGGATATACCAGGAAACATTGCAAGCAGAGTAAGCCCTTAACCAGGTTTGAAGTGGGGAATTCTTAGAACCAAGGAACGGAAATTGTTTTTCCTGATGTATGCCTCCAGGAACGGGTCCAGGACATGGAGAAGTCCACTGGGGGGTACTTGGGTTTCGACTGTGTAGAATGTTTAGCTTAAAAAAAAACCATGTATTCCAAGAAAGGGAAATTATTTTCAAAGTTGTTTGGATTGAACTGCTGGTTTAGCCATTGGACTGCATGTTAGAATAATCACCATGCCTTATTTTGCTATGGTTGTTCATTGGTGTAGACCAGTGCTTCCAAGACTTACCGGCTGCACGACGCCCTAACCACCGCAGATGTGGAGCTCAGCACCTCGAAGTGATGGCGATGACGTCATCACATCACTACCATTATTTCTGAGCTTGGGACGAAGAAGCGACCCTGAAAATCGCTGTAAGAGGCTCAGGGTGGGCGAATGGGCTTTTCAGGCATCAAAAACATCGCCCGCGGAGCTCTGCCCACTGAGCCGAGCCTCTGCTCTGTGATCTTCCCAATCGCGTCGCATTCCTGCTACCACATGGTTTGGGTGGCGAGCATCCCGCACCGTCCCTGGGGGCTTGCCACGATGCCCCCAGGAGCCGCGCCTCACACTTTGAGAAGCACTGGTGTAGACTGTCAATTAACGTTTGCATGTATCCCGTTTCCTACCTTTTTATTTCTAGACTGTATTTTCAGAATAGAAAATTATCATAGGCTCCATCTATATCCATAAAAACACCCCTAAAAATGATGAAATGTTATGCTTTTATTTTTCTTGAATGGAGGGTGAGTTCTCCACCCAACACTACATTCTGCGCTACTGTAGAATTTACTTGCTTGTCGATTACATGTACCGTATATACTCGCATACAAGATGAGAAATGTTTGCCTACAATAGACCCTGAAAAGCCTGGGTCGTCTTATCCATGGGTCAGTGATCAAAGCCAAGCTAATCCCTGTCAATCAGATGTTCCGAGCAAAGCCCTAAGGCTAGTCAAGGTAAAATGGCTTTTTTTAACCCACCCCAACCTTTTGTTGCTGTCTCAGAACAATTACTGGTAAGTCATTTGAGCTTTTTCCAGGATCTGACCCCACAAGTCCTTAAGTTTTACCCTCGTATTATCAAAGGGTCACAGCAGATTTCAGGATTTTTGGCTCACAACATGCCCTCGTCTTATTAGTGAGATTGTCTTATATGCGAGTATATATCACACCTCTCTTCCATGCTGGAATTGGGTGTCCCTGGGGTTCCCAGGCGATGATGGTTTTCCATCCAGGCATTGACCAGATCCAGAGCTGCTTTTCTTCCACAAGGTGGCGCCATCATGCGCCCTTAGACCATGCCTTCTGAATATCAGTATACACATAGCCAGTGATGCCTAATAATGATTTTGAAATGAATTCATTTGGTGTGAACACACAGTGGTACCCCCTAAAGGGGACCTTTCAGAATTGGTGGCAGGCCTGTGCTTGATTTGTCTCAATGCACATCTCTTGTTCTGGTTAAGCAGGATGCCCGGAGGGTACCTTTGGCCCAAGCTGTAAGTACAACTGCCAGTGCAAAAACAGAGCCGTCTGTGACCACGTGAGCGGAGCCTGCGCTTGTGTGGCTGGCTGGCTGGGAACTTTTTGTGAGAAAGGTAGGTTTTGTCTCCCTCCCCTCCCGTTTCCCTAAAAATCCATACATATATCAATAGAGACATTTTCTGCAGATTTAAAGTATGTTGTAATGTTTGTATTGATCAGCTCAGCAGCCTCGAATTGCATCCCAATGGTTCCCTTGTCCAGTGAAGACAAAACAGGCTAGTCTCTTTATTGTGTTTGAGAGATTAGGAGAGTGACACAGAATTGTATGCGCCGTAGGGTGAGTTTCCATCTTGTAACCTTCACCTCCAGTAAAAAGATCCTCCACCACCAGCAGCAGCTATATCCTCAGCAGCATAACTTGTTTTCCTGCTTAACTACGATTCTTTGCCAGCTTCAAACCCTGGTTAAGCAGGGGTCTTAGCCATAGTTAACATCAGACAAGTCCCTTTACTGTAGTTAAAAGAGGAGGAAGAGGGAATATGGAGAAAAGAGGAACTTGCAATTCTATGTCCTGCTTCCAGTCCTTTGAACACTGCTAAAGAGATTAACAGCCCAAGCCTGCCTAAGATCCGCCGCAGTGCACAAAGCGCGCTGCAGTGGATACTAAGCAGGGTCAGGGCCGTGCAGGCGGAGTGGGGGCACACCTCGGGGCACACCTCGGGGGAAAGGGACAAACACTATTTTACTGGTGCATGCCCAGGGAGGCCATATAAGGCTGGCCGCCAGGCCCAGGAAGTTGGTTAGAATATTGGCGGAGCACGCCTCTGATATCCCTGCCCCCCCTCCCTGGCCTGCTGGCCAATCACCTCCTCCCCTGCCACCCCAGCTCTCCCTCCCCATGCCCGCCACAGGGCTTACCTGTGTCTGGTGGCACAGGTGTCAGAGTGAGCTGTGCCAGCCTTGCTTTATGTGCTTTATGGCACTTTATGGCTTTATGGCACTTTCACGACACCCTGGTCTTTACTTGCGCAGGATTGTGCATTACCTCTGTACGAGCCTTGAAATACTTGAGAGAGTTATCCTAGAATTACTTACCTACCTATCTATTCACTGTTTGATTCTGTAAAGTCGCTTTTCTGTTTGAGGCTGAATAGAAAAGAGAGCAAGATTTGATAAACCAGAATGATGATGCATATTTCAGAAGTGCTTTGCCAAAAAAAAAAAAGTCTATGGTTTCTTTGCATTTTGGAAATTATTATTATGATTATTATATACTGCTTTTCAACGGGAGTAGTTCACAAAGCGGTTTACATAGTAAAATAAATAAATCCATGGTTCCCTATCACTAAACGGCTCACAATCTAGATACCAGCAACAGCCACTGGAAAAGACGCCATGCTGGGGTGAAGAGGGACAACTGCTTCCCCCCCCCCCGCTAAATATAAACCACTTTGAAAAGTGCCTCTTTGCCCAGTTAGCAAGGGTTCATGCGTTTCAAACTAAATCTGTTCTTGTAGTGTTTATTTTTCAAATTTGTACAGACCTATTCCCATGTTCTGATATGTGTTATTCCTAAATTGCAAATTCTCTCGTGTGCATCTGCTGTCCTCTAGTGGAATAAAGGGAATATACAGTGTAGTAAAAAATGAAGGAAGTTGAATCCATCCGTTCGGACATAAAATCACATCAGGATCATAATGCTTTTATTAGGAGCAAATAAAAATCACAAAGCAGTGACATGAGCTTTAAGTTACAAACCTCTTCTTTGGCCTTCTTTGGTCTTCTTTGGCCTTAAAGCAAAAAAAGAAAAGGGGTGGGGAGAAAAAGATGTTCCTTGAAAAGGATATGGCAGAAGTTACAGTCTTAAGATTCTGGAAACTCTTGCAAACTAATTACTGTAAGTAGCAGTGCAAACCTATGCATACCTACTCAGAAATAAGCCTCACTAAGTGAGGACTTATATAGGAGTAACTGTGTACAGAATCACAACATATGTTTGTGGTTTACTAGAGAAGGACTGAATTGCTCTCTTCCTTTTGACGATATAAACCCCAACTGTTACTCAAGTCTGTTTCCAACATGTCTATTATTCTTTAGTGTGAGAAATGTACAATAAGTGTTCAAATGAAACTAACTAGTCTTTAAAATGGATGTTTGACTCTATGGAATTGTCACAATTGCTCTGAATGTCGAAATCTCTGCAACCCACTGGCATCGCTCTAGGTGGGGCGGAAAGCTAAGTTCTGCAGCGTTCCGCCCCACCGTTACTCTCCAGTACGAGGAGCCCCGCCACTTCGTTGTAGGAGCCCGTCAGTGGAGAGAAGGCAACGCACAGGGACTCTCCTGCTCATTGCCTTCTCTCCACTGACGGGCTCCGACAACTAGGAGGCGGGGCTCCTCGTACCGGAGAGTAACGGTGGGGCGGAACGCTGCAGAACTTAGCTTTCCGCCCCACCTAGAGTGACGCCAGTGCTGCAACCAATGCCGCTACTAACACTGCTCTTTTAAAAAGTTTTTCCTCCTTGCTGATTTCATTGTTCCAGGAAAAATGCAACAGGCAAAGCCACAAGGTGCAATTGTATCTGAATAAATAGTTTGATAAGAACATAAGAAGAGCCCTGCTGGATCAGGCCAAAGGCCCATCTAGTCCAGCTTCCTGTATCACACAGTGGCCCCACCAGATGCCTCAGGGAGCACAGTTCCCAAACATCTCTTGATATCTTTGTCAGAGGACAACTTCGATGGCTTTTACAAAACTTCAAACTTAACTGAAAGCATCCTTGCTCCAACTTTCCAATAAACACTGAATGTAGGAAGCTGCTTTAGACTGAATCAGACTATTGGTCCATCTAGCTCAGTATTTTCTACAGTGGCTGTCAAGCAAGGGATGCTGCAGATCTACCCTGATTCTGCATCCAGAACCTGCATCTCTTCTCCAGATACAGGAGGGGGTGCAAGTGTCCATAGCGTCTTCCCATCTTACAAAATGCACCTCCTTCAGTGGGAGATATGGAAGGAAATGGGGAATGCAGGGGGGATCAAAAAGCATGATCCCACCTACTCCCTCACCTTCACCTTTAAGAAGATTAGGGACCAGGCTTGAGTCAAAACCTGATTCCATTTTAGGCTTAGAAGTCTCTCTGAGAGAAAGGGGGGGCAGTGAGTGGCTCTAGATTCTGGGGGTGGGCAGTGACGGTGCCCTCTCTCACAATATGCCTCCAGAGAGTCTCAGCTCTGAAGAACAGGGAACTAGTTCCCAGTTCTGTATCTACCGGTAGCTATTTCTTCCAGAGCTACCCCCAGCCTATACTTGCGACTAACCTTCTCCTGAGTGATGGAAAGCCATTTCTTTTACTGGGTATGAGAATAGTACTCCTTAGGGCCTCAGTACATTTTCTTAAGTAATATAGTGTCAGGATCTTTAGCTTCAAAGGATAGTAAGCATAAATGAGGTGCCACCATTATGGGAACTAAAGGCCCAGTTAAAGCCTTCATTCCTAGAGCAAGAAGTCATCTTATCAAAGAGGTGATTGTCACTATACCTTATTTATAGCATGTCATAATCACCCATTGCCCTTGGGTTTAAATCATAAGATACGTATTGCAAACCAGACAGGTCAGAATAAATCCATCTCTGCCACAGCATGAGGCAGTGGACAAATAGATTACTACCAGACTTACATAAGCATTCATTTCTAAAACCTGGCTTAATCAGTAGGCTCTAGATGTCTCACAGCTCACTTGGTAAAGGCCTCCCTCTTAGAATCAGAATCTGGCTTGGCTGCATAGTGAATATGGGTCACTTATTCATAGTGATCTCTTAATTTCATAGATGTAATCGAATGACTCAACATTGTCTATACGTTTTCTTATCTTCTAAACGCAATTTCAGGGTGTCGTGTATAAAGCCCTGTATGGCATTAGCCACGTTTATTTCTTTATTTAAGTGATTTATAGCCCACCTTTCCCTCTGGATAATTAGAACTCACAAGGCAGCGTATAGTGTAGTTGAAAAACTGACATGCAAAATAACAAAATATAAAGTGCAAAAATAGTAAAACAATCGTACAGTACAGTGCAATAGAAAACATTGAAACAAAACACGGAATACAAACCCCCAAAGCAACTAATTTAAGTTACCCCTTCCTCTTCCTCATTCCCCCCCCCCCAGCATGTTCCATCAGGATTACTAACAACCCAATCCTAACTGAAAAACCCTGCACGAATGCAGCTGCGCCAACGAATACATGCTGCATCCTGGGGGGGGGGCAGTCCTGGAGGCCTCCTCAAGGATCATTCACCTCGAGAGGAACCACAGCTTCTGTAGCCCAAATGGGTCTTCACCCAGCGTGTAATTCATCTGAGGAACTCCTTGCCACAGAATATGGTGATGGCACCTGGCCTTGATGCCTTTAAAAGGGGTTTGGTTAGATTCATGGAGGAAAAGACCATCACAGGTTACAAGCCATAAGCAACCTCCTGGTTTGTTTTGTTTGTTTGTTTGTTTGTTTGTTTGTTTGTTTGTTTGTTTGTTTGTTTGTTTGTTTTTAGAAGTAGGTTCTCTCTGTCCCAGGTGCAATGGAGTGACAACAGGAAACAGGGGTTTCCTCCATTATCTTGTTAGCTGTGTGCTCTCGGAGGCATCTGGTGGGGCCACCGTGAGATACAGGAAGCTAGACTAGATGGGCCTTTGACCTGATCCAGCAAGGCTCTTCTTATGTTATGTCTCCTCGGATCTGCACTCTGACACAAGTCAGAGGAGAATAAGGGAGAGGGAAGGGAAGAGGAGCCGAATAGTTATCTTGGGGCATGCTGGTGCCACTATGATTCGCCCCTCCCTCCCCCGTTTCTCCTCCCACTTGCTCCCCTCTCCACCCTGTTCCTCCCCCTCCCCGCCCACCTCACTGCCTTACCTGTGCTCCCGCCACCTCCACCACCACCTCTGTTTGCAGCGACGGTTCCGGAATGGCTGCCATATGGCCATTTATAGCAGCGGACCTGCTGTTCTGCTGTCATAAAGCCCAGTTAGGATTGGGCTGTAAGAGAGACCTACAGCACAATCCTAGGCATGTCTGCTCAGGAGTAAGGCCCATTAAATGCAATGGGTTTTACTCCCAGGAAAATGTGTGTATATCGAATTGCAGCCCAAGACTTTGAATGGTACCACCAAGCTGCACAAAGAAGCATTCCAGGGGGCTGCTTTGCATCTTCCCCACCCTCAACATTGCCCAAAGCCCAAGCCTGGGAAGGTTGGTACCACTCCTGCTTCCCACTCATTGAATCTCCTAACATCACAGCAGGAATGTGTGCGGCTGCCTTCTGCTACGTCCGATCATTGAGCCACCTAGACCAATATTGCCTCCCTTGTTTTCCAAGGCCTTTCCAAGCCCTGCCATCTGTGGTGCTTTTCACTGGAGTTGTCGGGGATGGGACTAGGACTATCTGCACGGAAGGCGTGTGCTCTGCCACTCAACCTATGGACCTGTTCCTGGGGCCCATCAATCTTGGGAGCAGAGTAATAAAGTTTCTACCACGTAGGGCAGAGGGGTCTGGCTCAGTCGGTAGAGCCGCCGCCTTGCAAGCCCGAAGATCGGCGAATGGCAAGTTCGAGACACACCGTCGACAAAAAGCTGTGAAAAGCCTCCCTGAGGAGAGCTAAGAGCTCCCAGCTGCGTCGGTCAAGTGTGGGAGGGCGATGGCCAGTGGAAAAAAAGCCAGACTGCAAAAGGATACCACCTGGAATGTAGCTGTTCACAAATGATTGGACATTTATATATTGTAAAAAAAAAAATGGGGGGGGTAGGAAAGCCTGCCTATGTACATCGCCTTGGATTAAAGTCGGAGGAGAAATCCAATGACCAAGAAAGGTGGTATATAAATACCATATATATTCTATATTATTATTATTAGGTAAAGGTATCCCCTGACAATTAAGTCCAGTCGTGTCCGACTCTAGGGTTTGGTGCTCATCCCCATTTCAAAGGCGAAGAGCCAGCGTTGTCCGAAGAAGCTGAACGCATATAGAGCTTCTTTCACAGATGGGACCCTTGGGCATAAGAACAGAAGTTAGATCAGACCACAGGATCATCTAGTCCAAAATCCTGTATCCCATAGCCAACCAGATACCTCCATAAAATCACAAGGAGGGCTCGAAGGCAATAACTGCAACTGGAAATTCAGACGCATACACTGCCTCTTGATCAGGAGGTAAGCTTTTCCTCCATGAATAGCGTGCATGTGGGGGGGGGAGGCCTGGCCAGAGCACATGCCCCTGTGTCATGCTCATCAAAGCGCGGCAGGGGAGCCAAGATGGCTGCTTGTTAACACTTCTGCTGATAGAGCTCTCCTGAACGATCTTATTCTAGCTGGCCTCAAAGGTTCGTTGGTACTCAATTAATTTTTATTTCTTATTGACAAGGATTCCTGCTAGGGACCTGCTGTTTTTATCAGATTTTTGAGCATTGTTAATTGAGGATTCTGACGGATTGTTTTGCCTGGGCTGCGAGAGATGGGAAAGAAGAAAAAGCGGCAGAGGGCCCCATCGGGTCAGACTTCTCATCAGACCAAAGCAGCCAAACAGTTATGTTTGGAAGATTTATCAGCTTGGACCAAGTCTGTGGGTGAGATGATTAAATTAGCATCTCCAAATAAGTTTTCTGCTTTGGACTCAATTGCAACTTCAATTGCAGGGGTCACCTTTACCTTTACCTTAAATGAGTGGACAGCCCACGTAGCCCTTTGTTGCCTGCCCCCCTCCCCTACTGGGAAACCCTGTGAAGATGGTTTGGTGGACTACAGCCAAAACAGGAAGTCCTTCCTCATACAGGACCATGCACCTAGTTGGATCCCAGCTTTTAGAAATATCAAAAAGAACTGGGGGGGGGGGATTTTCACCTTAACTATTTCACAACTCATTTGGTCTGTTTTGATTAATAACAACCCCCCGCCTTATCAATTGCATAGGAACAAAATACAAAGCAAGGCATTTGGGAACCATCAAGGCAAAGAGTTAAAAACAACGAACAACCCAGGTCTTAGTTATTCATGCAGATGTTGCTCATTTTAAGCCAGTAAAAATTGTGAGTTGCTCAGTTTGGTGTGTCTTGGAGCTCGCCAACACCTAGTCAAGGTGTGTGCACTGCATTCAATCTAAGCCGTTTGCCAGTAAAAAGTCAAGTTTGCTGTCAAAGTCAGTTATGCAACTGAAAGACAATTGCACGTGCTGTGTTTAATTAACATATTTTATTCTAGTTCTGAGATTCAGGTTTTCAAAAGAATAACACTTTTTAATTTTGCCAGAGACATGACTGGCAGAAGTTAAGAGCAATAATGGCAAGCAGAATTAAGGAACGAATGTGGAGATGAAACAAAGAGACATTTGGCAACAGTAACTGTGGGGGGAGAGGAAGAGGGTGTTGTACGGACATGGCTGGCACATGCAAGTGTCATCTGGGGCCCACCCAGCAGGGGGCAGTGCTGCCCCGCCAGTTCTCACTCAGTGCAAGACCAGCCGCTTCACATCTGGTGAGTGTTGTCACTAACCTTGCTTAGCCCTCCACAAAGGAAGGTCACAACTGCACCTTCTTCCCAAGAGATGGTTATGGCACCCTTCTAGTTCAGGATGTCTAAGGGCCTGATCCTATCCAGGCCTTATGCTGGTGGATCTTGTGATCTGCCAGAGTAAGGCCCAAACCTTAGTAAAGTTTGTTGTTCCATAGCCCACTGTCACCAGTGCAAAGTCCTGGAGGCCGTGCATGGGCAACACCAGCCAGCAGAAACTCTGCTGCTGTTGGTAGGTCAGTGGTGAGGTCAGGTTGGGGTGGATCAAGATGAGGAGCAGACCGGCCTTGGGGCGGTACAGGCGCTGGAGTGGGAGGATCTTGGTGGCAGCCATGCATGCTGAATCCTATCCCCTCTTCCCGGCCCAGACCCACTCTCTGAGTCTCCTCAGACTTATGCCAACTAAAGAGCTGGTGTAGGTCTGAGGGGACCCTTTGGGGACCAGACGGCCTATTGGCTAAGTAAAAATATTCTTTACTTACCTCTCCTGGGCTGTCTGGTCGTCTGCTACACACTCTGGGCCAGTGGGGGACAGGATTCGGCTGCCAGAGATTTTTTTTAAAAAAAGGCAGAAGCCACCCTTTGCAGTACAGAACACAGACTTTCTACCCCATCCCCACACACCAGAAATCATGCTCAAAGCACCATTTTTATACCCAAGCACCCAGCGACTAACTTCCAGCATGTGTTTAATTTTTTTCACTGCAATGATGAGGGCCAGAATCTTGGTTTTTTTTTAAAAAAATGATAAAATTGAAAACTGAAATTTTCAAGAAACCAAATTTCACCATAGATAGATACCAGCTTCTGTATTTGTGCAGTGATGGAACATCTGACCCAATCGCTCCCACCATGTGTTTCTAGAGCAGCGTTGTAAGATTAGTCATTCTGGTAGCTGCTCTCCAGGCTTCATGAAATATGGACCTATTGTGTTCCCTCTGCATCGTTACTGAATTGAAGGTGAGAGCTTTTCTTTGGTCACAGTCCATTTGCTCTGATGTTCAAAACATGTATAAAGGTTGCAATCTATCACCTTAAGTCTTGAATGATCTTTCCAACCTATTTTTTAAAAAAGGCACCAAAACCCAACCAAGAACACTGGATGCTTTGTTCCCCCATATTGAGTTTAATTAAGAAATGAAGCTCTTTGTCTTAGGACGTGCTTCTCTTCCTTTGTCTCCCACCAAAGCCTCCTGTACTTGTATCCGAAAGCCACCATTTGTCCTTGTGCAATGAGACCATTAAAGCGTTATGTACCACACTTGATTTATTTTTGTGCGCTAGTTAAGGTGCCAGAGCTGTCACAACTTCTTTTGCCTCCAAGTTAAAGGGATAAGGTCAAACAACAATGCAGAAAGGTAGTCTCCTTTTTTCTCTCTTAGCTAAACAATGAATCATCACTTTGATTTTAAGACTGGCCAGTAATGCCTTGTAATACATGGGTGACACTGCTGGTTTCTTCCAAAGGTTGCTATTAAAATGGTCGGGCAATGGCTTGCTTCCAGGTTTTCTGGCAACGCATGACATTATATTTATATTCAGGCCTTGCGGTGCGGAGTGATGGAGAGATCTTCTCCTAAGAGAGAAGTAAAAGGGTTGGAGGGAAGCACAGGACTGGTGCATAATGGAGACAGAAATTGATTTGCTCTAAGACTTAATGCTATTAAAAGCCGCTGGCTTAGGGAGGCCGCTTGGCATGAATGAAAAAGCTTTTCAAAATTATTGATAAGGCGGGATGCGACCCATCTGTGGAGGACTTGTCAACAAGCGGGAATAAAACAAATGAGCACCTTTTTTTCCTTTAGTGGGCAGAGGGCACCAGCCTGTAGGGTGAGTTTCAGACATTGATGCAAACGGTTGCAGTATTTATGAGCTTTACTCACAACCAAGCTTTACTTGTACTGAAGAGCAATGGCTGACCTGCCTTGCAGGAGCAATAAAAGTTGCTAACATAGGAAGCTTGAGCTGAAAGTAGATGTTCCGAGAGTCTCGTGGCTGCCACTGAAAATGGCAGCCCCAAATTTTCATCTCTCCTTTCTTTGCATCATCGAGGACAGTCAAGATGTGATGTCACTGTGCTCCAAGTATTGCTGCTCTGCTTCACTTTGTTGGCTGATGCTTGCAAGGGTGGGAAAATTCAGAATGCAGTGACATCACAGCATGCATTTTGGATTAAACATAAGAAGAGCCCTGCTGGATCAGGCCAAAGGCCCATCTAGTCCAGCTTCCTGTATCCCCACCAGATGCCTCAGGGAGCACACAGCCTACAAGATAACCTGTTTCCCTCCAAGTTAAAGAAACCTGCATGCGGAAGAGATTACTAGATGTTACCGAAGAGAAATAAATGTGGGACTGCTGAGTCAGGGTGGTGTAGTGGTTCTGGTGTTGGACTTAGACCTGGAAGATCCAGGTTCAAATCCCTGATCAGCCACAAAGTTTCCTGGGTGACCTTGGACCAGTCACTATCTCTCAGCCTAACCCAGCTCACAGGGTTGTTGTGAGGACAAAAGGACAGAAGGAACCATATACAATATCCTAAGCTCCTTGGAGGAAGGGCAGCATAAAAATGTGAAAAATAAATATCGAGCATCAGTCACATGAATCCCATAATGTCTAAATGTAAACCTTGTCCAATCAAAACCTTGGGCCAGCCTAGGTTTCGAGGGCATGACTTCACCTTTACTTGAAGTTGCTGCCGGTCACTCACTCTGACCCTTCCCAACTGGAGATTCACAGCTGGCTCCCATTTCCAATTCGCAAGACCTTGATGCCAGACACTCTTATCATGTGTCTAGCCAGCAAGGATCCTAATAAGGAGCTGGTTTTTCAGCCTGCTAACAAGCTCTTTTCCCACAGCTGCTTCAAAATGGCTGCAGGCCTGGAAGATGGAGTCAGACCTAGGCCAGTGATTTTAACTTGTTATTCACAGTGACTAGCACGTTAATGCCCAGCTGATGACTAGTGGCATTTTTCCAGAGATGAGTTCTGAATAGAGTTCTGCTAATCAGCAAGGGGGCAAGGCAAAATACCGACAGCATGTGGTCTTTCATATCCTCTGCCAGAACCAGCCGTTCTTGTTTCATGCTGTTGGGGGCACCCAAAGTTATGTGTGTAGCTGTTTGCAACAAGAAAGTTTCTGTATCTGTGGTGGCAGAGTGCACTTGACTGGAGCATGGCCAGCAGAAAGGAACACAGTACAGAGGATGCGGAAGAGAAAGAACAGATGGTTGAAGCAAGTAACCTAATGCTGCAGGAAAAGAAAAGAAGTCAAAGTGATATATTACATGAATAAAAACGTAAAATAAAAGTCACAGCCATATCCAGTCCACGAGGGGTATTCTCCCACCCTGTAGTCAGATTTCACCTGTTCCTCTAAGAGACCAAGCAATTGATCCAAGAAGCCTGTAGGAAAGAAGACAGAGAGACATCCCTCATTCTTTGCCCCATGCATGTCTCATGAGTGGCTACGCACAACTGCTTGCTATGTGATATAACTCCTTATAATCCGACCCATACTCTGAGGTCATCAGGGGGGGCCCTGTTGACCGTGCCGCCACTGGCGGAAGTGAGGGCGATGGCGGCGCAGAGTAGGGCCTTCTCGGCGGTGGCACCCCAATTGTGGAATTCCCTCCCCTTGGAATTAAGAACGACTCCCTCTTTAGAGGCCTTTCAGCGGGGCCTTAAGACGTTTTTATTCAGGACTGCTTTTAATGTCTGACATGGCGGGCTGACCTTTTAACAAATGGTTTTAATATATGTAAATGCTGGTGACCCACTGGGGTTGTTTATTTTTAATCTTAAGTGTTTTAATTAATTTTAATGTGTTAATTGTTTTAATGTATTTATATGTATTTTACTATGTTGAAACATGAAACATGAACAAACATGAAAATGAGCGAACTCAGGAAGATAGTGGAGGACAGGAAGGCCTGGCGGGATATGGTTCATGGGATCACGAAGGGTCGGACACGACTTAACGACTGAACAACAACAACATGTTGTAAGCCGCCTTGAGTGCCCTCGGGAGAAAGGCGGGCTACAAATGCCTTAAATAAAATAAATAAAATGTGATGGCTGCATGAAATCCTACCACGGGGAAGATGCAACTACAAAGTGGAGCTGTCACTTTGGGCACTGATAAGGCACCTTAGATGTGTTTGCTCCCTGTGTCCGACCACCTGGTGAGGCAAGTTTGCATTCTGTTCCCACTACTCTCATTTCTGAACCGTTGCAGGTGCGTGGTAAAAATTTGCCAAGCTACTCTTCCCTTGTGGCTGCATATCTGTGCTGGGATTACAAGTGACCACCATGGTGTTCACCGCTGTCCAATGCCACCCTGAAACGAATGACACCGAGAGAATGGATTGCAATCTTGGCTCAAAACAAAGGTCCAGGGAGCCCAGCACTCTTCTCTGAGAGCAGGGAGCCAAAACTCCAGGAAGACTCAAGGCTGATCTCCACCAGCTCCAGTTGCGTTGCACTTGCGTCTGGAGGCACGTGAGCGTAGGGGACAGGACTTCCCGCCCGAAACACTGCCCTGGGCTCCACCAGATTCTTCAATGCAAATAGTCCCTCCTGATTGTCTTGCCTTCTAATAAAGCTCAACGGTGATTGGCTGAAACACAAGTGTGCTCCAATTGGCTGAAACCCCCTCTCATCCCATTGGTCAAATACTTAGCTCCGCGTCCCACGCACTCAAAATCATGAGCCTGGTCCACAGCTGATCGCAACGGAACTCGGAAGAGCATTCTGATGCGATCAGATAATATGGAAGCCACACAGCTCCGCACTCTCGGGATGCGCCACAGGATGTGGTGATGGCACCTGGCCTAGATGCCTTTAAAAGGGGTTTGGACAGATTCATGGAGGAAAAGACCATCACAGGTTACAAGCCATAAGCAACCTCCTGGTTTTAGAAGTGGGTTTTCTCTGTGCCAGGTGCAAGGGAGTGTCAACGGGAAACAGGTTATCTTGTTGTCTGTGTGCTCTTGGATGCATCTGGTGGGGCCACTGTGTGATACAGGAAGCTGGACTAGATGGGCTTTTGGCCTGATCCAGCAGGGCTCTTCTTATGTTATGTTATGTTCTTATGCGCCAAAATTCATGCGGTGGAGATCAGCCTTCACGAGCAAGACTTAATGGCGATTTTGTTTATGCTGCCTCTTGCTCTCATATTCCTCATCAGAAGCGGAGACAGAATGTAAGACTCTTGCTGAATCAAACCACAAGTCTATCTAGTCCAACATTCTGTTCTCACATTGGTCTACCAGATGCCCCATGGAAGCTGACCAGCAGGAGATGAAGACAGTAGCCTTCTCCCACTGTTGCTTCTCAGCAGCTGGTATTTAGAGGTTGATCTCTGAACTTGGAGGTAACCTATAGCCATTATCAAGAATAGCAGCCATTGATAGACGTGTCCTCCATGAATTTGTCTAGTTCCCTTTTAAAGGCTCCCAAGTGAGTGGTCATCTCCCCCTCCCCCTCTTGTGGCAGTGAATTCCATAGCTTAATTATGGTATGAGAAGTCACCCCAATGTCTCCTTGCTCATCATCTTTCAAACGAGGATGCTGGGCTCTACAAAAACTCCAACAGGAGTGGGATCCAAGTGAAAATTGTGCATGAAACAATTTTATGTGTACACTTGCACACATTTTTCCTTTGGATACTTTTATTTTGAACACCGAATTTGAGTATTCCTGGTCATACTTTTTAGGGAGGGGTGTGTGTGTGTGTGTGTGTGTGTGTGTGTGGAATTAGCATATTTTGTTTTATTTATTTGTGCAGAACATGAACAAGACTTGCTCATATCAACTTTGTTCTGTCCCTTTGGCAGATGCCTGATATAATCTTGGCCCAGTTTTGTATTAGAGTACGTTCAGCTGCCACAACAAAGCAAACCCCTCATTTTCAGAAGAGTTATCCTACCAGCCAGCCAATAAACAAACTGCCTGTCAGGGGGCTGTGTTGTAGGGCTCTGTTAGGCTGTTTGTTTTATACAGAGACATTATGAAATGTGGGAAGACAATGGCTGATCTATTGTGCACATTATTCTGCTCTTTGCTGCTTTTTGGTGGTTGGTTTTTCTAACTTAGGCCTGGTTCTCAGAAACAGAGGAGATGGAGTTGGATATTATATGTAGAAAATAGTGAATAGTATGCTAGTAGGATGCATTGCTTCACGCTTGCTATAACTTTACGAAATATGTATTGTTTTTATGTTTTAATATATTAATAAAATATAAATATATATATATATATATATGCAAAAAAGAAAGAAACGGCAGACCAGTGTCTGGATTCCACCACTTCAGACTGCAGGTGGAAGCTCATGTGACTACATGCGCCTCCATTTATTTATTTTTAAATTCCTTCTGCCTAGAAAGCTAGAGCCTAACATATGCAACAGAATTATGATGTGGTAAGGTGGTAGAGTGGACTGTACCACTTCAGAATGCAGGTAAAAGTTTTTAATAAAACTTTTTATTAACTTTTAAAATCTCCTTGCAAGTAGGTAACAAGCACACCAGGATTAGACTGGGCTAGAATAATGTGGGAAGGGAGGTGGGCATATTTATCATTACCCAGCCTTCCCAGGTGCTGCCCCCCTGAACCCATGTGGGAAAAAATTGTCTTGACTCTACTAACTAGCATTCAAGTGCAGAATAGGCTTTCTGTATACGATGCAGCCTTGTTTTTATTCCAACGGCTTTAGTGATTGCCCTTTCATGTTAAATTCTTGTTCACAGCCTGCCCTCCTGGTTCGTATGGCATGAACTGCCTGCAGAGTTGCATCTGTCAAAATCAGGCTACTTGTGATCACAGGACTGGACAGTGCATATGCCCCAAAGGTTGGACTGGAATAGCCTGTGAACTGGGTAAGGTTCCAACAGAGATCTTTAAGATTGATTGCATTTATATTCTGTCCCATCCTAAGAGCTCAGGGCAACTAACAATATGTGAATCGTAAGCCCCCATCTGCATTGGTTTTAAACTCTGTTGTGTTCTATCCCTGGACATTGAATGACTCTGTGAATTAAAAAAAAGTCATATCATTTTTGGAAGACATCTAGACCTGGGTCTTGGTGAGGTATGAGAGGAAGGATATTCCAGTGTTAAGGGGCAACTGTGGACCATGAGTTCTTCCAGTTGGGTGCTTTCATTCACAATATGTCTAGTGAAGAATTCATTTCTTTTTCACTTTAGTGTGTGAAGCTGGAAAATATGGAGAGATGTGTCAGCAGAACTGTACCTGCAGCAATGGCGGCATTTGTGATCGTCGTGTTGGGAAATGTATCTGTCGTCCAGGCTGGACTGGGGATCATTGTGATATTGGTAGGAAGGCTAATTTCAAGGCTCTTGTTTTTATAAAATACTCCATAATGCCGTATTGGTCTGAGTATAAGACTCACTTTTTTCTCCTAATTTAAGTTTTTAAACTAGGGGTGCGTCTTATAATCAGGCTGTTGCAATTTAATGACAGTGATTTAATTAATTTTTTTTAATAGCACCAAACTTTTAAGGGTGCGTCTTATAATCAGGTGCATCTTATACTCGGGACAATACGGTAATCTCTTGGCCTAATTGATGTGCTTAGGTATTGGTGTTGATTTTGATGAAGGTTGATGTATCTGCTTGTGATGAAGTGACATTTCTGCAGCACTGATGCTATGTTATTTTGTGATGGTCTGGTTCAACGATCCTGGGTCCCATTCCACACATCTTTTTTTAGTGCAGCAGACATTGTGATTGGAGCTCAAAGGCTGCAGTAATCTCACTTACACTGGAGCATTTCCTTTGATCAAAGGGGAGCATTTCCTTTGATCTTTAAGGGGATCTTTAAGTAAGATTCTGCCTGATGAAAAGGGGGTTTCCATCTTAGAAGAGTTATATTATTTACTGAATCAAACGTTGAGGCTCAGTCTGTGTTCTCTGATCCTTTGCTGTCCTTTCAGGTGTGGTGACCCCTGTCTTCCTCCTTTTCCCCCTTTCAAGGTATGACTTCCTTTCCCCTCTTCAAAACTCTCATCTGATTAGCTTTTTTTGTACATGTGCATATATACACACATGCACACACATATGCTCTCTCTCTCTCTCTCTCTCTCTCTCTCTCTCTCGCTCTCGCTCTCGCTCTCGCTCTCTCTCTCTCTCTCTGTACTTCTACAATGGGGTATTTGACTTTAGTTTCCATCTCTGTCTTGGACCTTAAGTCGGTCACAAGTGGACCAAATGCTTGAGAACCTAAAAGTCTTCCCCTGTCTATTGACAACATTTGAGCTCCAGTTTCTTGGGCCATTGCGGGGACTTGAGTTTTCCTTTTTTTGTCAGCACCTTATGTACAGTATTTTGTTTTGTATGAAAGATTAGAATAATTTGTCTGAAAAGTGGGGGGAGACAGTATATTTTGGGCATTCACCAAATGCAAATGTATCAGTATTCCTCAAATTTGGGACACCCATTCTAACATAGGGCAACCATTCAGAACGTTTATTTTATCATTTTTAACCTTGTGGCACACACATTTCAAATTATAGATCCTGCACTTTCAACATGTTAAACATAAATTCAAGCTTTCCCTACGATTAAGTATTGGTTATTTTTCTGAGGCAGAAGAAGACTTACACTGAAATTCTTCATGATTCAAAAAAGAGAATTCATTATCCTCTGTTCCTAATTCTTGTCCCAGTTTGTCCTACTGGTTACTTTGGGGAGCAATGTAAGGGACGGTGCGATTGTGAGCACAACCACTCCTGCCATCACCAGACTGGGGTGTGTCACTGTGAAAGAGGGTGGAGAGGACAACGGTGTGACAAGCATAAGTGCTGCTAAGTTCTCTCCTGTTGAGCACGCGTCTAAAACCAAACTGGACTGAATGTCCCTTGCTTTCCAATAAAATGAAATCTGATGTGCATAGACACACCCTGATGATTTTGGTTGATTTTTTTCAGTTCTGCCTGTAGCAACTCCTGGTTTCTGAGTGTGTCATTTGACACATTTGTTTGTAATGAGCAGAAGCTGTTTGTTACCACTGCAAACCATCTCAGTGTGAACTGAACAGCAGCATGCAGAGGGGAAGGTACACAGGAGCAGCAGTGGCGCCATCTGGAGCTACACAACCCCTAGTGCTACAGAGAGACGATGGTTTTTCTCCTCTTACCCCCATAGGAGCGCACAAGAAAACTAGGAGGGCAGCTGGGATCTCAGTGAGCAAGCCCTCATGGTATCGAGAGCCAAAGAAACATATTGCAGACAACCAAGCCATCCATTAACAATATATGCAGCTGACTCAGCCATTGTCCATCCAGCTCCATATTGTCAGCCGTTGTCCATCAGCTCCATATTGTCTGATTGGCAGCAGCTGTCCAGGATTTCAGACAATGGAGTTGCCAGGGAACCTGGTGACTGGAGACTGTGGATGCCCTCCAGGTTTTGTGGGCAGTGGCTGTGAAAAAAGTAAGTGCCCTTATCTCTTTTTTGTCATGTGGGAATAGCATTCAACATGTTCTGTTGCTATGCACAGTTCGGTGCTATAGCACAGTATGCTAGGAGATCAAATCAGTTAATCCTAAATGAAATCAACCCTGACTGTTCCCTGGAAGGACAGGTACTGAGGCTGTAGCTCAAATATTTTGGCCACCTAATGTGAAGATAGAACTCTCTGGAGAAGACTGATGCTGGGAAAGACTGAAGGCAAAAGGAGAAGGGGAAGGCAAAGAATGAGATGGTTAGACAGCATCACCGATGCAACAAACCTGAAAATGAGCGAACTCAGGAAGATAGTGGAGGACAGGAAGGCCTGGCGGGATATGGTTCATGGGATCACGAAGGGTCGGACACGACTTAACGACTGAACAACAACAACAACATGTTCTGTCAAAAAGCTGTGTTGTGGATAAAAAAAGGACCTATTCAAGCACAGTGTAAGAGGCATAAGGGTCTTCTCAGCTGCTGGCCAGGAAACGATAGGAAACCAACACTAACAGCCCAATCCTATCCTAACCCACTTTCCAGCGCCGATGCAGCCATGCCAGTGGGACATGCACTGCATCCTGCATTGGAGGGGCAGTCATGGAGGCCTCTTCATGGTAAGGGAATGTTTGTTCCCTTACCTCAGGGCTGCATTGCGGTTTGCATTGGCACTGGAAAGTGGGTTAGGATTGGACAGTAAGGCATGCAAGAATTGGGTAGGAAGGTGTGATGCGACACAGATTTTTTTTCACATTCTAATCTATGAAGAGAAGACTAGGATAATTCCTTCAGAGGAAGTTCCTCCATGATTGTTCTTGTTCTGTCTTTTCCAGTTCTAGATACCTCTCACCCCCAATGCCCAAAGCAGACTCCTAGTTTGAGGGGACTCTCAGAAGGATAGCCATGTTAGCCTTTTGCAGCAAAAACAACAGTCTTCTTCTGGTACCGTAGGCTAACAGATTTATTGCAGGTTATCTTTTGTAGATTAGAGCCACAGTTCAGATCCATGCATTATCAAAAAAAGAAAGTGATAGATCAGTCTGTGTACTTTCTGAGAGGAAAGTTCCTTTCTGTAGAGCAGGGGTGGGGAACCTATTTGCGATGGAGGGCCATTTTCCCATGGGGAAAATGTCCCGTGGGCCGTGTGCCCCTCCATCGCAAATTGGTCCCCCGGCGCGCGCGCCGGGGGGGCGCACACACACACACCACCCCCCGCTCTCCTTACCTCCCCCCCGCTCTCCTTACCTCCCCCCCATGCTCTCCTTACCTTTTTCAGGCGGTGGCGGCCACCGGCCCTGCTCGCACGACTCCTTTGGTACCCGGCTGTTTCTGCACATGCGCAGAAACAGCCGGATTCAAAAGGAGTCGCGCCGAGGTGAGCGCGCGCGGGGCCGGTGGGGCTGGCGGAGCCTCCGGTCTGCTCGCGCGGGCCGGACCTGATTGACTTGGGTCCGGTCTCGCGCGAGCCGGACCGGATCGCTCCGGGGTCCGGATTCGGCCCGCGGGCCGCCGGTTCCCC
Organism: Plestiodon gilberti rubricaudatus; assembly: GCA_026170595.1. Lineage (NCBI taxonomy): Eukaryota > Metazoa > Chordata > Lepidosauria > Squamata > Scincidae > Plestiodon > Plestiodon gilberti. The sequence goes on along the minus strand of JANXHW010000003.1, from coordinate 15,907,579 downwards.
ACCCCTGCTGTAGAGCATGCCTGACTGTTATTGCACTCCTCAAAGGCCAAATTGACAGGTTGGACAACACAGGTTGGACATGCTAGTGGCCCCTGGAGGCCACATGCTGGGTGCAAGTGCATTCTGTTGGCAGGCAGGGAGCACTTCTGCAACCTTTCTAGAATGTTCTTCTCTACTGCATGCATATATGTTCGACCACTGAAAGAATGTGGCACAGCATCAGGAACCTGGTTTTTTTGTAGACCTGAATCCTGCATATTCCAGCCAAAGAACTTGGTACTGAAATGGAAATTGTTCTATGTAGAGGGAGCCAATCAAGAAAGCATCAGCTTGTGATAAACATAAGTGGTATGGTCTCTGGCTGGCTTCTATGACCACATGACAGTGTGGTTCCATTTTTTTGCCTTCACCCCCTACAGAGATTCAATTAAGTGAAAATGCCTATTGAACATGGCTGGCACAGCGTTACGTTCATGACATCTGAAGGCAACTTGAAACAATGACTCAAAGGCAGGAATTCCACTCTTTATTTGAAACCTCAGTAATGAGTGTTCACTTCTAACCTTATTGTTTTGCAATGCTGATCTTTTCTGCCCCTTGGGAAGGGGCTGTAGGTTACTGGCAGGGCAAATGCTTTGCATGTAGAAGGTCCCAGGTCAATTCCTGGCACCTCCAGTTAAAATGATTAGGTAGTAGGCATGGAGAGATGCTGAGATGCTGGAGAGATGCTGCGAGTCAGATTAGACGTTACTGACTTCGACGGAGAAGAATAAGACTCAGTCTTAAAGACTGCTTGGGACATTCATGTGTTTCCTGAAAAATCCTGAGAAAATACTGTATATTTGGACATTGTAAACTGCTGCTAGGCAAGAAATTGAGTGGGAGGAGCACTAAAAGGGACCGTTGTAAGGTAGGCGATTGAGAAGTCATATGGACAGGATGAGAAATGGAATAAATGAAGGGATATTTCTGATTTTTTTGTCATGTGATCACAAGATTAACTGAACAAAAGTAAATTGCAGTTGAAATTTCAGTGAGATTTTTCCCCTCCCTGTTAGTATCCACGGGAATCCAGCTGTACTGTAAGTTGTGAAGGACTAAGCCATCTCTGTAGTCAGCTGTATAGGTCTTCCCAAATATGTTGGCAACACAAAGTGCATAGGGGGAAATACCTAGCTATGCAAAACAGCTTGCATGTGTGGGACAGATTCTCCCAGTGCACATGCAAAGCATCCTGGTGCAAGAAAAATAGCTGCTTTCCCAGTGGTTCTTTGGATTATGGTCTTGTTAGCTGATCGATGGAACCAATGGATATTTTTACAACCATATACTATACCTCTGCTGCTTGAGAAGTTTTGACCCACTGAACCCCAGGGCTGCTTTGCATGTGCATTTAGTGCTATACAAAAAGCCCACTGTGTTTGATATTGTGTGGTTTTCCCAATACACTTGTAAGTGCTTGTGTGAAGCATTTATTTCTGGCAACACGTTTTAGGGCAGGTTGACATGTGCATATTCATCACACATGTGTGCTCTCAGGACAAGGAGAGAACCAAGAAAGAAACAGCATCAATGTTTGAAGCTGCCTTGAAGGTTTAAAGCATCTGCAGAGGAGAGAGCCTCTGTGCATATGTGGGGACTCTCTCCTGAGTTTATTATTTTAGTCGATTTTCCTTGACATCAACCTATGACTTTCTCTAAGTGACAAGAAAATTGCAACTGGCCCTTGACAGTTGGGCATAAATTGACTGAACAAAACAAAATCAAACTGCAAAGTAATCCCCAAGCAAACGTAATAAACCCAAAGTCCCAGAGGGCAGCATTCTTCTGCAGGCAGTGGTCTTATTGAATAAATTCTACCCCGCTCTTTGTTTGAGCGCTGTGTTTACCAAGACAAATGTAATTCATCGGTTTACATTTCCTCTTCCCGTAGCTTGTCTGCCAGGCACATATGGAGAGAACTGTAACCAAGTATGTCAGTGCTCTGGAAAGAATGAAGAGTGCCACCTCGTCACTGGCAAGTGTGGCTGCCTGCCAGGTTACTATGGAATCCGCTGCAACCTTCGTAAGTGGTAGTGTTGCTTCATCGTCATCTCCATTAAGCACAGAGTTGATTGGTTGGGACCACATTCCAAAATGCTTTGTTTTTAATAGAAGCTTCAATCTGTATTGTCTCAACGATGGTGGAAATGTTGACTATCTTTCCAATGTAATGCTGAATAGTTTTTTGTTCAGAGAGATATTTAGACTGCAATCCTATACACAACTTACCAGAAAGTATGGCTCATTGAACACAATGTGACTGACTTCTGAGTAAAAACAGCCCTGCTGGATCTGGGCCCATCCCTATTTTCCACAATGGCCCACCAGCCACCTCTCGGAAGCCCACAAGCAGGAGAGAAAGGCATACTTCTCTCCCACTATTGCTCTCCTGATATACTGCTGCTGAACCTATAGTGCATATTCTTCATCACTAGTAGTAGCCATCCATAGACCTGTCTTCCATGATGTTGTCCAGTCCCCTTTGCAAGCTAGCCATCCAAACTGGTGGTCATCATCACAAGTGGTGAAGAACTCCACAGACTATGCGCTGTGGGAAGAATTTTATCCATCTTACATCTCCTGCCAGTCAGTTTCATTGGATAATCCCTGGTTTTGTATTGTAAAAGAGGAAGAAACGCTTTAAGTAGACAGGTATAAGATTGTGCTGTGAGTGCGTGGAGTTATTTTGGTCATATGCTTATATTTGTTAGCATGCATAATTCAACGGAAAGAGTCTTTAGTTCAATGAGCCTTACTTAACAATGGGCTTCCTTGCTAATGTATGTTGCTACATTTCCAGCCTTAGTTCTCCATCTGTAAAATGGAGATATTAGGCCCAATTCCCATATTCATTTTGATGCGGTGCAAATCATCACTGAATGATTTTGCTGTGTTAATTCTATGTGGTAAATGTTTTATGTTTATGAATCACTGCTCCATGGTGACAGCTGGTACTGATCAAATCAGGTAGCCAGTTCTTTGTTAGTTCTGGAATGTATGTATGTATGTTGACATGATAAATACCAGCTGTCACCATGTAGAGCAGCATTTATTAAAACAATATTTGTCATGTGAAATCAGAGACGTAAAATCATCTTAAGAAGAGTCTACCACCCTGCCAGAGAAGGAACATAATACCCTGATCCAGGAAGGGAAATCTGTGCGTGGAAGATGCTTGGACTGAAAATTGCATATGCAGACTGGATATACATCCTGATGCATCCAGATTCTTTTGTACTACAAAATGTGGATGCAGGCATACATTTCCATCTGTACATTCTCACCGCTGTCTTGGGCTGCACAGCAGTGTCCTAGACAACTCGTCTTGGTCCAGGTGAAGCACTTATCAGGCAATCCTACATAAGAACATAAGAAGAGCCCTGCTGGATCAGGCCAAAGCCCATCTAGTCCAGCTTCCTGTGTCACACAGTGGCCCCACCAGATGCCTCAGGGAGCACACAGCCAACAAGATAACCTGTTTCCCGTTGACACTCCCTTGCACCTGGCACAGAGAAAACCCACTTCTAAAACCAGGAGGTTGCTTATGGCTTGTACCCTTTGATGGTCTTTTCCTCCATGAATATATCCAAACCCCTTTTAAAGGCATCTAGGCCAGGTGCCATCACCACATCCTGTGGCAAGGAGTTCCACAGATGAATTACACGCTGGGTAAAGAAATATTTTCTTTTGTCTGTTCTAACTCTCCCTCCACTCAATTTTAGTGCATGTCCCCTGGTTCTGGTGTTGTGCGAGAGGGAGAAGAATTTCCCTCTATCCACTCTCTCCATCCCATGCATAATTTTATAAGTCCACTTACAATGAGGTGCAAGCCTAATTAAATTAATGGGACTTAACTTCTGATTAAGCTAGCATAAGACTAGACTGTTAGTGCATAAAATTCAGCAGAAACGCTAAAAAGAAAATCTGGGCATCCAAGATGGGTAGAAATGTATTATTCTGGAATTATCGGGGTTAATTGCAAAGAGTGATCAGGATTTAAGAGCACTACAAGCTGCAAGTTACCAAACCCTAGTTTACTTAGGGCCCAATCCAAACCTACTTAGACCGCCATTGTAACCAGCGGCCCAGCGAAAACAGGAGGCCCCAGAACGGAAAGGGGATTCAAATCCCCCTTGAATTCCCCTTTTGGGGAGGGGATTTGAATCCCTTTTCCATTCTGGAGGACGCTGGTTACAACGGCGGCCTAAGTAGGTTTGGATTGCGCCCTTATAGACATAAATATATACTATACTTCATGCATCTTTTTATCACTTGAAGGTGCTCTAAACCTCACTAAGCCTATGAGACAGGGTGAGATATAAATTTAAATACCAGAAAGGATTTATAGGCCAGAAGAATTTATTGCAAAAGCACATTCTGCTGGGGAGAGGGGTAGGGAAGAACTCCCTCCCAATTATCCATTAACAGTTGTATTAGTGCTAAAAGCATCAATTGATGGAGCGGTATGATTAATCAATTGGTGCATTTTTCATAGTCTTTAAAAGGTGTACATTTTTGGGAAAAAAAGGCTGTAATTGATTATATCCCCTGTAAAAGGGTGTTCAGTAGCATGCAAAACAAGCTGGGTGCATCTACTTGATTTACAGCCCAATCCTACCCCCCCTTCCTGGCGTAGGCTCTTCAGCATGGTCCACGTGGCCCATGCTGAATCCCATCCAGGGAAGGGACTAGCTGGAGGTCTACTGGGGTAAGTGGGCAAATGCCCGCTTACCCCGGGTAAACTCCCAGCCGCCCAGCTCTGCAGCTAGCGAAGAATCAAGCAGCCCCATGTTGGCTTCAAGGGCCTGGGAGGGGCAGGGATAGGATACAGTGTTCGACAAAGTCACCAATCCCTCCCCCTTCCAGGCCCGATCTGCCCACCCCCACCCTCCCCCTGCCCCGTTAAGCCCCCTCCCCCGGCCTCCACACTGCTCGGAGTGGCCTTACCTGCTTCGGTACCAGTGATGGGGACTCGAGTCAAATGACTCGACTCGCAAGTGTGACTTAGCCACTTTTTCCCTGACTCGTACTCGTACTTGTACTCGTGACCCACTGACTCGTACTCGTACACGCACTCGTGACCCACGGGACTCGTACTTGACTAGCACTCGTGGGGGTAACGACTTGCCATTTCCATGTCATTTTCCTTTAATGGCCGGCATCTTCACAGGCAGGCAGGCAGGCAGGCGCAGTGGAGACCTCGGAGGAGGAGGGCAGCAGGGAGGAAGGGTTTTCAAGGGGGTGGGAAAGCAAGCCTGGCTCTGAGTCCCCCCCCCTTTTGTTGCTGTCTGTTTGGCATTGGCCACAACTCCGAGCGCGAGGGGTGGGGAGGAGTGAGGGAAGGCGAAGCTGCCGCAGCAGTTCCTCCTCATTGACCAAAACTCTGAGCCCAAGGGATGCTTGGCTCAGCAAGGGGAGGGGGCAGGGAGGGAATAATAAATGGTTTGAATGTAGACACGCTTGTTTTTCCCAAACCAGATGGGTGGTGACAAGACTGAGAGGTGAGGGAAAGGGCATAGGGGGAGCCAAGTGGGTGCTTTAAAAGTCTCAGAGGTCCCCACACACACCCCACATACAGACACACACACACCCCATTTTCAGGGGAAAAGCCATTTTCCCCAAAGTGACTCGACTCGTGACTTGTGACTCATGGTTTCTGGCCTTACTCGTACTCGACTCTCACTCGTGCAAATGACTCGCACTTGACTCGTACTTGCCAAAAATGTTGACACTGACTCGCACTCGCACTCGCACTCTTGCAAAAATGACTCGTACTCGCACTCGTGACCTAGTTACTTAGATACATCCCTGTTCGGTACACACGGGGCCCTGGTTCAGCGCTGGCAGGACACCACAGGCCTTCCTGCTGGCACTGCTCTCCAGGTGTTGAAACGTGCCTTACGGCACATTTGTGACACCTGGCGCTGAGGCAACAGTGCCCATACACCATAGGAGTGCGCCATTAGGCAACATACTTGACATGCTTTTCACAGCTGAGCTACTCATTTTTTTCTTTTTATTTTGGAGTTATGGTGATAATCATTTCAATTAGTGAATGGACCACCTTCTCCCACATGAAGTTGCCTTTCAGTTACGATCCAAGGCAGGTGGCCATGGAGAGAGGACCTTTTTTTGTGGCAACAAGTAGTTATGGATATATTGTGCTGAGTCATTGTGCTGAGTCAGTCAGAGGGTCCAGCTAGCTCAGTGTTGAGCTACAGCCTCCTCCATCTGCTGACAGAAGTATTATATCAATTTTACGTTTAGATAGTACTTTTCCACCATAAATGTTGGCAAAGTTTGGATGTGGGAACAATGGAAGCCTGAAAGGATGGACCTTTTAGAGGAAGCTCTAAAAGAGGATAAGAGGAAGCTCTTTTCTGATCAGTATACTTATATACTGTATATCACTTTTCAACAAAAACAGTTCACTGAGCGGTTTACATTGCAAACCTGCATGGATCATGCAGAATAGAGTTTTCTATTCCCTGTTCTAAATATTTGGTGCTAACACAGGAAGTCTTGAGAATGGGCTGCGTTAAAGAATATTTCATCGTCCCTGTGACCCAAAATTTTTCTCTTCATCCTAGAACCATTGTACATGAAGAGTCCCCGACCTGCTCCTTATTGACAACTGCACATCCCCCATCCCCAAATAGTTTCCCCAAAGCTCAGCACATTAAAGTGAGCATGAATGGCGGTTATAAAGAGGCCATGCTGGAATTGACAATAAATCAGAAGTGATCTGTAAAGTCAGCTTTCCATTGCAGAGCCTTCGTAAGAGCAATCAAATTAAAACAAATTGCTATCCTGAGTTGATGAATGGAGACTAACTTGAAGGACACGCCACCAGTTGGCTGAGCTTTGTTTAATCATCAGTTTAAAAAAATAGCAGAGCCACATGCTTGATAGTTACTTTTTAAAGACTCCGTAAAATGGTTTGAATGGAGCAATGTGGTGGCTGATAAGAAACATGCACTAATGTGGCAAAAAAAGAAGAAAGATAAGTCATTACTTTTTTATTTACAGCTTTAATGTTGTGTTTGCTCCTCATAGTTCATATCCTCTTGTAAGAGTAACCATAAAATAGCTTATCTTCGTTTCTTTCCCAGATACTGGCAGATTTTATTGCTTGATTTCTTTGTGGTTTGAGTGTAACAGACTCAAAGTAGGGCTGTTTTTCTCTGCTGCGTTTTTTCAACATTGATGCCACAGAAATGTATAGAGCAGGGGTTCTCAGCCTGTGGTATGAGTACCCCTAGGGATATGCGGATGAATGGGAGGGGGTACACCAGAGCCTGCCCCTTATCAGCATCACTCAGTAGTTAATTACTTGTTAATTAGAACTTAAATGCAATCCCCCGTCTGTCTGTCTGTCTCTCTCTCTCTCCCCCCCCCCTCTCTCTCTCTCACACACACACAGAGTTAAGTAAGACATTTTTTCACATTTAAAATTGTTTTAGTACTTTTTATTTAACGATTAATTAGCTAATTAATTAATTTATTAATCCAATTAATTAGCAATTAATTAGCAGGGATACTTCAGAAAATTGGACTGTGATAGGGGGTACCCGGGCCTCCAAAGGTTGAGAACCCCTGGTATAGAGTTTCAGCCTAGGGTGGAAGACATTAGGCGAGTTCACACATGTATGTACATCAATTGATTACTTAGTGCTTAATGGCTTTGCAACTGCTGAACATGTGAGTGGATTCCAGAACACTGTCAGGGAAGAGAGAACTAGGGGAGAAAGCAGGCTGACCAAAGAGAGTATCACCTAGTGGTTAGTGTGCAGACACCCCTTCCTGCTCCCTGCTTTCCTTTTATTAGACCTGCAGCTGAACAGGAGAGAACCTTGTTAGTTTTTAATCTGCTGCCACCATTCCAGACTACAGAGACCAGGCAGCGGGGGGGTTGTCTGTGGCAAAAAGAAAACTCCAAGGAGAGCACTGCAAGCAGGTTGATTCACAATTAAAGCTACAGTAGCATCTGCAGGGCGAGAAGATATGACAACACACTGAAGTACCCGTGAATGTGGTCTAGGCAAGCATAGAATCAAGATGTAACTAGTTTGTTAAATGTCCAATAGAGAAAAAGACAAAATGAAGAAAGAAAGGTGGGTAGTAAAAGTACAAGCAGGTTGATGGAAAATGCCTGGACTCAGCTGGATGAGAACAGAGAAAAGGTTTGGTCAAGTAGATAAGGCCCAGCAGATGGAGCTGGAATGTAATCACACGCACGCACGCACGCACGCACACACACACACACACACACACACACACACACACACACGAAGTTCTCAGGCTGGACTTGGAGTGAAAATAGCAGACAAGACAAAATAAATTCTCTAGCTATAAATCATCCCTAGCATGTGCGACTTATATTTGTCCCAAGAATCCTTGATCCCTGCACTTATTCTTCAGTAAGTGGGTGACTTTCAGGTCTCCTATGGCAGACTGACAGAAAAACACAGAGTGTCCAGGTACTTGGACCTAAATAACTTTTGATGGATGATGTCATCAAGTTACCTGATTGGAGGAGGCACCCCATCTGACTTATCCATAACTTTTGTTTGATGATGTCATCAAGTTACCTGATTGGAGGAGGGAACCCACCTGACTTCTCCATAACTTTTGTTTGACAATGTCATCAAGTTACCTGATTGGAGGAGGCACCCCACCTGACTTCTCCATCCCACCCCTTTACCAGATAGACAGGGTTGGCTGCCCAATAGCAGATGCCTGCCAAATCCTGGAGAAGGGTAGCTAGCACAGACAGGAAGAAGGTCCTCAATCCATATCCAGTACATGGCTTTCTGGGAATGGCGTTTTTCAAACAAAGGACAAAGGCTGCTTTCTAGCAGCTTTTTAGACTGCTGAACCTGCACAGGATCTTCTGGAGAGTTAAAAGTTTCTGAAAATACAGAAAAATATCCAAAAAAAGCAGGGAGGGGACAGGTCATTCATCACAAAAGCATTGAGCTGATGTGAAGTGATATGAAAGTTCTGTATTTGGTGTTTGATCAGACATGACTTATTCACACTTGCAGGTCACCACTTAGTAGTACGCTCATCAAGCGATAGACAGGCAGCTGTGAATTCACCTATTTTCTGTGACTTGGGGCTGCTTCTTTGCAATGGTGCAGAGTGGAATAAGCATTTCAGAACATTTCAGAGTTTGCGTAAATCTGTTATTTTTCCTCTGCTAGTGCTACATGGATGGATACATTCCTAGGTTCTTGAACTATAGGGCTGCCCCAAAGAGGGGTGAAGGAAAACATCTACAAGAGGGCATGGTTGGCAATCCCTCCAAACACAGGTGATTGGCTGTCCCATCCTCTTACCTAGCATCAGTACCAGCCCCAATCAGCGTTTCTTACGTCTTCCCAAGCTAGACTTCATAGATTCCCAATGAATGGGAACAGAGCTAGTTGGGAGAGGAGAAGAGGGAGGGAAAGGGAAGAATCCTTGCATGCAGTTGCAAGCTGCACGCAGAGAGCTGTACATGAGTGTGCCTGTGGGTTTCCCCATCAAATGTGAGGAGGGGAGAGCATAGCTTTGCATTCATAATGTCCCAGGTTCAACCCCTAGCATGCTCTGCTGAAGAAGCTCAGGTAGCAGAGTTGGGGAAAAACCCTGTCTGAAGTTCTGGGCAGGCACTGCATGTCACGGCCAATTCAGACTCTGTACAGGAGACACAGGGGTCGTGGTGGCTTAGTGGTTGAAATTCAGACCGGAAGGTCGGTAGGACAGCAGTTCGAGACCCGAGTGCCACCTGACAGAGTGATCTCCTGTCCCAGCTCCTGCCAACTTAGCAGTTCGAAAGCAAGAAATTGCAAGTAGATAAATAGGTTCCGCTGAGGCAGGAAGGTAACAGCGTTCCGTTTAGTCATGCCGGCCACATGACCATGGAAGCACTGTCTTTGGACAGCGCTGGCTCTTCAGCCTTAGAAACGGAGATGAGCACCACACCCTAGAGTCGGACACGACTGGCTTTCAAGCAGGGGGATACATTTACCTTTTTACAGGAGACACATGAAAAGTCTTCCAGCACTACAAAAAAAATTGTTTACTAAAAAACAGCCTCAGAGGCTTCAGTGGGAACTTTAAAATCAGCTGGAGGAGGTAAGGGCTGTCAGTGGCGTCCTATAATGGGGGGAGCTGGTGCGCTGCACCCCAGGTGCCAAGTGGGCGCGATGCTTCCGGGAGGCGCGGAAGCTGGGCTCGGGGCGGCGTGGCGTGGTACCGGAGCCCGGCTGCCACACACCCCGGAAGCAGCGCTCGGCGTGTCACTCGGCGCTGCCCGTTTGCCCTCAGAAAGGTTCTGCGCATGCGCGAAAAAACGAATAAAAGCCATGTCGACACATTGGGCCTTTTCAGAAAGCCCTCGACCGCCGAACTGGGCGGTCGCTCTGAGGAGGGCTTGTCCTGGCCTCGGAGCGGACCCTCCGGAAGCCGGTGACGCGCCGAGTGGGCATGCTGTTTCCAGGGGGCGGGGCAGCCGAGCTTGACGGTGCGACAGGGGCACTCCAACCCCCGCCCCCCCAGGCGCCGGGAGGGCTCAGAACACCACTGAGGGCTGTGGCCCTTCCCCCCCTCCATTTTTTGTGTGCTCATGTGGTTCCAGTATATATTCCCCTGCAGGGAGAAAAACAGCTTGTGGATAACAGTTTTAAGTGGACATTCTGAAAGCGGGGAAAAGATTAAGACGTTCCTCCCCCTATCATTCCTCTATTCACACTGGCAGCCTCCCACAGCTGTTTCTCATTTAGGCAAAAAATGAACTGGAGGCTGTTGGTGTCTGTCCTGTTTAATGTCTTGTTTGTCCATCACAGTAGAGAATACTGGGCTAGTTGGGACAACTCTCATTATAAGATAGTTTCGTATACTGCAGAGTGTTGGTGTTTGTTTGGTGGTGGTGGAGTGGGAAATCTAGTCGAAAGAAGTGTCCTTACCCATGTTCAAACCACTTGAGAAGCACTGCTCCAGCAAAGGGCAGAACTGGGCTCAGAGCAGGGAACTTCCAGTATGCTGTTAAAAAACAGGTTCAATATACAAACCCTCTCCCAAAGAACTTGAGCTGGGCTGAGTCCAGCCAGCATGTGGTTAGATATGGTTGGAAGCCTTTCCTGGCAACAATTGCTATACTTATAGTACTATGAGAGAGAGAGAGAGAGAGAGAGAGAGAGAGAGAGAGAGAGAGAGAGAGAGAGAGAGAGAGAGAGAGAGAGAGAGAGAGAGGCACAAGAAATTATCCATAAAAGGTGTAGCTGGCTGGTAAGCAGAGACTTTCAGCTGCCAAAAGCAACTGGGCTTTCATGTTCTCAAATTTTGGAGTGAAGAATTGAAATAGTATCTTGGCAGAGACCAAAGGAAGTAGATAGCCTGGCAATAAGAATCACTTTATTCGCCCATAAATCAGAGCAAGGGCATATATGCCTGATAGGCTATAGTTAAAAAAAACAAAAAACATAGGCCCAGCAACTAAGTTGGACAGTAAATTTCATGGTATCACTCAGCCATATCGTGATGTAAAAGACTCATTAGGGCTGTAACTGTTCACTTGTGCCCTCCCCAGGTATGTTCCAAGGATGTGTGAGGGAGAAGTGGGCCCTGTGTACTGGCCACACACCCTTGTCGCAAGGCACACACTGGCATTGCTCCTAATCTCCACGTGTTGGGCTAGTGATCAGTCTGGTTCAATCAGGATGTGTTGACTTGCAACAAACAATGTTTCAGATCAGAACAGCATGTTACACATTATACAGTACAAGGCTCTTATGAAAATGGTAGCCCCAAGGTTGACACTACCCACTTCCCAGACAAACAATGTAGAAGAGGGGGAACAAAATACCGTATTGGTCTGAGTATAAGACTCACTTTTTTCTCCTAATTTAAGTTTTTAAACTAGGGGTGCATCTTATAATCAGGCTGTTGCAATTTAATGCCAGTGATTTAATTAAATGTTTTAATAGCACCAAACTTTAAGGGTGCGTCTTATAATCAGGTGCATCTTATACTCGGGACAATACGGTAATAATCGTAATGACGTCAGGAAATGGGTAAGTTGAACTAGATGTTACAGAGGCAGAGAGGGGAACTCAATGTGAGACTGCTGTTTTCCCCAAGAACTCAATAAGTAAGGTTATATAAGGTTTTCATGTGCTCCTCCAACCAGCAAGTGCTTAGGGCCAAACTGCTTGGCTTTGACAGAAGAACTGCATTGTGGGCTTTCAGACAGTTTTCTGGACTTTGGACAGAAGCTGCTGCTGGGAATGGAAACAAGCAGTCGTGGTGGTGGTGGGGAGACTTGGGAGCTTTAGAGGGAAAGAAGCTTCTCTTTCCACGTCATTCTGTCACTGCTCGTATCTCTCAGGCTAGCCAAGCACGGGATGTACTTTGGATCTGTAGGGCGCCCTGGCTGCCACAAATGCACTTGGCAGTCATAAAGGGGAAGCTTCACCTCCTGAAAGAGACAGTGCTCTTGTGTCCCAACACTGATTGCCTCTGCTTTCAATTGGGTGTACAGGGGCACTTCTAATCTGCTTTTCTGTTTTGGTTTGGTTCTCATAAGGTAGCTAAAAAAATGTTGGTAAGGAAGCCTCGCTACATGCTACTGCTGTGAAAGGATTTAGGAACTGTTGGTCATGGCAGGACTAATCCAGGCCAGAAGGAAGAAATCAGGAAATGACTTAGAGGGCTGGCTGCCATTCCTGCAGTTCCCAGAAAAAACATAACACAGATACACAGGAAACTGTTAAATTAGAAAATGACTTTATTAGATAAATGGCAGTTGGAAGCTGAAAACCTCTTTTATTGATGCTCAGCCTACAAAAGTGGTAGGAGAGTGTGTGAACTGGTCCTGCCGTCTGTAGACAGCCCATTTTGGGAAAATAGTAACAGACAAGAACATTGCGTTGATGATGATTGGGTGAAATGTTGCCACAGACATGTATGATCCATATGCCTTGCTCCCAATTGAACTGAAAGAAATGTTAGGTGGGTAAGTCTACTGGTAGAGGAAGGATTACATGAATTACCACAACCGTTTCCAGTCATAGAACAACAATTGTGTCAGCTCACACTGGAAAACAATTCCACAGGCTTTGCCAGACAAGGGGGGAGTGCCGGGAGGCAAGACAAGGGGAGAGAGATCCATACTCAGGTGTCTGAAGCAGACTAAAGAGCAAGCTATTTCAACCAAACCCAAGCAGTGACCATAAAGGAAGCTGGGTGGGAGAAAAAGACATTCATCGAAAGACAAGCCAAATGAGGTCATTATATTGAGGGTGTGTTCTATCCGCTTGGTAGATATTAAAAGGATGCTGGAGTGATTCACTCCTGTTTGCCAGGAACCAAGATTTCAAATATATACACAAGAACTGCAGCATTCATGGCTGGGTTTCTTATATCCTACCCAAGGAGGGAAGCAAACCAATGCACTCAGATTGGTCGCTGGCATGTTGATAATATCTTGCAGTGAAAGACTATTTACAGCAAAGAAACTTCTTATATATTACAGTTGCTCAAGAATACTTTAAAAAGGCATTTTGCCTTTAGAAACTTGTTAAACCAACCAAACTTCAGTGAACCCTCAATTTAATGGACTGATAGGGGGAAGGAATGTCCATTGGTGCCAAAAGTCCACTAAATTCGAATACATTGAAGTCATTGAAGACGAGCATGCACAAAACATACGGTATATCATTAGTTTTTAATAGATCAAAACAAAATCTGTTAAATGAAGGTCTGTTAAATCGGGGGTTCACTGTACTCAAATCAACTTGGCTCCGAACTGCTATGAGAGACAGACAGGGTTTCATTTTTCAAGTTACGCAGAAAAAGTATTCTGCATTCTTTTTTTAAAAAAAAAGTGTTTTTTTCCCAAAAAAAAGAGTATTTTTTTGCATTCTGAAAAAGGAGAGCATGCCCGTGATGACCAAGTATGAAACATTCAGGATCTAGACATGCAAACAGAGTGAGAAGCAAATAGAGAGGGTACACACTTATAGAGGGGGTACACACAGGACACATCTAGATCTGGCCAGAGCCCAGTGAGTCCGGTGTCCACACAGTCGTTTAGGATGACGGCAACTGCCAAAACGTTGGTGCTGTTCTTGGGGCTAAGAATGTCATGTGGGATCTTACAATGGGCTGGCCTTTTTTGTGTTCTGGCTTACATGTGGCAAAAGAGGACCTCTTGAACCTTTGGACTGGCAGTATAAAAAAGTTCTTCTCTTTTGCCAAATACCACTGGATGAGAAGGATCAAACTAAACATGATGGATTAAAATCCATGTGTCTAATCCTAGGCCTGCCCCAATCACATATAAAGTGGGGAGTGCAACACCTGCCCCCCACCCCTACCTGACTTCCTTGTAGTTTGCACCCTCCTCTGAGTTGCTTTTTTCCCTCAGCTGAGCTCTGATATTGGAAGTGAGTTTTCCTGGATGAAAAAAGCACTTGTGCAGAGAAACTATGGGATGGCAAGTGATGGAGCCAGGGCAGACTCAACTCCTTTCACCCATTTACCCCTTTGCTCAGAAATCAGACACCCCCCTCACCCCCTGCTTGTATATGGCAGATATGACAGATTCAGATATACAGATATGGCATGTATATGACAGATTCAGGCCCAGCACTGCTGCTAAACTCTATAGTTTGGCTAAATTCAGATCTGCCACCATCACATCTACTTGGGCTAAGTGTTTACATTCCTTTACAGCTGCTGTTTACTTTATTTAAGCAGGATGTCCACCAGGTACTTATGGCCCATACTGCTGGAAAAGGTGCAGATGCCTGAATGGCGGACATTGTGACCCTGAGACAGGAGCTTGTGATTGTCCTCCTGGCTTCATTGGAGCAGACTGTGGGAAAAGTAAGTAAGCTCCCTAAATTATCATGACTACGTATGCTGGCAATCTAGCTTTAGACTCTGTTTCCAGTGAATGTCTACATACTGCACAGGCTTTCATCTACAAGATGGAGGTCTGATTCTGTTTGCCATATACCATACTGTAGAAACTCTTCTAGAGGCTGAACATCCCTAGCAAAAATGATTCCAAATAATTCAGAAACCAAAAGAATTGGTTTCATTGGTCCACCCTATGAGCAGTTGCACTGGCGTCGCTCTAGGTGGGGCGGAGCTCTAAGTTCCGCTGCGCTCCGACCCACCGTTACACGCCCATACAAGGCGGCCCCACCCCCTCGGCTTCGGAGCCTTTCAGGGCAGCGATAGCAATGAGCAGGGAGTCCTGCGTGTTGGTATCACTGCCCTGAAAGGCTCCGAAGGCGAAGGGGTGGGGCCGCCTCGTATGGGCGTGTAACGGTGGGTCGGAGCGCAGCGGAACTTAGAGCTCCACCCCACCTAGAGCGACGCCAGTGAGCAGTTGGGTGTTCAAGGTCCTCAGGTAAGAGAACCAGTGCTGTGAAGTGGCCAGAGTGTTGGATTCGGATGTGGAAAACTCTGTGAAGCTCACTGACTGGTTTGAGGTAAGTTACTATCTCTCAGCCTAATGCTTCATGATGTTTGGACATTTTACAGAGTTATTCAGTGAAAAGTAACAGAAAACCCTAGTTTTTACTCACAGTTTTGAGAAGAACTGATTGTGAGCGGTTTGATTCCATTGCCTGAGAGTGGCTTCAGGCAAAAACTTGGGGGTTAGTTTCGTTCTGCTTGGTGCTTCCCACCACATAGCCAGATGCATGAATGAAGGAGGAACAGCACATCTGTTTTTAGTCACTTGCCTCTGTTTAGAGCAGCAGTGCAAAATAGGCGTGGGGCTACTTTTCTGTGGTGTGGGAAGCAGATGTGTGTTGCTGAAACCAGACGTATCCCCCCATGTGCCTCTTTCCATTGTGAGGACCATCATGAAAAGAGAAAATACACCTACAATTGTGTAGTGAAAATCTCTGGAGGGCATGTATGTAATCCTATACGGTAGAGTTATGCTGGTTTAAGACTAGTTTTATATACTGTAGACTTACACTCTTCCCGGAAACCTCTGGGAACTGTAGTTCCGTGACAGGGGAAGGACTAGGGATTCCCAACAGACTGTTTTTTCAACACATAGCCAAACTACAAGATTCTTTGGACAGTTAAATGTAGGGCAACCAGATCCTATCCCCCGCAGGTCCATTGCATGTTGTCAGAGTACGCACTGCATTGCATGATGTTGGAGTCCGCAGTGCATGCTGCATGCTATGGTGGGAGGGCGACCAGACGGCTTGGGAGAGGTAAGTAAAAATATTTTTATATTTTATACTTACCTCTCCATAGGCCGCCTGCCCATCAATGGGTCTCCTCGAACCTATGCCTGCTTTTTTGCTGGTGTAAGTACGAGGAGAGTCAGGGAAAGGGTCTGGGCCGGGAAAGGGGGATAGGATCCAGTTTATGCTGCTGCCACCAAGATCCACCCCAAAACCACCCTCAGTTTCTCCTGCCAACTGCCCAGATCCTCCCCAAACTGCCCATGACCTCCGGTGCGGCCTGGGTGGGCAATTGGCGGGTGCATGGAGCCTCCAGCTGTTTGCGCTGGCAGCTCTGGAGCACGCAGTGCTAGCGTACCTTTCACACTGGTGTAACTGGAATTACAGCAGCAGATTCCATGATCCGCTGCTGTAGACTCTGGACAGGATTGGAACGTAAGAGCAGTATAAATTTGCAATGTAGAAATGATGTCAGGTTGCGTGCTTGAGGGATATTCATTTTATAAAATACTTTGAAGGAAGTGTGTTATATTTTTTCCTTTTTAACTTCAAATGCATAACCAAGTTGAAGTTCAGAAGGTCTGTTTGAGTAGAAAGAACTCTGACAAAGGACTGTGGATTCATCTTTCCAAGATGCTCTGACAAGCTGAGCTTTGTTTCTCTTAGCTTGCTCAGAGCATCACTATGGGAAGGACTGCACCTTATTCTGCTCCTGTGGTAAAGGACGTTGTGATCCAGTGACTGGAAAGTGCTACTGTCCACCAGGTCGAATTGGACCAAATTGTTTGCAAGGTAAGGCAGTGGTTCTCAAACTTTAAGTCATTGCGGATGGCACTTCCAGGGTCTGTAAGCTGTAAGTCATTGCGGATGGCACTTCCAGGGTCCCACCATGGAAAAAAGGGTTTTTTCCACTTATTGGGGGTCATGGGGGACCCGCAGTCTCCTCTACACGCCCCCCGCACCTCAGAAGAGCTTCCAATCACACTTGGAAGCTACTTCTGGTTTTCAGCGAAAAATGGAAGTAGCTCCCAAACGTGATTGGAAGCTCTTCTGAGGTGGGGGGGTTAGATAGCTCTGGAGGGCCAGTGTGACCCCCAGTAAGTGAAAATACCCCCTTTTTCCACAGTGGCGGGCCCCCAAAAGTACTGTTGCCGCACGTTGCCACACCCCTTAAGGGGGTAGCGACTGCTTCCGGATTTTGTGGTGGGTCGTGACCCACCAGTTTAAGAATCACTGAGGTAAAGGAACAAACAGCAAATAATTTATAACAACCAGAAAAAAATGGAAAATGTCAATAGGTGGTATGTGTCTGTAGTCCGTCAAAAGGGATTTTCCAGAATTTATAACTGTGCCCAGCTGCATATAAGAATTGTAATACGGCCATGAGCAACTTTTCCTCCACACTGCTACTTGCCTCTTACAACTCCTCCCATTCTTGCCTCGTATCTCCCATCCCCTCCTCTCATTGTTTTGTTGTTCACACACACACACACACACACACACACACACACACACACACACACACACACACACACACACACACACCGTTATGGCACTTCCCTGAAGAAATTGTCCTCATAAAAACTATTATATTAAATATACCCTTACGCTCCAACCCTTATAAAAATTAATAAAATTATTCCCTGTTTTGTAAGGATCATACTAGAAGGGTGTACTTTGTATCATAATTTATGTTTAGGGATGCAAGAGCTCACTCCATCTCATTCCAAAACTGAATTGGGCTGCTTGTGTATTCGTAAAAAAACAAAAACAAAACAAAAACAAAAACCCTTCAGGGGATTTTGAAAGCATTTGATATGAACACTCCCCCCAAACAATGTATATGTCACTTCCCCTTCCTCCTGCCAGGTCATTGTAGGCAATACTCAGCTATCGTCTGGCTCCATATAAGGCAGCTTCGTATTCCTGTTCTTTGAAGGTAGATGAATATGTTTCTAATTGGGAATGACCGATCTGAATGAGAAGAGTTTGCATCTCCAACACCATCCATTTTCTAATATTTGTACCATTCCTATTTCTATATGAATAGATTATTATGATTTTATTATTTTCTTCACTAAGGTTCAGCTTTCCCAGAGAAAGAATATTTATTTATTACTTGTTACATTTTATAGCCTGTCTTTCGTCCATGCAATTCAAGTGGTACTGTATATACCTGGGGTTCTCATATGGTCTCCCATCAAGACACTGGCCACACCCAGCCCTACCTAGCTTCAGCATGGTTCCTACATCATAGAATCATAGAGTTGAAAGGAACTCACAAGGTCATCTAGTCCAACCCCCTGCTGTAGCAGGAAATCCTCCTAGAGCATCCTCCAGCAGGTGCCTGTCGAGCCTCTGCTTGAAGATCTCCAGTGAGGGAGAGTCCATCACCTCCCTTGGCAATCTGTTCCATGCCGAACTGCCCTTACCGTCAAGAATTTCTACCTGATGTCCAACCGGAATCTCTTCTCTTGCAGTTTGTACCCATTTGATCTAGTTCTACTCTCAGAGGCAGTTGAGAACAACTTTGTTCCTTCTTCCATATGACAGCTCTTCTGGTATTTGAAGAACGCTATCATATCTCCTCTCAGCCTTCTCTTCTCCAGGCTAAACATGCCCAGTTCCCTCAACCTTTCCTCATCCTCTAATCATCCTCGTCGATCTTCTCTGAACCCGCTCCAGTTTGGCTGCATCTTTCCTAAAGTGCGGTGCCCTGAATTGGACACAGTACTCCAGGTGAGGTCTGACCAACGTGGAGTAAAGTGAAACCACAACTTCTCGCAACTTGGAAGCTACGGTTCTACTAATGCAGTCTACTGCAGTCTAATGCAGATTTGGTTCTACTAATGCATCATGTGCCTTCAAACCAGCATAGCCCAGAATTGAAGTAATTTATCTTCAAAATGTACTGGGAACATCTGGAAATCATCTTGTCAATAAACCTGTTTTGCACCATTAGTTTGCCCTCTATTTGTTCTTGTGTGATGCAGCCCCTTTCTCTGGTTTAAAATATCGACTTGCTCACCAGGCAGTAAAACTTGCTTGGGTCTCTGGAGCAAAATGACTGTATTGTATCACACTTTATAGTGAGGCACTGTTCATATACTCACTTCTTTTCCTATTGCAGCTTTTTTTTTCTTTTTTGGTTATACGATTTTTCTTCTTCTTTAAAAAAAGCTTTGTTAATTTACTATAGTGTGTCCTGAGGGAAGATATGGCCCGCACTGCCAGCTAAAATGTATGTGTAAGAATAGTGCTATCTGCGATCCTGTGAATGGGACTTGTATCTGCGGACTCGGCTGGACAGGAAACTATTGTGAGAAAGGTACTATCTGTCTTCATTTTCCTTCTTTACAGATAGCCAATTCCCCATATATCTGCATGTGATGTTTAGTAAAAAAAAAAATCCAAATATGTTTCTATATTTTACTAATAGATTACTAATATTTTACTAATAGATTACTAATTTACTCTGAGGTGTGTGTGTGTGTGTGTGTGTGTGTGAGTGTGTGTGTGTGTGTGTGTGTGTGAGAGAGAGAGAGAGAGAGAGAGAGAGAGAGAGGTCATCTGCATATGCTCATTGTCAAAATTTCTGAGAACATTCAGTGCGAAGATACAAATCTACTACCATAAAACCACACCATAAAATAGATGGGATGAATTATTATTCATTTAAAAAATCCTCCACATATTTGAAAATGGGTTTGCTTTTTTAAAGACGCTCTCAGTTGTGTACGGTAAGTTTCAATCCTGGAATACGTCACGTTTCCTAATGGGGAGCACAAGAAGAATTTGCAATAAATACATTTCTCATATCTTCACGTTTTCTTGTGACTTTTGAAAGGGTGTGTATGTCTTAATCAGTTTGTGGTTAAGGTGAGTAAGATGATCATAACTCTTTTTCAGAATGTGCTCCTGAGAAATATGGTTCTAATTGTCAGCTAGATTGCTCCTGTCAGAATAATGGAATTTGCGACAGGTTTACTGGCTGTTGTCAGTGTACAGATGGTTATTATGGACATTCCTGTGAACACAGTAAGTAATCAGTCCGTGGATGTGAGAGCAGAAGCCATTGGCTTGGCTGTGCAAGATGGATGCAGTATCAAAACCCTGAGAACTGGCTCAAAGGGCAAAATTACATGTTATAGGTGAAAATTCCCGTGTCAAGTTCATCATTCTAGGTGAGAATCTTGACATCCCAGTGTCAAGTTCTTCCCCATATTGTACAGGAACACTTACCCTGTATTGTGCTGTGATCTCATGGTTCATTGCTTTCTCCCACCTCTGGTTGGTGGAGGCAGGCAAATAACATAACGAGATATTTCAATACAGGGTGAGTGTTCATAAAAGTTATGGGGCAAGGGTAAAAAATTGATGTAGAGAAGTTGTTTCCAGTTACAATCCAGCTGTGACAACCGGACCTTTTTACACTCTCTGCTGGTGAGCGGGGGGGGGGGGGGCTGCTGGTATCTGCTGGATCATCACATGGTTGGTAGCTTCAGGATTTTGAACGACTTCAATTCCCAGTTTGGTTATGAAGGCTCATTGACAGAATAAGGCATGCAAACAGAGTTGTTTTTTTTTTTGTTTTGCCAGTGTGAGGGCAGTTCAGCTTTTGCAAGTTGGACCAGGAAACCTCAGAGTTAGAATGGCAGAGGATTCAGTACATAAACCTGCCCTGGGAGGGCCAGAGGTCCGCATAAGCAGTGCCTTGTCCCAGGGCCTGTTCCTTACTACAGAATCCAGACCGGCGTCAGCAGCATCCAGCCAGCTGAGCACCACAGAAGGAGCTATGGGAGGAATTTCAAGGCCTAGAGGAGAAGAGGAGACGTTGCATACCCTGGTTGATTTATACGCTGGCAGAACGCAGTTAGCTCACAACCTTGAGCACTGGACTGAACCATTGGCCGGCCTGGGCTGTGAGGGGGCACGGATATAGACGCCGATATCCAGTGACCCATCCCAAGCCGGGCCGGCCTTACACGGCTTCTGGGACTGTCTCCGGAGCTGGCGTGCATCCGAGGAGACTCATTGGGGCCTCTGAGGCTTACACCAGGGGAAGAGGACGAACGTTCCCTTCCCCCTAGGTGGGCCCGGGCTGCACCAGCACGGCCCACAAACCACACAGGATGCAGCGACCGGCACTTTAGGCTGCCCACCGCAACTTGCACTGGATCGGGCTGCCCATGATTGTAGCATCAAGTATTGTAGAATCAAGAAAATGACTTAAATGTGCAGGACAGTCATCAGAAATCAAGCTAGCCTAGCTAGAGCTTTCATATCACATCATGTCTCCCTTATATAAACTTTTTAAAAATACAGTCAGGTTGCATCTTACACGAGGGTTAGGTTCTGAAGTCAGTGTGTAAGGCGAAAATCGCATATAGTCGAAACTACCCTTAAATGCAAAAACTGCATACTGTCTCTTTAAAAATTAAAATCACTCTACAAGAGACACATGGGAACTGAGATGACCGAGGGAACAGCAGATTCATTCTCCCATGTCACACTCACTCCGGGACTTATACTCAGTGAGTAGAACGGTGAGCTGAATCTCCCACACTATTTAACGTGTTGTTTTTCTCTGTCTTCTACTGAGTACATATACTTTAATTCGCACAAGTAAAATGTGCATAAGATGCGATCTGACTGCATGTACATGTTTAGCTGTAAGGGGAAGAAAACACGCACATGCATCGGTGACCCAATACAGAGTTCAAATTACTGGCAGGCCCACCTAGCTGTCACCCCAACATATCCTCCTTCAAAACATTCTGAGCCCTGTTCAGTCAATCATTGTCCACAAAGCAGGGCAGCTCTTACTGCATGAGTGGGGCGGCTTGTGGTCCAGTATTGGCCCCTATATAACCTTGTCACATCTACTGTTTGGGAGTACAGTAGTTGTGTCCCCACAGGGTCTGAGATGGGAATGAAGACAGATTGGTTTGTCCAACAGTTCAACTTTATGGCTACCAGCGCTGATTGCAAGGCTGTGTCCTGTGAGAATTGTGGATCTTCTGAAATAATGTCACCATTTTGTTTTCAGCCTGTCCTTCTGGATTTTATGGCCCCAACTGCCTACACCTGTGCAATTGTAAAAATGGAGCTACATGCCTCACCGCAACTGGGCAGTGCATTTGTCCTCCTGGTTTCCAAGGCGTTCAATGTGAAAAGGGTAAGAATGTACCAACCAATAAATGTACCAACATTTATTCATTCAGTGATAACCCATCTTTCACTAGCCTAACAAAAGTATAAAACATAAAAACAATTTACAGGAGAATCAAATTCAACCATTTAAAATAGCAATTAAAAAAATATAGACAAAAAATAAAATCCTCCAGTAACAGCAGACACAGGAACAGCTCCTAAACCAAAAGCTTAGCCAGACAAGTGGGTCTGGAGAACCTTTGTTGTTGTTCAAACATTAAGTCGTGTCCGACCCTTCGTGATCCCATGAACCATATCCCGCCAGGCCTTCCTGTCCTCCACTATCTTCCTGAGTTCGCTCATTAAAGCAAAGAGATAGGAGGCCTCCCAAACTCCCTTAGGCAGGGAGTTCCACATCTGGGGGCTATCACAGAGAAGGCTCTGTCCTGTTTGGATGTCAGTTGAGCTTAGTGGCATGTTTTAAAAAAAGAAAGGATATTAAAATATAAGTACTCTGAAGCGTTTGAAGCTTGTTTAGCTATGCTGTAGATTCTTAAATCCATATTTTGTATACAGATGTTTAATATTCAAAGATTTCTATGGTTGTTCAATGTAATTCTTACTCTAGGAGGCAGCATGCATCATAGATCCTACCAAGAGTAGCAGCATTAACTACATTTAAGACCAGCAAAGCGCTACTCCGCTGGTCTAGGGTGTTGCAAATGTGCTGTAAGGCACATTCGTGTCACCCAGTGAGGAGGCAGTGAGGAGGCTGCGCCAGCGAAGAAGCCGGCGCCGCTGTCCCTGCCCCAGATCCCATGGAGCACCCACTGGGGAAGGTAGGTTCCCCGCGGGGTGACAGAGGGGAGGGCAGAACGGGGCATTCCAGAGGGGGTGGGATTGGTCAGCCAGGCCCAGGAAGGGGGAGGATCAGCAGCTGCTGCTGCACCAGAATCCTATCCCCCTCCCCAGGTCTGGCCGCCGCTACACAGACCACTCGAATGTACGCCAGCAAAATAGCTGGCGCACATCCAAGTAGCCCCATCGGGACGGCTGGGGTCTTACCCAGGGGAAGGGAACAAATGTTCCCTTCCCCCGAGGTGATCTCCCGGCTGCCTGCATTGCACCCTGGATGCAGTGGAGGCTGCACCGGCCTCACTGCATCACAGGGCGCAAAGTTAGACAGGACTGGGCTGCTAATGTCCTTTTTAAAACAAATTCTTTAATTACAGTGCATGGTCCTTTTTGACCCCATCTGTCAATGTCCTCTGTTTCAGGTTGTGCTGTTGGGAAATTTGGGGACAAATGTCAGCACCAGTGTGACTGTGAAGGATCAGCTCATTGCGATCCAGTTACTGGAAAATGCCTATGCCCGCCTGGTAGGACTGGGGACAGGTGCGATATGGGTAAGGACATAGAATAACATTATTTTGTTCTCCCTCTATTTTCACTTATATATGCAGTAGAATGACGTTATAATGGGAGAGGGGGCTGCACTACTTCAGACTGCTGGTGGGAGATGACATTTTCAATGCTTCTCCACATGAAGCCACTCCTAGACATATACGGACCAAACCAGAACTTACATGCCAAACATTTGTAATAGTCTCCTGACAAGTTGCTTTTTCTTTAATAAGAAGCAACTATGGGAGGCTCCCAGTTTCAGCAGAGGAGAGAAGGAAATGGGCCCGTGTATCTTCTAACCATAGTAAAGGTAAAGGTATCTCCTGCTCGAAAGGCAGTCACATCCAACTCTAGGGTGCAGTGCTCATCTCCGTTTCTAAGGCCGAAGAGCCAGCGCTGCCCAAAGACGCTTCTGTGGTCATGTGGCCAGCATGACTAACAGAACGCTGCTACCTTCCTGCCACAAGTTCACCTGTTTATCTACTTGTAATTTCTTGCTTTTGAACTACTAGGATGGCAGGAGCTGGGACAGGAGCTGTAGATACGTTCTTACGGTGGGGGCGGTACTGTAAGTTGCGCCCCATCTTAATCCCCATTTACAAGCCGGCACAAGGCAGCCCCACTCCCTTGCCACATAAAGGGGGGGGGAGCTAAAATGTTACCTGCAGGTCCACGTTGGAGCTGGGCCCTCCCACCCGCCCTGGAGCAGTTTGGCTCCAAAATGGGTAGCAAAATGGTGGGGGGGGGGGGCGATTGGAGCTGCGCGGGTGTGCAAAAGTGACGTCACGCGCGTCAGCGGCTCCCGTCACGTGTGAGCATAATTATGTCTCTAACGGCGCAATCCTGTGTAAATCAGCAGCAGGGGAGTGCGTGCTCCCCTGGCTGGCGCTCGGTGCCATAAATGCGCCTTAAAGCGCGTTTATGGCACCCGGAGAGTAAGGGCCGTCAGCACAGAGGCCGGAGGCCCTCTCTCCCCGGCGCACCGCCCCTGTGCCCGCCAGACCAGGTAAGCCCTGCACCAGCCGGGAGGTAAGCCCTGCACCGATGGGAGGGCGGTAAGAGCCGGTAAGCCCTGCACCGATGGGAGGGCGGACCGAGCAGCAAGGGAGGGCGGCCATTGACCGAACCAGGCAGGGGGAGAGCAGGGATATCGGCAGCGAGCTCCACCAATATCCCAAGCCCTCTCCCGGCCCAGTGTGGCCTTACACGCCAGACTCGAATGTACACCAGCTCCAGAGTAGGCCCATAGGGCCTCAGGCTGCTTGCACCGAGGGAAGGGGACCATAGAGGTGCACCTGGGCTGTCCCAGGGCAGCCCGGGAATGGGATAGGATTGCCCTTTAGGCTGGCCGCCGCATCTTACACAGGATCGGGCTGTTAGTCATGCCTAGTCTTTCTAGAGATAGAACCTCCACTGATCTCTCTTGCACTGTTTGTCTAGGGAGGGGGTGAGGTTGCTGGTGGGACACACACAGAATACATAGCTGCATACAATATCTTTATTCAAAGTATTTGTAGGTGAGGGTAAGAGTGGCAATCATGTCTAGATTTTAAGAAGCCCAAGGATAGATTCTCACATCGTTGTCTTACATGCAAAGTTTCGAAACTCGCCTTTTCCACAAAGCCTTTGATGTGTCCCCTCCTCTGTTGCAACTAAGTCTAAGTACTCGTACATGAAATAATCATATATATTCTTCTTAATTCTTCTTTCCCTGCTTCCACTTCCTTTCTGTTGTCTGTTGTCTCCCTTGTGTTTCTTTTATAGATAAGCTATTCAGGATAGGGACCTGCCTTCTCACTGTCTCTAAAGCTCCATGCACACAGATGGTGCCAATTATATAAATAAGTTATATAGTTTGCTATAAAATGTTTAGGCACTTAAGAATAGCAATGCAATGTATGTGTATTTTGATCTAGACTGTTGAAATACAAAGCTGATGAAAATCCCAGCTTCCCATCAAACTCAGTATATTAAACTCAAAATAGACTTGCAGCCAACTCTTTTTATATTTATCGAGCCACTTTTTGTACACATGTATAAATCTCTGTGTGCATTCAAGTACTATCACCATCAGCGATGTGGCTCTTTGAATTAAGTGGCTCTTTGAATTAATTAGAGAGAATCCATGGAGTTCATAATTGTGATTTATTCCCAAGAAGATTTTTTTTTTTGACATTAACTATCGTCAGGAAATAGATTACTGAAGGAAGCTGCAAAGTCTGCATAATCACAAACCTAAAGGAGATTATACAAAGATTGTTTATGCTGGTGAAAACTCAGATGGTCTCCACTTGAAGGGAATGAAAAAGCAACAGTACAGTGTTGAAATGTGGTCTTGAGTATCAAGGAATGGAAGTAGTCCATTGTTTACAAGTTCAAGATTCCCAACCCACAAGGGAAATGGTGCGAAATGCTTTTCAATGCGGCCGGCGTGAATGAGATGCCCCAGAATGCTGAAAACATCGAAGCTGAACTGAAGCAGCCCAAAAACTGAAGGAAAGAAAATGTCTTTCTTCTTAGCTAGCAGTGTCCTGTGGTCGGGATTCCAACTAGCTTAATCTTTCAGTCTTTGTGGTTTTAATGGAGACCACACAATACAAGTGAGGAAGACTGCATGAGTCCAAATGACTTTTCCAGCTATATTTTATCTTGTTTAGACAAATGGGGAACACAAGGGGGAAGCTCAGTACAAAAAATAAGAGTGAGGTTTTCTACTCCATTGGGGGGGGGAGAAAAAAAGTAAGAGTCACTTTTATTTTCTTCAAAACAGCCGGTGCAACCCCCAAAGCTTAAAAAGCTGTTATAGGGCTGGTTTTATTTGCATTTTTATTTTCAATTAGGCCTAGTTCATCTGTGATATAACTATGAGCAGCTGTGGCTGTGCAGCAGCTATAAAGATAAAAGGCCTGATTTTAATTTGAACTCTGGTAAAGCACCCATTAAACAACCATAATGTTAATTAAAAAAAAAAAGCAAGAGAATATATAGCAGGCTTTTATTGGGTTGCTTTTTTTCTGCTAAATTAACATTGCAGACTTTCAAACAGATGTCTTAAATACACATTGTTATGAACATGAAAATGTGGTTATTACTTAAATTAAAATCAGGCCCAGAGGTGTTTTGCGAGAGCCTGTCTCATAACATTCCCTTAATTGAAAGAGCTAAAGTGTCTGACTAAAGAATTCTCTCACACATGGGGGTGGCGATTCTCGCTGCCCAGGGAACCGGTTTTAGTTATATAATAGTTGGGATGGTGAAAAGAAACTATCTTTTGTGTTCCTCACACTCACAATGCAGGTGAGAAAAGGTGGCTGGGAGGGTTAGGATGAGGTGAATCAAGGGAATCCACCCCAAATTGAATCAGCAATTTATTTGTTTTCCACATTTTTATACCACCCTTCTTCCAAGGAGTTCAGGGTGGTGTACATAGTTCCTTCCTTCCTTTTGCCCTCACAACAACCCTGTGAGGTAGGTTAGGCTGAGAGCTATGAAAAGCTATGAAGAAAACCCAATTGTCAGATTGTGACATAGTAGTCACAAAAGCAACAAAAGCTTCCCTGTGGTTTAGTCCATGTTGCCTTGGTAATATATCAAGGAGTCTTGTGTCACCTTGAAGGCTTACGTTGTGGCATGAGCTTTCAAAGGGAAGAACCTACCCAGAGACATGACGTAGCTATATATCAGGAGTGTCAAACCTGAGTCATACAGCGAGCCAAATAGCACTCATGGTACCTGCTGAGGGCAGGAACTGACTTCATTAAGCAGGTGATGATCAGAAATAAGCACTTTGTTCTCATTTAGGAACTCATTAGCAAATGACAGAAGAGAAAATATGCAAATCTTGATCATATTTTCAAGATATGGGAGAGCCCAATTATTAAGATATGGGAGAGCCCGTTCTCAACCCTCTTGGTCTCTCTCTTCTCCCGTACTTAGGCCTCCTTCCATCTCCCCCTCCCAGCACCTCGGCAGTAGCAGCACTGCTAAAAGGGCGGTGCTGGGAGAGCCGTTACCATGCAGGCTGCCATTTCAGCAGTGACACCTAAGCAGAAGTGGCACTGCTGAAAGGGTGGCCTGGGCTCTCCCAGCGGTGCCCTTTCAAGTGGTGCCACTTCTACTGATGTGTCACTTCAAAGCTCAGCAACTGAGAGCAGCAGATGGTGGTGCTGAGAGAGCCCAGTTATGATTCAGAGGCAGAGGCGACAGGCGCCGGGAGGGCGCCCAGGAGCGTGGGGGCGGGGCCAGCATCGCATCGACGCGCCCCCCCCGCCCGTTTTGCTCCCATTTCAGAGCCAAACCGGCTCGAGGGAGGGAGGGAGGGCCCAGACACGACGCTGCTTCGGGAGAGGGTGAGTTCCCCCGCCCCCATTTCTGCCGCCCGCACGCAACCGAGCGCCTGGAGCTCCCGCTCCACGCGCTCCGCCGTGGTTCCGCCCCTGTTCAGAGGTTCATACATTGCTAAGGTGTCACTTGACTATTATGGAGAGACAAAAGGTTTTTTGAGTACTACACCATCTTGGTAACTCAAGAACTGGAGCACAGAGTACCAGTAGAATTCTAGCTCCCCATCTTTTGCATCTTATACCAAAGAAAACTACAATGCTCATTGACTAACAGCGCAGTCCTGTCTAAATGTAGACTGGTGGAGCAATCGCTCCTATCCATCTTGAACATAATATGCCTGATATTACAATAATAGAAAATAGAAACATCTAGCTAATTGATATTGCAATTCCTGGAGATGCCAGAGTGAATGAAAAAGAACTGGAGAAAATGACAAAATATCGAGACTTGGCCATTGAAATCACACGGCTATGGACAAAACACACAAAGGTGGTGGTCCCCATTATCATAGGGGCACTCGGAATAATTTTTTTTTAAAAAATGCAAATTATTTTGAACAACCACAGATTACTGAAATAACTCCCATCAGATTTGAAAAAAAAAAACAGCGCTTTTAGGAACATCATAAATACTGCATAGATATTTAGCTGATATGTAGGCCTCAGACTTAGACAAACCAATTATTTAATGCCAGAGTGATATTTCCAGCTATTGACTGAGTAATATGTAGTTATGGATGATGATGATGATGATGATGGGTCCCTTCGGGGAGAAAGGCGGGATAAAAATACTGTAAATAAAAATAAAATAAATAAATGATGATGAGCATTGGTATAACACTCTCTGAGTGTGCAAAGTGCTTCATATGTTATCTTGAAATAATACTTACAATCCTATAAGGTGAGTATTATCATTATTCCCATATTGCTGGTAAGTTGCTAAGAGGGACTGGCTTGCCTAAGGCTGAAATCTTATGCACACTTTCCTGGGAGTAAGCCCTATTGAATACAATGGTAATTAATTCTGCATGGACATGCACAGACAGGATAGTGCTGTAAGGCTACCTAGTGATTTTGTGGCAGGAGCGAGTTTTGAACTGGAAAATTTCTGATTCATCCCTCAGTCTTTTAACCACTATACTACACCAGCTCTCCACCTTCCACTGGGGATCCTATTCATTGAAGTTTGAAAAATGGAAATAGCTTTACATGGGCAGCCCGATCCTGTCTAGCTAGGCTGTAGCGCGGGCGTAAAGCCCACGCTGCATCCTAACTAGAAAAGACCCAGCACTGGCGCGGCTGGAGCTCTCCTTGGGGGTAGGGGACGTACATCCCCTTACCCTGAGTAGAGCTCCAGCCGCCCCGATGACTCTACTTGAATGTGTGACAGCTATTTTGCTGGCGCACATTCAAGCAGGCCGTGCAATGGTGGCAGACCCAGGAAGGGGGATAGAATTTCAGTGGAACTTCCGCCCGCTGCTGATCCCTCCCCTTTCCGGGCCCGGATGACCAAACCCCCATCCAGAGGTGTCGCTCCGGTAGGGGCGGTACCATAAGTTGCGCCTGGTCCTAGTCCCGTTTACCAAGCTGGCAGGAGACGGCCCTGCTCCCTCGCCGTCGGAGCCTTTCCCATGCGGAGAAAGCAGTGGGCAAGAGACTCCCTGCCTGTTGCTTTCTAGGCT
Source organism: Plestiodon gilberti rubricaudatus (assembly GCA_026170595.1). Classification (NCBI taxonomy): domain Eukaryota; kingdom Metazoa; phylum Chordata; class Lepidosauria; order Squamata; family Scincidae; genus Plestiodon; species Plestiodon gilberti. The sequence goes on along the minus strand of JANXHW010000003.1, from coordinate 15,877,750 downwards.
CTGACGGCAAGGGGGCGGGGCCGCCTCCTGCCGGCTTGGTAAATGGGACTAGGACCGGGCGCAACTTACGGTACCGCCCCTACCGGAGCAACGTCTCTGCCCCATCCCCAAATGCCCTGTTCCTCCCTCCCCCCAGCCCCTCTGCTGCCCATCTGGGAACCTACCCTGGCAGGCACTCCACTTTGTCTGCAACGAGTAGAGCGGCACTGACTGGATATGCAAACATGCTTTGCAGCACATTTGTGATAGCTTCGCTGGTCTATATTCTAGACAGGATTGCACCGTTAGTCAACTAACTGCAAGCCAGAGAATTATCACATTAAAAATATTTAAAGGTCTCCTTCAGTCATTCGCCTCCATATATTAACTGTGCTCCGCTGAGGCAGGTAGAATGTCGGGGGAGGCAGAAGGGTGTGGGGAGGGGGTGGAATGGGGCAGGGAGGTTGCAGAACGGGAGCTAGTGGAGCTGCAGGAGGGGGTGGATCCATCGGCAATGGCACACACTGGATCCTATCTCCTCTGTGGGCAGCCTCCCCACCCCCTTTCTCTCCTCGGACTTGCACCAGCTAAAGAGTTGATGCAGGTCCAAGGAGACCCATTGTGGAGCAGAAGGTTTATGGAGGTGTAAGCGGATTTAAATCCACTTTCCCCTCCCAACACCCCCTTCCGCTGGATACAGTGCACCTGATTTTGGTGCGACTGCACCAAAAATAGGATTGGGCCCTTTGTAGATGGGATAGAGGCATCAGAAGAATCTTTGTTGTTTTTTCCTGCAACAGACTTACACGACTGTCCTCCTGGAAATGGTTCCTAAAAAGAAGTGTTTGAATCTCGTGTCACTCTTAAGTACATCTGTGAAAGGTTTATATTAAAAATCCATAAAATAAACATTTGCTGAACTGTTTTTGTCCCTTGTAGAATGCAGAACAAACGAATATGGCCCTAATTGTTCTCAGCCATGCCAGTGTGCCAACAAATCCCAGTGCAATGCACGCAATGGCAGATGCACTTGTCTCTACAAGTGGATGGGGCCAACTTGTGAAGAAGGTAACAGAAGACCCGGAAACAAACAGCTGTGCTTTACAGAATGCTTATCTGATCACTGCATCTAAAGATGCTGTACCTGAAGGACAATTTACACCAGTAGTCCAGGAGCTGCTTCCCCAATGGTGAATGGTTCCCCTAGCCACCAAGAATGTTTGTGTGTGAAGAAACCACATGGGTAAGGCCAATGGCATGGTTCTTTCCCACACAAATGCCATATGCATCAGGCAAGTCACTCTGGAATCTAAAAAAGGAGCAATGTGTGGTCGAAATCTGTTGTTGTTCAGTCGTTAAGTCGTGTCCGACCCTTCGTGATCCCATGAACCATATCCCGCCAGGCCTTCCTGTCCTCCACTATCTTCCTGAGTTCGCTCATTTTCATGTTTGTTGCATCGGTGATGCTGTCTAACCATCTCATCCTTGGCCTTCCCCTTCTCCTTTTGCCTTCAGTCTTTCCCAGCATCAGAGTCTTCTCCAGAGAGTCCTCTCTTTGCATTAGGTGGCCAAAATATTTGAGCTTCAGCCTCAGTACCTGTCCTTCCAGGGAACAGTCAGGCTTGATTTCATTTAGGATTGACTGATTTGATCTCCTAGCAGTCCAAGGGACTCTCAGGAGTCTTCTCTATCTAGTTATTCCAAAAAAGTCAGTTTGCGGGGGGAATAGTTCTAATTTCCATACCTTATAATGGCTTGTTGGCAAATCCCATTGCTACAGACAGTGGCGTCGCTAGCCTGCCCGAGCGCCGCCACCCCCAGAAGAGCGCCCCACCCCCACCACTCTCCTTACCTTCTTCAGCCTCCTCGCCGCCGCCGGCCCCGCGCTCACCTCGGTGCGCGCCGAGGTGAGCGCGGGGCCGGCGGCGGCGGCAAGGAGGCTGAAGAAGGTAGGGAAAGCGATGGGGGTGGGCGCTCGTGGGCCGGGAGCGCCATTGCTCCCCTTACCTCCTCCTTCCTCCTCCTGCTGCTCCTCCTCCTCACCGCCGCTGCCGCGCTCACCTCGGCGCGAGTCGGCTCCTTTTAAAATTGGCTGTTCTGCGCATGTGCAGAACAGCCAATTTTAAAAGGAGCCGACTCGCGCCGAGGTGAGTGCAGCGGCGGCGGCGGTGAGGAGGAGGAGCAGCAGGAGGAGGAAGGAGGAGGTAAGGGGAGCAATGGCGCTCCCGGCCCACGAGCGCCCACCCCCATCGCTCTCCCTACCTTCTTCAGCCTCCTCGCCGCCGCCGCCGCCGCCGCCGCCGGCCCCGCGCTCACCTCGGCGCGACTTTTAAACAGCCGCGCCGAGGTGAGCGTGGGGCCGGCGGCGGCGGCGCCCTGGCTGAAGATGACGCCCCCCAGAAGATGGCGCCTGGGGCCCAGGGGTATTGGCCCCCCCCAAAGAACGCCACTGGCTACAGATCCTATACCATTCTTTTCCAACTAGATGGATAGTTGGGGTCAGGCATCGCTAGTCAAGGTGCCAGATTTAACCCAAGAACCACCAGTTGTTGATGATCGGTACAGCGGTAGGACTGTTTTTATTTACATTTCTATCCTGCTGCCCTTCCAGGGAGGTTAGTGTAGTGGACAAGGTTCTCTGCAAGCTGAGAATCAATATACTTATCAATGCCAAATAATGAGGATAAACAGTGGAGAAGGTTATTGCCTTCATCCCCTGCTTCTGTGGGCTTTCTCACGGTATGTGACTGACCAATTTTGGAAAAAAGGATGCCAAGTTAGGACTCTTGATCTATTCCTTCAGGGCTCGTTTTAGTGTTGAGTACCCACTTTGTGAATTTACGCTTTATTAGATTACTAAAGTGTAACCTTGGTAATCTGTGTGAGCTCTCATAGATTACGCTTTATGGCGTCCTAAATATATTTCTCTGTAATTCTCTAGGTGGCCCTCCAAAACTTCCTTCTTATGAAGAACAAACTCAGAAAAGAGGGAATGCATTGTCAAGATTGCCACAACAGGAACACTTGGACTAATAAATGAACTGTTTTATATGCACAGATGGTATTTAACTTCGGAAATGAGAGCTGCTATTCATTCTAGCTTGAACTCTACTGAAAAATTCTCACTTCTTCATGCAAGTGCACAGTGTCTATTAAGTAGCTGGATCGCTCTTACAACTTTTAAACTCTGTTCTGTTTGTTTATTCTTGAGCTACTGCTTCCTCCTGATTAATCCACTCTCACCATCCTTTCCAAGTGCCAGTTCTCTGTGTAGCCACAAAATATTGAAATGTTCTCATCTTCGCCATCAGCCAGATTACAGAGATCCTAATTTGAATGAAAAGATGTCAGACCCTGTCGCAAGTAGGATTTTTTTTAATTCACTGTTATTCAGTGGATTTTCTTTGTATCATTATCAAGCCAGATTATTCAAGCGAGTTTTAAGGAAGCAGCGTATTTTCAGAACAAATACTGTTGCCATTGTTTCTACAGGATCAGATATTTGGCAGATGTAAAATATTCATGCCCCAATCCAACAAGGGATATCTGCATGAAGAAGCAGACTTCCTCAAGTACAACAAATGTGGATGTGGAGACTCATCCTGTCCGAATGCATTTTTTTATATGAATGGGAAAGCATGTCTATGCCCAGAGCTATTCATTGTTCAGTGAAGCTATCTGCAGGTAGACATAGATCAAGATCTTGGTAGTTAAATTTTGGAAAAACATGAATGAGGAAAAATTTTCTAAATGAGATTTGTACATAACGTACTAGCTAATTTGGGTTAAGGTCTGAATTATGACATTCTTAAATGACAATTTTTCATTCTTAAAGGAAAATATCTCTTGATGAGTTATTCCAAAACCCAAAGGCTCACTCAAACTTGTGACCTAACATTTCACTTTTCAATCTACTAATCAGTCTCACAGCGCAATCCTGCGGAGCGCAGGAATGGCCGTTCCAAGACATCACGAACGTGCCGTAAAGCACGTTCGCGATGCCTCGGGAGTAAGGGAGGCTTGCGAAGGCCAGCCACCCTCACTCAACCGCTGGGACGTCCCCACAGCTGCTGGAGGAAGGTAAGAGATCCCCCAGCGGGGGCAGTCCAGGCGGCAAGGGCCATTGGCTGAGCCAGCCCACGAAGGGGCAAGGATGGCGTCCGCCATATTCCCGTCTCCCGCCGGGCCGGCTCATCCGTTACACAGCCTCCTACTACTTCCGCCAGCTATTTAGCTGGCAGAAATCCAATGAGGCCCTTTGGGCCTTCCCCAGTTTACACTGGGGGAAGGGGAGGAATGTCCCCTTTCCCCGAGTAGACCTCTGGGCTGCACCAGCTTGGCCCGGAACGGGGATAGGATCTGGCGGGCGGACAAGGGCCGCCTGCCAGATCCTTACGCAGGATTGTGCTGCCCATTGATGAGAAAGCTCCTTAACGCTAATAGAGTATCTACTCACTCGCATCTTAACAAGGTGTAAATTTAACTGTTTTACTTCCCCAAGTAAATACTTATGATCTGTCAGAAGTACCACCCTCCATTTAGAACTCGCATTCACAAAGTATTGGCTTGTTCAGGAACTGCTGTGCCTTGCAATGAGTGCAACTAAGAAGCTTGGTATAGAGACACCCAGCCCAAACCCTGATTCTCACATTACTTATTGAGGTGTTTAGGTTGTTGCAGGTGTCTTTGCCACATTCATTTCAGTAGGGAGATGTACTGAACAGATTCATGTGGTAGAAACGGGTACTGATCACAATGGAGTGAAATCCAATCCTCATCCTGATGTGGTAAATACCAGGTTGCACCACATGGGGGCACATTCTGACAACACAGCCAGTCCACATAGTTAACATAGTAAGAAATTACTTTGTGGACAACCCCTTAGTAATTGGGTATACCAAGCTAAATTGGATAAAAGAGTCAGTGGTACCATCTATATCCCACAACATGCCCCATCTGGTTTCATAGACTGCAAATTGACAGGGCTCCTGAAAGCTGTAATTTAAAAAAAAATATCTCTAGCCCATTTTAACTATTCCTTTGACATTCCAGCCCCTCTCATCTGCACCTTAATTTACTGTACTTCTGCAACTTTATTCCCCTATTAGCAGGTTTTTCTGCTTAGTCCAGCACCTGGCTTAGCTATTGGGAGTCGATCCTCTCCTCTGTAGACTTCCATTCAATTTCTCAATCAAAATAAAAATAGTCACAATGGAGCAACTAAGTTGCACACCTTAAGCAAGACTAACTTTTTCTGGATTGGGGTCAATGTTATTTTTTCCTGTTTCTGACAAGGGAAAGCTATCTATAAGTAAGTGGAAGATCAAGTTTAGCTGCAGTGAAGATTCCCATTTTTTGTCTCACTCAGATATTTGAACCTCCAAAAGTCCAGATACGTGCTAGATCTTGTATGAAAGCATCTTTCAATGTCACTGTGTTCATGTTGGATTTTAACAGCCCAATCCAACGTAAATCCCCACGCAGTGAGGCAGCGGCACCGGCACAAGCTATGCTGCATCCCACAGGGGATTTTTGGCTGCTAGAGGTCTCCTCGGGGTAAGTTCCAGCAGCCACAACGGGTAAATTCGGACCTGCACCAGTGATATTGCTGGTGCAAGTCTGCGTTGATCCATGTAGGCTGATCAGGCTCAGGAAGGGAGGGTGGATACGGTGCATGCTGGCGCCGCCAATCCCACCCCCGTCACCGCCCGATTCAGCCCTCCCCCACCCCTCTACTGGACCTACCGGGTCTAGCAGGCCTCTTGACGACCACTAGCACCAGCAGGAAGGCTCTGGCCTTGCGTTGTCGCAAAAAGCTTTACGGAACACACATTCCGCCGGTGTAGACCCTTGTTTGGATTGGGCCGTAAATCATGATCTCATGGAAGAAATGTTGATTACTTATCCAACTTGGGCAGAACTGGATGTGACACCAATTATGTGGTTGCCATATCCTGTTCCCTCTTCTCTCACTGTAACATTTAGTAAGAGGAACATGTGGTGCTTTTCTATGAAATTGTATGTTTGCCTTGCCCCACTCCACAGTATTGGTGAGCGGTAGAGTCGGAAAACACACAAGAAGATTGCGCGTTACATCATACGGCTTACCTTACTAAACATTATGGGGAAAGGGGGGGAACTGGACACCAGCTTGCTAGCAATGTCATGCCTAGTTCCACCCTAACAAAGATATGGCAGTTCTTCATCCATATCTATTCACAAAAATCCGTTAAGAGTCCTTTTTGATCAGGAATTTTAGTAAAACAATTTGATTTTGTCAAGTGACTGTTTTTACTCTGCAGTGGGAATGCATAGGACAAGATCTTACACAGTCTATTTTGCAATGGAATTTTATTTTAATGTGCCCCATATACATGTGTCCTGAAATTTCTTTAGAGCAACTCCTTGAGAAAAACAAAAAGAGATGTCATGAATCCTAGTTAATTTCCAGAGCTTACTTTTGTGTGTGTTTTTCACCATGTGTTTAAACTTTGCATTGTAAATATATACTGTAAATGGGATAAATAATTTTGGATTTACAATTTCACGTATTAGGCATACATGGAGGGAAAGTATTTTGGCAATAATATTGGTTTCTATGGACCAGAAGTGAAGGGAGAAATACTTTTTGGGATGGGTTTCATTAATTTCTTCAGGGTTCTTTTTCCCTGTTGGTCCGGATAAAATACCAAAGAATAAGAATGTGTACCTAAAAAACAATGTTTCATATGTTACATGTACATTTTGTCATGAGGAATCTGCCCAGGTATATTTTATACATATTTTGTGTGTACGGGGGATACATAATGTATATTTTTTATATTTCATAAATGTGCCATATATGTTACCTGACTTGTTTATACTCTGTTTTATAGAATTGCAGAGTAAATTCTCTTCTAACATAATCTTATCTTAGTGCCAGCAAGGAAAACAGTAAAATATATTTCAAGTGTGCCTGGATAAAATCATTCTGCTTACTGTTTTGAAAGCCTCTTGAAATCAACAAATTCACAGTGGTATCTCTTGTAAAATCCACATCACACTGAAGTACTGAAACGTTGTGTTATGTTTCAGAACTGAAGAAGTAAACTCATCCTCAGTCCAGGGGTTGGACAACATTTTTACTAATGCTCTTAAATTTTGAATCAAATTGTGGTGTTCCAGAAGTAACTCTCCCTAGCTGTTCCCTTACCTCGGGGTTGCATTGTGGCTGCATCAGCGCTGCAAAGGTGGATAGGATTGGGCTCTGAGAAATGGATGCCAATTTAAAAAAGAAGCTGCAGTTTCATCCCATCCTTCAGAGATAAGATTTTCTTGGGTAGAGCAGAAACAGGGGATTACATTTTCACAATGATATATGGTCTTACGATCTTCATTTTTTTTTTATCTCAAAGTTCTGCTCATTTACACTAGAGTTTGTTGCTGATTTCTCTCATTGGTGTAAATGTAAAATTTGCCTTTTTGTAATCAGCTGAGTTATTCCAGATTTGGACTGGTGAAAAACAATATGGTTTGATCATTTGAACTGAGATGCAATTGTATGCCATGTATATATCCATATTGTGACCCATATCAGGAATACCATAACTTTGTCGGCAAGACAGCTCTGGCTCTTCCGCTGTTTAGCATCCTCATCAATGATTACAATGGTAAAAATGCATCCCTGCCATTGGTGCTTCCTGAGCATCTTTAGCCACACAGGTGAAGAACAGTTGGGTGAAGGTGCAACAAGATGTTGTGAAAGGGCTGCACTTCCAGGGTTTTGGCTTTCAACCATGAGAAGGAGTTAAGTAGTGGGAGAATGAAGGGCTCAGGGGAGCAAGACAACAACCCATGCCAGTTGACTGAGGAGGACTGCACTGGAAAAAGAATGCATGTAACCCTTGCCCCCGGTCCAAAGTTCTTGAGGGCACCCCAATTCCTCCCCCTCACTATGGAAAACATCTTCAGCCCAGTAAATAGGACCATAGAGAATGGGCATGACACCTGAAAGAGTTACCACCACTGTTTGAAATCTAGCAGATTTTTTAACTTACATTTTAGCTCATGGGAACAAAACTGCATGTTTTAGGTTAGACTTCAGTAATTATAATGTTAACCTCATAGGAAAACAATCAGAATTTTAAATATTCCCTGTTTCTCCCTGCCAGAAATTATTATTCCATTTTTATCCTTTTTATGTTGAAGAACCAGAGCTATTAAACTTTGTCCAGCTTTTCTGCCAAGCATATTATTTTGATTGGCTGCAGGTTTCTGTTTGCCTAAGTAATAACCAACACAGTATTTGAAGTTGCCAGTGGGACAAACATAGAAATTGTACCTTCTTGTTCCATAAGAGCCATAGAAACGTTTCAGAAGCATCCATGGTTATAATGTTGCTAGTTTATCCCATAGGGAAAAAAAATCCTGAGCGCATTCCATCAGGGTGCTCTCCTACACAAGCTCTGTTGATATGAATAGAAGCTGCACTATAACAAATGTCACCAAACTTTAAGTACTCCACCAAGAATGCCGTACTTGCCCAAACACCTTCCCCTTTGTTAAGGAGTCTATGCCTTGCCTCAAGTCTTATTGACCATATACTGTCAATTCTCATACCGAATCAGTGGATCGTATCAGTGGATCCTAGCTGCATTGAGTCCCCCTACAAAGCGGAAAAATAAATAAATAAATAAATAAATAAATAAATAAATAAATAATGGGGTTAGGACGGAAATAAAGAGCCATCAAATTGGCAACACTTTTTGACATGATACCCCAAGCTCCAGGAAATGATCTCAAATACCTTCAGAATGGCCACAGATAGCTTCAGAATGGCTGCCATCAATTCAAAATGTCCGCTGTGAATAGTTTCAGAATGGCTGTGGAGGCTGTGGCTAGCTTCAGAATGGCCGTGAATAGCTGACAACAGACCATGAATGGCGTGAGGTAAGTTGCACTCTTGTTCCCCGCAGATAAGCAAATCTACGAGTATGGAGTGCGCGGATAATGAGGATTGACTGTATTGAGATTGTCCTTGTCAGGTTGTTATGGTAGTGCATTAAATGATACCAGGAGGGATCTGAATTCTGTTGCATGTTGCTTTGTCTGTTGCATAGACAGCTCTCTCTCTCTCTCTCTCTCTCTCTCTCTCTCTCTCTCTCTCTCTCTCTCTCTCTCTCTCTCTGTGTGTGTGTGTGTGTGTGTGTGTGTGTGTGTGTGTGTGTTTAAACACATACATACACACTATTATTGTTTCATGGGAATATTATCCATTTGCTTGATCCTGTTAGTAATCACCTTGCATCCCAACACCTTTTAACAATGCTTGCTTGTTCCACTTGCTTCTTCCTGCTCTGTCGACCCCTCTCCATTCCTTGCCTCTTGATCTCTACATTCCCTGTAAGGGGTCTGGTCTTCGCAGCTTAGGAGGAACGCTGCGCTGGTATTCTTCTCTTAACCAAGGCTTCCTGGAGACAAGCTTATGCTCCTACTTGCTCCCTTCGACACCTGGCCACATGGAATTGTTCTGATTTCAATATTAGTGATTCTGGCCATCTTATGATACAGAGACAGAGGAACTTATCAGGCATTCATTTTGGGTAGGAATTGAACATATGGAAGGAGGACCAGGGACTGCCCAACTCCCCAAGTTTCCGTGCATTAATTGAAATTTAAGGCTCATGCACAGAACCTTCATGTGTAGGCTCCTGCTGTACATGTGATTCATACCCTGGAAAATTGGAGGGTATATAGATTGTATGGGAGTGTAGATTCTGATGCACAGGTTCTGATGAATGTGTAGCAAGCAGTGTTAGGACCAGCAGGTGTGTCTCCAGTCACCTCCCATCCAGTGGTGTAACAAGGGTGGTGTGAAGGCAAGTAGTTGTGCAAGACTCCGTTACACTGGAGTCAGCGGCCCCTCCCCCTTGCTGTTGGAGCCATTCTGGCAGCAAAGGCAACACGCAGGACACTCCCCTGTTGCTGCTGGAATGGCTCCAACAGCAAGGGGGAGGGGCCGCTGACTCCAGTGTAATGGAGTCTTGCACAACTACTTGCCTTCGCACCACCCTTGTCAGTAGCGTCACTAGGACGCGCGTCACCCTGGGGCGGGGGACGCGTGTCACCCTAGTGACGCTCTGTCATCGCGACGCGGGGGGGAGCCGGGTTGGAGCCCGCCGACGGGGTCGGACGCTCCGAGGCCGGCTCCCAGGCCGGCCTCGTAGCGTCCGGAGGGTGTCGCGCGTCACAGAGGTGACACGCGCGGGGGGGCGCGTCACCCCATGGCGCGCATCACCCCCAGGCGGCCCGCCCCCCCGCCACGCTCCAGTGACGCTCGTGACCCTTTTTACACCACTGCTCCCATCTTATACGTTCTTTTCTTCCTGGAATAGATATATTAAACAGGACTACTGTATTAAGATGAATAACTGTTGGATAGCTTTCCTTTAACATTTAATCATCCCCTTGTGACTATGTGCAGCCACTGAAAGAACATAGCTTTGGACACATACCACATTTTCAAATTCTTCTGAAAAGCCATGTTTGATGACTGAGCACCTCTTGCCCCCTCCTTTTTCCCTTAAGGAAAAACTCAATGTAAGGTTTCAAGCATAAGGCTTCCCTGCGATACTTTGAAATCAGTGGCATTGCAGAACAACCGCATTGCCTGGCAGATAGATCATTTGGTGGATTGCTTGTCTGGGTTCAGCAAGAAAAATAGCTCCTAGCCAGCCAGCCCATCTGCTGGGATTGACATGTACTAGTCAATGGGCTCTCCAGCCCACCTGACCAGGTTGAAGAATGGGGTGGGATGACCAGGTGGTTCTAAAACATCCAATCAGATAGCATAGCGACATCACTGGATCTAGGTGACTTAAAATCAAATCCACGTGTACCAGCATGGCTCTCTGAGTAAACCTCTGTGGTCTCATTCTGCCCAACTCACTTGGGTTGGAGAAGTGTAATGGAGACCCCAGTTGATGCTTGGTTTTAAGTACAGATAGGGACCATTGATCTGATTGTACAAGGGATTTTATTTTGCTTTGTTGTTTGCCTGTAATCTCCTGTTTGTACTTCTTGCTAAGAACCACATCCAGGCTCTTCTCATCACACCATTTTTTGTCAGCTTGTTTAATACTTTCCATTCCTCCACCTTTGTGTTTTTAATAAATCGTTTTACATTTTAACTCTTCACCTGCCTGTTGTTGTTTGAAATCAGTCAAAGCTTTGCTTCATTGCTCCTGGGCTACATACTACATCAATGGTTCCCAAACGTTTTAGCACCGGGACTCACTTTTTAAAATTATTGGGACCCACCTAGCTTTACGAGACTGAAAAAAAGATCTAGATAGAGAAATAATTTGTCAATTTACAAGTAACAATTTTATTTATTTATTACAAAAAAAACCTCGATTCATTTCTCGTAATGAGGAAGGCCTAATGAATAGCCTCAAGGCTTGAGGGTGATGTGATCCAGCCTTAGTGATGTGACCCAGCCTTCACCTGCCCCACCACCTGTCATTGACGGACTTGAGGGAAAAAAATACCACACCAGAAAAAAGATGCTCAAACATTTTATCTCCCTATATTTAAACAAGTTTGCAAACTGCAGGAGCTCAGCTCTTGCAAACTGTAGGAGCTCAGCTGTTTGCAGGGTAATTAGCAGCTATCATGCAGACTGCAGGAGCTCAGCTCTGAAGGGCAATTAGCAGCTATCTGATTTTTGAATAGCCTCAGGGCTTGAGGCAGATAGTTATCTGTTCTTTCCACCATCCTGTTTTCATTGGAGGCTGTGCTTGGGTCCCACCAGAAATTGGGTCACAACCCACAGTTTGGGAAACATTGGACTACATCATAAGTTTTTAGGAATTCTCCACATAACTGGGAGGGAGGCTTTCGGGGATAGTCTCTCCCTGTATCAGGCTTTGGTCTCTTGGTGGCAGCAGAGTCTACCATTTTTGGCCCTGGGAAAAGGACATGGGGGGGAGGAGGGGGGCACTGACACCAGGGCTTCCCCTCCCCAATCACCACACCAAGGTTAAAAACTATCTACATTTTGACAGTTTTAAAATACAATTTTTATGACTTTATCAAACATCTTAGCTGACTGCATTGTCTGCGCACTGTCTGCGCACCTGCATTGTCTGCGCACATGTTCGGGCAACGGAACGAGTATTCGGTCACTCTAAGCCGTCATGAACATGTCAAAAAGCAAGTTTGCAACAACTCGAGAGCAGGGAAGGCCGGCGCAGAGGCCGGCCTCCCCTGTTCTGGCGCCGGAGCTCCCCTGCGGCCGCCAGTGAACCCAGGTAAGGATCCGGTGAGCGGGGGAGGGGGGCTATTGGCCCAGCTGGCCCGGGAGGGGGAAAGGATGGCCTTGGCCATATCCCAGTCCCTGCTGGGCGGCTGGGCCGTTACACAGCCTCCTCCTACTTCCGACAGCAATTTTGCTGGCGTAAATCCGAGGAGGCCGACCTTGTCTGTTGCAAACCCGCTGTTGCAAAGGATCTGGTGGGCGGCCCTGGGCCGCCGACCAGGGCAGGATTGTGCTTTGTAATGAGTAAATTGTGTGTTCTCTATCTTGTGGGATTTGTTGTTTCTTTTGCTTTTGCAGTACTGTAATTTCTTGCATAGGACAATATCTAACCACCACTTCTCATTGCAGTGGTAAACCTGGCCTTAGGGTATTACTACTGCAAATTACAAGTGAGAGCTTACATGAGGATTGAATGCTTTCCTTAACCTCAGTACAAAACACCTCCACACAGAAAGCTAGAAGTGCATGAGAAGGACTCTGGACTAGTCATTTCCTTCATCTGCTAGATTTCTTTGTGTGGAGGACCGTTCCCTGTCATGTGAGATGTCACTTTCATTCTGAAGTGGTACAGTCCAGTCACTGGTTTTACCACCTCAGTGAAAAAAACTACACCTATATGAACCTGTTCACCAAAATTGTATTTCCTTTAGTACACATGTCATCATAACAACTGCATACATTTTCAATAAACACACTGACGGATCTTTTAAGTGTGTTTCTTTATCAACCACTTGGGGCTGAAGCAAAATGTGTCTTTGGAAATGCAATATATTTTAAATTCCACAGATTAGTCCTGATGTGGGTTGTAGGATATGCACCCCAACTTCCTTACTCATGGCATAAGCACAATGGGAACAATCCAGTCAAATTTAAGCCCTCTCAAGTCTTAGCTTCAGTCTCAGCATACCTGTGGTGATTTCCCCTAATTTTTGCATGTTTTTTGGGACCTTTCTAGTACCCCAGAGGTTTCTGTTTCCTAGAGAGCTGCTGAGTCATCCAGATGCACATGTCCTTTGTTGGGTATTCAAGCATCTTCTTCCCCAACTGGCAGGTATACAAAGGTCTAATGTGGAATAATGTGAGTAAATACAGTACGAATCACACCCAGTTAATCACACCAGGGTTTTTGTTTTTATTTCTGCTTGCCTTTTAGCATCCTTGCCAACCTTTAACATGATCCCCAATCTCTTTTTTCCCGTCTGCTAGTTTATCAGTGCCTGGTTTTTATCCTTTGCGATTTTCCTTCAATTGTTTTGACTTTTCATTCTTTTAAATACAGTACATTCCTTTTACTTTTACTGTTTACCTGCCTGGTGTGTGTTTATACGGGAGGGTGTGTGTTGCAAGATCTGCTGCCATAGGCCCTCAATAGGATTGGGCCATGTCGCCATCACTCTGCTTTCTCTAGAGGCTGACATCTTCAGTCCCAAATGAAACTCGTGTTTGTATCATAATTCTCAGAAAACTACAGCTTTTGGCAGAGTTCTGAATTCTTTTTCCATCAATGTCCAGTCCTTACGATGAGAAGACATCTCATCCACCCATGCTCCTCTGCCAAAGTCAACCACTACCATCAACCTCTTATTTTCCCAAACCCTAAAATACTTTTACACCCACTTCCCAACGTGAAAAGCTGTCCAGGAAAATAGTGAGCAATTCAGAAAGCATTATCTTCAAAGTGCTGCAAGTGTTTGCCACCAATTCATTTTTTTTCTTCCATTCACATTTGGTAATCAAAGTGGACGATGCAGCTTGATTGCAAGATGTTTTATTTATGAGCAAAAGCTTTGCCAGCAACTAATAATGTATGTGTCCTTGCAATTTGGCAGCAGTAGAATTTATCTGCGTGTGCACTCTCGTTGAAGATTTATCTCCTAGAAATCCAATGACGCTGATATAATCTACATTTCCTTAAGAGACTCTAAGATGATTAGTAAAATGATCCTGGGATGAGTTGTGCTTATCAATGGTACTCCATAGTTACAAAGTCCATCAGCAGTTAACCATCCTCCAGTGAGGAGAAGGAAAGGGAAAGGGAACTATCTTTTGATTTTTGACTATGCTTATAGGCAAAGTCCATCAATGGTCACCAACCTTGCAGGTGACAGAAAGAGAAGGGATGGCAAAACGTCTCACCAATTACATTATTTTGGTAACCAACCAGGAATCAAGGGTGGAAACATAGTTGGTCCATCCATGAAACAAATTATTCCATTCGCATCAGGAGGCAGGGTAGGGGTGAGCACCGAACAGAGACCCACTGTCTCCCTCCAGTTTGCCGCCAATGGAGGCAGTGTCACCTGCTCATTCCTCTGTGTGGGCTCTTTAATTGAACCAGGAAATGCAGAGGACACTGGGATTGCTCCCAGCATGCTCTGCATTTTCTGCTTCATTTAAAGTGCCTGTGCGGAGGAGTGAAATCGCTGCGTTCAAATCCTCAGAGCACAGCAATCTGGCCCCTCACCTAAGCACCTTGCTCCTTCCTCCATTAGTTTACTCCACTGGGAGTGTTCCCAGTGTGAATTTCCTATGCTGTTGAAAGAGCCCGTGCAGAGGAAGGAGTGTGCGAGTTGGGGGGGGGGAGGATTGGCAATGCAGAGGGTGACACTTTTAGGCTGGATACCTCAAGAAGCCCAATAGCTTTAGCTGGCCCTGGGTGGAAAGAATAGTTTTTGAAGGTCTGTGAACTGTCATTGACATGAACATACTATTAGGAGGGTACAAGAATATTAAAAGCCACGTTTGAGTGATTATTTTATGACAAAAGAAGTGCTTATCACAACATTCTCAGTCAAAATTGTGTGCAGTAAACAATTTAAGCAGCTTTATCGCTGCTGTGCACTTTCAAAATGCCATCCTGCAGGAATTAAACTGGCTTCCCAGTCATTTCTAGGTCCTGTTCAAGATGCTGGTGATCATCTTTGAAGTTCTGTGTGGTTTGGGGCCCTCATACCTTAAGGCCCACTTTCTGCTATATGAATCTACCAGTTCACTAAAATCTTCTGGGAAGGCTTTTTCGGAACAATCGCCAGGTTGTGGAATTCCCTCACTATGGGGTTCAAGAAGCCACCTCTCTTTCTCTCTGCTCTTAAAAAGACAGTCACGATCCACCTGTTACACCAAGATGTTTGCTTAGGAGCTGCTGGTGTGTGTGTGTGTGTGTGTGTGTGTGTGTGAGTGAGTGAGTGAGTGAGTGAGTGAGTGAGTGAGTGAGTGATTTCAAATTTTAAAGGTAAAGGTATCCCCTGACAATTAAGTCCAGTCGTGTCCGACTCTAGGGTGTGGTGCTCATCCCCATTTCAAAGCCGAAGAGCCAGCGTTGTCCAAAGATGCCTCCGTGGTCAAGTGGCCGGCATGACTCTCCTTGCCGCAGCGCGTAGCATGCGGCTGGAACACGAAGCGCTGTTTACCTTCCCGCAAGCGGTACCTATTTATCTACTCGCATTGACATGCTTTGGAACTGCTATTGTTTATTGCTATTGTATTACTTTATTGTACATTTTGTTTTTATATTTTTAGATTTTGTTAGCCATCTAATTGTGAAACTAATTGTGAAAAACAGGATAAAAAAGGAAAAACAAATACAGGTGATGTTGAAGGTTCCTGTTGGAGAACACAAACAAACCATTATTAGCCAAATCATGTTTGAAGTCAACCAAGAGAATTCTCTGCTAGAACCACCTGTTAACAATCAGAAACTTATAAATGATTTGTGACTGTTTTCCATGTATGTTATTGCCATACCAACCTTCCCCTTTCCACTACAAAAGGATGGAAATTTTGATCAACCTAAAACACACATAAGAATGAAAGTCCTGAAGTACTTAGAACTCTTATTCGGTCTCTATGATTAGTTTCCGTAACAAACCGAGATTGGGCCCATACCCAACAGACATGAGATGACTTCCAGAACGATTCCCAAGACTGGATACATGTGCAAATGCACTGTGTGAATTGGCCATGCATGTGACATAATGCCTGACAATCCTGCAAATTGTAATACTCCAGAATGCAGCCTTCACCTCCTGGAATCATCTGGGAACAATTTATGTGCATGACCCATTTGCACAGCACATGTTAATGTGTATGCAGAGACAAAATGATTCCATGGCTTCATCCCATATTCACGCCATCAGGTCACTACTAGGGCTAGTTGGACCTGAGTTGATGCTCTTTGGTAAGTAGTCTGAAAACGTTAACATTTCTGGTGTATTTTGCACATTGCCTTCCCCTTTGCCCATATTTGCACCCATAACCATTGCCACTGAAGAAGTAGCACCACAAAATATGTAGTGTGGTAGAGGGTGATCTCATGCTAACATGGCTCAGGCTACTATGGCTTGACCCCACTCAAATCGCTTAGAAATCAGATGGAGGCAGTTTGGGTTCAGAGCCCAATGCAAATCCTACCAATTCACTGTACAAAAGTGTGCATTGGATGTGAACCAGTTCTTAAGGTATATTTATTGTATGCGATAGTGAAAAGTAGAGATGAAATACAGTAAACATGTTTCCAATCATTCTCACTTGTCGATTTTGGTATTGAATATTCTACAGATATTTGATATTTCTGTGTGACACCCATTCATATTTGAGTTCTGTTTGTGATATTTCACAGTTAAAATTTTGCAGCACCTGCTATTTGATGTGCAATGGCACTTGACAGTATTGATAGCTGATACAATGGTATATCATGGGTTTGCAAGCTTTCTGTCTTTAGAGAATACAGATCGGTGTCTGCCAAGGAGCTTCTGTATGTCTGACATAAACTTCTGTATGCTGCAGACAGTCCTGGCACATATTATGGGGTACACCAAATCAAACCTACACTATGTAAACCACTTTGTGAACTTTTTTTTTTATTGAAAAGCAGTATATAAATATTCTTAATAATCAAGTAGGGGTACCACAGTGAAATAAGACTGTGCCTTAGAACGTCGCATCACATGTTCTATTATGGCTACTGCAGAGGAAGATCAGTAGAAGTGGATAGGCTGACTTACAGCTGTTGTTTTCATTGAGGAAACTTCTGTCATTAAAAGCACTCAAAGAACTAAAGGATCCCTGGACAATGGCTGGAAAACCATACACATCATTTCAGAAAATTGAAGAGTTGGCATGTAAAGTCGTGCTGGATGTGGTGATGGCACCTGGCCTAGATGCCTTTAAAAGGGGTTTGGACAGATTCATGGAGAAAAAGACCATCACAGGTTACAAGTCATAAGCAACCTCCTGGTTTTGGAAATGGGTTTTCTCTGTGCCAGGTGCAAGGGAGTGTCAACGGGAAACAGGTTATCTTGTTGTCTTGTGCTCCCTGGGGCATCTGGTGGGGCCACTGTGTGATACAGGAAGCTGGACTAGATGGGCTTTTGGCCTGATCCAGCAGGGCTCTTCTTATGTTCTTATGTAAAGTTAGAGTAGCTGTTTTGGATGTTGCTGAAAAATGGAGTCAACATCTAAGAAATATTTAAAAAATCATTTCTTGCTTTATAAACCCAAAGGGCTTTCAAAGTGTCTTTCAAAAGTTCTTGCAATAAAATCAAAGAAATAAGACTGACTGCAAAGGTTCCTTCCTCCAGAAGGAGGTGTCATCCAAATGAACTGAATCTTTTGATCCAACCTCATAATAAATAATAGCATTTGATAACTGACATGTAATAGTATTTTTATCTTATAGCATAAACAGCCCAATCCTATCTTTCCCCCACCATAGCATGCAGCCGCGCCAGAACAGGCTGCGCAGTATGCTATGGTTGGAGGGGGGCGGAATCGGGAGGCTTGAGATGGGAAATGGGAAATATTTTACCTTACCCCTCTGTAAGCCCCTCAACCGCCAATGGGTCTCCTTGGCTCTGAAACTGCTGGAAAGCACGTTCCACCGCTGGAACACTAGTTCTAGCAGTGGCAGCAGCCCATAAGGATTGGGCCGTTAATAGATATCATGCAATGGTAATTAGGATTATGAAATTTCACATTAGAAGCCTACCAAAATCACAACCATCAAATGCCATTGACTAAGAAAAAAAAATAGAATTTCAAAGGGCCCATTAAAATCATCACACTCAAGATGTGAATTTGAATTTTGCTTCACATGTCCTCATCCAAAATGTGAATTGGATGAATTTCAAATATTTCTGAATATTTGATTCTCCTGATAAACTTCCATCATTTGACAATTGCTCACATACAAATGCATTTTGTGAGGAATCCGTGTTTTTACATTAATTTTTTTTAGAAATGGCTACATTTTTTCCTAACTGCAAAGGTATTTGAGAATACGGTAACCGGCTGGGAGGCAGCCGGTTTTTACACTCTTGAGCACCTTGCAAGTACTCTGGGTTGATGGTGTTGTAGATCTGAACATAGAGCATCGTTGGAAGCTTAGCAACTGTTTTTTCCCATCAAGTTATTTTTATTTGTTTGTTTGCTTAACAAATATTTATATGCCACTTTTCAACTACTGGTATATTGTTTCTGAAAGTGGTTTACAACAAAATTAAAAAAATCAGACTTATAGTTGGATTATTGCTCTTGTGATGACAGAGTCAGGATGCCAGGTACTGTCTTTGCTTGTGTGTGTGTGTGTGTGTGTGTGTGTGTGTGTGTGTGTGTGTGTGTGTGTGTGTGTGTGTGTGTGTGTGTGTGTGTGAGAGAGAGAGAGAGAGAGAGAGAGAGAGAGAGAGAGAGAGAGAGAGAGAGAGAATGTAATTAGATGTCCCATTACAAAATATGATAAAGTGTATGGTTCAATATTATCTTGAAAATTATAATTCCAAAGTGATATATATACTGACAAAATTTTATTTTCTTTGAAGCTTTGAGCTCTGGTCTACATAATATGATACCAGAATGGTGATCTCAACTTGCATATATAATCTACTTTTTAAAAGCCAGGTGATTCTTCTGTGTATGTGGGGAGGTGTTCATTCTTCTTTAACAGCTTCTTATTTGCATGGGTGGCAAATCCACCATGGGAGTGGGCAGTGCGCAACGTCCCCTGGGATCAGTGCCAGCCATCACGTTGCCACCCCCCCCCCCCTCATGCTGGACTTACTGAGTCAGTCACAGGGGATAGAGCTATATCAGGAGGATGGGGATGATAGAAGGGGTGCTGGTTGTTGTTGTTGTTGTTGTTGTTGTTGGTGGTGGTGGTGGTGGTGGTGGTGGTGTGTGTGTGTGTGTGTGAGAGAGAGAGAGAGAGAGAGAGAGAGAGAGAGAGAGAGAGAGAGAGAGAGAGAGAGATGCTTAAACGTCCTGTATAAGGCTGCACTTCATAAGACGGGCAGCGCAATCCACCATAGAGATCCAGCCGGACTGGCCAGATCCTATCCCCATTCCAGGCCGCACTGCTGCGGCCCGGAGGTCTACTTGGGGAAGGGCCTCCTCGGGGAAGGGCCAATCGGCCTCCTCGGATTTCCACCAGCTGAATAGCTGGCAGAACTAAGAGGAAGCCATGTAATGTTCACAATGCCTTGGGAGTAACGGAGGCCGGCTCGGCCAATGGCCCCCTCCCTCGCCGCTCAGACCACCCCAGCTGGCGGGAGCCTTACCTTCCTCCAGCAGCCATGGGGTCATCCAGGCGACAGAGTGAGGGTGGCCAGCCTTGGACCTGCCTCCTTTACTCCCAAGGTGTCGCAAACGTGCTTTATGGCACATTCGCAACGTCTTGGAACGGCATAGCACTCGCTTACGACCCGCAGGATTGCGCTGTAAGTTATGCACGAGAGACAGTTACCAGCTGCCCACCTCAAGCCTGAGGTTTTCCCCTGGGCTTTGAAAATCAGGATCACGTTAGATATGAAGCCAACATACAATGCCTTAATATAGCTCCCCTTCTCCCTGTCTCTTATATACTGCATCCAGCAAATGCTCCTGGTTCACCACAAGCTATAGCAAAAACTTGCGTCTTTCCAACATTCTTGTGGTCTGTTTAGACTTGCAGGCAACATTTTTCATTGTTGATTAGTAATGATATTGTTCTTGCTATATACATGTTGTTTTATTAGTCTTGACTGTCAGGGTTTTAGTCAAAAATATTGCAGGAATATTTTATTTAAACAGCTCCTCGGATCAAACTTAGAGTTGCTAAAAGCTGCTCATGTTTTCTTGTTGCTGATGGAAACAAGTCAAGAAGGTAATCAAAGTAAGGCTCCACAATGGCTTTGATTTACCTTTTGGCAAAATATGGGCATGTCTTCACCATATTTCATTTACCTGAATTCAAGACTAACACAGATTCCCAACTGCACTTACCATTTTGACATTGCGATAAAAAATAGTAACATATTATGTGTATAAGTGATGGATGTGGGTGGTGAGGAACTTTGCACATTTTAGTGCAAGACCTTAGATATCATCCTTGAAAGCCATTTCCTCTCACGTGTTCTGTTATGAATCCTAAGCAGACTGTGCAGACCTCCAAAATGGTCTTCCAAACAGGGTGGATGGGCAATAGAATGGCCGATGAGCATCGTTTTTTTATTTTATTTTTTTACAATCACAACGGTCATTTAGGGCTCGTGTCAAGAAGGCATAGCACTGCATGCTATGGTGGGGAGGCAGTGCTGCCACCGAGATCCACCCCCTCCTGAACCGCCACTACCCGGCCCTCTCCCTGCCGATGGCCCACCTCCACCTTACCTGCTCTGGTGTGGCCTGGGTGGGCCATTTGCACTGGCGGTCCCGCAGCACACAACAGCAGCACACCTTTTGTGGCACCACACTGACACTTACAGCAGCGGATCAGGAGATCCGCCCCATACGCACCCAATAGGATTGGGTTGTCCCTCTTGATTTGTTTTTGGTTTTTGGTTTTTTTGCTCAAATGAAAACACGAAAGAAAAACCACCCCTAATTCCTGTACTATTTTGTAATTGTCAGATACAGGAGAACCCACTGATTCATTTGTTTTTAGAAAGGTAAGTGCTTTCTTACCTTTTTTTTAGTGTTTTTAGAAAGGAGAGAGCACTATGAGAAATTAAGTCCTGACTAGCCGTGCGGTGTGAAGGACATTATGCCTTCCATGCTAACTGGCCAATGGCTGGATCTGGGAAGGAAAGGATTAACTGCTTCTCACTTGGAATTTGAATGCCTCCTGAAAGCCAATCTCTCTCTCACACACACACACACACACACGCACGCACGCACACGCACACGTTATGGACCACTTACGGCAGCGGATCCACTGCCATAAGTCACTTTCTGATGGTGCAAACATCACATCATCATAGCGTGCTACAGAGTTGCTGGACACAGCCGGCGGCTTCTTGAGCATCCAAGTATCGCCCGGACACTCCGCTTGTGCAGGTAAGGTGGTGGAAGGGGCAGGTTTGGGGTGGATAAGATCCTATCCTAGCCCCCTTCCTGGCCTTGATCCGCCTTCCCATGTCCACTCGAACCTGTGCCAGCTACATAGCTGACACAGGTCCAAGTAGACCCAGCGAGGCAGTGAGGGCTTACCTTGGGGCAAGGGAACAAATGTTCCCTTTCTTGTGGAGGTTTTTGCAGCTGCATCCCACACCCTATTGAATGCACCCTGTTGGTGCAGCTGCACTGGTGTCCAGGGAGTTAGGTTGGATTGGGTTGCCCATTTCATTTCTTTTTACTAGTAAAAGATGAACTACTCATGTTTTCTTATGCAACACTGTTTTGTTCTCTGGACATTCAGAGGCCCACTTCATATGTGGTTGGGAACAGTGGGAAGCAACCACATGACGGCGGCGGCGGCTGCAATTCACTAAGAAACAGGGCCCAAGTCAGGCAGAAAATTGGCATTCCTCTAGAAAGTGACATTAAGGGTTAATACAAGCAGACAATATTTATTGGCTGAAAAGATGCAAAATTGACTCCCTCTCACACCGTATCTCTGAAGAGTGGCAACAGTTTGATCAAAGACCAGCCATCAGCACCACTCTCCAGAGGGAGACCTACGCAGTGGGTCAAGCTGGGGCGACGTAAAAAATCTCAGATTGCCACAAGTGAGATTCAAAAGCACATCCATACTGCCTGCCTTGTACTTGGCATCATAGTGCTGCATAGCTTTCTGTTGTTCCTGGAACCACTCAGGCATATAATGAATGGAGGCCCACTGACTGGAAACGTTTGTCTTCAGCTGATGTTTCCATAACCTGTTTTCCTATGTGAACTTTTTAATGGATTTTTCAAGTGCTGACAGACGGGCTTTAGTGTCTCTCTGCTTCCTGGACTACTGTCCTCCTTGCCAGCAAGCCGCCTGCACTTCTCTGGGCAATGAATACAATGTTCATCATCGTATGTATATGTTCTCAAAACATACGTCTATATTTTTTTAAAAGAATCTGCACATGGGGGTGAGGAGGAAAGTGAGTATATATTATATATTGAGGTAACTTCTGCATAACTTCAGGATGGCGTAGTGGCTTGGGAGTTGGACTAAGACCTGGAAGATCCAGGTTCAAATCCCCATTCAGCCATGAAGCTTCCTGGGTGACCTTGGGCCAGTCACTATCTCTCAGCCTCACCTACCTCACAGGGTTGTTGTGAGGACAAAAGGAGGAGAGGAACCATGTACACCACCCTGAGCTCCTTGGAGGAAGGGAGGTATAAAAATGTGAAAAATAAATATAGAGGGGACAACTGGCAAACCTAACAGTTTTCTGTATCGCACAATCATGACACAATTGGGTGATGGGCAAATGGCCCCCTGCTTATTCTGGTGGTTATATCTTTGGCTGCATTTTTCAACTCCGAAATTGCAGGAAGTGACGTTCCTCGCATGCTTGAATATTGCTGCTACCGGGGCTCCCAAAAAGAACAGAAATGACCAAAAGTCAAAATGGCTGCTGTTGCTCCTCATCCCTCGCACTACATCTCCCAAGCTGCTTTGCAGCCAAGCAGCCTTCCTATTGGTGCATGAGGCCGCCATCTTTTCTAGCTTCGAGCTCGCAGTTGAAACTTCTAGGGTGGCGAGCGGACTGAAAGGAGAAAAAAAAAACTTCTTGCCCTCAATACCAGCAATTAAAATGGTGGACAAAAGGAGGTGGAACAGGAAAGAGGTTATCTGGGGATGCCCTTATGAACACAACAAACATGGAGAAAAACAGACATGCATTTGTCACAGGAGAAGGCCCTTGCTGCTTCAGTTCTGGAGCTTGTCGAATAAAAACACAACACACCACATTTTGCATTTTAATTCTACACATTTTCAAAAAAATAACACCATTTTCATTCTCAGGTTATCAGTATGAATACTGTAAAATGAAATTCCTCTCTAATAACAGTGGGATTTTTCAGTGCTAAAGGCAGCCAGGGTGGGGTTACCCATTTTCTCCTCCTGCTATTGTACCCTCAGTATCAGCTTGGAAACATATGTGAACTTTTAGCTAATAAAATAAAATGCCAGCATCTAACTGCTAAGCATTGCACCCAAAATGTAATTGCACACATGCTCATCTACTCATTTATAATCAAAACTTTCTTTCCTTCTTTTGGCAAAAAAAAAAAAAAAGAAGGCCTTGATATTGTGACTAGGTGTAAGTATTGGACCATGCTATTTTATGAACTTATTTTATGTGGAAAGAATGCATTGGTGCAATGCTTGTTTAGTGATAATATGAAAAGAAAATGACACACATCAAGAGGCAGCCAGCACTAATTGATAGGCTTCCAGACAAGCACCAGCACAGGCCACCAGACCCATTATTTGTGTACTGAAATGTAGACAACCACCTATTCTGTAGGTTCACGCATTTTATTAGATTTAAAAATAGCAATATAAACACATGGCTAAATACAACCATACGCTTATTCCTGGTTGCTAGCAGCCTTGCCAAATAGAAATGTCTTCTACACTCTCTCTTGATTAGTGCTTGAACAGATGTCCAAGAAGAAAGAAATTCCAGAGTAGTCATCAAAAATGCCTCTGCTGTTCATACCTGACCTTTGGAAGGTGTCACCCGGAGGCAACTCTTCAACGACCATAGAAATGTTGATGGTACAGAGGGAACGAGGAGGTTGTGCTGGAGCGGTTGAAAAAGTGAAGCTTCATCTTGTGAAGTGTTACAAAGCAGTTCAGAGGACGAAGCAGCAGAATCCCAGGGCTAACTGGCACAGCTAGTTCAAATACAAGGCCCATTCATACATTTCAAAATGCTGAAACCCTGTATGCATGGGAGAGTCTCCTGTCTGGTTACAACTACACGTGGCACATCATGTGTGCATTGGGTATGTACACATGCATCCACATATCAAGGACAGGCTCAGGATTACAGGAATTGGGTGCAAAGCATGCCTAGATGAATGCATTACATTGTGCTATGGTGATGGATGTCGGATTTCTACGTTCCCAACTGTGTGACCTTGCTCATAGTCTGCAGTAATTCCTATAATCACAGTAGTGAAAAGAATGCTGTTGCAATCCTCTGCTGACCGACTGTATCCCAAGATCCTCTGCTGACCGACTGTATCCTTGACAAGTTGCTTTGACATTGCGTTTATCCATGTCATGTGCAACAACATGGACGATGTAACAACAGAGCTCATCCATCCCTGTTTAAAGCTGCTGCTTCCTGGCATGAATGGAGAGCACATGTTCAGCACTTACGGGTAAATCTTGCCCCCTCTTTTTTCTCCTTTATTTTTCTTTCCATTCCTGGTTATGTTAGGTCCTCACACTATAATAGACAACATGGACTCCTATGCCAAGTAACATTACCACAATTTCATATGCTAACATCAATGGATGTCAGTGTGCAAGATGAACTGTTTTCCCAGAACCTCTCTGCACAAAATGGACAGAAAAGACACGATAAGCTTGGGCATACAGGCCTTGTTTCTAAAGAACTCTGATCAAGCCTCAAACCAGAGGCGTCGCTACGGTGGGGGTGGGTAAGTTCCGCCCCGTCCTAGTCCCCATTTACTCTCTGTTACAAAGGGACCCCTCGCCGGCGCAGCCATTCAGTGCGGCGAAAGCAACGGGCAAGACTGCCTGCACAGATCAACGTGGACTTGCGTCAGTGATATCACTGGTACAGGTCTGAATTGACCCATTACGGCTGCCGGGGCTTACCTAGAGGCAAGGGGACAAATGTCCCCCTACCCTGAGGCGACATTATCAGTCAAAAAAACCCCATGGGACACAGCGCAGCCCACACCAGCACCACTGCATCACCGCGCGGGGACTTGCGCTGGATTGGGCTACCCCACAACATAACAAGCTCTCCTTATCACACAGATATCCCCAATACCACATAGCAGCAATCCCCAAAGTCCTTAAATAGTAAGGGATTTTGACCAGCAAGCTGTCACTCTACCTGGCACTACATACACATGTTTTTGTGTTGGACAGGGTTTCCACACGCTGCTCAAAGGACCTCCTGATCCTGGCAGGACAACAATATTATTATATTGTTGTCATATAGTGCAACCATATATTGTGCTATATTACACTTTCACACACACCTTTTCCCCCTTCTCTCTCCATGTCTCTAGCTGCTAGATCGTTGGGTGGAAGGGCAGGGACTCCTGGAATTCTTTTCCTGAATGCCCCCCCCCCTTCCTTTCCTCGGATGCACCAAATATACTTTCACTACACTGCACTCACCACTACAGGACACTCTGGTTAGGGCGTTACAATAGTTCTCTATCAACCCTTTGGGGTGAAATGGGCATTTATTTTGTATTCTTTCTTAATAAAGCTACAATCTTTTATTGGAATCTGTCGCTTCTTTGAGGGAAAGGGGATTCTCTGCATTACGCTGATTTGTTTATCCAGTCTTAAGATCCCATGTTCCAATAGAGCTGCGTATATTCCCTAAAACCAGCTCTTTTGGCAACACACTGACCCAACACTCTACTAAGAAGACATGCTACGTAGTTACTGACCCTCCGGAATAACATTTGACCAACAAATCCTCCCGATCTCGCCACATGTTTGCTGCATGATTACAAAAAGGAAAAAAAAAAAACCCTCTGCTCTAGTAAAGCCTCATTTTGAACCGAGAGCCCATTTTGGATATGTGAACGTATCCAAAAAATGTGAATGTCACCATATCCAACTGTCACACAGACAGAGTGAAGCCAGATCAAAACCAGTATGCTAAGAGTCTTATGAAATGAAAAGTTAACCCATTTCTCAAGCCAAGTGTCCAACTTTACAGAAAATACTTTCCTTAAAAAAGAAAAAGAAAAAAAAAGCATGCCATAGCTAATAACTTTTGAAAAACTTTGGGGACTGGCACTTTCATGCACTTGGCAAGTTAAAAAGCCAGTTTTTATTTAGTCCACTTATTTAGTGTTGGAGGTTCTGTGAGTCCCAACTGTTTCACATCAGAGAAGGAAAACAACTTGAGCCCAGCCAAGACCACATTGGGGACTGCCAGCCTCTTTATGTGCCAAACATAAAAGCAACAAGTCCAGATGCTTTGATCTTCACATTTTTGGATTGCGTCCAGATTCCGAAAAGAAGAAAAAAACACAGCCACGCAAACCCTCACCCGCTCCTTATGTTAGGACAACATACATTGTAACTAGAAATCAATCAATAGTGCTGTGACCTTCAAACGCAGTAAACGTTTGGAGTTAATTTCTGAGCATGTAATCTAAATTGGGAATTGGAAGTTGGACAGAATCCTAATGTAAAGGAAAAACAGTGCACAGAGCTTCCATTTTTACACAAATCTGAAGTTTCAAGGAAGCAACAAATGATAAATTTAAATATTTTGTAAACATTTGAAACAGGCTTAAGTTAGGGCTCATATTCCAGTAGGATGAAAAAAAATCAACAGAGTGAAGATACAGCATGGAAGCATCCCTGACGTTTTGCTCTAGGCTTCACATCCTGTATTGCACTTGCACTGCAGGAGACAGAAGATTAAGAGAGGGAGCAAACAGCATCAGGAAACAGGAAGGAGTGAAAGAGACAGATGGAGGTTGGCAGAAGGAACAAGGAGAGGGGTTAGGAAGATTATGTAGAAGAGAAAAACAGGTCACAAGGACACTGGGGTGACTAACTAGAGAGCCACGCCAGTCCCTCCTCCGGAGCTGTCAATCCTTTGGCAGACTTCCTGTGTCTGCATGTATCCCAGCAACACTTGCCAGCCAACTGGGGTGGGAGCTTCCCCCTGAGTCAAGAACCTTTTCCAAGGGTGTTAGAAGTACACTATGCTGTGGTTTTGCCATCTGTAGTTGTGTGGCCTAAAGGGGGAGGATCTGTGTGGGTTGAAGGTCCCTACTGTGGGGAACAGAAATGCTAAATGATGTATCCAATCATCTGAATTAGTATATAGCAATATATCCTGAAGTGCTCACACAATTTGATTATAGAGGAGCCCATGGACATGTCTATTCAGTCCTACCTCAGAGCAAGCTGCCATCCACAGGTACAAATGGCCAGTCTGGACTACAAGGGGAAGCTATAAAAACATAGCTTGTGGTAGGGCAGCCTGTAAGATGGCACAGTGGGTAGACACTCAGCAAAATGTATCATCTTCTAATGTGTTGTTTGCGTCAGAAGAAAAACAAAGCAGAGAGACAGAAGCAATGGCAGTTCCAACATCTCTTAAAAGATCTAGTTCTAAAGGTTTCCAGGTTTATTCTCCTGTAGGGAGTCATACTGGGGATGTAACAGGTTTGTTGAACCTGTTGCTGAGAAGTCACATAAGATGTGGAGGATAAGTCACATAACATAAGATGTGGAGGGAAGGATATTGTTATGAGTTATGCTCTCCTGTTATCCAGACTCCCTTTAGCGGTGGCATCACTAACAAATGATGCTAATTAACGCATAACCAGCACAGTAGATCACTCCAGCTGTTCAGAAGATTTGCCCACACTAGCATCAGCAAACCACTTGAATGGAAATTTTGACTTGAAGTCATATAGAAAATTAAGGTACTTTCAGATGGTAAGGGCAACCCACCTCCCACCCAGAGAAGCCATTGTCAAATCTGCCTACCTCCCCAATTTTAGAACAAGTTGATTGCACTCACTCTCTTTATACAAACCAGGTCAGTAACCAACAAAGGCTTAACTTCTCCCTAGAGATTGTGAAAGAAGTTCTCACATCTTTCTGTGGACCGGGGTGGCAGAGCTGATGACTATATTTCATTTTTTCATTTTTCCAAATGTTCATGGGGAAGCATGCATACCTGCCAAAAGGAATAGCTATTTCAGTCCTATTCCCAATGGACCCGGGGAACATCCAGTGCATTCTGGGATACAATCCAGTTATTCATGAGTGTGAGAAAACCGCCTCTGAAGCAAACCACTAGAACAACACTACCGAGTGAAAAAGACCATCTGAACAGCTTTGCCATAAAAACAGACTATTTGCTTGAATGCTAGAGGATTCTTTAATAGCAAAAGAAACATGCTTTGTTTCTAATCAGTGGGTGTTTTTTTGCACACATAGACCAGAGCATTGCCTGTTATGTTTTAAAGACCTGACTACGCTGCTACAAATCACATGAAATAGGAACAGTCTGACAGCACAATCCTGTGTAACTTTGCACCGGTGTAACAGTAGATGCTGCGGTGTAACAACAGCTGCACTGGCATAAGTGCACTTACACCGGTGCATCTACTGTTTCACCAGTGCAAAGTTACACAGGATTGCACTGTAAATCTATTTGGAGGTGGTGCAGATGAAACGCCACCCAGCTGACCTACACAAAGGATTGTGTCTTCTTAGTCACTGCCAGCACATCCATGAGGCCATCTGATGCAGGTTGTATCAGCAGCAGATTGTGAGAGATCCAATGGGGCAGCGGATTCAGGGTGACTTTCACCCCAAGGCTGTCCCTATGAATGAAGCTGGAAGTCCCACACTGAAACAGCCAGGCTCATCTGAGCCAGCCAGGACTCCTCCCCCCCCCCCCCGCTGAAGCCTCCGCCGCCGCTTTGAAAATTTTAAAAGTGTACCTTTTTCCTGTCAGCCATCTTGGATCTTGCAAAATCTCGCGAGATCCAAGATGGCGGCACCCAAATCTTGTGAGGCAGTAGTCTGTTTCCCCTCTATCACCATAATGGGCGTACCGTCTAGCTCAAGACTGAACCTGGTCAAGGACCAAGTCAGCCTATCACGGCCAACCCCACAGGGTCGAGACAGCGGGACCACATTGGAAACCTCGGCCATGCCAACTGCTTCCGTTGCCAATCCAGTCCAGGGGCATAACCAGCCTGCCTCATTGAGCCGGTGAAGCATTAGCAGAGCGGTACTGACTATACCCCAAACCTTGCTGACCTCAGGTGGACACCAGAATTACCCATCAGCCTGCTCTTCCTGCATGACGCCTACCAGTGACCTAATAAAATGGAAAACCTTAACAGGGAGAAAAACCCCTGAAACACATCAACAGTCTGGGGTAGGCGAAAAAAACTGTCAATCCTGGGCCAATCTGGATGACAGCAAAAAATTCCTGTTGTTGTTCAGCCATTAAGTCGTGTCCGACCCTTCGTGATCCCATGAACCATATCCCGCCAGGCCTTCCTGTCCTCCACTATCTTCCTGAGTTCGCTCATTTTCATGTTCGTTGCATCGGTGATGCTGTCTAACCATCTCATCCTTTGCCTTCCCCTTCTCCTTTTGCCTTCAATCTTTCCCAGGATCAGAGTCTTCTCCAGAGAGTCCTCTCTTCGCATTAGGTGGCCAAAATATTTGCGCTTCAGCCTCAGTACCAGTCCTTCCAGGGAACAGTCAGGGTTGATTTCATTCGTACCCGGCCCTGAAACGTGACCAACTAATCTCAGACAGACGGGTGGGCGACGCTGTTCCCGGGCGACTGAGAGGCTGCAAAAACACCACGCAGCCTCTCTGCCACCTGGGAACGCCCACAACGAAGGCTGGCCAATAGAAGAGCCCTCCAGCCTCTGCCTGCACGCGGCAGGGGAGGGGCAGGGCAAAGCACGCCACCGTGCGCCAGCATCATTCCTCTCTGGGAACAACTTACTGCCTTTATCAGAAACACAAACCCTTTCCTGTTGCAGGAGTTCATGTGTTAATTCATTCAGAAGCACTGGCAAAGGTAGACCATATGCCAGCAACAAAATGCAATCAATCTCACAAAATCTGTTAGTATTTCATTCTCCTCTTCAGCTGTGTAGCTTTCCCAGCTCCTTGGACTTCTAAAGGGAGAAGCTGTTGTTTATATTAAGGATGCTTCTTATGTTTAGAGAAACGAAAGCATTTGTAAATGAAGCTAAAGAACTGTTAGTATCTCCAAACATTTGACAGAAAGGCTCTCCAAGTGAGCGTTTGGTATGCATTGTTTGTTTTAACTTTATTTTCTCGTTTTTTAAAAGCATCTTGGTGGTTTTGATCAACTCTTGCTGGTGGAATTCCATTAATACATCTGTTGGTGTGTTGTTTTTTTAAAGATAAGCAGACAGTGTGGTAGATGAGCCTCCAAAGAGATTGGTGTTTGTATATTTATTTTTAGCCTTTTATCCTTATGTCTAATTGAGGATGACATGCAATCATGAGGTTTTATTTCAGAATGCCGTCTCTTTCCTCTCTCTTATTAAGTGGTAGAGCTGACTTTGGCTGATGTCCACAAACCACTTATGTTAGAGTATTTGGACATTCCAGTTGAGTCATATTGATTTAGGCTTAAGCAAACCAAAGCAAGTAGCTTGTTGACTGTGTATCATCAGGAGTTTGGTTGAACAAAACATTTTAGGGCACACCCGTGCAGGAGTTTTGCTGAGGTTTGGATCTTGCAAAAGAAGGCTCCTCTATGGGTACACACAATAAACTCTCAATTCTTATACAAATTTACTTATTTCAACATTTAGCTAATGTAATCCCTGTTGGAAGAAACAACTTAATGACCGACATAGACTTATCAGATCAATATATGGCTTATTAAGCCAAAGTATTTGGATTTAAATCTATTTACAGTGCAATTATACATATTTACACAGAAATAAGTCCCACTACATTCAATAGAGCTTACATCCAGGAAAGTGTGTATAGTAGGGGTTCTCAATCCCTTCTCGGCCGAGTACCATCTCTGGCGCCACTCACCTGCCGTACCACCGGAAGTGACTGGCGATGACATCATTGCCACTGGCGTCACTACAGGGGGGGCAGAGCTCTAAGTTCCTCCGTGATCCGAGCCTTGGTTACACGGAGGAACGAAACTCCCCGCCCCCGCACCTTCCGAACCAGTCAAAGCAGTGAAACCTGCGCGTTGTTTTCACTGCTTTGACTGGTTTGGAAGGCGCGGGGGCGGGGCGCTTCGTTCCTCCGTGTAACCGAGGCTCGGATCACGGAGGAACTTAGAGCTCCGCCCCCCTTTAGTGACGACAGTGATCATTGCCAGTTGCTTCTGGGTTTTCAGAGGCCAGAAAATGCAGGTAGGAGGCTCTGGGCAGGAGCGAAGGTCCTTCTCAGCATTCCCGAGAGGCTCGGTCATAGGCAGGAGCCTCTCAGGAGTGAAAATGCACCGCCAAAAGCAACGCCTCAGAGCAGACTTCCAGCGGTCTGGCAGTCCGAGTACCACCAGCAATCGGCCAAAGTACCATTAGTGGTACTAGTACCACTGTTTGAGAACCCCTGGTGTATAGGATTGCAGCCTTATAGCACAATCTATGCATTCATTGCATACTCAGAAGTAAGTCTCATAGTTTCCAGTGGGACTTACCCCTAGGAAAATGTGTATAGGATTGTATCGTTAGTCTCACCAAGGTCAGCATCCGACTACCTGGTACTTGGGTTTAACTAGGTTGTTGTGACTGAACTGAACCTAATTAGGGATGCCACTTTTCAACCTGACAAAGTCTAGCTTTAGCTAATGTCCAAATGATGCTGATATTCGAGTACAACACCAAGGGACTTATTGTAACCAGTGGCATCGCTGGAGCGTGGCACGCGGGCCGGGCCGTCGGGGGGTGACGCACGCACGCGCGCACCCGCCCCAAGGCTCCGAGCCCCTGGGAGAAGGCCTTGGAGCGTCCCGAGACATTCTCCCGGGCTCGGAGTCTCTGGACGGGCGACGCGGGCGATCCGAGGCCTTCTCCCGGCCTCGGAGCCGGAGAAAGCCTAGGAGCATCCAGCCTAGGAGCGTCCTTCTGAGAAGGCCCATGGTGTCGCCGCACTATTTATATTCTTTTTCGCGCAGAACGGAAATGGGCAGCCCTTGCCTCAGAAACGTTCTGCGCATGCACAGAAAAAGAATAAATAGCACTCGACGCCGTGGGCTTTCTCAGAAGGCCCTGGATGCTGGAAGAAGAGGGTCGCCTTCTCAGAAGGCCCCCGGACACCGGGAAGAGTGTCACTGGGAGCCCCCCGGGGCGGGGGGTGACGCGCGTCTCCCCCCCTCCAGCTCCCAGGTGACGTGCGTCCAGTGACGCTACTGATTGTAACCAAGTACTGTAATACTGTACAACAACAACAACAATAATAATAATACTGTAATGGGTATCCAATAACCTCATTCTATTTTTATTATTAAATACAGAGTTGGAAAATAAGGCACTCATGTCTAATAGCCATGATAAGCCTCTCATTTTCTTATATGGAAATTTCACTTTTTGGAATGAATACAAGAAAGAAAGCAACAATACCACTATGTGATATATTTCTCGAAAACTACTTGCCCTTCTTAGGCTGAAATCCTAAACAAGCTTACCTGGGGCCAAGCCCCACTGTGCTGAATAGGACTTACTTCTGAGTAGATATGCCTAGACTTGTACAGAAAGTTATTTTTAAGACCACATTTTCCATACACTTTGATATCTGTATCTCCCCACAAACCTATTTGAAATTATCTTGTAAAATTATAAGCTGCCTGGGTGTAACAAAATACTCAGGCACCACTGATAGGATACACAAATTCCAATGTAATGGGTTTTCTATTTGCTGTGTACAAAATTTCCAAAATATAAGTAGTCTGTAACAATTTTGAGCAGAACATAAGAAAAGCCGTTGCCCATCAGTCCAGCATCCTATTTTCCACAAAGCCCAACCAGACATCCCTGCAAAGCCCACAATAAGGGCATGAAAGTGAATAATCTTCCCTTTTGCTCCTTGGTTCAGCTGCCACTCTTAATACTGGCATTCAGTCCTCACAAGTTCCCCACATCCTTTTGTTTGCAACCTAGAGCATTCTTAAGGACAATAAAAAGTTTATATCGGGATTAGAACCCATGACTTAAAAGCTTTTATTACAATCACAGCGCAATCCTGTGTAACTTTGCACCGGTGTAACAGTAGATGCACCGGTGTAACAGCAGATGCACTTACACCGGTGCATCTACTGTTACTCCGGTGCAAAGTTACACAGGATTGTGCTGTAAAAGATGTTTGGAAGCGTAATACAGATATTAGTTTGAACAACGTTTTGATCGTCTTTTTATGATCCTCATCAGGTGAGATGAAACTAGGCTTACCATTCGTCCCGGTTTCGCCGGGACAGTCCCGGAAATCGGACCCGATTCCCGGTCGGGTCCCGGGGGACGAATGGGCGCCGCCATCTTTTTTTTTAATTTCAAACTTACCGGGCAGCATCTTGGGTCACGAAATCTCGCGTGATCCAAGATGTCGGCACCCAAATCTCGTGAGGGCATGATGCCCTCACGAGATTAGGGCGCCGACATCTTGGATCACGCGAGATTTCGTGACCCAAGATGCTGCCCGGGAAGTTTGAATTTTTTTTAAAAAAAAAAAAAGATGGCGGCGCAGCGAGCGGGTGCTTCTCCCGGTCGTCAGCGCCACCGGGAGAAGCACAGTGCTTGCCCGCGTTGCGTGAGCCTGCTGGAGGCTCGCGCTGGCCGGGCAAGCAGGCTGTGCTTCTCCGGTCTCCCAGCGGCTCCATGCAGTGCCGCTGGGAGACCGGAGAAGCACAGCCTGCTTGCCCGGCCAGCGCGAGCCTCTAGCAGGCTCGAACAACGCGGGCAAGCAGGCTGTGCTTCTCTCCATGCCGCTGGTCTCGCAGCGGCACCGGGAGAAGCACAGCCTGCTTTTTGCCCGTGTTGCGCGAGCTCCAGGGCTCGCGCAACGCAGGCGAGCAGGCTGTGCTTCTCCCGGTGCCGCTGCGAGACCAGCGGCACCGGGAGAAGCACAGCCTGCTTCTTGCCCGTGTTGCGCGAGCCCTGTAGCTCGCGCAACACGGGCAAAAAGCAGGCTGTGCTTCTCCCGGTGCCGCTGCGAGACCAGCGGCACCGGGAGAAGCACAGCCTGCTTCTTGCCTTGTGTTCTCCAGGGCTGCGCAACGCAGGCGAGCAGGCTGTGCTTCTCCCGGTGCCGCTGGTCTCGCAGCGGCACCGGGAGAAGCACAGCCTGCTCGCCTGCGTTGCGCAGGGAGAACACAAGGCAAGAAGCAGGCTGTGCTTCTCCCGGTGCCGCTGGTCTCGCAGCGGCACCGGGAGAAGCACAGCCTGCTTCTTGCCTTGCTTTGCCTTGCCGCGGCCCCAGCCTGCTTGCCGCGGCCCCAGCAGCAGCAGCAGCGACCACGGACCAGTGACCAGCAGCGACCAGGTAAGCTTATTTTTAAATTATATATTTTTAATAGAAATATTAATTATTTATTTAAAAATTTCGGCCGCGCTTCGCGCCCCCGTTACTTAATTAATTAATTATTTTAAATTGATTATTTATTTAAAAAATTTCGGCCGCGCTTCGCGCCCCCTTTCTTTTATATTTTATTCGTTACAAGGGTTTCTTATTTGGATTAATGCTTTATTATGAGTTTTATGGTGTTTTTTATGCTTTTTCGTTGTGCTTGAGAATGGCTTTTTCGTTGTGGATGGTACTTTGGGCTTCGTTTGGGGTGTTTAGGATTGCTTTTCGTTGTGCTTTAGAGTGGCTTTTTCGTTGTGGATGGTACTTTGGGCTTCGTTTGGGCTGTTTAGGATTGCTTTTTGTTGTGCTTTAGAGTGGCTTTTTCGTTGTGGATGGTACTTTGGGCTTGGTTTGCGCGGTTTAGGATTGCTTTTTTGTTTACGATTGGTTGTGGTTCTTTGGCCTTGCTTTTTCGTTGCTTTCACATTAATTAATTAATTAATTAATTACCTCGGGGGGGTATGGGGGGGGTGTCCCGGTTTGAAGTTTGAAAAATATGGTAAGCCTAGATGAAACTAATATCTGTATTATGCTTCAAACATCTTTTACTGTAATAAAAGCTTTTAAGTCATGACTTCTAATCCCAATATAAACATTTTATCGTCCTTAATTATCGTTGGCCATGAAAATCTTACTTCTTACCTAGAGCATTCTATTTATTAATTTCTGTCCCACTTTTTGTGCTAAAATACCGTTCACAACCACATTAAACAAGCAACAGACCATTCCAAAAAATAAAGCAACAACATGAAAGTACAAAGTCGTGCTGCAGCAACAAGAATCACAGTCAGTCACCAAGTATCTGTAAATGAAAAGGGTTTTTTTACCTACTTTCTAAAAGCTTGTAACATCCCAGCCTGGTTGGTTTTCTTGGAGAAGGAGCTCCAGAAAGTCCAGGTCTTACAAGCAAACATAGCTCCAGTTTCCTCCACCAATGTTGTACAACTGCCCCAGACACCTGGCAAATATTTGGCCTATTTCTCAGTACGTGCCAGGTGCAAGGGAGTGGCGACTGGACACAGGTATCTTGTTGTCTTGTGTGCTCCCTGAGGCATCTGGTGGGGCCACTGTGTGACACAGGAAGCTGGACTAGATGGGCTTTTGGTCTGATCCAGCAGGGCTCTTCTTATGTTCTTATGTAGTTGTCTATGTGCAGGGTGGGATGATTTTTTTTTCTTTTCCATATCATGAAGGCGCTTTCAGTCATGTGAGCTCCCATCAGCAAAGTGGCGCACCCCCTACACCTGGTTTACTGTCTCAGTGGGAAGCCTTTGTTTCCTTAGGTTGGATGCAGGCTGGTGACTAGGCCTCTTCAGCAATCCTCTGGAAAGACTGTTGGAGGATTAACAGCTCCTTCAGTTGCTCCGCCATGTTTTGGCTACAGGGTGTTTCGGCTGCATCTGAGCCTTTAGCCAGATGCTGATGGGTGAGAAGGGTTCAGCTGCCAGCCTCTCAGGCCAGTCTGCAATGCTACAACAATGTCGATGCCGGCTGCGTCAGAAACATCTGCCATCAGCCTTCCAGGCACGTTAGACAGATTGTGAGTATCTTCATCAGCTGTCGCCAGCTGATCCATGTTTTCAAAGAGAGATTGACGCTCGTTTCAACAGAGAGCTCCATTGCCTTTCCTTTGGGTTTGTCTTGCTAGAAGTGGTTTCAACCTGAAATGCAAAATATGTTCTAGAAACTGGAAGGGAAACGTTTGTTTAAATATCTTTTTAATTAAATGCGGCCCAGAGAGGAGGGAGCCTGTGCATCCTACTTGGTGGGATTTGCTCTGCTCAGCCCACCAATTAGTCATGGGATGGCATGGAGGAAATTTTAATCTACAAGAAAAGCTTGAGCCACTTAATTGCCTGAATCCGTAGACTAAAGCTTGCAGCCCTATTTAGTACTAATTTAACAAATTACCTAATTATGTTCTTTGGTTTCGTTCGCCCACAACTTTGCTGGATATAACCAAACCACACACACACACTCCAGTCTGCCGTTCCAGGCTAGGAGCTGGTATCTCCTTAGAGCTGGTGGTGAGACATACTGTCCCCTAGTGGTCCTGAAAAGTTTTTGTAAAATACAATGAAGAAAACCATGGTATTCAGACGCTGCAAATTTTGTAAGATTGGCTGGTATTGATGAAGTGTAGAAATACTAACCAGATACATTACAACTTTCACAGTGACTGAGAAGGTCACTGGCTACCATTGGTACAAGTAGGTGAAGACTTTCCCAGTATGGAGATCGCAGTGGAAGCAAAACTTCACCTACTAAACCTGTGTGTGTCCAGCTGCTGCTCAAGGCAATGAGGACCTCTGCAAATGTAACGTTCTAGCTATTGCATACAGATTGAGTTCCTCAAAAGCCCCACAGAAAGCAACACACACACCACAGGTAAAATGTTTGCACTGTGTACCTCTGTGCTTTTTTGTCAGTGTCCCAGATGTCAGTGTCCCAGATGTGAACCTAGATTTTTTAAAGCTGCCCTGCTACGATTTGCAATCATTTCCACCTGGGATACATTTCCTTGCTTTCTCATAATCCAAGAAATTAGAGTTATCCAGTAAAATTAATTGGTAGTGGGTTCAGAACTGACAAAGAAAGTATTTCCTCGTACAACTTGTAATTTAATTTATGGAATTCTGTACTGCAAGATGCTGTAGGTTGGAGCCAAACTACACGTTACAAAGAATTTTTGAATTTTGGTCTGAGAGGAATCCCGGAACAAGGCAAAACTGCAGCAGGGGTAGGAAGTTTTAGCACTTTTCCCTGCCATGGTTCTGGATCCAGATCACTCGTACATAAACAAACACCCTTTGCTGCACTATTTTAATTATAAATAAAGGCTCCATTTGGCTTTCAGTGGAAGCTTTTTTCCTAATTAAAAAGGGAGGGTTGATTAGGATTGGAATTGCAATGGGGGGAAGTGCTAAAGCCCCCCCCCCCCCACCACCACAGTTTCACCCTGTTTTGGGCACTCGCCCGTGTTGTTTAAAGGGGGAAAATGGGTGAAAAACTCTTTGGAACTTATAGTCTGGTAAAAGGTAACGGTGATCCCTGACCATTAAGTCCAGTCGTGTCCGACTCTAGGGTGTGGTGCTCATCCCCATTTCAAAGCCGAAGAGCCAGCGTTGTCCGAAGACGCCTCCGTGGTCATGTGGCCGGCATGACTCTCCTTGCCGCAGCGCGTAGCATGCGGCTGGAACACGGAGCGCTGTTTACCTTCTCTTAAGCGGTACCTATTTATCTACTCGCATTGACATGCTTTGGAACTGCTAGGTTGGCAGGAGCTGGCCAAGCAACGAGAGCTCACCCCGTCGCGGATTCGAACTGCCGACCTTTCGATCGACAGCTCATGGTTCAGCGGTTTAACCCACTGCACCACCCGCTGGTTTAATAGTCTGGTATTTAGTCTGGTACTTAGGTTTAAAAAAACAACACACCAATTCATGAGAGATTATCAACAGTTACTAGCCATGATAGTTAAATTGAACTTCCATGTTCAGATAAAGTATACCTCTGAATACCAGGAGCTCAGAACAAACAACAGAACCCAGAGAGGCATCTAACATAAGAAGAGCCTTGCTGGATCAGGCCAAAGGCCCATCTAGTCCAGCTTCCTGTATCTCACAGTGGCCCCACCAGATGCCTCCAAGAGCACACAGCCAACAAGATAACCTGTTTCCTGTTGTCACTCCCTTGCACCTGGCACAAACATACTTCTAAAGCCAGGAGGTTGCTTATAGCTTGTAACCTGTGATGGTCTTTTCTTCCATGAATTTATCCAAACCCCTTTTAAAGGCATCTAGGCCAGGTGCCATCACCACATCCTGTGGCAAGGAGTTCCACAAATGAATTACACGCTGGGTGAAGACATATTTTATTTTGTCCATTCTAACTCTCTCTCCACTCAATTTTAGTGCATGTCCCCTGGCCAGCTACTGCTGAAAACAGAATTCTTGACTGTATGGACCATTGTTCTGGCTCTTTTTATGTTCTCGTAAATGCCTGGAAAGGCCCACAGGCACATCTGGAATATTTTTTGACCAGTTCTGTAAGCTTGAATAGAGAATTCTGAAAAAACAACCACTCAACAACCATGAGTTGCCTCTGTGTCTAGAGGGTGTCTGTTTCTTGATGGTCCTATTGTGCACAAATGTGAGTGGACAAAAAGCATGCTATAGGAACTTCTGGACATTAATAATCAACCACAAGTCTTGCCAGGGCTCAGAGTAATTTCCAAAACTATGAATCAACCTGCAGACAACGAATCACAAACTGGAGGAGAATGCCAAACAAAACAAACTATTGCATATAGCTTATACAGAGCGGCCTGTGGAAGGATCCTTGATTCACTGTGCTGAAACAGAAACAGTGATGAAAGTTTTGAAAGAGGGGAGTTTAAGAATCCCAAACTATTTCTGAGTGTGGTGACATTTAAACCTGACAAAGATAAAAGAAACCAAGACAAAGCAAGATGCTTCTTGTAAGGAGTCATCTTAAGGGGGGGTGCAGTGGCAGGGGGGACTTTTCACTCAGTTCTTCTTTGAGTATTTTGTGGAATTATCTTGGGGGGGGGAGCCAAGCATGGACATTCAGGGAAGAAAGGAAATCCTCTTTTAAACAGGGGTGGCTTGCTTTAGATCAAGTTCAGGCTTAGAGAAACAAGCCCTCACTCACTGATAAAATCCTACGGCACTTGGGATTCTGGTTTCTCCATTACACAAGTATCTTTATCAGAAACCACTAAATAAATACTACATTTTCTTCATTCCTATGAAGCATGATGGTCAGGCAGCAGAGGACATTAAGTGATGCTGTTGCCATCGATGTGCAGTCTAGATTGCTTTGAAGTGGGAGAGAAAAAAGGGATGTTGATCGACTTCTAAACTCAGATGCAGAAAATGAAGAGCTACTCTCATGTTAGAGTCTAAGCAATTCAGTTGTATGATGACCCATGTTCAAATTGTTCTTCTCCTATGAACACAGTAGACAGCCTTATGTAAGCTAACATAGCCCCAGGCCCTCCTGCCTACAATATAGGGATGGTAATAGTGGCCTGCCTTGTAGGGTTGTTGTAAAATTGTTTTATTTAAGATATTTTTATGCTGCCTTTCCCCACATAATGGGATGTCCAAGACAACTTACAAAAGCCATAAAATACAAGACAAAATAAAATACAATAATCAACAAACAATAACAAATAGAAAGCAGCATATACAAAACATTATTACTAAAAACCGGTGGCATAAACTTACAGTGCATCAAACCTTTAAAAAGCAGCATTACTTTAAAAAGCAGATTACTGAGAGAATGCATGTGAAATAAGCTAAACCCTCAAAAAGGTTGTATATATTCTCAATGCTTGGATTTTTATTTGTATGAAAGTTACTGATTTATTTATTTATTTTAAATAATTATATCCCGCCTTTTCCTATGCCGAAGACAAATGCCCAAGGCGGCTTACAACAGTTTAAAATACATAATTTAAAATACATAAATAAGTTTAAAATACATAATTTAAAATACATAAATAAGTTTAAACAATACGTAACGATACATAAACAAATTTTAAAAACAATAAAATCCACTGGGGAGTATGGAGTATGAGAAGCAGCATGGCAGAGCATCTTGAGATACAGGAGGCAGACCACAACCCATCACCCAAACGCTAGACAAAACAAAAACGTTTTGAGCCCTCGCCAAAAAGTCATGAGGGAGGGGGTGGTTCTCAGATCCCCTGGCAGGGAGTTCCACAGTTGTGGCGCCACAGCAGAGAAGGCTCGCCCACGTGTTGCCACTCCCCTAACTTGCGATAGAGGTGGCACCCGCAGGAGAGCCCCCTCAGATGACCTAAGAGAGCAGGCCGGAATGTATGGGAGAAGGCGGTCCCTCAGATATCCTGGGCCCGAACCGTGAAGGGCTTTAAAGGTCATTACCAGCACCTTGAATTGGACCCGGAAACAAATGGGCAGCCAGTACAGCAGCTGAAGTAGCGGTTCAACAGAGTCAAACCGCCTAGCTCCAGTGATCACCCAGGCCGCCGCATTCTGCACTAATTGCAGCTTCCGAAACCGTCTTCAAGGGCAGCCCCATGTAGAGCGTGTTACAGTAATCCAGTCTTGAAGTCACTAAGGCGTGGACCACTGTGGTCAGGTCCGATCGACTCAAGTACGGCCGCAGCTGGCGCACCAGCCGAAGCTGGGCAAACGCACCCCTGGCCACAGCCGCCACCTGGCTTTCCAGGGAGAGCTATGAATCCAGAAGTACTCCGAAGCTGCGCACCCGTTCCTGCAGGGGGAGTGCAACCCCATTCAGAACGGGCAGGTGACTCAGTACCTGCATCGAAGCTTTCCTGACCAGTAGGACCTCTGTCTTTTCTGGATTCAATCTCAACCTATTAGCCCTCATCCAGACTCCAACTGCCTCCAGACAGCGCTCCAGGACTTCCACAGCCTCCTTGGAGCGAGATGGCAAGGAGAGATAGAGCTAGGTGTCATCAGCATATTGGCTGAGACGCCACCTCAATCACCTTACCCAAAAAAGGCAGATTGAAAACTGGCCGATAGTTATTTAAATTGGAGGAATCCAGAGATGTATGTTCAATCCAGTGCGTCTCAGAATTTTTTGTATCTATTATTGTGACATTATGACATTTGTTGAGTGGAAATGGTATCTGTTTAAGGCTGATTCCGACGTGACCAGCATGGATCCTGAACACCTGAAGGAATGCATCTTCCACACCTGAAGGAATGCATCTTCCCACATGAGCACCTCCTGCCTTTAGATTCCTAAGCAATATTCTGCTGGCTACCTACCCTTCACTTAGGTGAGGTTCACTGCAGACAGCGTGCAACAGGGCCTTCCCAGGTGTGGCACCTACAGAGTGTAGGATGTCCCCTGTCCAATATACATTTTTGATATTTATTCAGGCATTTGTTGGGGTGGATGATAACACATTGCTGGTAGTTTGTATCTGCTTGTGTTTTTGTTCTTGTTTTCAAATATGCTTCTTTAACTGTGGTTTTATTCCTATCTCTCATTTTGAGCACCTTCAGTCTGGGAAAACGGCCAAAAAGTACACTAAATAAATAAATAAATAAAGATCCTGGATCGTGCAGACCCGGCCACAGTGACCCATGCCCTAGTGACATCTAGACTAGATTACTGCAATGCGCTCTACGTGGGGCTGCCTTTGAAGACTGTTCGGAAACTGCAATTAGTGCAGAATGCGGCGGCCCGGGTGGTTGCCGGGGCCTGTCGGTTCGACTCAGTCGGACCGTTGCTTCGACGGCTACACTGGCTGCCGGTTCGTTTCCGGGCACAATTCAAAGTGCTAGTTTTGACCTTTAAAGCCCTTAACGGCTCGGGTCCAGGGTATTTGAGGGACCGCCTCCTTCCTTATAATCCGACCCGTACTCTGAGGTCATCAGGGGGAGCCCTGTTAACCGTGCCGCCACTGACGGAAGTGAGGGGGATGGCGGCACGGAATAGGGCCTTCTCGGCAGTGGCGCCCCAATTATGGAATTCCCTCCCCCTGGAATTAAGAACGGCTCCCTCCTTAGAGACCTTTTGGCGGGGCCTCAAGACGTTTTTATTTAGGTTGGCATTTGATGACTGACATGGTAGGCTGGCTTTTTAACAAATGGCTTTTAACAAATGTAATTATAGGTGACCCACTGGGGTTGTCTGTTTTAACTGTTTTAATTACTTGTTTTTAATTATTTTTTTATTGTGTATTATGTATTTTAACATGTTCTTAACTGTAAGCCGCCTTGATTGCCCTTATTGGGAGAAAGGCGGGGTAGAAATCCATTAAATAAATAAATAAATAAATAAATAATTAAAATAAAGAAGCT
This sequence comes from Plestiodon gilberti rubricaudatus, assembly GCA_026170595.1. Classification (NCBI taxonomy): domain Eukaryota; kingdom Metazoa; phylum Chordata; class Lepidosauria; order Squamata; family Scincidae; genus Plestiodon; species Plestiodon gilberti. Next base: position 15,835,083 of record JANXHW010000003.1, on the reverse strand, counting down.
TATGGGACAGGGTGAAGCCTTTTATTTATTTTTTGCCACTTCTGCTATTACAGGTTTAAGTCATGGGAGTGGTGTTGCTGCAAAGCATCCCTCTGTTATGATTTATTATTTGTGCAGCACCACAAATCTACATGACACTTTGCAGAGTTTCATATGCAACTGGGGGGGGGGGAGAATCTCTGCCCCCAAGACATTTACAATCCAAATGTTGGCTGTAGGGGGGGCAGCAGAAAGGAAGAAGAGACAAGGGTAGCCCATGATATGATGTGACTGTAATTAGATTGTACTCTTCCTGGGGAAGGAAACGGTGGTTTTTGCTTGTGACGTTCTACAAAGTGTCACAACAAATGGCCAGGCAGGACTCTGCACTTCTCATGCTAGCAATGGGCAGGATACCCCAATGGGCATGATTCAATGCTACAAAAAGAGGGATGGTTTCTGGGCTGGTTCTGCTGCAAGCTATGCAGCCAGCTGTCAATGTAAACACCACAGTGGGGGAAGAGGAGAAGGGTTCCTTATCTCCTTCCTATACTATCTGGGAAAATCTCTTTTTTCCTCTGTTGCAGGGGGACATATCAGCCACTCACAATGCACATCCTCCCACCCTGTTTTCATACACACTCATTCTAGGATAATGTATGCTGTTAGAACATAGTGATCACTTGATAGCTGAACGAGCTCTTGGTGGGGAAGTGCTTTTTCTCAAATAAATGCCCCCAAACTCTCTTATTTTCAAAGAAGTCAGAACCCTGACCCCAGTTCCCTTCTATATTACTATAGGTTTTGGGGCCCACGCAGGCCAATCCCCCTTCACCCCACATTTTCCGTGCTCTCAACATTCCTTCACTTGTTAAGGACAATGAGGTAATAACCCTACTTACCTATGAGGTGGCACAATATGTAGTTCCTCTGAGTGACCACAAGAGAGCAATACGAAACAAAAACTGAGGATGCAGTACAAATTCCCTTTTGAGTATTGTGTGGAATCCTCTGAGGAGAATGAGCAAAATGCTGACAAGCTGTCAAGAAAGGACATCCTGCTTTAACCAGGGATAGCTTGCCTTAAATCAAATTCAGGCTAGAAAAACAACCCCTCACTGATAAAACTCTACAGGCCCTTGGGATACTGGTTTTCCCATTACACAAGTATCTTTATTTCTCTGTTTATTTTTAGTAATTATTTTCCAATGGAAGAGACAGAGAGAGATGGAGAGAGTGATTAATTATACAAATAATGGTTGGCTCTGTGTGTTAACAGGCATAAAATATTGCCCTATTGAGCAAAAATGAAGAACTTTGTTCAAGACCTTTGACTCAATGTCAAAGGCTGTTTAATGAGGGTTAGTGGAGCAAGGAGCTAGGGATGCCGCAAGACCGCAGTTCCATTCCTGAGAGACAATGTACACCATGTGAACTGAGACAGTCATGAAAACCCCAAGCCTCCTTCAATGTTTGTGCCATACTCCCTGCCCGTCCCTTGGCATTCCACAGAAGCGGGTATATGCTACCATGGCCTATGGTACGTGCCTGTTCATCTTTGTTGTGCATTTAGGCCTGCACTGAATTCAAGGGGACGTGATTGGGTGAAGGAAGAAACAGATTAGTAAGAAGTCTGGGAGGTTAGAAATGGAAAGTTAGGAGCACAACATGAAAAATGGAGGGAAAAGAGTTTACTCCCCTATAAGTCTTTGCAGGGGCGGGGCAATGTCGGAGGCGTTTTTGGGTTAGGGGCAGCGGTCGGGTATGAGTCTGAAGTGCCGCCACCCACATTCGGGCTGGCCACCCCCCTTAAGGGCATATCGCCTACATCCAGTAAAAGTGGTGAGTCGCGACCCACCACTTTGAGAACCTCTGGTATAGACAACACTGATGATCTGGTATAGACAACCAGTGATCTGACTTGGTATAAAGCAGCTTCATATATTTACAGCCCTATCCTAACTACCGGTAAGTTACGACAGTGGAACAGAGGTTCTGCTATTGTAAATGGCCACAACATGGCAGCCATTTTGGAACTGCTGCCACAAATAAGTTTTTTTTCAATGAATACTGTACATGTTTGATCACTTTTTGGTAGGTTTGTGATGGATTCAGGTAAATGCATTTCTCCTTTCAATGTCCTTTCAAGGTGGGTTACTGTTTTACAGATGGGAAATTGAGGCTGAGAGAGTGCCTAAGGCCACTCGGCTAATCCACTGAATTGTCTAAATAAACTTAGAACGTCACTGTTCAATAAGAACATAGCACCAACAATAAAAGGATACTTTTGGGGAGGAGGGGGGAAGGTTGCAGTCATTGGCTGTTGTCAAATGTTTACTGTGATCATTTTGTGTTTGTGCGGTTTTGCTTTTCCAGCAGAAGGACCTGACTAAGTAAATGTTTAGCAATATTTAGAAGGGGAGTCATTTATATGTGAGCTCAGTGGTTCGCTTGGGCCTTTCCCCTTAGAAAACACTGCCAGACAGTGTTAATGATACAGCAACCAACTCATAAAAGACAGGTCACATACTGAAAATACCCATTCAGAGGCAGAAGTTTGCTTATGTGGTCCGCGGCTTTCATATTTTACCAATCATGTAAAAACAAAAACCAGGCCAGATGTGGGGAGGAGGATGGAAAAGTACACGTAAGCAAGCAACAATCCCAAAGAGAGATGCCCATGGCACTTAACTAAATGTGACCTGGTTTTCAGAGAGTCCTTTGGTCTGATTCATAAAGGCTCTTTTTGTATTCTTGTTCTTGGGCTTAATTCAAGGTGCTGGTTCCTCAGATCCTAAGCCATTAGGACTTTAAAGGTATTTGAAGGGCCATGTTCTCTCATATGCAATGCACTGTTCAAATTACAGGAGCAGGGCTTGCCCTTTTCCGTGTTCTGGCCCTTTAATTGCTGTTTTAAGAAGGCTACAGGGGAATTACATGGTTAAATTGGGAAATATTGGAAGAGGCCAGTGGGTGGGGCTTGTGGATTTAAATACGGTCCTTCCAGGGATGGCGGAAACGATTGGGTTGTGTGAGGCAGCCCAATAGCGCCACTCTCTGCAATGCCACTGCTGCTGCCCCCCTCCCCAACACACACCCCTTACCTGGCTCCTTCCTCCATGCGGGCTATTTAAATGAAGCAAAAACTCTGAAGTGCTCTTTAGGGCCCAGTGGAGGAGTGAGCAAGAAGAGAAGACAGGGGGCCAGATCACTACACTCGGAAGGATTGGAATGCAGTGATCTTGCTCTTTCCTCTGCATGGGCTCTTTAAATGAAGCAGGAAGTGCGGAGCATGCTGGGAGTGCTCCTGGCTCGTAGCATTTCCTGCTTCATTTAAAGAGCCCATGCAGAGGAAGGGGCAGGTACAGAGGCCAGCTCTGTCCCTGGCAGATTAGAGGGAGGCAGCTGGCATTTGTTTGCTCCTGCCCCCAATCTGCTGCTGATACAAACAGCATCATTCCCTTCATGGATAGGCTGGTCATGGGACCCTCTATTTATTGAGGATTGCCCCCCATGTGCTTCCTCATGCCCTTCGTTCAACATCTGAGGCTCTGCTCCAGGTGCCTTTGCCTTCTAAGATGCATCAGATGATCTTTAATTGGAGCAGGACCTTTTTGGTGGTGGCATCATTGCTATAGAACGCACTGCAGAATCTTTGTGGGGGCCAATTTGATCCCTATGCTGTAGTTCTTAAGGCGCCAAGCAAGGATTGGGGTTTTCCAGAAAGCTTTGGGTTCTGTTTAATTTTCTATTGCTGCCCATGGGCATGTTTTGATGATTTTAGAATTATGATACTTCTTTTAGGATGGCATTTCTTTATGCTAACTGTTTTTGTTTTGTTGACAGTTTTGTGTTAATAAGTTTGTTTTTACTGATTTGTTTGGGTTGCATTTTATAAGAAGAGTGTGATATGCTTTGAGAATAAATAAAAAAACAACATTACTGTTGAGCTTGGCTAGGGTCTAGCATTACTCAAATTTCACATTAGGAAAGGAAATTGATTGTTTACATGCATCATTCAGAATGGAAGGCCAAAAGCAATTAAAAACATTGTGACATAAGAAGAGAGCCTTGCTGGATCAGGCCAAATACCCATCTAGTCCAGCTTCCTGTATCTCACAGTGGCCCCACCATATGACCTAACCATAGAGTGGGGGTAAACAATAAAGGAAGACCACCCCCTTCGTATGCGTAGTGCTTGGAAGCACCAGAGGCATCTACAGCAAGTCCTCACTTAAAGTTGTTGATAGGTTCCTGGAAACTGCAACTTTAAGCAAAATGACTTATAACAAAACCAATTTTATTGTAGGCTAATTGATATACGTAAACAAGAGTTTACGGCATATTTCTGGTCACAAAAACAACACCAAACTTCTAAATAAAGATCCAAAACACTTCTAATTTAAAACATAGAAATAAACGTGAGCTTCCTGGGCTGGAGAAAACCCACACAGACATGGAGAGAATGTTCAAGCTCCACACAGGCAGTGGCCCCGGCCAGGAACTGATTTTTTTTACAACAATTTTAAAACAAAACGACTTATAAAGAAACAACTTTAAATGAGGACTTGCTGTACTTGGCCACTACTGGAAACAAAATACTCTTGTACTTTGGGTTAACTGAGTAGGCAGATCACTCTCTCAGCCTCAACTCCCCATCTGTAAAAAAACATACCTTATAATTGCATTGTATTTTTCTAAATCCATCATCAAATCCATCACAAGACTAGGAATGGGGACTTCCTTTCTCACAAGGGCCCTGCTTAGGACGTAGAGAGTCTCCATTTCTAGCAGACCCGTGTGAGGAATGAAGGAGGGCAGAGCGATATCGTAGAACCGAGCCCTGTCTTGGTAAGCAAGGGAGAGGTAATCCGCAGGATTTGGTATCCGCAGGGTCTGGTAATCCACCGGATTTGTTTCCACTCTCCTGTTGTCATCAAGGCTAGTGGCTATAAAATATCTAGTTAATGGGCAAAAAAAACACCCCATTACCCATGAATGCTAGTTAACAAAGCTGTTACTGTATTTAAGGCTGCAATCCTATACACACTTACCTGGGAGTAAGTCCCATTAAATGGCGCTTACTTCTGAGTACTGATTGTACTCCCAATCACTTATATACTCTTAATTAGCTGAATCTGTTCTCCCATTTTTTCCTCCTAGCCCACAGGTGTACACATTTAACTCCTGTTGAGTGTTTGGGCTTGCTTCTGAGTAGACATGCCTAGGATTGTGCTCTAAGGTTTAACAAGCCTAGGATTGTGCTCTAAGGTTTAACAAGCTACACTTGCCCACATTCCTTCTCCTAAAGGTCTAGCACTCTGTCCCGGTTGGAGATCTGGTAAGCCTACATATAATTAATATCCAGAAGGGATCCTGACTTTTAGTACCTCTACAAGTGAAGCAGATCTGCATATACAGTACAGTACTTAAGTAGTCATGAGGAGAGGCTAAGTGAAGCACCATCATAGGCTTTGGTCACACACTCTCAAGCTTGTCCACACCATTTTAAGGACTAGGAGGACCATTTATTTAAAAAATGAAAGGTAAGTTTCTCAGAATGCTGGTGGCTGGGCCTAATGCTAATTTCTTTGCTTGTACAGTTTTGTTAGAATTGCCAAATATTGCCAAATAACCTGGTTATTATACATCCAGTCCACAGAATCTGTCCCAGAATTTGGCTGGACTTAATCTGCAAGCAAGTTATGTGGATGACCAGTTTTCATGAAATCTTTTCTCATGCATGAAGCCCCAAGAGTCACTCCAGAAGTTTATCGCATATCCCAAAAAATGCTGTCATTGGCTATCAGATAAGAGACTGTACAATGCGCATTCAAATAGTTGGTTTTCTTTGACTGGAAGCAGAACCCCAGGGATGATGGGGGAGGGAAATGATGGTGATGGAAACTCCTGCATTAGAAGCCTGGTGGCCTATTCCCATTGACCTTCAGCGAAAGGTGACTATTGAAACCCCCTTTGCAGCTTTTTAAAAAAACCTTAGCAATCTATTCTCAAGGCCTGTCAATCGCAAACCTTTCCATTGCAATAAAAGTCATTGTAGAAACAACAAACAAATTAAACACCCCATGGCCTCCGCGTGCTTTTGTGTTAGGCGGCCCACTGCTGAGACACACTGGCTCCAGGACCGTATGTGAGCAGTTTCCTATTATTTGACTGCTAGATGAAACAAAAACCATCAACACTTGGGTTTTGACAAACAAAACATCAACTTGACCAAATCGAGAGGCAATTGTAAGGACTGAAAGTAAAACACAAATAGCTCTTTACACTGTGGGGTCTAAAATAGCAATGCGTGTGTGATTTTTGAGAGAGCTTTCCTTTTTTATGAATGAAGAAGATGATACATTTTGGTGAAGCAGTTAAGTGGTGGGTCTGTGATCATATGGCTGGCATTGCTCTCTACAGCACAGAGTGGTTAAATAGGGTTAAGTAGAGTCGGACCTTTTTATCCGCTGGGGTTCTGTTCCTGGAACCACAGTGGATAAGAAAATCAGTGTTATACAGTGGCATCACCAAGCACGCATCACTCTCAGGCCGCGGAGGCGTCACCTGGGGCCATGGAGGCGCGTGTCACCCCCTTTACCCCCCCGCCACCACGCGTCACCCACCAGGTCTCTGGAGGCTCCGCACGTCATCCTTCGAAGCTCTTCGGCCAGCGTCTCGGCCTCTTTGGCCAGTGGCTCGTTGTGCGCATGCGCGCATTTTCGCACATGCGCACAACGCCGCTGAGGGCAAGAGGCTGCCCTCTTGCCCTCAGCAGCATTGTGCGCATGTGCGAAAATGCCGCTGAGAGCCTAGTGAGAAGAGGCTGAGCCGCCAGCCGAAGAGGACATGTCGAGGCCCTCTCCCGGACACAGCTCTTGTACCGGGTGGCTACGGAGGGTGCCGCGTGGAGCCTCTGGACTCGGAGGGTGACGTGGTGGCAGCGGGGGTGATGCATGTCACCCTAATTGATATCAGTCAGGTCAAGCACAAGTCCGTCGGACATAGCTGTTTCAAAATGAAGTCTGAAAATGCATATTAAATTAATTGTGTCCCACAGACAGGGAAGAGAGCTTGTCTTTGAAATCTTCTGCTGTAGGCAGACGGATTGTTACTAATGTAGGTCTTCGAGCAGCAGGAGGAGCCCCTTCTCCTCTTCCCACACTGGCTCTGATGTTCGAAGTCCAGCAGAAGCAAATTTTAGCATCCTGAACACTTGATCATTAAATGCGACTCAAACTCTGTTGCAGAAGTTTTGGGTTTAGATTCAGTCTGATTTGTTTTCACAAATAAATGTTGCACTCTGATTTTGGAAGGCAATATAATAAATTCAGACTAACCGTATTTTCTCACTTTGAAATGTGAACTTCTTAAATACTAGATATGTTTTGGCTATAGTTTTCAGACTGATGTGTTTGTAAGGCAAGACTGACGAAGACCAAATTCTGCTGACATTCTAATGGATTACATTCAGGCAATTAATACTATATATTATCTGTATATAAGGTATAGTATTCATTTAAAATGTATCAATACTTCCTGTCCTAGAAAGTCAGAGAGGGTTACAGTAGTAAACTGTATGTTGAAATGCACAGCCTTCTCGGAAAGTCGAGGAGGCCTATTGGGCCTTCCCCAGTTTACCCCGGTAGACCTTCTGGCAGAGCGGCCCGGAACAGGCATAGCCCAGGGCTGCCCGCCAGATACTTAAGTAGGATTGGGCGGCCCGGGTTGAGCACATGCCTTTCATGCAGAAGGTCCCATGTTCAATTTGTGACATCCTCAAGTAGGGGTAGGAACACTAGGGGGTGTGGGGGTGTGGACTACACTGGGTGACTCCCTCGGGGGGGGGGGTTGACACCACTGGTGGCCAAAAATTGTGAAAACTTTGTATTTAAGAATAATACCATCATGTTATATATCATTCAATGTGTAGATTCATGCAGAATGCAATAAAATACACCATTTAATATTATCCATATTCTATCAAAAGGTAAGGCCAAATAACCGGAAAAAATAACACAACTGCCTTATGTAACAAAAAGTAGATTTCCTTAACTCAAAACAGACCAACGAGACTGATTGTTCCGAGAACCAAGTTGGTTACTGATTTGCTGGGTGACCTGTACTGTTATATATTAAAATAAATTAAGTTAATAGGGGTGACACCATGAGTTACCGGACTGGGTGATACCAACTTTAGTGACACCACTGACCAGGAGCAATCCATAAAAATACATAGTCCTGCTTGATGGGCATCTTTTGCAGAACCGAGCTCAACCCAATCTTGTTTCTCCCTGTTCACCTCTGGGGTCCATCATCATGGGGGTGACGCGCTGAGCTCTCGCACCGGGTGATGCAAACCCTAGTGATGCCTCTGGATAGGAAAGACCTTGTCTGAAACTCTGGAGAGTTGCTGCCAATCAGTATAGACAATACTGAGCTAGCCAATCAGGATAGACAATACTAAGCTAGCTGGACCAGCTCAATATAAGACATTTCATAAGTTTATTTGAAGCTGTCTAATAGCCCTTCTTATAAAGGGGGCAAGACATAATACCTGGCTGGTCTTCTTGCACTGGTGTTGAACAAGCAAACCCAAACCTACAAAGAGAATTAAAGTTAGGGGTGGGTGGATGGAATTGAAAGCCTCTTGCTACACTAGATGAAATGTATTTTTCAAAGTTACAAAGTGAATAGATCCACATTCCTTTGAATCTGTTTGCATTGGTCTCAGTGGATTTCATTCTGGTTTGGCTTAAATTTTATTCAAATTACTGTTTGAGCAGGTCCAGTGATTGTGCCTGTACTTTTTATTAAACAAGCCAAAGGGCAGGAAAAAACTATATTTTTAATGTGCAAAGAATATGTAAATGTATTCAGCTGGCATAGCTGAAATGTTACGATCTACACCAGATGCCAAAAATAAGGTGCTTTGAAGGTCTTTGAAAGAGTCAAGCGATTGGGGAGGGGGGGAGGTTAATTCCTAAGTGAAATATTTTATACTTTGGAGTTCCTGCATAATGGGGTCTCTATTTCTTTAAACAAGCTTCAGTTCATTGGCGAGTGCTAAGGAGAACTGCGTCGAAGCCCTAGAGAGAGAACAAAGTTGATGGTCTGACAGTTGAGTCAAAATTTCCCCTCCCCAGATTATTAGTCCATTCCACGTGTTTGATCATCTTTAAGTGTTTTCAGAAGTTGAAACTTTCCTCTTCTGATCTTCCTCTCTACTCAGTACATTGTGTTTATATCGACTGTAAACAGATCTTTGGCAAATCTATAAAATTAATGCGTCGGCACAGCCAAACAAAAATAATCACTGCAAAGGGTATTGTAGGCGAAAGTGAGATAGGATTGCAAGCTCCAGGCATGAGGCATACTTTGGAGATGGCAGCTGACACTCAAGCTGCTAAAGATACCTTCTGGATCTGTTTTAAAAAGTGCATATTAACTGCTAGAACAATAAACAGAGAAATTAAGAGCCTGCAGTAAAAAGGAGTATTTCATTTCGCATTACCAATCATGACACATTTATTTTACTCACCATAGTTGATTCTGTAACACAATTCAACACTTAGTTCAGAGGTAATGATTTTTCGGCATCTTTTTCTTACAATAGTATATAATTCGGTTTTAAGACTGTGTTTTTTTAAATGATGGTTGCTTAATTTTTTAAAAAAGAATGTCAAAGTCTTGCTCAGTCTTCTCGAGACACTTTTGCATGTTTTGGAAAAGGAGTTTAAGATAACGGAAACCTGAGCACAATTAAAACGAGCCCAGCTTGCAGTAGCCTTAATTTCCTCAAATGTTGTTTTAAGTGCAAGCCTAAGTATTTGCAGAAACAGGGTCTAAAAATAGGGGCCCCATGTACGCAGGCAATGATGGCTATGATTACTAACAGGATCTTCTATTAGTATTTTTTAACTGCCCACAAAATACATATTTACACATTTGGATTCGACTAGGCAGTTTAACTGTGAATATTATGTGTTTGACAGTCACTTAACTGCAGGGTTTCCCAAATAAATCACTGTTGGGGAAATTGCAGCTGATTAACTACTCTGCCAGGGCCGCAAACTGGCTGCACGTTTTGTTGGGAAAGGCAAATAGAGATGACATCAGGATTTTAAAAAGGCAGCAGCCCTCAGGATATTCTGGAGAGTCCATGGCAGACTGAGATTACTGAATTCAAAGGTGTAATCTGATGACTGAGGCTTGGTCCACCACGCACACTCACAGTAGAATGAGGTGGTAGTATTCTGAGTATCAGTTCAGTCTGCAGTGGTAGGATCATATATTTGAATGTTCTAGCACAGCAGAGAGTGACCTGGGATATATCTTCCCTTCCCTGACCCCATAAGATTCTTTTTTTAACCTGCAGGTTGGATTTTTAAAAAAAACAACATAAGGAAGCATTAAAACATATTATCCCATGTCTTGCTGCTGAAGTGGTACAGTCAACTCTGCACTGCAAGGTTCTACCATTTCATTCTGCTGTATAGACCAAGCCTCAAGTCCCAGTGGGTTCTAGAGTTGTGGAGATTCTGGATAGATGGTCTAATTCTGAGCTCACAGGCTTCCTTCAAGATCTGTGGAATTCAATGCATGCTGCCCTCCCCATGTTACCACCCCCTGCTTGCCAAACATACTGAGGAAAGGGCAAGAGAAGTTCAAGTTGGACAAAAGAGATTTAGATTAGCATTAGAAGATGCTGCCTAAATTATAAGATGAGCAAGTGATAAATGAGTTGAGCAAGTGATAAATGAGTTGGATAACTGAACTACTGCATGATGATGATGCCACAGTCTCTCTCTCTCTCTCTGTGTGTGTGTGTGTGTGTGTGTGTGTGTGTGTGTGTGTGTGTGTGTGTGTGTGTGTGTTTTGTGTAAAATCAGCCCTCGGAATCCGTGCATTTTTTCCTTCACATTTTTACTGTTTTTCAAAATCGTATTCCACTGATTCCCCTTTTGTGATCTGCATGATTTCGAACATCCCCCAAAGTACAGGATAGTCCTACAAGACATTCCTTGAATTTTGCCTAAAATTGAAATGTGGTGGCTCCTGCTGAAACTTCCTTTATGGGAAGCGAATAGCGTTTCAGTAAAATTTGTGAACATTTCTCCAAGGTCTAACAGACACTTGATTCCCATAACGATTTCAAACTATACTTTTGTGTTAATTTTTTCCTAGCTCAAGACCTCATTTCCCTTCATAGGTACCAGCAGTCAGACTGCATAGAGTTTGAAGGGTATACCAATTGTTGACTAACAATATACAGTTTATTTAAAAAAGCAGAATAGAGAAACAAATTGTTTGTGCTGAGATATATTTAGAGAGCATTCTTATTGTTCAGGGTCTTAAGGAACATTTTGGAACAATCATCAGAAGCATGTCATTCGGGTATTGTTAGCAGAGCCCTTTTCTATTGAATTTTCAAGATGTTGTAAAATGAGATTATGTGAGTAGCACCTCTGGACACTTTTTCCCATCATTGTGTTGGTATCAATCGCTGACTTCCACTGTTTCTCCTGCTACTAAATAGAAATGTTGTTTCCCACTGCTCTGATTGGATCATTTATAATGCATGACATAACTGATAACCCTTCGGAGACTAGGCATTGTAGGGCTCTCCGAGAAATCTGGACAACAGGCCAGGCGTTTGGCCTGAGAGGCACAGTTTGAGAGGATTTATGGAAATAAATCTTTCTGTTCAAAAGGCATGAAGCATACTGAAATGATCTTATTTATGGAGCTTTGGTTGTGGTGGGTGGGTGGGTGGGCAGGAAAAGGAGAGCACTATCTTAAGTCTTGTTGTGGGGAAATTGGCTAGGTTATACTCTCTCAGCCAACAGGGTTCGATTGGCTCGTTTCCTAAACTCCTCTCCTTTTGGCAAAGCTGGATTAAAGTTGGCTCTCTCATTCCGCGTGAAGACCTTAGATATTTTCCTGTGATAGACTTGAGGTGAAAAAATGTTTTGCCCAGGAAAGTAACAGTAGTGTGAGGAGGCGAGATTTTGATCTGAGATATACTGTAAATAATGCAAACAATGGGTAGTTTTCAACTTAATTCTGTGTTATCTGAAATACCAGAGTATGTGGGATGTGAAGGCCAGCGGTGGGTGTTTCTTTGAGCTGTCTCTAGGAGGCGTGAGACAGGATGAACGTTACCCTTCTCTTGACCCAGCTTGTCCATTGTGCCATTAGATTCTCATTCACTGAATGAGAATCTAATGGCACAATGGACAAGCTGGGTCAAGAGAAACACATTCCACCACCAACCCCTGAGCTGGCCTAACCTAGTTTGGAGTCCAATTCCATGTTTTCTCTCTTTTTAAAGAATCTTAACCATGTGCTTCTCCTATCACATTTCGACTGAAGAAGGCCTCTTAAAAAGAGCACTATGCATGCTGCATGCACCATATTTTCCCTGTTTATCTCAGTCGCTGTTGTTTCCCTGCATTGGATTTTAGATTCTAAGCAACTTGGGGGCAGAGACCTGTCGTCTTTGTACTCTGGAAAACATTACACACATTATAGAAAAGGAGTGTATAGCAAGACCCTCCAAAGTGTTATGCCCGAGAATATTTTGAAGCATTGTGAGCCCTTCCTATTAATGTTCACTTTTGTGGGTTGGGGTTAACCTAGTGGCAAAGAATCCAAACAGCAAAACCCCAGAATAAAATTTAACATCGGGCACAAATTTACTAGGTGGCCTCAGTAATCTGTCCACTTCCACCGGCTGCTCCATCTGCCATAACTATGCTGTTTACCAGTTGAGACAATCAACTGGTAGATGGTCAAGACAAACTGGGGGGCGGGAGCGGAAGGACAGGGAAGGGTCTCTACAGATGGTAGAGACCCCTGCACTTTGCAGAAATATATTGCATGGGGTGTGGTCAAACTCTGTGTGTGTGTGTGTGTGTGTGTGTGTCAGTGGGTGGCTGTATATACAGGTGGGCCCCCATACCCACTGATTCGCTATCCACGGTTTCAGTTATCCACGGACTGTGGGGACCCCCCCAGGCTTTTACTTTTTTCCCAGTAAGCTTTGTTTCTTCCTTAAAGAAACAGGAGAAGCAGCCTCTGGCTGCTTATTACAGGCAACTAGAACGAGACTACGTACTAGAGAGGCTCTGCAAGGTTAACAGAAATCTTGCAGAGCCTCTCTAGGACTTAGTCTCGTTCTACTTGCCTGCAATGGAGGCTGCTTCTCTGTTTGTTTTAAGGAAGAAACAAAGCTTGCTGAAAGAAAAATAAGAGCTGGGGGGGGGCAAACATGCCTGCCTGCAGGGGAGGCAGGGTGGGGGGGCCCTCAGGAAACCATGGAGGGGGTGTTCGCTCTCATCCACGGTTTCAAGTATCCACGGAGGGGCCTGGAACATATCCCCAGAGGATATGGGGGCCCACCTGTATATGCATGCATGTGGGGGGAGGTTGTAAATGAATGCCTGTGAGGACATTGTGAATGGATTTGAAGAGGGTGAAGAATATACCTTTGCATTTGCTTAAATTATTGCGTGGGTCCCCATTTGTCTGTTTTATTTACAAACATGTAGGGTGGTAGGTGAAGTGCAGCAGCACTAGTCCCAAAGCTCCAGCTTCCCAAAAAGTCATTCAAAATGTCTTGGCAACTTTTCTCAGCCATGTTCAAAGTCCGAACGTCCTCTGCCTTAAAGGCAGAACTGGCCAAACTCTTCATTTCAACTCCTAATCTGCCTGTAGATCTCTTCCAGTACTTTTTTTGTAGTGGGTTTACTAGAGGCAGGCTCCCCACACTGTATGATGTTGAGGAGGGGTCCCTGACCAGACCTGCCAGCACACCAGAACTAGCGATGTCAAATCACACACTCAAGCCCTGCAGAGAAAGAAGGAAACAGCCGTGACCTGTTGGCACCTGGCCTGGATGCCTTTAAAAGGGGATTGGACAGATTTATGGAGGAAAAGTCCATCACAGTTGACAAGCCATGATGGGGATAAGCAACCTCCTGGTTGGAGGAGTAGGTTTTCTCTGTGCCAGGTACAAGGGAGTGGCGACAGGATACAGGTATCTTGTCTTGTGTGCTCCCTGAGGCATCTGGTGGGGCCACTGTGTGATACAGGAAGCTGGACTAGATGGGCCTTTGGCCTGATCCAGCAAGGCTCTTCTTATGTTCTTATGACCAAAGGGGACGAGGCAGTTGGATGCAGAGCTGGCCAGATTGGGCTGCATTGTGGTTACCAAGGCAATGGTGCTATAGCGTCAGCTCACCAAGTACTTGGATGTCTTGTGAGAGCATGCTGGGAATTCATGTACCTGTGCTGATTGTGTTTTGACCCTAGATTTTCATAAGTCTATGTACTTAAGAGACTTAAGACATTGCTGTAACTTGCACAGCAGCTGGTTACAGGTGCAGATAGTTGGGGCCAGTCAGGTGGGCCTGAGGGGACCATTGCTTGACCAGTTTGATCCCTGATGTGGCCTATACCCCTGTGATTTCTAGATCATAAGAATAGAAGAATTGTCTTCTAGGATAAGACCAAGGTCCATGTAGTCCCCACATTCTCTTTCCAGCACTGCGGAGGCAGTGAGGCCCCTCGCGTTGTTCACTATCAGGGCACAGAAGACACCTTGTTCCCCTTTTTATGTCCCAGCATCGGAGGTCCAGAAGTGTAAAGGGTTCCATTTCACTGGCATCAGGGCCCTCGGAAGAATCCATTGCTCATCACCTCTGTACGCCTAAGCCTAATCATGTGGTGGCAGCGGAGTAACTCTCATGGAGGCTGCAGAGGGGCCTGTGGAGGGCCTATGCCAAGGGCCCCTCAAACCTGAAGCCAGCCCAATATAATAGTGATGATGGAGAGACCTATCCTCCATGAATTTGTCTGATTTTTTTTCAAAAAGCCATCTAAGGCAGTGGCCATCGCCAAACCCTAGGGCAGAATTCCATAATTGCAGATTCTGTGAAGAAATACTTCTTTTGTGTGGTCAGTTCTGAACCTCCCACCAGCTTCATTGGGTGACCCTGAATTCTAATATTCTGAGGTAGGAAGGAAACGCTTTCCACACTGTGGCAGTGTTAAAAGTTTCAGAACCTGAGACACTGATGCCAACCTGACTGGTCGGTCTTCGGGTGCCCACTGTCCCTAGCTTGCCAGGGCCTCACTTGCCTCCAGGCCTTGAGGAATTAAGGATGTTTCCTTCTGGGTTCTCAGCCTATGAGTCCTATTTCCCCTCCGGTAACCTGGCGGTAATCCTACCCCTCATGGATCATTGCCTTGTCGTGGCGAAGGGGCTTGCGTAACTCAATGAAGCCATGAGCTATGCCGTGCAGGGACACCCAAGACGGACAGGTCGTAGCAGAGAGTTCTGACTAAAAGTGATCCACTGGAGAAGGAAATGGCAACCCACTCCAGTAACCTTGCCAAGAAAATCCCATGAACAGTACCAAAAGGCTAAAAGATATGACGCCGGAAGATGAGCCCCTCAGGTCGGAAGGTGTCCAATATGCTACTGAGGAAGAGCGGAGGACTATTCCAAGTAGACCCAGAAAGAGTGAAGCGGCTGGGCCAAAGCCAATAGGACGTCCAGCTGTGGATGTGTCTGAGGTTGAAAGGAAAATCCAATGCTGCAAGGAGCAATACTGCTTAGGAACATGGAATGTGAGGTCTATGAACCAAGGCAAGCTGGATGTGGTCAAAAATGAGATGATAAGATTGAACATTGACATCTTGGGAATCAGCGAACTAAAATGGACGGGCATGGGCGAATTTAAGTCAGGTGACCATCATATCTACTACTGTGGGCATGAATCCCTTAGAAGAAATGGAGTAGCCCTCATAGTCAATAAAAGAGTGGGAAAGGCAGTACTGGGGTGCAACCTCAAAAACGACAGAATGATTTCAGTTCGAATCCAAGGCAAACCATTCAACATTACAGTAATCCAAGTGTATGCCCCAACCACTGATGCCGAAGAAGATGAAGTTGACCGGTTCTATGAAGACCTACAACACCTTCTAGAACTAGCACCCAAAAAAGATGTCCTTTACATCATAGGAGACTGGAATGCTAAAGTCGGAAATCAAGAAATAAACGGAACAACAGGCAAGTTTGGCCTTGGAGCGCAAAATGAAGCAGGGCAAAGGCTAACGGAGTTCTGTCAAGAGAACACGCTGGTCATAGCAAACACTCTTTTCCAACAACACAAGAGGCGACTCTACACATGGACATCACCAGATGGTCAATACCGAAACCAGATAGATTATGTGCTTTGCAGCCAAAGATGGAGAAGCTCTATACAATCAGTAAAAACAAGACCTGGAGCTGACTGTGGCTCAGATCATGAGCTTCTTATTGCAAAATTCAGACTTAAACTGAAGAATGTAGGGAACACCACTAGACCAGTCAGATATGACCTAAACGATATCCCTTATGAGTATACAGTGGAGGTGAAGAATAGATTTAGGGCATTAGACCTGGTAGACAGAGTGCCTGAAGAACTATGGACGGAAGTTCGTAACATTGTACAGGAGGCAGCAACTAAAACCATCCCAAAGAAAAAGAAATGCAAGAAAGCAAAGTGGCTGTCAGATGAGGCTTTACAAATAGCTGTGGAAAGAAGGAATGCAAAAAGCAAGGGTGAAAGGGAAAGATATAAACAACTGAATGCAGAGTTCCAGAGAATAGCAAGGAGAGATAAGAAGGCCTTCTTAAATGAACAATGCAAGGAAATCGAGGAAAACAACAGAATGGGGAGGACTAGAGATCTCTTCAAGAAAATTGGAGATATCAAGGGAACGTTTTGTGCAAAGATGGGCATGATAAAGGACAAAAAAGGCAAGGACCTAACAGAAGCAGACGAGATTAAGAAGAGATGGCAAGAATACACAGAAGAACTATACAAGAAAGATCTTAATGTTCATGATGACCACGCTGGTGTGGTCACTGACTCAGAGCCGGACATCCTAGAGAGTGAAGTCAAGTGGGCCTTAGGTAGCATTACTAACAACAAAGCTAGTGGAGATGATAATATCCCAGCTGAGCTACTTAAAATCCTAAATGATGATGCTGTGAAAGTGCTGCACTCAATATGCCAACAAATTTGGAAAACTCAGCAGTGGCCAAAGGATTGGAAAAGGTCAGTTTACGTTCCAATTCCAAAGAAGGGCAGTGCCAAAGAGTGTTCAAACTACCGTACAATTGCACTCATTTCACATGCTAGCAAGGTTATGCTCAAAATCCTACAAGCTAGGCTTCAGCAGTACGTGGACCGAGAACTACCGGACGTACAAGCTGGGTTTCGAAGAGGCAGAGGAACTAGAGATCAAATTGCCAACATGCGGTGGATCATGGAGAAAGCACGAGAGTTCCAAAAAAACACCTACTTCTGCTTCATTGACTACGCAAAAGCCTTTGATTGTGTGGATCACAACAAACTGTGGCAAATTCTTAAAGAGATGGGGGTACCAGACCACCTTACCTGTCTCCTGAGAAACCTGTATGCGGGTCAAGAAGCAACAGTTCGAACCGGCCATGGAACAACTGATTGGTTCAAAATTGGGAAGGGAGTACGGCAAGGCTGTATATTGTCACCCTGCTTATTTAACTTATATGCAGAGTACATTATGAGAAATGCAGGGCTGAATGAATCACAAGCCGGAATCAAGATTGCCGGGAGAAATATCAACAACCTCAGATATGCAGACGATACCACCCTAATGGCAGAAAGTGAAGAAGAACTAAAGAGCCTCTTGATGAGAGTGAAAGAGGAGAGTGCAAAAGTTGGCTTGAAACTCAACATTAATAAAACTAAGATCATGGCATCGGGTCCCATCAATTCTTGGCAAATAGAAGGGGCAGAAATGGAAGCAGTAACAGATTTTACTTTTCTGGGTTCCAAGATCACTGCAGACGGAGACAGCAGCCATGAAATTAAAAGACGCTTACTCCTTGGAAGGAAAGCTATGGCAAACTTAGACAGCATAATAAAAAGCAGAGATATCACCATGCCAACAAAAGTTCGTATAGTCAGGGCGATGGTGTTCCCAGTAGCAATGTATGGTTGCGAGAGTTGGACCATAAGGAAGGCTGAGCGCCGAAGAATAGATGCTTTTGAACTGTGGTGCTGGAGAAGACTCCTGAGAGTCCCTTGGACTGCTAGGAGATCAAATCAGTCAATTCTAAATGAAATCAAGCCTGACTGTTCCCTGGAAGGACAGGTACTAAGGCTGAAACTCAAATATTTTGGCCACCTAATGCGAAGAGAGGACTCTCTGGAGAAGACTCTGATGCTGGGAAAGATTGAAGGCAAAAGGAGAAGGGGAAGGCCAAGGATGAGATGGTTAGACAGCATCACCGATGCAACAAACATGAAAATGAGAGAACTCAGGAAGATAGTGGAGGACAGGAAGGCCTGGCGGGATATGGTTCATGGGATCACGAAGGGTCGGACACGACTTAACGACTGAACAACAACAAACCTGGCGCAACACCAAAACCTAGGGCAGGACTGATGTAGAGACCCTGCAGCTCTTCTAACAAAACTGGGTTGATTTCCAAAGGGTGTTTCGGTAGTATCCTTCCTCTCAAGAAGGTCAGCAATGCAATTAAGCAGTCATGCAGCTCATTGATTTTAGTTGGGTGATTTAGCTCTGTGGTTCAGTTCAGTGTTTTAGCTCCAACATCGCACATGGAATAGCTAGAACGGGGTAGCCAACCTTTCAACATGAATGCTCCTGGTCCCTTTAATGGCTTGTATAGGTGAGGGTATTTCAGCAGGTGCAGCTGCTATAGTAGCACCATCAGCACCTGCAGCTGCCAAGATTCTGTCTTCTGCACAACTCTTAAGAACACAGAGGACCTAATGGTGGAAGGTTGGCCACCCCTGGGCTAGAAGGTGGTCCTTATACATTCGTTGGGGCTGCCTAACACCTAAGTCCTTACTGTTGGCCATTTCGGAGGGAATTTCAAACCAAACTGCCCTTCCTACACGTTTTTAACTTAAATATTGTATGTTGGACAGCCTGCAGCAGCAGAGGGTTGGACTACATGATCTTGAAGTCCCTTCCAACTCTATGATTCTATGAAATGGTTTTGAAAGGAAACCTGCAGTTTGAATTCTGACTGACGTCATCCAAATGGAAAAGGAAACAGTGTTTAACTTCTGCTCATCACACACACACACACACACACACACACCCCATCCATAACTGTATGAAACTCTTATAATTTCCCACCCTCTACCCCCAAGTAGTCTTTTCCAAACTTCTGAATGTGCCTTACAATTCTTCTTCTTAGGAATGCCACTGCCTACAAGACAATGCAACTGGCTACAGTCGAACAGGTTTGCTCCCTCCCTGCTCCTTTTCAGTTACTTGGCAGAGTGTCTTCTAATCAGGACTCCTGTAATGAGCCAAATGGAAGAAAACAGCCCCTCCCCTGTCATTCTCCCTCACCCTCCCCTGCCCCAAAGCAAAACATGCGCCAGGAGATCTCAGAAAGTGGATGGCTGCCATTATCCTTTCCCCAGAACAAAGACAGGCACTTCATCTCTCACATGCAAACCTTTTCAAGGGGTACAGTTTTGCTAAATGGCTGCATTATGTTGCTACATAGCGCCCAACAATTAGCGTACCTTTCTGTGGATTCAAATTGGGCCTGACAAACGCCCGTTTGAAGAGGTTCCCCAGGAATTAAAGAGCTACTTCCATCAGTTGACTTGGCTGGCCATAGGAAATTTGACACGATGTTGAGAATTTTCTGCACTTAACCATGAAACGAATCTGCCACAGGTATCAAGTGGGCTTTTGTGTTTTTTTTTTTGGTGCTGTAATCAGATTACAGATTGAACATTTCCATATGTGCATGCTGGCAGGTCTATTGCCGGCTATCTAATCTTTGGCTGTCCTCGAGTGCCGGTACTGTGGTGGGAGTAGGGATAATGGAGACGTGAATACAGTTTCCACGTTGTGTGAACATATGCTAATGACCTGAGGACTGGTGCTCCAAAGAAGCAGCTGTTAAGAATTTTTCTGCAATTTTTGGAAATGAGCTTCTTAATTACTGATAATTTAACAAAACTACCATTCCCGGTCCATTCCTCCCTGCTCCTTTAAGCGCTAGGAGCACGGAGGTGGAAAGAGACCGAAGCATTTCATTGCAGATCATTCAGTTTTGTGGAATTAATTTGCATTAAAAGTAGCCAGGGAAGCCTAGGATAGGGAATTGTTGCCGTGTTGGTCACACAGAATGAAATGCAAAACAAATAAAGTGGAAGCTGTTTCTACTCAAGGAACAGAATGTTTCAGCAGGCAAGGAGTCGTGTGCAACTTAACACCTTGATATCCTAACCTAGCAGTCTGGTTTCTCCAGTGTGGTCCACCACAGTCGTCTTCAACTTTTTCAGACCTGTTGTTTTCCCCAAGAATGCTGAAATCTTTCAAGGACGTCCTGCTCAGAGTCCCAGCCTTCTCAACTGAGGGCCAGTGGCTACAAATAATGGAGCTTTTTCTATGGTTGCCAACTCGCTGTGGAACTCGGGAATGAACCAAAGAAAATGATTGGGGTCTTGCCACTGTGGTTGGGACAGAATGCACTTTGTCGTTTTCATTCATGCAATAAGTTGTCTGAATTCTCTATCAACTGGCATTCTTTAACTGTAAAATGACAGGAGCAATAGTTTGCCACACAGGTTTGCTCTGAACATAAATGGGATGATTACTAGCAAAGCCTTTTCCGTGGCAATACACAGATCCCTTGGGATGCTCTTCGCCTAGAAGCCCATCTGGTCACTATTTTCTGTTAGACTGACACCATGTTAAGACTGGGCTGTTCTGTTTTCCTTTGAAAGGGAGGTTTTGGTGGTGGTGGTGGTGGTTTGCTTCACTGGTTATTATCGGCGTTTGCTGCTGGTTGCTTCTTTATTGTTGCTAATTGCTTGTAATTTGTTGTTGTGTTTTTACTGTTTATTTTTGTGAGCCAGCTTGGATTGCCTTTGGTGAGAAGGAAGCATAAAAATAGTTTAAATAAATACTGACTGTAATGCGCTTTATTGCAACTCATGTGTACTTCTTCTATCGACACTTTCTGAAATGTCTCCATAGATCAGTGGGTCGTGAAGCGGTTTCTGGGGGGGGGTCGTGGGATGTTGGCTGGATGGCCAAACCCAAGATGGCGGCTCAGTCCTCTCCCTCCCACCGCAGAGAAAGAAGTGTCTGATGCTCTCTTGGGGCTTGTTTGCTCACCTTGTGTTACTTTCCGCTTGCCTTTTAACATCTCTGTTAATATTAGCTTACTCCTCCCCCCCCCCATGGGGCTACTTATGAGTACATCTTTAAAAATGTGGTTTATTTTTAAAAAGTGTGATTTATTAAACAGTGTAACTTGTTAAAAACAATGGCATCACTTCCGGTCCTAGGTTTTAGGGGGTTCCCAACTGATTGTCATTCTACAAAAAGGGGTTCCGGTGCTAAAAAGGTTGGGAACCATTGCCATAGATACTTTCCAAGAGGAAATTGATAGGGTATCTCCTCTTATTGAGGGATCTGAAACAGTAAAAAAACAAACTTGTGACGTAGGCCTTGGGTTAGCCTTTGCTTGGCTCCCTCAGGTGATATCTTTTATGGATGCCCAGCATCCTAAGGCCATGGCTTTCAAACCATGCTCCTGAGAACCTTGTCTACGTAACCAATGTTGCACTGCTATGTGAAAACTCAAGGAAGTATAGGGGGTGTTCTAAACCAAAGTCCCCCACACGGGGCAACAAGACCCAACAGTGCCCTGTTTGTCCTCTATAAAATGTTGTAGGAGTTGTTCAGGAGTTCCTTGGCAGACAAGGCCATGTAGCAAGTGTTCTCTGAGGCCAGGAAGTTAGAAAGCTAATACCTCAAGAAGTGGATTTCTGGGGTGGGGACAAGCTTTATAGTAGATTTATGAAAGAAAAGTGCCAGTATATTACACATTCATGTTCTCATCCTAAACCTCTTTTCTCTGAAATGTGTTCTGTTGATTTTTATGGAGATAACGTTCAAGTAAGCATGATTAGGATTGTAGCTTTTAAAAAAAAATTTCCAGGCAACGCCTGTGACTGTCGGTGACACAGTGATCATGTTTACATGCCCCATATCATCTGACAAGTGGCCAAGAGGATAAGGTTCTGGCTGGCTAGTGACTATACAGACTGTCCTCACTCTCCATGCCCTCTTCACTCTCCTTGTCACCTTCTCTGCCATAACAATTGTTAAAAGGTGGTATACAAGCGTTGTAAATACACTTTACCAAAAAAAGTGGGTTTTTTTTAGATTGTGAGCCCTTTTGGGACAGGGAGCCATTTAATCATTTGATTTTGTCTGTAAACCGCTTTGTGTACTTTTTGTTGAAAAGTGGTATATAAATACTGTTGTTAACAACAGCAAGCAAGCAAGCAAGCAAGCTGTAGTTGCTCCCTGGATTTGGACTTTCCTCATTTTCTTTTGCAGGTTGCTAAATATTCACTTAAGAATGCTTTATCTGGTGCTCTGCCAGCAATAACACACGCTCTGAAGGAGAGACGTGCACCCCTTTGGTGCTGGCGTGGCTGTTTTGTTTTTTTGTTGTTGTTTGTTTTTTACTAGTTTACTGATGCGTTGCTCAAGACACTTTTTAATATGAGAAATGCCACAACCAGGGAGACATGAAACCCCCAACTTTAGCCTTAAATTGCTTCAGAAGACAATTGGCCATATGGCAAAAGGCTGCAGGGCTTGGCAGCCCTCCTGTGTATGAACGGTGGTTACAGACTAGTCATGTCAAAGTTCAAGACACCCATGAATGAAGCGGCCAAACATTAATATCTATTTCTCCAGCTCATCACCACAGCTGTCTGAAGCAGTCCTTTTCTTTTTTAAATAGCTTTCCTGTTGCTCTATAAATATGGGCCCTTTAAGACATCAAATATACTGGGTAAAGGAAGCCATTGATTACATGTCCTGTCATGTTAAAGGGTCTGGCATAGTCTCCAGTTGATATATTGGATGGTAATATGCAAGTCTTTATTTTGGCTTTTTATATCACCCTGCTTGCTGCCACATGAAAAATCCTTAATAGCATACATTAGAAGTAACTTGAAGGCACACTTTGTCTTTGTAAATGACAGCTAGGACAAAGGGAAGGTTAAGGATGCCTTTGTTTTCTGGACATGTGCCCCTTCTTGCCTAGCTGGTGGGCTCCATTAAGACTTCATATTTATTTATTTGTTTTTGGTGCTGGGGAAAGTGTTATTCACATGAACAACTGCAACTAAATCCAATATGCTTATGATGATGTTAATCAAAGGATGAAGACAGTGTAATGAAATGAACATGGCATAATTAGTAGTGTTTGATTTGATTTGCCTCTAC
Source organism: Plestiodon gilberti rubricaudatus (assembly GCA_026170595.1). Taxonomy (NCBI): domain Eukaryota; kingdom Metazoa; phylum Chordata; class Lepidosauria; order Squamata; family Scincidae; genus Plestiodon; species Plestiodon gilberti. Next base: position 15,811,752 of record JANXHW010000003.1, on the reverse strand, counting down.
TTCAGGGAGGTGAGTGACTGCATATAAGTGGACATTGCCTTAAATATTCAGAAGTGGATAGAGCTCAGAATTTATTTATTTATTTGTATTTATTTAAAGAATGTATATCCTGCCTTTCTCCCAGAAGGGCAACCAATATATCAGAAGCAAACAGTGATTTGTATGACCCAGATGGTAGACCTGGTTGTCTGGCTGAAATACCCCAGGATCTTGTGTCCATATAAACTGCAGTTCAGGATCACACCGAATTAACAAATCCTGAAGTGACTTCTCTTACTCCCAGTGGTATAGTTCAGTTCATGTCTCTCTCACACACAATATGAGGACCAGAATCAAAAGGAACCATACATGGACCTTGAGTATCGCCTCCCTGTTGTCACGTGACCAAAAGCTGCTCCTGAAGCTTGGAGGAACCTTCCAGAGTAGGATTTAATGCAGGGTAAGGTGTTGCAGTCAAAATGGGACATGGCAAGAAAGCTACAACAACCTATGCAGCCGAGGAACACTGAGACTCGATGAAATTAATAGGATCAGGACAAAGAAAAGTCTCTGCACAATATATAATTTATGGAAATTATTACCACAAAATATGGTGATTGCTACATTCACGGTGAACAGGCCTACTAGTCGCTAATAGCTGTGAGATATTTATTTATTTATTTTCTGTATTTATATACCGCCTTTCTCATCAGATTTCTCATCCAGAGCCTGTCCTTCTGATGTGCAGATGCTGGGACACATATACCTATAAAGGGTGATGGTTACCATCAACATGACTTGTTTGTTAATTTCTTCAAGGCATATGGCTGACTTCTATTGGAAACAAAGTGATTGGACTCTTGGTCTGATCCAGAAAGATAATTCATGTATGTGTGTAAGAAAGAAGAGACTTGCACAGAGAATGCTTCAGTTAAGCATCATCTCATCTGTTTTATTTGGATAAAGTTTTCTTCCACATATTTGCACTGGCTCCATAGAAGTCCAATAAAGCACCAGTGTAGGGGAAGTTTTATGCAACGCCAAAACCGTATATCGATGCTCCTAATGTAGCAAGAAGTTGGAACAAATGTAACCTTATGTCTAGCACTTGCAGATGTTGAGTGAATGAACTCAACACGTTGATGGTCTCAGACTGGAATGATATGGGCCAACATGGGTTAGACATGGGCCAACATGGCTGAGAGCTTGCTTTTGCAAAAGTGGAGTCTCTATTCTGTTGACAATGTTTAAGGAATACGGGAATTAAAGCCATGTAGTAAAAGAATCTTGAACTTTAATTGGAATAAAAATCACATTAAAATCCAAGGAACTGAGCCCAACATTTCGTTCCAGCCCCGTGGAACCTCTTCATAGGAATCTCGAAAGATCATAGATGGTGCTGTCCTCAATTCATCATAATAAATTTAAACCAAACAAAAAACAAACAAACAAACAAACAAAACGGGGAAACTCCAGCGGTACAGAGCTATCCAGCATGGAAAGAAAGGGAGAGTGAAGACAAGAGGAGGAAGCAATTAACACCAACTGTGCTAAACGAGCCCGCATGGCTCGCCTGACAGCTATCGCTTCGCTCCGGACCTGTCATTTCCGCTCTGTACCGCTGGGGTTTCCCCGTTTTTTTGTTGTTGTTGTTTAAATTTACTATGATGAATTGAGGACAGCACCATCTATGATCTTTCGAGATTCCTATGAAGAGGTTCCACGGGGCTGGAACGAAACGTTGGGCTCAGTTCCTTGGATTTTAATGTGATTTTTATTCCAATTAAAGTTCAAGATTCTTTTACTACATGGCTTTAATTTCCGTATTCCTTAAACATTGTCAATTGATAGCTGGCCATGAAAGCTTCAGAATGAAATCTCTATTCTGTGTTATGCTTATTGTTAGCCAGGGATATTTCACAGAGAGAAAAAAAGATGCTGTTGAAAAATGAAGCTAATTGGCTAATCCATTCTATAGCAAAAAATACCCCCAAAGGCCAGTGAAAATGATCCCTTCATTTTGGTAATCCTTTATTTTTTTATTTGATCCTCCCATAGTAATGTACTGAAATGCATAACAGTTACATTGTACAAAGCATTTAAAGAAAGTACCTCGACTTGCTGGTTATTTCAAAATGAGATAATAAACAAAAGGAAAATTAAAATCTGGTCCCTCACCAAAAGGGCAAAATACCCCCCTCCCTCCCCTGACCCCCAATAACTGAATACAGTTCATTCTTATTTATTGGGGGTTTTCTTTTTTCTTTTTAAACATAAGTTTGGAACACTTCATTTTACAAATAGGATTAACATGAACGTAACATCACACAAGCTCGCAGACAACCGGCATAAAATATTGGGTACAGTTTTCTTTTCTTTCTTTTTTTAATCAGAAGAATCATGCTTTCATGAAGAAAAAATTAGAATGCTTTATACATTTGAATCATTTTGTTGTATTACAAAAAAAATTCTCTAAATCACCTCTATTCATTATTTAGTGTCATTAAAAGAAAAAAAGATAGTAAAAGAGGAATGTAAGAATTTTTTTCAAACACTGTTTGCACGCCCATCTATGCAGATCAGTTTGCCTCCCTTTTTTCTTTTGAAGTCCGTGGGTGCCCAGAAAAACAACACAGGGGAGGGGGACTGGAACAGTGCTATTCATTTCATAAGAACAGTGCTACATTTAGCAAGAGTGCTTTTTTTTTCTTAATCCACAAACAATCGTTTGCCAACAAATAAATACATGGTACACGCAACACCAAAAAAAGAAAGGAAGAAATCAAGAGCAACAAATGAACAACACCAACAAAATAAAACAGTGACATGATTGTCTAAAATTAAAATGTCATTACATTGATCAGGGAAACATTGAACTATAGTGGTATGTTGGATAACTGTGGTCTTTTGCAAATAAGCTGCTGAAAGACTGGCCTCCTCGGACTGCTGAATGTTCCCGGTTCTTTACAATATACACAGACGTCTTACATTAATGTCTCATGTGGTCCTCTAGTTTTTATTTTATTTTTTACAATGCAGTTCAGAAGGCAAAAGTTAAGGAGAGGGCAAGATATTTCTTGTCGTTGGATTCTAAGTTAATGGCTGATGTACATTCGAGGGAATTGTTTTGTCTTCCTTCGATGGGTTCAAATGCATAAAGCATAAATGAAGAGGATTTGTACAGAAAAGCAACTGTTCCTAATCCTGCCTCCAGTTACTCTACACAACAACCAAAACCAAAAGCAAAAGAAAGGAAAACAATTTTGTTTTACTTTAGAGAGAGTGCATGTGTGTTTGTGTGAGTGCGTGTGTATCAATACAAGTCTTAGCCCATTAGTCCCTCCCCAAGCCGGTGGAGTGGAAGACGCATATTCCCCATCAAGGTATATTTGATCCATGTATGCTGAAAGTCGCATTGATCCTCAAAATGTCAGCAGCTGCCTTTGCTGTGCAAAACAAAATATTGAGAATAAATAGTTTTTTCTTTCTTTCTTTCAAATCATTCAGTTTAAGGTCACCTGACTTTAAATGTGACCCATCAAATTTCTAAGGCATTCTGCTCTGCAGTCTTTTAAATAGTCTTCTAGGAAAGAGCCATGTTGCTAGTTTGGACTTGGTCCCAATCCGATTACATTTGACGGTGTCATACATGACTAATGGACTGAATGGCACCAGATTCTGCAGCAGCTCTTGCCATACTGTGCCACATGTTGGAGGAATTGTGGGATGCAGTGTGGAGGGAGTCCTTGTCAGAGAGCGAAAGCATCATAGCATAGGCCTATGGTCCAAGGAGAAACAAAAGGAGGTGAAAATTAGATGATAAGCAATATGATTTGGAGCCATAGTTCCATCGTAGAAGAATCTATTCGCTTAAGGGATTTACACGTCAGCTCACTAGGGAACAATTTGGAGCACACTCTTATTATCTACTACAGGGGTTCTTAACCTTTGGAGGCCCGGGTACCCCCTATCACAGTCTAATTTTCTGAAGTATCCCCTGCTAATTAACTGCTAATTAATTGGATTAATCAATCAATTAATTAGGTAATCATTAAATAAAAAAGTACTAAAACAATTTTAAATGTGAAAAAATGTCTTATTTAACTCTGTGTGTGTGAGAGAGACACACACACACATATGCAAGGATCTCTTTTTTTCTCCAAGTCACACTTCCCAAAATCAACTCTTCCCTTCCCCACCCCACCAAAGTACATTTTCCAAAGTACCAAAATAAGCCCAAAGAAAATCAGAGAGATGGAGGGGCTCTGAAAATAATTACAATTTAAAACCCATGTTAATTAACACTTAATTAGCTGCTGATGGGGCAGATAAGGGGGCAGGGCTTGGCGTACCCCCAGCAAGAGGTCCGCGTACCCCTAGGGGTACCTGTAACACAGGTTGAGAACCCCTGATATACTACAAACCCATCTTCTACCAGGTGTATGAAACATCATGGCTTCGAGGTGAGACATGCACCATGGCAGTGTTTATCAAAGTGCCTGAACTCAGAATGTGCTTTTCTTTCTGGATCCCTAATACAGGGCAGGATCTATAGAACTGCATACAAAACTCCACACATGCATCAAGACTTCCTTCCATAGACCTCCTTAGCTGGTATCGGATCCAGTTAAAACTTCTCAGAGTGGCATATCACACTTGCTTATCATTAGCACTGTTTCTTGCATTCTCCAAGGGAACATATATTTTACCTGGGATTTGGACTTGCGATACAATGGCTGCTTTAAGTCTTCTGGCAGATGAGATGTGCTGAATGCTGCCAGTTCAGCTTCACTGAACTGACTTTCTTCCATTTTCCTCACTTTGAGGCTATCGGTGAAGTGCCTTATATGGTCCAAAGCAGAAAGTCCAGTTTTGTTAAACTCATCCTCCTTATACCTACAAAAAGTCTGTAGATTAGCATATTGAATTGGTTCTGAAAAGAAGATCACCATTGATTACTTTTGTAACCAAAGCTCTTAGTCTGATCTTTTCTGATACTAATAACAGGCATTGCACAAAATCCAAAGTATGTTGGTCATGCTTCTTTTTTAAATTAATGGGACTTAAAACTCTTAACCATGTGATTAGGTCGCACTGATTTCAATGGAACATTAATATGACTTTCTCTGGATCACAATTCTTAGAAAGCTCTTCAAATGCACAGTTGTTTCTCCATTCCGAACCTTCTGCACGTCTACAAATAATCATTAACAGCCATAGGTAGGAAACAATATTGACTAAGATCTGGAAGATCTCACTGTGGAGCGATGTCAACATCCTCTTTATTTACTGTACGTACAGTATTGTATCCTGCCAACCTAGCAGTTCCAAAGCATGTTAATGCGAGTAGATAAATAGGTACCGCTTGCGGGAAGGTAAACAGCGCTCCGTGTTCCAGCCGCATGCTACGCGCTGCGGCAAGGAGAGTCATGCGGGCCACATGACCACAGAGGCGTCTTCGGACAACGCTGGCTCTTCGGCTTTGAAATGGGGATGAGCACCACACCCTAGAGTCGGACACGACTGGACTTAATTGTCAGGGGTCACCTTTACCTTTACCTTACAGTATTGTACGTAATTAGCTTTACGTACAGTATTGTTGTTTTGCTTCATAAGCTGCAGAGATTGAAGACAGAGTTCCCTGGCAGAATTTTGATCTGTACCATTCAAACTCTGGCTCTGTGACACTCCCACATAGCTCTGCATATTACATATAACTTTATCAACTCACTGATGTGTGATCTCTGTGGTATCCTCCCCTCCCTCCCCAAGACGTGCAGCTCCCCTCCCTCTCACTGACCCAGCTTGTGGCAGCAGCCTGCTTCATCTGTCACTCCTTCCTGCTACTTTGCTGAATACCAAGAGTGTATGTGGTGACCGCTGTGCAATACCTCAGAAGAGCTACCAAAGCACCTCCTCCGCCTAGTAATGGTTGAGGAGTACTGATCATAGCCCCTAATCTCTGTAATGTGCTCTTCACTCCCCTCCCCCCCAATGTTCTGGTAAAATGGTGACCTAGGCTTGGACTGAAGGTGCAGCTGTGATCATATAGTTAGGATATGATATTTAGGGCCCAATCCTATGGGTGCCTTCCGCTGACAGAACTAGTGTTCCATCAGCGGAAGGCACTATCTGTTGGCACTGCAGATACAGCGACAATGCACACAGTGGGGCAACCAGCATGAATGGCTGGTGACCGTGCACATGCCACTGGAGTGCCCAGGCACCTCCTGGAGGAGGTATGTTGGCGGCAGGGGTGGACAGCAGGTGGGGAGAGGGAGTAACAGGGCGTTTCAGGGGAGGAACCGGCGGAATGTCGGGGGATGGAGGGGGTGGATCCAGTGACAGTCATACACGCTGGATCTTATCCCCCATTTTTCTGCCTGGTCCGTCCCCTGGCTCTCCTTGGACTTGCGCCAGTTATATAGCTGCTGTAGGTTCGTGGAGAACCATAGACCATCAGGGGGCCTATACAGAGGTAAGGGGAAAATATTTTCCCTTACCTCTCACAGACCTCCTGATTGCACCCCCACCATAGCATGTAGCACGTGCCTTCATGGTGCACCTGCATGGTCCAGCGTAGCGAGGGATAGGATTGGGCAGTTAATGATGGAAATAATACAGCAGGCAGGGGATGAACCATGGTGACACAAATAGGAGAAGCAAGGAAGAAGCTGGCACTGTGTTGGACCTTTGGCCCACGTTATGGCATTGAGATGCTAGAGATGAGAACAGAATGACTCTGTCCTCCATGATACAATCGCCTGAACAGGCTTGAAGTTACAATGCAATGTTTCTCTCTGTCTGCAGGTAGTGCTATCCAAATGCCCTAAGGCAGTGTTTCTCAAAGTGTGGGTCGGGACTCACTTGGTGGGTCGCAACCTGATTTCTGGTGGGTCCCAGGTGATGGAAAGATCAGATAAGTAATTGCCGCAAGCCCTGAGGCTATTCAAAAATCAGATAGCTGCTAATTGTCCTTCAAAGAGCTGAGCTCATGCAGTTTGCAAGATAGCTGCTAATTACCCTGCAAACAGCTAAGCTCCTGCAGTTTGCAAGTTTGCTTAAATATAGTGAGATAAATGTTTGAGTGTCTCGTAAAGCTAGGTGGGTCCCGATAGAGTGTCATTTTAAAAAGTGGGTCCCGGTGCTAAAACATTTGAGAACCACTGCCCTAAGGGTACTGGAATATGGGCTTGATTTTTCCGTACTATTGACAATACAACTGAGACAAGAACTCACCTGCCAGGAGAAGATTTGCAATTAATGTCCAAAGCATTTGCTTCTTCATAGTCACCCTCAGTGGCCTCTTCACAAATGTTGCTCACTGCAGCTTCTTTGACCGACTTCCCTGCGATCTCACTTTCTTCATCTTCTTCCTCCATCATGACTTCATCTTCTGCTTCTTCATCCTCCAACAAATCTGAGTTCTGGCTTGCCACCAAAATCTTTTCATTCTTAAAGTGACTTCCATTCATCCTTTACAAAAAATGCCAATCAACACATGATCAGAATCAGGCTGTTGCTGAAGCAACCTATTCAGGGAGCTTTTATTTTCTATACCTTGTTTTGCACTGACTATCCCATGGGTCATAATACTGTCATAATTACAATCAATACTACTCCATCCAGTTCATTAAGCTGCTAGTACTCCTTTGACATTCAATTCATGGCCTGATAGAAGTATGACAATCGCTTTTCTCAATAATACGGTTAAGTTTTAGATTGCTACATTTTATTATTCTGGAGAATTCTCATCACATTTATCATTGGCCTAAGAGAAAAATGATTCACATTAGCAGCTGCCTCTTAGTACACTATGTGCATACAGATATACAACTGTCTGCACAATATTTCCCACTTCGTAGTAGAGAGTAAACGACCTCACACAGCTGTTGTGAGGATAACATGGAATAACTTTTATGCATACTTTGGAGGAAGCATGTCATAAAGGGTGTCATAAAAACTGAATGGCTGAAACTTGCTAATGATTGGGACATTCCTAGTCAAAACACTAGATTTATAGTTTGCATTTACTATAGTTTTGACCTGCTTACTTCAGCTACATTCACATCAGCACATTTTCATGTGTTAGTTGTCAGGATGGAAGCCCAAGCAAACTATGCTTTGAAAAGAGTGTTATGAGCGTGCCATCTGAGATGTTGCTTTGTCAGTGTAGAAAACAGAAGGCTTAAGCATAGTTGCTCTGCTTATTGAAAAGAAGGACTGACAAAATATTTTAAGTAAAACTGAACTGACTTTGGGATTGAAAGATTAAAATGGATCTGTATTTCTTGTATGTACTGGACCTGATGCAGAGAAAGTTTAATGTGATAAAGCGCCACTGAAATCAACATAATTGACATATTCCCACTAGCTTTAAGGGAACTTTCTCTGGGTTGTGCCCAATCCTGTTTTGGAAAATGAGCTTGGAAAGTAGCAGTAAAGAAGCTATGCTAATCGAACCAAGCAGCAGTCATATCTCACCTTTCTTCTGAATTGTTGTGGTTGCTATTCCCAATGAAATTCCGAATTTCTGTAAAGTACGAGTCCTCTTTATCATCCAGGATAGCCCCTGTGCTTTCGAGTTCAGAGTGCGGTGAAGATGTAGCAGTACCTTTACAAAAAAAAGCAGACGTTTGCCCTTTGATCATAGCGATTTGTATACATTTGATAGATAAACAATCTATCTTAACTATTTGTACACTTCTTATTCATCAGGAAGTCCAATCCTTAGCAGGACGCAGCAGCACAAATAAGGTGCCAGCCGCATCCTAATTGGGCCTGCCCTGGCACAGCCGAAGGCCTTCTCGGGGTAAAGGGACGTTTGTCCCTTTACCCCGAGTAGAGCCCCAGCCATCCCTATGGGTCTACCCGAATGAGCACCAGCTATTTTGCTGGCGCACATTTGAAAGCCCTGCATAAAGGTGGCCAGGCCTGGGAAGGGGGACAGGATACGGAGGAGGCCTCCGCCGATCCCTCCCCCAGCCTGGGCCCGGGTGACGAATCCTACCCCCTGGAACGCCCCATTCCGCCCTCCCCATGCCCCTCCGCTGCCTGGTGGAGAACTCACCTTCCTCGGTGGGCGCAGCTCTGGATCAGGACTGGGGAGAGCAGCGTCAGCCTTGGTGCTGGCGCCGCTTACTCTCAGGGTGCTGCAAACATGCTTTGCAGCACATTTGCGACACCCTAGACCAGCGGAACGGTCACTCCACCAGTCTATTGTTAGACAGGATTGCGTTGTTAGTTATTAAAGTTATCTGCATTGTCATTTGGGTGGGTACAAGTTGCTTTAGATGGTGTTCATGTATCAAGTTCCACCAGCTGGTTTGAAAGTATTTTTCATATGTAAGTTATCTGGGTTCAGTAATACAGTATCCTCTGTATACATGGGTCACCACATATGCATTTTCTGATTAAGCCGAACATAAGGTCTAAACTGTACTTCAGTGAAGCTTAAGTAACATTTTTTTCTCACAAAAGTGTCCTGGATAATCTCATGAACTTTGCCTCATCGGGGTTTATGAGCTAGTCAGCAAGAAGACAGACAGATCTGTACATCCTTTCAGATGCTGGTCAGAGAAGGGCAAAGCAAACTGCATCAATTCTATAAGAGCAGCACAAGGAACAGGAAATGGGTACATACCAGACATGTTGCCATTCTCGTGTTTTTTCAGGTGTCTGTCTAAGTTGGTTTGTTGACCAAAGCACCTGTCACATAAGTGACATTTGAAGGGCTTCTCCTTATTGTGGATGTTACGAACGTGTCTCTGCAGGTTAGATGATATACTAAAAGACCTGTCACAGTATTTGCATCTGGAAACAAACATCAGACATGAAAGAAGTACATGAATTATAATGAGATTGAAAACTGGTAATATCGTTCTCAGCCACACAAAATAAATGGTTCAGTCAAGCTGCAATACCAAAACACAATGCAACTCTTTCTTTAAGAATGTGGTGGTTTGTTTTTTTTAATGGAATTAAGCAAACTTTGCATGTGGTCCATTGTCTTTGCTGGTAAAGTTCTCTTTGAAACAATAATTAAGAGACTTAAAACTCAATTTTATTTTACTAGTCACCACTGTAGGAGATTCTGCTAATGCATTCAAATGATATTTGACTGGGTGACCTCATCAAATCCCATGGCTTCCAGTACCATCTGCCTGGTGACAATACCTAGATCTATCTTTGTACTCCAGAACTTTCTCCTTCTTTCTATCACTTCTCCAGACTTCTATCGCATCTCCCGCTGTCCCTATCATTTATTCTTGGATTCTTCATAGTTTTAACAACCACATCGGGCAGACTAACAGCCCAAGACTAACAGCCCAATCCTAACTAAAACCACCTCCGTTGATGCAGCCACACCAACAGAGCATGCACTGCATCCTCTGTGTGTGTGTGTGTGGGGGGGGCATTCGCAGAGGTCCCCTCATGGTAAAGGAACTTTTGTTCCCTTACCCTGGGGCAAGGGTTTGCTGCCCAAATCAGTCTCCTCGGATCTGCGCCAGCCATTTTGCTGGCACAGAACCAAAAAGAGTAAGGGAGAGAAGAGGGAACGGGGTAATATCCTGGCACACACCAGTCTGGCATACACAGTCTCTTGCCTTTTGCCTGACTACTGACTGACTACAACCTCTTGCCTGACTACTGCAGCCTTTTCCTCACTGGTCTTCCATTGGCTTATCTCACTTCTCTCACCTCCATCTAGCACTCTGGATGCACTCTGTTGCCAAAATCATTCACCCCTTCCATTGTTTCAGCCATGCCACCACCACTATCACCCCCATGAAATCCTGTCTTGTTCACTCCCAGATCCAGCACAAACTCCTTATTCTTACTGTAACTTTAGAGCAGCGTTTCTCAACCGGTGTTATGTGTACCACCGGTGGTACCTGTGGACACCTGCCATCCAGCGGCGAGACCGTGACACAATGTGACAAACAGAGGTAGGAGGCTCGGCGGGCAGAGCTCCAGTGTGCAGTTTTCACGCACTTGAAAAAGCCCTCCCAGCTGCCCTGAGCCTCTTACCAGTGTTTGCAGTGTTGCGCTTGGCCTCCCGACCTGGAAGTAACTGCCAATGACATCATCGCCAGTTGCTTCCAGTGGTTCTCTGGATGATTACATCCTGGAAAGTGGTACATCAGGAGACAAAAGTTGAGAACCCCTGCTTTAGAGCCTTCCATGGTCTTGCCCCTTCCAATGTCAGATTTCATCATCCATTACACTCCTGTTTGTGACCTTTGGTCCTCCAGCTCCACCATCCTCACCTGTCCAAAAGTCTCTTGCACCCTCACGTGACTCAATCCTTTCTCTCCCATTGCTTGAAACTGCCTCTCAGAACATCTACATGATGCCTTCTCTCGTACTTCCTTCAAATCCTTTCTTAAAACTCACCTTTTCTGAGAAACCGTTGGCACAGTCCTCTACCCTGTTGTAACTAAACTTAAATAAGTACTGTATAACTGAGAATTGCATATTTCCCCCCTGCTTATCTCTGTCTCCATTCCCTTCCGGTTCCTCTGCAGTTTCCCTTATGTTTTTAGATTGCAAGCCCTCAGGGCAAACTCCTGTCCCTCACTCTGTATCAAGCACCATGTGCACAGTGATGATGCTTTATAAATATGAATAACCATTGTAATAAAGTGCAGTTAGAACACCTTTCAGAAAGAAATCACAGAACATTCTGCCTGTAATGTTTTCAGCATCTTTTGTGCATTTTATTTGGATGTGACCCTCCAAAAACACAACTGCTTCTACATCTTGGGAGTTCCCCTTTGTTCCCTCGTTAAAAAATTATTTGTAATCTAATTACGAAGTACTGATTTCTCAGCACAAGTAACATACATTCTGTCCTGAAAATCCCAGTGCTACTCATTGGTGTAGATTAATAAAATTGCATATTAGAGAGGGATGAATAATGGAGGTCTCTGATGGCTGGTTTGGGTGTGAGAACTGACAGGGGAAAGAGGATGCACGATTCACACACTTACCGCTATTCATGCTTCTTCACCTTCTCCGAAATTGATTTTGGAGAAGTGCAAGGAACACGAAGCGCAAGTCCTCTCCCTACATCCTCTCCCTACGGCACATGCTACATGACTCTCAGTTATGCTCGTGAGAAGGAACCCAACATTTTATAGTTAACAGCACATCACTTAGGACAGTTCATTCCCATATGTTAACGACAAGTATTGCACCAAAGTAAGAGTGTGAACAGCAGTAAAGCACAAGGCTGTTGTTTCATGCTGTTGCCAACATGGTACAATTAAGCACTTTTGAGAAGAAGGAAAACATGAAACAAATTGCTTCTAAGGCTTGAAGAAGGTAGAAAGGCCACTTCCCTTCCTATTCAAAATTGCACTGTGTGATTAAATCTTTTCTTGAGGAATTAGCTTGCTCGATTGCTAATCCTGGAGGAAATTCAGTTATCTTCCCAAACCCAGCAATAAACAATCCAAACCTTTAATACTGCGCCAACATGAGTAGTTTAGTCTATCACTTTGGTACCAGAGGCATCAATTTTCATACTCTAGTGATTTGAAATCTCTGAAGCCTTTACTGTATTGGCCTTTAAGCCATTACTAAGACATACTATAACTATTCCAAATTCTCTGGCTGGCAGCTGGCCAACCGTCTTCATCACCATTGCTTCTCCCCCCAACCATCTATTTCTCCTGAACTTCAAAACATGTCTGTTACATTGTGTGCTAAGACAATTATTTGGGGAAGAAATTATGCATTACATTGCTAATTGTTTCTGGCTGTTATGCAGTAGAAGAGCATAACATGTTCAAGATACCCCATAAAACATGAATTAAATTACATGCAAGCCCACTTCCCAAATAAATTCAGGACTGGGAAGAAAATCTATCCCAAACAATGAGCTTTTTCTCCTTTCTTTGCAAGCCGTAAAATGCACCCATTTGTGTTTGTTTTGTTAGAACATGAGCTGAGTTCCTTCCAACTGATTTCATTAAAGGAAAGTTCCATTTTGTGCAATTAAAAGTCTTTTCTCATTTCAGTATGTGAAGCGTTCTCATAGGCTTTGCTCCTAAAGGACATCCTGGTTAAGTCCCATGGAGATAAATGGAGCTTACCTCTTTGGAAGTGAGGTAAAAGCACTGAGCGTGTGAAGATTAGTGGTAACTAATACTTGTAGGAATTAAAAAGTGCTTCACAAATAGGTAAAATGAGGTGAGACGGGAAACAGCTGACATCACTTCTGCACTGTGAATGAATAAGTGCTGAAATCAAATCCAACACAAAATAACCGACAACAGTTTCGGATCTGATTTTCAGATAACACGAGCATTTTAATATTATTGCTAATTGAATTTTAGGACAGTGAATTCAAATTTGGTAGGCATAAAAGGTAAAGGTAAAGGTATCCCCTGACAATTAAGTCCAGTGTGGTGCTCATCCCCATTTCAAAGCCGAAGAGCCAGCGTTGTCCGAAGACGCCTCCGTGGTCATGTGGCCGGCATGACTCTCCTTGCCGTAGCGCGTAGCATTCAGCTGGAACACGGAGCGCTGTTTACCTTCCCGCAAGCGGTACCTATTTATCTACTCGCATTGACATGCTTTGGAACTGCTAGGTTGGCAGGAGCTGGCCAAGCAACGAGCGCTCACCCCGTCGCGGGAATCGAACTGCCGACCTTTAGATCGACAGCTTATGGTTCAGCGGTTTAACCCGCTGCGCACCAAAGCCCAAATAAAATTGTTTCCATTAATTAGCTCATCCCTTAAATAGGTTAATCATCCCTTAAATAGGTTAATCCCAGACAGTGCTTAGGGATGGTCATTCCACCCACAGAAGAGGTGAAAGTGTGCACTTTCATACACAGACGTTCAGATAAAAAACCTCCGATGTTGATTGGGAAGTTTCCTTGATACTTCCCAAGGGACACGGGGGCTTTTTGTCCTGGTGCACTCACTAGCAACACGCCAAAGAGTAGGGCTAGGACAAGATCCTCTTGTGCTGCTGCTCCAGGCTGCAATCCTAACCACACTTACCTGGGAGTAAGCCCCATTGACTAAAATTGGCTTACTTCTGAGTAGACAAGCACAGGATTGGGCTCCCAGTCTGATAAGTGTTTAAAGGAGAGGGAGTGTTGGGTGTGGGGAAATAAACTTGGATTAGGGTGGGTTTGGGGAAATAACTTATTTCCAAGCCAGTCCAATGTGAGCCAATGGGCATGTGTGTGTGTGTGTGTCCATCTCTAGTAAGAACCAGTTGCCTCTTAGTAATCTGAATATCCTGCTACCTCTGACAGGTCTTGTGAGTATTCAAGAGAAGTTGCGCAGAAGCCCACTTGCCATGTCTCCCCACCCAGTTATCACAAAATATTACCAGTTGTGCTTTATGCAGCACATTGTAAAGCTACATTTCATCATTATAAGTCAAAGCTCCATATAGCAGCCTTTGACTGCCAAATGCTGCTGTAGCAACTCCAGCATGGACTGCCAATAGCAACAGTCTTTTAATAGATTCCTTCAGTTTGACAACCAACCCATGCTTGCCACCCAGAACACATTTTCATCTGTACCTGTAAGGCTGTTCTCCAGTGTGTGTCCTCAGGTGCCGGGTTAGATTTGCAGATCTTGGGAAAATCTTGCCACAGTATCTGTTATTAGAAAGTGGTTTATAAGGATAGCTTTTGCTTACGTTACATACAGAAATCACAGGAGTAGTCCTCATTTCCAACCAATCTTGCATATCTTTGATATTTAAATATTTCTGAAAACACATTCGATAGATATATTGAATCGAACCCTTATGTATTAAGGTGGTGATGTCTGGGTTTTCTAGTGTGCCCATTAGCAATGTATGAGAGCTGACTTTCATTTTAATGTTCATCCAGACAGTCTACTCTTATTAACTTTGTCACTTCCCCAGCTAAGAGCTTGTGGGGGAAAAACTGTTTTATCAAAGGCCTGGAATCCTGGCTTGATGTAAACAGGTTTTAAATTGTTCGGCTTATTCCATGTGTCAGCAAACATGGCATCGTTCCATCTGCTAAAGATCAGACCAGACACAATTCAAGAGACCTAATCCATCACAGTACGCTTCTATAATGGCGTGCCTTGAAAGTAGGCAACATGTTTTCAGAATGATCAGATAAATTGATATGCCTGCTATCAAACACACACACTAGCATTCCGAAAATGAGATAGGGACATAAATGGCAGGTTTGAAGGGGGGGGGGGAGAGAAAACCCCATAAAACCAGAACTACAACAGCAACAAACTATTCTGCCAAATCAGGGGCATTTCTCATAAAAGATATATCCAAAATATAAATCCTAACTGGCGTTTCTGCAGGATTGTGGGTCAGTTTGGACATTCGATTTTGACCAGGTGAAGACATCGTAAGATTTCCTTTTGTTAAATGTACATGGCAAATATTTTTTATGAATGTACCCCCACATGGAGATAGCCAACATTTACTGCATTGGGGGGACAACTAATATATGTCCTCGGGTAGTAAGTGCTAACTATGTGCCATATGAAACAGATAAGGAAAAATCATCGTATGACTTGACTATGCTAAGAAAGACATGGATGTGAACTGGGTTGAAGTCCTGCAATATGATGAACCTTTAAATTCATGTACAGGTGTCCCCCAGGATGCGTTCCCTGAACCCCATTGTTAAGTGGGCCCGTCGTTAAGCAATGCTTTCCCTACATTTTGAAGTTTGAGGCCTCTCCGGAGGCCTGTTCCTGGCCTCTGCAGGCCTCAGAATGGCCCACAGAGGCTTCCGTAAGGCACTTCTTCTGGAGGAGAGAGAGGCCCACGATCAGGAACAAGCCTCCAGAGAGGTCTCAAAATTCAATACTTCAAAAGGTAGGAAAAGTGACCAACGATGTTCTGCTAAACAACCCCCGTTGTATATCCGGGGGGCCGTTAGTCGGAACGTCGATAAGCAAGGGACAATACTAATAATCCTTGTTGAGTTACACATGTACTGCTGAAGCCCAACTCTAATTCATTATAGTGGGGCTTCATTAGGAGGTTGGTGTTTTTTATTTGGGGTAGTAACAACCCAATCCTATGCAAGATTGGGCTGTCTTGTGGAAGCATTTGTGACAGCAGAACAGAGCAAAACGTTGGCGGAGCAAAATGACCACTGACAGCGCACGGAGGTCGCTGGACCTTGCCGCAGCAATCGGAGTAGGTAAGGCAGAGGCAGGGGCAGGGAGGTGGTGAAAATAGGTGGGAAGGGGGCGGAACGGGGGTGAGAAAGATGCAGGAGGGTGTGGATCCGGTGACCATGGCGTGTGCAGGATCCTATCCCCTCCATCCGCAGCCTCTGGGGCACTCTTTCTTTTCTCAGACTTGCTCCAGCTACTGAGCAGGCACAGGTCCAAGGAGACCCACTGCGGAGCGGGAAGCCTATGGAGTGGTAAGGGGATTTAAATCTCCTTTCCGCTCTGAAGCCTCCCAATTTACCACCCCCCGCTAGAGTGCGCTCTTTTTCAGCGCAGTTGCACGGGGGGGGAGCCCCTATGGGCCCTGTGAGTCAACTCGGACCTGCGCCAGCAATATTGCTGGCGCAAGTCTGCGTTGACCCAGGAAGGTGGATCAGGCCTGGGAATGGAGTCAGGATTCAATGTGTGCCGCTACTGCTGAACCCATCCCCTTCCCAGGCCTGATCCGACCTCCTCCCAGCCCTTTCCACCCTCCTTCTGACTCCCTCTGACCCCATACGTGGCCTTACCTGGGGCTGTGGGCGTCCGTGGTTTGTTGCTGCGCAGACCCGGCCGCTCACTGCAGCCAGGCCGTGCTTTCCAGATAAGTCGCGTTTACAACAACCGTTTACAACAGCTGCTCTATGCCGGAGGAACTGGGCCATTAGATTGGGGCAATTGGGCCATAAGTCTAGTGGTAATAAAATGGCTGTTTACCATCTGAGATGTTTCTGCTGGGTCATCTAATTTGAAGCAATGGGCAGCCCAATCCTACCTAACTTTCCCCGTACTGATGCAGCAATGCCGGCACAGGCTACGCTGCATCCTGCGGTGGAATTTAGTAGGTGGAAAGTCTCCTCGAGGTAAGCGGACAGTCATCCCCTTTCCCCAGGTAAGGCCCCAGCCAGCGCCATGGGTCTACTTGGACCTGCGCCTGCCATATGGCTGGCGCATATTCGCTTGCACCCAAGTCAGTGGATCAAGCCTGGGAAGGGGATAGGATAGGGTGCGCGTGAGCGCCGCTGATCCCATCCCACCCCCTCCCAGGCCCGGTCTTCTAGTCTAGTCTATTTCATTCCTATGAGAGACTTAATTCCAGCACTCACCTCACCTACTGAAACTAATTCCACTCAGAATGGTTTCAGACATTGGTGTGTAGGAACTGTTACTTGTCAAAGATATTATGCAGAACATTTGCTATTTAAATTCTGACAAATTTTCAAATTTAAATTTGCACCATAATGATGTGTGAAATTAATCAAATTTGGAGGTCAACAAAAGGCTCCCTTTGAGTCTAACAAATGGTCTTCCACTTAGGACCTGAAAGACCACAGATGTCTATGTGCTTGATCCAACTCTGAGACAAAACTTCCATTGATTTCTTTAGGAAGATGTTGATTTGAGCCAAATATTTGCAGTGACGCCGCCGATGTTTTAACACATCTCCTAATCACTTGCAGATTTTTGTGAAATTTCCCTTCTGGCATTATCAAAGGAAAGACCAAGGAAGAAAGAGTCTTACAGTTCATGATCAGAAAAAAATTACAAGGGAAAAGATCATGCATTAATATAAAGGTGATGAGGAAATTTTGGAACAAGCTTGTGTATGTAATGTTTTGGCCTCATTTATCAAGCTCAAGGTAATGCAGGACAAATTTCTCTTGTAATTACAAACAAACACAAAATCAAACACTATGCCCATGTCATGCTGAATAAAGAACCTTTATAAATGCCAGTGACCCACCATAATCCCTATTAATCATCCAATCTTGGGTAATTTCTAAAGTAAACAGCAGCAGCTCACAAGAGAAGAGAGATGTTAGAAGAGCCGGTTGTGGGTAATTAGCTTGGGGAGTTTACCTGCAGGTATAGCGTTCTTTGCCCTTTCGTAGAAGGTTCTCCGGCAGCGTGCTGGGAGGGGCTCTGAAGTTGAACATGGACGGGACGGATTGTATGAGGTCACTGGCTTCTGGTTTCAGAGCGCTAAAACTCTCTAATTTTTCAGCCATGTTTTCTATAGCTGACATCTGCAAGAATGGAAAAGAAAAGAAAAATCTTCCCTGTGAGGATATTCTTGCACGACAGAGTGTGTGGACATCTAGAAGTCAACAAGAAGCCTCCATTTTAAAAAGGATATCATAGCCAGACTAGAGTATACACAGTATGCACCATTATACACAGTAACAGTATTGCTCATGTTTTGATTTTTAAGTTTCTTTCACAGTTTGTCCTGATGCAGAGAAGAACATGATGGTGTGTCTCTACAAACATAAACTGGATTCATAACTATCATGAAATCTCCAAAAAACCTAGGAACTGCAATTTTGTTAGAAATTCCCAGCTTCCTAACAGAACAACAATTACCAAGGGGTCCTAGAAATAAATCTATGACACATCAGTCGGTTCAAGTTTGTAGCCCATCCGCCAATTACATAGTGGCCATCTTGACCCATGAAAATCTGCTCTAAATCTCTGTCCTGGGTGAATTTGCTACTTTCCCCCCTCTTTTTTATCTGCAAAAATATGATAATCTTTGTATGTTCCCACACATCAGGTCTTCTTATGCCTTACTTCATTCCTTAAATTATTTGAAACAGCAGAATGCCTAATAGCCCAATTCTACTTAACTCCCCGTATGCTGGTGTTAACGGGGCACACACTGCATTACAAAGGGGAGTGTCAAGCCACAAAGTCCTCCTCAAAGTAAGGAAACATTTGTTCCCTTGCCCTGGGGTAAGCCTCGCAGCCCCACTGGACTACTCAGACCTGCACCAGCAACTTTGCTGGCTCAAGTCCAATTAGACCAAGGTCAGGGGGTCAAGGCTGGGAAGGAGGATAGGATATCAGTTGCGCTGCTGCCACCAATACAGCCCCCGTCCTGGCCATGATCCGTCCTCTCCCTGCCCCAGTCTCCTACCTGTTCCCCCCTCCCCACTCCGTTCTGCCCACCCCCGCCTTCTTCCACCCCCGCACTGACTTACCCGCGCTGAGATACATGGATGGGTATGGCATCACGGCCACTTGTGTGGTGGCCCAGCTGTGCAAAATGATGTGTCACCTTTTGCAACAGCTGTAAAGGATCTTATGCTGCTGGAGCGCTAGGTCTGGCAGCATAAGGCCCCCATAGGATTGAGCTGCAAGTCTTCTATGGCTCCTTTGTTTCAAATAATTTTAGATGATTCCAATGCAAACATGAAACATCTGACAACCTGATCCTACACATGTGTGTACCTTTTGGGGTGCATTAGGATGGCTTGCACCAACCCAGCTACAGTATCATCCTGTTGCCACCCACCAAATGCTTCCTTGGAAATTCCCTAATTATATAAACAACATTCTTGCACAGAGGCCCCCCCCCCCTTTCACTGAAGATGCTGGAGAAACACATTCATGGAGGATTTATGTGTGTGTGCTGGGATTCACATGGAATTCTGAACTAAGGGCTATGTACAGCAGATTAGATAGATCCAGTGGCGTCGTTGGAGCGTGGCGGGGGGGGGGACCGCCAGGGGGTGACAGAAGGCCCTGGAGCGCCGGCGGGGCCGGACGCTCCGAGGCCGGCTCTCCGGCCTCGAGTTCGGCTGGGGGGGGTCACCCTAGGGTGGGGGGGTGACGCGCACCCCCCTGCTCTAGGGTGGCACGCGTCTAGTGACGCTAGTGGATAGATCCACCCTACTGTGTTGCCGGCCTCTTTCAATCCTGTTGTGTGCATGTAAACACTCCTGCTAACTGGGCAAAGAAGCACTTTAAAAAGTGGTACTCCTCTTACATTTAGCAGAGGGAGGCAACTGTGCCTCTTCACTCTCAGAGCAGTGAATTTTCTAGTGGCTGCTGCTGGTGTTTCTTCTGCATCCTTTTTAGATTATGAGCCCTTTTGGGACAAGGAACCATTTATTTATTTGATTTTCTCTGTAACTGCTTTGTGCACATATTTGTGGACAAGTGGTATATAAATATTCATAATTTAGGAGGGCAGGAGGTCTGGCGCAGTGGTAGAGCTGCCGTCTCATATGCCTGAAGATCTGAGGACATCAGTTTGAGACACCCGGAAGTATCCGTGAGCTGTCGAGAGCTGTTGACACACCGCTGACGATCTGCAGAAGCCCTTGCTGAGAGAGAGGAAAAATGCAGAGCACTCTGAGTGGGAGTCAGAGTTGCCGTCAGTCGAACATGGGAGGCGAATGCCAGAGAGAAGCCAGACTGCGAAGGAAACCATCTGGAATGTAGTTCTATGCAAAATTAGAGCTTTGTATTGTATTTGTAAAAATGCCTTTGGGGGTTTAGATAGCCTGCCTACGTGAACCGCCTTTGAATTAAAGTCAGAGGAGAAATCTGATGATCAAGAAAATGCGGTATATAAATGCTGGTATTAGTGTATTACAATGATGATGATGTTATATATAATTAGTTACCTTTACTTGTGCCAAAGTCCCAGAAACAGGAATGAATCACCACTTGAAAACTACATGTGGAGATGTGCATGTGCAAATGGGCCACCATACATTTACAGGTGTCCCCCGCTTAATGATAGATCGCTTAACGATGATCCGAATATATGACGGAGGTCCCCAGTAAAAAAGAGCAAAGGATTTTAAAAGACACATCTTTTTAAATCCCCAGCTCTTCAGCTGTTTCGCGCTCGATAAGGGCTTTGAAGTTCAGCATTGGGGCTTTAAGCACAGCGCTGAACTTCAAAGCCCTTATCTAAAGCCAAACAGCTAATGGGCAAGATAAGAGCTTGGATGTTTAAGGCTGGGGCTTTAAGCACAGTGCTAAACTTCAAAGCACAGCAAGACCCGCATAATGACGGCTTTACTTTATGACAGGGATTTCAGAACGTATCCCCATCGTTAAGCGGGGGCACCTGTAACTCCACAAAGAGAACTTTCTCATAACCTGAAATACAGTGCTTTTCAACTGTCAACTTATTCAGTTGGAAATAATTGCATGTACAGTAATCAAGTGTAGATAAATCAAGTGGTGAAGATGTACGTCTGAATGCAAGTCATCTCTGCTTCTGTACCTTTTTATAGCTTTGTGTAAGATAAGGGCAGTGTATGTTTGATGGGCAGTCCCCTGCTGCTGCTGCTGCTGCTGCTGCTGCCACCCCCTCCTCTTTGCCCACTTCCATGCCTTACCTCTAAGAGGGGGCACTGCTACCGCCACCACCAAAGAAACAGCACAGAGAACGGCAATCAGGCCCCTTACCCCCTCACCTTGCTTCTTCCTTGGTCCCTTTAAACAAAACACAGGAAGTGCAGGGCATGCTGGGAGCTCTGCCAGTGCATTCTGCACTTCCTGATTTGTTTAAAGGGACCAATGAAGGAGTGAAGGGGCCCAATTGCTGCCTTCCGATCTGCTTCCTGGTTGCTTTTAGTGAGCGGAAAGTGGACTGGAGTGGCTCTGTCTGTGATAGGCTGGAGGGAGGCGGTGTCAGACTCAGCAAGAAAGACACACTGTGCTTGTTCACGGCAACACTAGCCACACTGGCCACATCATCAGCGGGTCTGCCCTGTTGGCTGGTATACCATATCCAGCAAAGCTGGCTTTTTCCCTTCACTAAGAGCGCAATCCACCGGGACATAAGAACGGCTGAGCGTTCCAAGATGTTGCGAACGTGCCGTAAAGCACGTTTGCGATGCCTCAGGAGTAAGGGAGACCAGCGCCAGGTCGGCCACCCTCATTCCGCTGCCGGGACGACACCATGGCCGCTGGAGGAAGGTAAGGCTCCCTGCGGCAGGCGGGGGGCGATCCGGGCGGCGAGGGAGGGGGCCATTGGCCAAAACGGCCTGGGAGGGGGCGGGGATGGCGTCCGCCATATCCCTGTCCCTGCCAGGCTGGCTCAGCCGTTACACGGCCTCCTCTTACTTCCACCAGCTATTTAGCTGGCGGAAATCAGAGGAGGCCCATTTGCCCATCTGAGTAGATCTCTGGACCTACTGGAGCACGGCCTGGAATGGGGATAGGATCCATCGGGTGGCCCTGGGCCGCCGGCTGGATCCTTACAGTGGATTGTGCTGCCCATACATGTATAGAACACAGTATGAATTTAAACAGAGGAATGACTTGTTACTCCTGCTACTGCAACTATTTAGCACCTACTGAATGCCAACTGTGTGCTACATGCTGTACAAGAACCAAGTAACTCACAGCGCAATCCTAACCAACTTTCCAGCGCTGGTGTAGCCGTGCCAACAGGGCACACACAGCATTTTGCAGTGCAGGGGCAGTCATGGAGGCCTCTTCAAGGTGAGGGAACATTTGTTGCCTTACCTTGGGGCTGCATTGCGGCTGTACCAGCGTTGGAAAGTTGGTTAGGATTGCTCTGTCAGTCCCCCAAGGACAAGACAGTGGTTGAGGTCAGGGATTGGCCAATGGGTAGGGGAAGAGTCAGATAGTAGTAGAGATGCAGTCCCACAAGGTCCTTGAGAGGGACGTTTATGCGTGAAGAATTGCACAAAAGGTGTTCCATCAAGCTTAGTATTACTCATCAGTCATACAATGATATATGGAAAAAGGCTGGTTTGGCTTATATTTTTTCATATTAAAATATAGAATAATTTCATCTGCGCCTGCTCTTTTGGGTCCAAAATAAATCCCTGCTTGTTTAGTTGAAATGACTATTCATGTTCTGCTTAGCACTGGTATTTTTCTCCCCTTCCGCCCATAGCCTGCCCTCTCATTTCATGCTCAGACTCCTAATGTTCACTACAAATTGCAACGTACAGGGTACCATTGCCAATTTGCCAAATGTCTTTCATCAAACACTGTGCAAAAAAAAAAATATCTCAGAGGGAAGTCAAGATACATTTACTTGTCAGGAGACAAATGGGAAAGCAGAGGGAAGCAGTAAGGGCTGGAAGCTCTAGGGTTTGATTCATAATCACTCAGCTGCTAAAACATTCTCCACAGATGCAAGTGGACAGGGCATTTGTCAATATGAAGGGTTTTGACGGGTACTGATCGCAGGGCCGAGATATGTAATGATGATGCTGGTTGGGATAGGAGGTAATTCCATCCTAGTAGAGCAATGTCATTATCGGCCCACAGAGTTCAGCATTATTGTAACATTTATTTTTTTCACTCCTTCCAGTTTTCCTTTCCCCAGGATCAGCCTGCAGTTGCATTTCCCATTGTTTTTAATCTCTTCTAATTGTTCCTTGAGAGAAATTATTTTTTATTTTATTGTAGCAAAGATAAGAGACTGGAGAACAAAAACTGGCTTCTGGCCTTTTTGTTGATTAGTAGTTTCAATGTGGGTTAGGATAACATCTATTTCTGGAGGGGGGGAACAAGACATGCATGGTGTGTGAGAGAAATGCCTCATATATTTAAATATTCAACACAGTTTTATTACTAAGTACGTTTTAAATCTGTGGTTACATCAACATCCTCATTCCCATGAATCCCAGCAAATTGCTGGCAGCAATAACAGAGTACAGTACACTGTAACTTGTTCTCCGTCTTCTATTTTAAATAGCTTCATCAACCAATCACATGCAGCTTCAGAGCTTGGTTCTGATCCTAAGGCAGGTCTGCATGAGTTTACCCCAAATCAGTGCTGATTTGATGATTCAGACATCTAACATAACTTGTCCTTCTGCACATCTGGCTTGCAAGATCTATACTGGCAATTAGGACTACGAGCTTATGTTAAAAAAAACGAGTTGTATGTAAAAATATACAACTTACAGTGAAATCATAACAACTCTACAGTAAAACAGTACTAAAACAGTGAGTGAAATATCCCATAGTTAGAAACATTGCAGCCATTTATCACAGAAGTCAGCCTACAGGGAAAACTTGCTAGAATAGCCAAATTTTCTACAGGTGGAAAACAATCAATAGTGAGGTAGCCTGAGGCACCCCGCCATGAAGAACACTCCATACTGTGGGCTCCACTATGGAGAAAGCAAAGCCTCAGGCCCTTGCAATCCTCACTATCATGAAGAATGGGGCATGGA
The DNA here is from genome assembly GCA_026170595.1 of Plestiodon gilberti rubricaudatus. Taxonomy (NCBI): domain Eukaryota; kingdom Metazoa; phylum Chordata; class Lepidosauria; order Squamata; family Scincidae; genus Plestiodon; species Plestiodon gilberti. Next base: position 15,787,618 of record JANXHW010000003.1, on the reverse strand, counting down.
GCAGAGATCTAAGGCACAGGAAGGTTCACATGGAAGGCAGAACTCCATATGACACGGGAACTGGACCATGTAGAGCAGGGGTGGCCAGCCTAGAGAGCTCACCCCGTCGCGGATTCGAACTGCCGACCTTTCGACCGACAGCTCATGGTGTATAGGTGAGGGCATTTCAGCAGGCGCAGCTGCTTTAGCAGCACCATCAGCAATTACAGCTGCCAAGGTTCTGTCTTCTACATAAGAACGCAGAGGCCCTCAAGGTGTTGGCCACCCCTGATGTAGAGTTTCAATGGTCCTTAATTCCGCTGTGCATAAAAACCTAGTCATCTCAGGCATAAAAGAAATATATATATAAATGAAGTGAGATAAAAATTAAGTGAAGGGGGATTCTTAGCCCCCTTTGTCCCTTTTCCACACAGCCCTTTTGCCCATTTGTATTCTCTTCTCTGACTGATGAAAACCACTGGAGCAGCAGGAAAGTTATCAGTGCAGCCTTTCTTTCACCTTCTTAATGCCTGCTAGGGCAGCTCTTTGCCTCAGCTGAGGCAAAAAGGTCATTCGTTTGTCTATCCAAACAGATGTTCCTAGACAAAGAAAACCATGGAAAGGTTGCTGAAGCAGAATTCAGGTCTCGAGGACATAGCAGTTTAAGGGGAAGGAAACTCTATAAGAATGTCATCGTTATAACAATGACGACGAGCAAAAACTTGAGAGCGTGAATGTCTTGCTGTTTCAGTTCTAAAAATAAAGGTGCGGAGGGCTAGAAGTCATTCCCTCTGACCTGGAATAATAATACTGAATGATAGCAATTTATAAAATTATGCACGGCGTGGAGATAGTGAATAGAGAGACATTTTTCTCCCTTTCCCATAACACCAGAATTCAGAGTCCTCTAACAAAATTTATGGGGAGTAGATTCAGGACAGGCAAAAGAAAATACTTCACGCAATACTATTACTTCACAAACTCCAGAGCTGAGCTCTGGTTTTGATAACAGGGCAAAAGGTTATGTTTCCAGTGACCACTAGCACAAATAGCACCCTTTGGGGTCTACAGCAGTATAAAAAAGCTGCCTTACACTGGGTAAGCCTGTTTTCCATCTATGCCCTCTGGCAGCTCTCCAGGGACTCTAGCAGGGGTTCCTCCCCGAAACCCTTTTTTACTACAAATCTCAGGGATTGGCCCTGGGAGTTTTACTTACAGAACACGTGCTCTATCAGAGAGAAAACAGTTGGAACTGTTTGGCCTGGGAAGGCATATGACGGATACTTATGAATCTATGAATACAGTGATGAAGAGAGAGAGAATGAATGAAGAGAAATTACAGGGGGGCACCGGTATCCACTGATTCCTCAACCGTGGTTTCAATTATCCACGGTTGAGGAATCCCCCCTGCACCCTCCACAGCCCCCCCCCCCCCCGCACTTACTTTTAGCAGAAACCTCTGTTCTTTTCTTCAAAAGTTCCGAGTTTCCATCTCTTTTAGGCCTGACCAACTAGACTTAGGTGATAGCTAGAGTCTCAGCAAGGTTGCAGAGACTCTAGCTATTAACTAAGTCTAGCTGGTCAGGCCTAAAAGGAGATGGAAACTCAGAACTTTTGAAGAAAAGAACGGAGGTTTCTGCTAAAAGTAAGTGCCTGGGAGGGCTGTGGAGGGCGCGGGGGGGTCGTGCCCGCCCCCCGCACTTACTTTTAACGGAGAAAGCTCAATTTTTCTCCTTCAAAAGCCGAATACAGCAGGCCTTACCAACAAGTCTTCGGTGCTAGAAAGTCTCAGCAACCTCTCAGCAAGGTTGCTGAGACACTCTAGCACCGAAGACTTGTTGGTAAGAAGGCCTGCAATGAAGGCTTTTGAAGAAAAAACACACGGAGCTTTCTCCGTTAAAAGTAAGTACTTGGGGGGGGGGTTGTGGAGGGTGAGGGGGGGTTGCGCAGGCCCACAGGGGGTCGCACAGGCCCGCGGGGGGGTCGGCCCCCCCTGAAAACCACAGAAATGGGCGTTCGCCCATTTCCGCGGTTTCAGGTATCCACGGTGGGGACCGGAACGTATCCCCCGTGGATACCGGGGTCCCCCTGTATTATTTCCTCTTCCCCTCCCAACAAGGTTAGGAATACCTCCTATGTAACTTTTAAGGAAAAGCAGTATTCTTAAATAATACAACAGCCCAATCCTATCCCCCACCAGTCCATATCATGCAGCACTGCTGACGAGTGCACATTGCATGCTATGGGGTGGGGGCACCAGATGGCCTGGGTGAGGTAAGTAAAAATATTTTATACTCATCTCTCCATCGGCCGCCTGGCCATCAATGGAGCTGCTCAGACCCTCAGACTTGCTGGCGTAAGTCTCAGGAGAGTCAGGGGCAGGTCTGGGCTGGGAAAGGTGGATAGGATCTAGCGCACATAGTTGCCACCAAGACCCACCCCCAAAATGCCCCAGTTCCTCCCCTGAAGTGCCTCGATTCTCACCCAAACTGCTCACAGCCCGCCCCTGTCACCCCCTTCCTGCTCCAGTGCTGCCTGGGTGGGCTGTTGGCAGTGCTGCCTGGGTGGGCCTCTGGCTGTTTCCTGCCTGGTGGGCCTGGGTGGGCCTCTGGCTGTTTGCGCCGGTGGCTCTGGAGCGTCTGGCAGTGGCGAGCCTTTTGCACTACCATAACTTGATTTATGGCAGTGGATCACAAGATCCATTGCTGTAGGCCCTAGATTGGGCCATAAATGTATGGAGTTCACTGCAATAGGTTATTGGGATAGACACTCGTGTAGATTAGACAAATTCAGATGAACTGTCAATGGATTTTAGCTATATTTTATGACCGGCAAAAATATACAAAAATACAGCATAGTGATTCTCAGAAGCTGAGGACACGCAATACGGGGTGATTATCTGCATTATGCCCTGCTTGGTAGCTTCTCAAAAAGAAACTGGCTGACCACTGTTGGAAAAAAGAGTGTTGGGATAAGGAAGCCGATTCTTCTATTTCCCTTTGTGGGTTTCACCAACCTGTGGCAGAAGATGCCTGCTTAAAGAGGGACAATATGGCACAAGTCTTGAAGTTCAAATACTGATAAGCAGCTGCAATGAGACCCACCACTGCCTTTTCCTCACAGCCAGTTTTGAGAGTTCAGGTCTAGCAAGTTATGAATAGCTGTGAATAAGAGGAGAGTTGGGATATCAAGCGAAGAGAGTGATGGACCTAGTGCTGTCAATATTCTCCCCTCCCCCCGCACAAATAGGTAGATGGAACAGATGTCTGGAGATCTTCATCAAGTTCCAAATTCCTTCATCAAGGGAGCCCCTACCTCCACCAAAACAATGACAATATGTTACCACACGTTAAGGGGGGAAAAATAGAACATTAAGGGCGCAATCCAGCTTAACTTCTGGTTGGCGGACCTAACGATCGGCCCCCCGGAGTAGCCTGGAGTAGTCGCAAACGTGCCATAAAGCACATTTGCGGACTACTTTAGAGCAGGGCAGGCCGGCGCAAGGCCAGCCTCCCCTGCTCCCTGCTCCGCTGGCCAAAAACTTGGCCCGCCGCCGCCGCTCCCTGCTCCGCCCCCCCGCCGCCGACCCAAGCAAGGTAGGATCCGGCGTATGGCTCGGGTGCTCGGCAGACGGGGGGGAAGGAATGGCGGAGCCGGGAGGGCGGCCATAGGCCCAGCCGTTCCGGGTGGGGGCAGGGACATGGCGTCTGCCATATCCCGGTCTTGGGAGGGCGGCTGGGCCATTACATGGCCGCCTCCAACTTCCGCTAGCAAAAGAGCTGGTGGAAATCCGAGGAGGACTACCGGCCCCAGCCGCCGTTACTCAAGCATCCCCTTCCTCGAGTAGACTTTCCGCAGTGGGCTGCCTGCTGCAGGCAGCCCGCGGTGGAGCACTGGATCGGGCGGACGGCCTTGGCTGGCCTCCCGATCTTTAATTAATTAATTCATTTTTCACATTTTTATAATGCCCTTCCTCCAAGGAGCTCAGAGTGGTGTACATATTTCCTCCCCTCCTTTTGTCCTCACAACAACCCTATGAGGTAGGTGGGGCTGAGAGATAGTGACTGGCCCAAGGTCACCCAGGAAGCTTCGTGGCTGAGCGGGGATTTGAACCTGGATCTTCCAGGTCTAAGTCCGACTCCCAAACCACTACACCAGGATTGTGCTGCCCATATGGAATTAGATTTAATATGTGCATACAAGACATCCCTGCAGTGAAATAGGGGAGGAAGAGGGGCAAGATAGGTTTTTTTGCTACCTTGTGGTTAAGTAACGTTTGCTCCTAATTTGTGTTCAGTGATTTACAAAAGAAACACAGAATATTATATGTTATATAGAACAGCAGTTTTGATTTACATACATAAAGCTGATTTTATCTGCATCCAGATGTTTAGAAAAGGAAGTGGCTTGTATCCCCTACCTCCCTTTTCGTCCCTAAGAGACCATAAACTGCTGGGTGACGCAAACCTGTTTGCACTCCCAATTCCCGTAGCTCAGACCCAAAAATGTAGGCATTACCATAACTGGGAAAAAATAAGTATTTATAAATATCAGATGGGTTTGATACCATCAACAAGGCTGTGGACATTCATGTTAGAATTTATTAGCTAGAGACAGAAAAACAGTAACTGACAGAAAGGGGAAATAGTATGTTTAAAAATAATGTAAATGTAATCATTTGAGATCGTCTAGTAGGAAGGGCCTTGGATTATATGCTGTAACGTATTTATAATTCAGGCCAATATATCCTGCTAGCACAAAATGGCTGACCTTAAGAACTCATAACTCATGAGAAAGAAAAAGTTTGTCTTCCATTTTTTTTTTCCTCTACGGAAGTATGTCTTCCATTTTTATTAGGCTGTATATAAAATTATATATATAAAATTAACCTAACATCCATATTACTCTGGATCCTTAGTTGGGGTAGAACCTCAAGCAGAATATGGATAGTTGGAGGAAACTGAAAGAGAAAAAAGCATGAGAAAGAACATGAGGAAGGGCATCTGTTTGCATTTCTTTCCCAAATCTAGGAGTGTAGGAAGCGTGAGAAAGGGCTGAGATAAAGCAAGGGAGAGGAAATGTTAAAATAGGTCAAGCTACCCTAAAGCATACAGATGATAGCAAGGTTTGGAACAAATAAACAAACGTAAGTTAAGTGAATAATTCTTCTTTCATAGACGCCATTCAACCTGGTGTGGTTGTTTAGCTACCTGTAATATTTCTAAAAAACAAAGAAATTCCCTGGAAGTAAAATACGTGTAAATTGAGGGTGAGGATCTAAACATATGTTTTTAGTTCTAGTAGGTGTCAAATGCAGCTCTTGCCAAGTCAGTGAGGCAAGATCCAGGGGACAGGGACAGTAGCATCACTAGGGGTGTGTGGGAGATGCGGACCACACCGGTGTCACCCTCAGGCGGGTGACACCACTAGTGGACAAAATTGTGAAAACGTTTGTAAAATTTGTATTTAGGAATAATACCATGTTATATATCATTGGAAAAGTAATGTAATGCTGAATGCAATGATTTATCTGTAGTCTATCAAACGTTATGATCAAATAACCAGAAAAACACAACTGTCTTATGCAACAAAAATGGGATTTTCTTAACTCAATACTGACCAATGAGATTGATTGTTCCGAGAGCCAATGAGGTGTTATTATGACACAGCATGGAGCCAATAAGGGGTTGGTATGAGTCAGCTCTCATTTCTATGTATCAGAGGTAATACTAGAACTCTTATTCAGTTGTGTGAGTGTCATTGTTGGCGACTGGTTTGTTGGGTGACCTGTACTGTTATATATTAAAATAAATAAAGTTAATGGGGGAGACACCATGAGTTACCACACCGAGTGATGCTAACCCTAGTGACACCACTGGGGTGACGCAATGAGCTCTTGCACCGGGTGATGCAAACCCGCCTCTGGATAGGGCATGACACTGTAAGATAAGCGCAAGTTTGTGGCAGGGAACAGCAGTAAATTTAAACTTGCTTATGACTATGATAGAGCCATGTGGTTTACTAAACCCTCTCTTGTGTGCCTCTTCCGAACTGGTTTTCATTCAGCCAGTTTCAGTATCGGAGCCATAGGCGTCCCCAGATGGGGGGCCCTGGGGCGGTGGGCCCCAGGGCGCAAGGGCGCAGAGGCTCCTGGGGGGGCGGGAGGCTCTGGGGAAGAGCGGGAAAAATTTGAATTTTTCCCGCTTTTTTCGCCGATTTTCGGCGATTTTAAGCCTAGAACTGGGGTTTTTAGTAAGTATGTCTGCTTTTACCCGCACTTTAGTGATATTGGACGCTCCCTCGACGATTAATAGCCTTCTCCCGGGCCCGCAGCTTCTCCGTGCACCCGGCCCGGGTTCTCTGTACAATCTTCGTAGTTTGCGCATGCGCAAACCCACAGAGTCTCCAGGGACGCTCCAGGGAGCAGTTTGCGCATGCCCAGAACGTCCCTGGAGACTCCGTGGGTTTGCGCATGCGCAAACTACGAAGATTGTACAGAGACCCGGGCCGGGTGCACGGAGAAGCTGCGGGCCCGGGAGAAGGCTATTAATCGTCGAGGGAGCGTCCAATATCACTAAAGTGCGGGTAAAAGCAGACATACTTACTAAAAACCCCAGTTTTAGGCTTAAAATCGCCGAAAATCGGCGAAAAAAAGCGGGGAAAAACTAATTAGCATAAATTATGCTAATTAGTTTTATGGGGGGGCGGAGAGGACCCGGCCCCACACGCCAAATCGGCTGGGTACCCCTCCGATTCGGAGCCTGGCTGAAGGAAAAGTGATTGCATAGGACACACTGAAGGAAGTTAAACTGTGGGGCGGGGGAGTGAGTGCCACACCACTCACCTACGCACTCCTTTTGCTCATTAATCAGACTTTCCTATCCCTCCATTTCTAGGTGTTTGGGGGAAATCTGGTTTTAAAAATATGGACTGACCACCTTCATGTGTCATTTGACCCAGAGCTTCCATGTTGCTCAAACAAGCAGTTTGAGCTTTTATAGGGGCTTAGCCTTGTGATATTTGACCAACTGCGACATACTCATGTTCAAGACGGTGAGCTTGGTTGATCATCTTGTAGCTTCTTCCTTTGGCCAGTGTTCAATGGTTGTGTGAAGACTAACAGTGCAATCCTGCCTAACTTTAGGCCGGCGGAGCTCTTGCTCCACCTGTCTTGCAAACGTGCCATAAAGCACGTTTGCGACTATGGGAGAGTAAGCGGCGCTGGTGCGAAGGCCGGCACCGCTTACTCCAGTGCCAAACTGCACCCACGCCGGCCGAAGCAAGTAAGGGCCGCGCCAGTTGGCAGGAGGGCGGGCTGGGGTGACAGAGGGACCATTAGCTGACCCAGGCTGGGAGGGGACATGGGTATTGGCGCCAATATCTTATGCCCCATCGTAGCCCGTGCCGGCCTTACACGGCCTCCCCGGATGTACGCCAGCTCTGGAGCTGGCGTGCATCCAAGGAGGCCTATAGGCCCCAGGCTTGCCTACACCCAAGGAAGGGAACGAACATCCCCTTCTCCCGAGGAGTGCTCTAGCAGTGCTGGGGCGACCCGGAATGGGCTTAGGATGCAACCGCATATCTTTACACAGGATTGCGCTGTGGATCCCTGCACAACAGCCAAGCACTGGGTTCAGGCTTCAGTTAGAACCAAAACTCGCAATCACACCTGCTTGAGGTAGCTGCTTTGTTTCTCAGCTCCTGGAAGTTGCACGTTTGCATGCCACCACCTAATTTGCAAGGAGAGGTCTAGCTAGGCACTACATAGAATGCAGAACATGGTTTTATTTTTTATATATGAAACAGTGTGTAGGGGGCCGTGAAATGGGGTGGATCTGTGGCAGGAGGTGGAGGGCCAATGGAAGCTTTTTTCCTAATTAAAATAACGTGCACAGGGGTCACAATGGGGATTAGAACTGCAACAAGAGCAAGGTACTAAGGTCCCCGACTCCCCCTGCCATGGCTGCACACACCATTTCCACAACAAAAAGGAAAATATATTTATGTCACCCATTTACACATTACAGCAGTGGTGGCCAACCTTTCAATGTGAATGCTGGCCCTTTAAATGGTTGTATAGGTGAGGGGATTTCAGCAGGTGCAGCTGCTTTAGCAGCACCATCAGCACTTGCAGCTGCCAAGATTCTGTCTTCTACACAACTCTTAAGAACACAGTAGCCCTAATGGTGGAAGGTTGGCCACCCCTGCATTACAGAGTAGTCACTTTTTTCCAACCAGTAATCTCCATGCTGGCAAAACAAATGTGTGAAGCAACATTAAGATCCCACTCATGAAATGAGATTCCGGAAAATTACATGGAAGAGCAATACCTACAGCGTTTTTACTTGTGTGATTGCTTCAGAAAGACATTCAGCAATCACCAGAAATTACATCAGAATGGGATTCTGGTCTGAATTGTTAGTTTAAGATAATGCACATATTTCAGTCTTTAAACGTCTTTGAAATGGTTAACAATTGTTGAAATACTGTACTTCTTAAAAGGAAAGTAAAAGTTAAAGGTTGGTTTCTGACTTGTTTTTACCCAAAATATTTAAACATAGACTTTAATATGTTGCAATATGGATTTATCTGCTAAGTACTGTTTCATCAGGACAGCTTCAGATTCATAGTAAATATTTGACTACTTCACATGTAAAATAGACACTAGCATGTCAGAGGTCAACATTCAGGGGCTTTTTATTTTTATTTACAAGCATTTTAAGCTGCTCTGAGCACCAGCTTTGGGTTCACATGCCTGTATAACAATTTTATGCCTCTAGAAATCTTAATAAAACTCTATGAAAGGGTTGCATTTGCAGTCCTTTGTAGCAGGCTCCCATTCATTGTAAACAGTAATGGAGTAAAGACAGCAGCATTTGTTTAATGAGAAGCAAAACAAGACACAACTATGATTTAGGAGAGCTAAAATAATTAGCGGGAAAAAGGTTGTCGTGTTTCAGTGAAGCAGATTATTGTTCATGTCACGTTTACTTCTTATGCAATTTCTTTTAGAGTGTTTAAATTGAAAATATAAATAATAAACTTACCCAAGTTCTTTGATCAGGCAATTGGAACTGGGAGCAAAAATTGAAACAAAAACAACACATTATTCCCGCATTTGGATCCCTTATTGCAATTAGTGTATAGTTCATGCCGCAATAAATGTGTTTGTTGTTAAGATGCCACAAATCTTGGTTGTTTTTGCTACAAGAGACTAACATGGTTGCCCTGCTGGTAGTGGATTATTTGCATTTGAAGAGACGTCAGGCCATTGCACGTAATAGCATTAGCCACAGTTAATGCTAGTGCTGACATTTCTCTTGAAGGAGGAAGGTTTGGTCCAGGGAGAACAGGAAAATAGAAGGATGAAGACTAAATTCCCAAGGCTGGCTTCGAACCGTGGTTAAGAGGGAGCCAGTGCAAGGTCTGTCCTAGCTCATCGCCACCAAAAATGCAGTTGTGGATTTTGTGACTTTTACATTCCAAAATGATCGTTTTCAAAAACAAATGGAGGCCTACTGTGTGTTCAAGGGTGTTTTTTCTTTCTTTCTTATAAGAGGGTGCACATATTTTGGTCCTATCATTGTTTCCTAAAAGTAAACGTTATGGGCAGTTTGGGGTGTTGTTTATCAATCATCTTCAGAAAGTTAATCTGTCCCTGTACTACTAATGTTATTATATATAATATATAACCATATAATATGCTCTCTCTCTCTCTCTCTCTCTCTCTCTCTCTCTCTCTCTCTCTCTCTCTCTGTTATCTTATTATGCTCTGATCCTGATTTGCCAACCACCTTTTCAGCAGGAGGAGAAGTTAACCTTGGTATGTGAAGATAGACAGGGGTAAACAATTTGAAGGACTGTGGTCCAAAAATATATTACTTTAGCTCATTATAACTCTTTTGTTATCTGCCATATTTTGTTCTTCCTGTTAGGTGTCAACATACTTTGTTTCAGTTCCATCGCTTTGGAAAAAAAGACAATTTCTACTTTAGTGCTAAATATAAAATATGTCGCTGCTTGTATAACAAGTAATATTATGCCTTTTTACAAATGCATATTACAGCGCAATCCAATGCAAGGATCTGCCGCCCGCAGGATCCTGCACCCAGGCTGCCCGTCAGAGGCCAGAGGTCAACTCGGAGAAGGGGACGCTTGATAGGCCTCCTCAGCCCGATAGGCCTCCTCAGATTTCCGCCAGATAAACAGCTGGTGGAAGTAGAGGAGGCTGTGTAATGGCCTAGCCGGCCTGGTGGGGACGGGGATATGGCCAATGCCATCCCCCTTCCGGGCTGGCTAGGCCAGTGGCCCTCCTCCCTCACCCGCCGAACCGCCCCCGCCGGATCCCGACTCACCTCTTCCAGCGGACATGCGGGCGCTCCGGCGAGGGAGGCCGGCCTCCCTTGTTCCCGAGTAGTCGTAAACGTGCTTTCTGGCACACTTGCGACTGCTTCCGGCGACGGAATGCTTGTTCCGTTGCAGGCACAGTCTACAGGATTGCGCCCTTATTCAGATGATTGCTATGTCACAAGTGTGTAAGGTTAATGGATGGGTAATATGGGCCACTAGCAGGCTTAGAGGAGCTGGTTGTAAGTCTTCTCAGCAGACATGCAGAACTTGTGACCCACCAAGCTCACAGTCCACTAGCCAGGTATGACAGTCCCATCAATTTCTCAATAAACCTCCAGCTTTTGTTGCCTGCCTGTCAAATACCTGGGAGGCTACAATATGTTTAGCTTACACAGTTACACATCACAACTTATATATGTTGTCTTACACATCACAACTTATATATGTTGTCTTATATATGTTGTGGGCTAGGGAAGAGGTTTAGGCGGGGATTAGTTCTAAAATGAAACGTGCCAGGAAGGCGGGGATTAGGTCTAAAATGAGAACACAAAACAGATAAAAGTCAAGGGCAGAGGCAAGACACAAGTATCATGCCAAGGCACACCAAGGGGACCAGCACGAGGCAGGCAAAAAGGTAAGACTGCAAAGAGTAATTCAGGAGAGGCGTCAGGATCACGGCCACTTTTATATGTCACAGCTGCCACATGAACAACTTGAAATCACTCCAGGAGGCAGCTGTTTAAGCATGCGATAAGCCAGTCATATGGAGAGGCTCGCCACATGGCGGTGATTGTTTTTCAATCTGCACAGACCTTTGTTTCACACAGTAAGCTACTCCCCATGAACAGTTTTACCATGGGATAATACCCATTGCTGGGAGTCCTTGAAAGCAGCCTCCAGGTGGTGGCTGTAATGGACAAACAGGCCCTACAGGAAAGGCTCTCACTCGAGATAGGGCAGGGAGAGGCAGAGATCCAAGAGCAGGCAGGTGGGCTCAGTGCCCCCCCCCCGCCCCCCTGAGATACGTGGTTCACACACTCATTCAGCCAAGGATCCTTGTTTCACTGTGGAAAAGCAGGTTTGTGCATCCCCAACAAATGTATAATAATGTGCGATGTTGCTAAATTATGCAAAGGCCTGTGCGCACATAGACTACATTTGCACAACTCCCTGAAAAAAGGGAGCGGAAGATTGGACAAATCAAGCTTATGTATCAAGCCTTACCTCATACATTGCTTGATATGTGTGGGGTACTCCAGAAAGAGGGTTCTCAGTTGGCTCAGTCAGTGTGCCAGTGAGACAAGGTCACATCATGGGGAGGCAGACCTGTTGACCAGCCTGCCATTAACCTCTTACTACTACAGGGGCTACTGGGACATTGGAACCACTGCAACCCGGGCAACCATATTTGTTTCAGCTGTGCCTTAGTGCAGGTCAGCAGGAGCATTTTGCAGAATGAGTGCTAATATGAGGCAAATTAGTTGTTTGTTTAACTTCTACCCGGCCTGCCAATTCTGAAGAATCCCCAAGACATCCTAGTTAAAACAAGAAAACTGATAGCACAATCCTATGCATATGTACTCAGAAGTAAGTCCCATTGTGCTCAGTGACATATACAGTACTCCCAGGAAAGTGTGCAGCCTTGAGGATTGCAACCTTAACAGTATTGGGGCTGCTTCCATCCCCTCTGACACGTAGCACTGCTCTGGGCTGCAATCCCCCCTGTCGCTGCTAATTAAAAATAAAAGGCAATAGTCTTACAACGAATCATATCCACGGGATTCAAGGTAATAAAATATGTATTTTTACAATAAAAGATCTTAAAACAGCATAACGTTTCATTCATTTGCCATGAATATCTTCAGATGCGTATCAAGCCAAGAGCCAGCAAGAAGATTCTTTCACACTGGCTATGCCAGAGCAATGAAGGATGAGATACAGAGTGGAAGGTAAAATCATTTCCAGCAATACAGCAATGGTGTTTTTTTTTTTTTTAATCCTACAGACCATTATAGCAGCAAGGAGGATAATAATCACATCTGTGTTTGCCCACAGTAGTTGAAATGAAACATGGTATTGGGAAATTAGCTCCAACATCCCAGAACATTGCTTAGGCCACTAGACCAACACAGTCAGAAGAACCTAGTCTAAATTGATGATAAAGTCACTAACAGCGCAAACCTATTCAACTTACACCACCGGTGTAACCAGCAGGGGAGGGCAGGGCGGGAGGCTTTGGAGGGGAGGGGAGTTTTAAATCCCCTTTGAATGAGATTTGAATCCCCTTTCCATTCTGGGGTCTCCCGTTCTCGCTGCACCTCTGGTTACATCGCTGGTGTAAGTTGGATAGGATTACGCTGTAAGTGGAGGAAAGGCAGAATAGAAATATATTAAATAAATAAAATTAAATAAATAAAACAAAACGTATACAAGCAGCACAAGACTTACTGCCCAACGCGGGTTCCTGCAGCGCAGGGCAACCATAGGATTGGGCCCTAAATATGTATTATCCAAGAGTTGCACATAAAGACAGCAGTGTTCACATAGTAGGTTAAAGGTGGACCCACTAACTTACATGTCATAGAAAAAGAAGAGTAAATTATGACCAATGGCCAGTACAACTGTTTGTCATACATTTGGGTCATACATTTTACCCTTTGGCAGGCATGATACAGCCAAACACCAAAACTGGCCCATAGAATAATAGAATATTAGCATTGGCTTTGAAGGTCATCTAGTCCAATTCCCTAGACTAGTTCATCTAGTCCAACGGTTACAGCATTCCTATGGTTCAGTGTGTTAGCATACACTGAAAATTTGGGAGCAGGACATATGGTGAGTCACTTGTGACCATTTCGTCATGTGCCAAAACTTGGCATAACTACAGACAATCCTCATGTGAGCACAAGCACAGGGTTCTCTGAACTACAGACAATCCTCATGTGAGCACAAGCACAGGGTTCTCTGAACTGAGCTGGCCTTCAAGCCTTCAAAGCCGAAGCTACAGTTCAGAGAAGTACTTTAGATGCACCCCCAAGTTTGCTCATGCCTAGTGTGAGTTTGGACTTTTTTTCTTGGAACAGCAGGCCTTCCTGCTATGTCACAATCTGTTCTGGGGCACCCTTAAGTTTAAGAAAATGGATTGTCTTGTAGCATGTGGACGGGGGGGGGGGAGCTGCTAACTGAGACATGGTATTGGGTAGTAAGAGGCAGTTATTCAGTTCTCTGGAAAGTGGCTCAAACGTCTTCCTGAAAAACATCATGAAGATTAAAAACAATGCTGTATGTTGTTTTTTCTTCTCTACTCGCTAAAACTTGTATGTTTTAGGAAATCCGATAGTGACTAAGATTTCAGTCATTCCTGTGCACCTGTTTTTATGAATCAACATGTTTGTTTACAATCTTAACATCTTGATTTCAAAAAAATACTTACTTGTGGATGGAATAGGAATCCTGGGGACGGTCTCAAGTACTTTTCCTTTAGAGCTTCAAGTGGATCAGTTAACTTTCTTTTCTCTACTCTGTAAAAGTTAAAATGAGAATGAACCTGTGAATCTCACATATGGGTGACTATTGAGTGATTTGGATTTAAAATAGATAACACACAAAGCTTTTCAGTTGCAGCAAACACAGACATCGAGGTGTAATTTTTTCTCCATTCAGGTGAGTCACACACATTAGTGCTTACATGCCTGGTAAACATCCCTAACGGCGCAATCCTAATCAACTTTCCAGTGCTGGTGCAGCCGCAATGCAGCCCTGAGGTAAGGGAACAAATGTTCCCTCAGCTTGAAGAGGCCTCCATGACTGCCCCCGCACTGCAAAATGCAGTGTGCGCCCTGTTGGCACGGCTATATCGGCGCTGGAAAGTTGGTTAGGATTGCGCTGTAAGAAATTACACCATTTGCCATTTTCGTTGGAAACATTCCGTTTCAACTAGTTGCTGTTACAAATAACTGGTGAGAAGCTGTAATGAGCATAGTTATCAAAAATATAACCATACTACTGAAGATATGGAGTTAAACTTGAAATATCTCTATGGAAGAAAATCAATCACTAAAGTCAAAAAGGAGAATTTGGCCACAAAAGGCATCCACAAAACCTTTATTACTCTTCTTCCTCTGTATTCAGTTTAGCAGTACAAAGGCACTGACTTTGTCAGTAACAACATCCAGCATTTCAAATCTAAAATAAATTTATTTCTAGATTCTTTTTTTCTTCAAAATACCCTAAGGTGACTCTGAGTCTTTTTAAATCAGAGATAAGATCCTTCACATTTAGATCATGTCAATATCTGGCTAATTACATACAGAAGGTGTGTTTGTTTTTTTAAGTTTAGAAGTTGTTGATTACTTAATTTGTGCCAAGTGATTGAAACAGCAAATTTCATAGCAGCACCAGATTACAGAAATAAACAACGTAGTGAAAGAAAATTATATTTTCACTGGGACACAATGTTGAATTTAGGTCTGAATCCCCTGAAATTTAATTAGCAGATTTGAAAAATTGAAAACCACAAGTTCACATCATTCAGCACTTGTTCAAAAGTTTTGGCCACTGTTTCCCAAGTTTCAAATAGCTGAGGCACATTTTGAAGGGGGGGGGGAACCTAAAGTTGGAAGTACCCCAAAGCTTTGTTTTCAGAGTATATTAGGGTAAGAATGACCCATCCCTCCCCAGGGTAGCCTACCCTCTGTGTTTCTGCGTGAGTCACAGATCTGGGCATGTCTCCAGACTGGACGATGGCAAGCCCAGAAGAGTGACACAAACACAACACACAGCCTTCACTGAAGGCTGCATCTCTGCCTTGGGAAGAGCCTGAATTCTCCAATCTCCAGGAGAATTATCCATAGTCAGCAGAGACGGACTAAAAGGAGGTGAAGCTATAGCAGAAAACCACGCAAAACAGGCAGCCTCCCCTGTAGATGGTGGCTGATGGCGATCCTTAATTTATTTCTTGGTGTATGCTGTCATTTTTCTCACTGTACACTTGCGTGAACTGGCACACAGTTTGGGAATTACTGGTTTAGGGGGCATCCGCTTTATTACCCCTTGTCCAGTTACACGTCATTATGTTTTATTTTGACCTGTCCCTCACAATTTGTCATTTGTTCATATATTCTTTTGATGCGTTTTGTGTCTTTGAACACAAAGACACAACCACCCACACACTAGTACATGAATAACAAAGGACATCTACAGCACTTCCTCATGAGTAGCTCTACCTGGGGAAATGCTCCTGCTGCCACACGACACAGCAGACTAATGCGTTTATACCTGCTTTTGGGTAGGGATGCGAGGCTACGACTCAACCCAGCAGGTTTGGCTCTTACATAGGAGCAAGTAAGCATGCTAGCCTACCACCTGACGTTTGCAGGGGCAGTGTTCCTTGCTTTGTCTATTCAGACATCATAAGGAATATTGTGGAAAAGACAGTGTAGTAAACAATAATTCTTTAATGAAAACTCAGAAATATCCCAATGGGATAGTGAATTAATCTGACTACACCAAGGGCCCAATCCTATCCAACGTTCCAGCACCAATTCAGCTGCAATGCAGCCACAAGGTAAGGGAACAAACAGTCCCTTATCTTGAGGAGGCCTCCATGACTGGTCGTCCCCCCACTGCAAGATGCAGTGCACGCCCTGTTGGCACGGCTGCATCAGTGCTGGAAAGTTGGACAGGATTGGGTACTAACTCTTTCTGGAATGTCCAGGGGGAAATAGCTGATGTTGACATATCCAGAAAAAGAGCTTAGAAGAGGACATATTCCAAATGAAGGTAGCAATCAAGGGCCTGCGAGTTATTCAATCACTGCATCTAATAAATGAATAGATTTAAAGGAAAAACAGGGAACAGTCCGCCTGCAAGACACCCGCATTCTGCAAAAGAGGTTCCACATTCATTTTTGAAATGTTCTTTATATTCTCTGTGAGTGAATATCTGTATGCTCCAAATAACGTTTACGGTTAAGATTTTGCATTAGTTTTACCATGCAGGTCCCTGTAGCATCATTTGTAACATTCTGCACAGCAGAGCGGTACAAGCATCTTCCAATAGCTAAAAACAAACCAGCAGATTACTCTATTGTAAATAAAGGCAGAATTTTACCCTTGAGTTCCACCTTGTGTTGCTATGGTACAACGTGTTTTGAGTTCTTGGGTGAAACACCTTTGATTGCAGTGGAGATCGACGTTCCTAGTTTGCAAACAAAAGCCGAATTTGACTGCCAATTTTTAAATACATTATTTTTTTTTCTTTTTCTGAAGGGAAAACTGCTTCAACGATATCATTCATTTGTATTAAAAGAATACTACCAGAGCTGCATTCATTCCAAGGTCAACAATTTGTGTAATTTTACCACAACAAATGACTGAACATGATAGGCTCCAGTGCTTTATGATCCACATGGGTCATCTGTACATCTGGACGTGCTAACGAGACTTCAGAAAGCTACAGTTCATTGCGCCTGCATTACCTGTAAATGGGATCCATAAAGAAAGGTGTAGGCCTTGCATGTTGTAAAGACATGTCTGATGATGACTTCCTCGATTCAAGATCTTCTCCTTTCTTTCCTCCAAAGACGTGGTTTTTCCGAGGCTCAGTCTGTTTTGTGCCACTGGCCCGGCTTCTGCTGCCCATACTCAAATCTAGAGGCTGGTCCTGACTGGTCGCTGATGGAGCTGCTGGTTTTGAGGTTACAGGAGTAAGTGGTTTCTCCTCCTTACGTTTAGTGGTGAGGTCAAAGGGAGACTCGGAGTTTCCCTTTAAGATCTTCTTTACTTCTCCTGGTGAATGGGGTTCCATTTTCAAAGGTAACGGTCTCAAGTCTCTATCAGGAAATGGGTACATTGACTGAGAGAATGCTGGAAAAAATGGGAGGGGAAACATGGAAGGGTAAGGTAAGGCTCCAACTTTTTTGTCTTGTAGCCCCACAAGTCCTGTAGAACCAAAGTATTTTTCAGCAATAGAGGCAATGGCTTTTATAGAATCATTCACAGCTCCTGACACCGCAGTTTGCTCCTCTAAAGATGGTGAGAAGATGGAATGATTGCTGTATTCTTTCTTATTATTTACGGAAGCCAAATTCTGAAGAGAGTTTACTTTGTCTTTGAACATTTTACCATTTTCTTTACATTTCTCTTTATCACTTTCAATGTCACTTTCCAGATCAGAGCCAGAGGTGGTCTCCAGGTCACTCCCACTGGGGGTACTGACATCATCAAGGTCACTACTCTCTGATTGGTCACTGATCTTTTCATGTGGCCTCTCTTCGGAGGACCGCTCTGGTTGAAGCTCCACTGGCTTATTTTCACTTAGGTTAGGTGAGTGCTTATTTAGTGCCTTCAAAATGTCCTGGGTAGCTGGCAGTGTCTGAGGATGTGTCATGAGGGGACTTTGACTTTTGATTGTTTGGTCTGTGCTTGGAAGTCCTTTAACAGGAGAACTAGCAGGTATCAAAGGCGGCCTGTGGTACAAGCCTGAAGGAAACAAGCCAGGGAAGCTAAAAGAAAATCCAGGAGCTGTTGGAAAGGTAAGACCAGCAGGATGCCTATTGGCACCAAAATAGTCAGCAAGGCCCGGATTTGCATGATTCATATTAACCATGGAAGATTTATCCATAGCTGGGGTTCCAGGAAGTGATATGCCTTGGCCAAAAAATCCTCCTGCCGCAAAATGGTTCTTGCCCTCACAAAATCTCCTGTGTTTATTTAAGGAAGACGTAGTGCTGAACATTTGTCCACAGTCTTTGCACTTGATTTGGGTTCTGCAATCAGCATGCATACGCTTATGACGGCAAAGGTTTGAAAACTGAGTATAGGATTTATGGCAGACCTCACCTGTGTGTAAACGACAACAACAACAAAGCTCAGGATTTATGGAAATGTTTCTCTTCCCCTTCCCCCCCCCTTAATTCCACCCATCTGCTATAAACTGAGCATCTGAAATATCTTGTACTTTGAGAAAAGTCACTTAGACCTCAGTCCTAAACATTTATTTTATTTATGCTAAAAGAGTTGTAACCCACTTTTCTCATATTAGGACCAAAATAGCTTAACAAATATAAACAATAAAACAACACAATATAAACATTAACAATGCATAATACTAAAAATAGTAGCAAATCATTAATAACTCAAAATTAGACATAAACATAAATGTAGGGGCCCATTTAATCTTTATGGGGAGGTTAGTCAGCACCAAAAAGGCCATGATCCTAGTGGTTGCCTGCTGCACCTCAAACGAAGGGGCCTCAAGAGGATGAATGGAATGCTTAGGAGAGCACATAGGGGAGAAGACAGTCTGCTCCCAAGCGATTTAGGGTCTCAAAGGTATGGATTAGTCCTTTGAATTGAGCCTGGAAGGCAATAGACAGACAGTGCATATCAGCAAAGTTGAAATAATATGTTCCCAATGAGCCAGGCTACTGCCTTTTGCACCAGCTGAAGTTTCTGAACACGCGTCAAGGGCAGCCCCATGTAGAGTGTGTTGCAATAATCCAGTCTGGAGGTGAGCAGAGCATGGATAGCTGTGGCCAGGTCAGAGTTTTCTCGAAACAGCTGCAACCCTCGCACTGCTGAACATGGCAAAACACGCCACTTACTCACCGCAGCAGTTCAGGGTTTCCGCTGCCTTCCAAGGATCTGCTGAAAAGGAGAGATAGAGCTGGGTGTCATCAGTGTATTGATGACATATCAGTTCAAATCTCTGGACACTTTCACCCAGCAGATTCTTATAGATATTAAAAAGTGGGGGGGGGCGCAAAATGGAAAATACCCTGTAGGACAAAGGGCAAAGTAAAAGTTCCCCAGCATCATTTTCCAAGATGTACCCTCCAGGAATGAGCAACACCACCTATATATAGTTCCTCTCCTCCACGTCCATCATTGTCAAACAGCCCATGGTCGATAGTAGTAAAAACTGCCAAGAGGCCTTGGAAGATCAACAGGGTCACACCAGTGCAAGTTGTCCACTACGGAAATCAAGGCAGTTTCAGCCCCCAAACCAGGTTGAAAGTCAGTATCATCCTGGAGATTATCCCACGATGTGCTCTAACATGGGATAGTAGAAACTTGTCAGTAATTACTACAGTCAAAGGGGTTCAAAGCTGGTTTTGTCAACCAAGAATGTGCGACTGCCTTCTTCAAAACCGACACTACATGCCCTCTCTTACAGCACAATCCCATGCCTGTTTACTCAGAAGTAAGCCCGACTGAGTTCAATAGGACTTAGTCCCAGGTAAATGTGCACAGATCTGCAGCCTTGAGAGACATGTATTTCCTCTGCTGTCCAGACAGGAAGTCCTGACCTAGCTGGTTTAATTAATCAGAACGGGCAAGAAGGGTCAGGCCTGTAAGTGGAAGGTCACACAGATCCAAGAATTCTGTCCATGTCCTCAGGTTGAGGAATCCATCAAAATCTAACAAGAAGCTGCTTCAGAATTCTCACCATTTGCCACTGAAATTTTAACATCTTTACTCAGAAGCACAACCTCCTGAATTCAATGGAATTTGCTTCCTGATACATGCAGTTATGATGGCTGCTTTTTAGCAAAAGGTCTGTTGGGATGAATCTGAGTGCAGATACCATGTAACAAGCTAGCCCCCCCCCCTCCAAATTAAGGTACCCAGCTAGGCAAATATAATGAGACAACACAATAAGACAATCTCCACATTTCTTTTCTTTCACAATCAATACCAGTATAGAAATATTTTATTTTTCAGAATATGTTGACAGCCTTGAGGTTTATATGCATTGGTCAGGACCCAGCAAAACCCTTAACACATGTACATGCATACCCCTGAAATGTTTAGGTCCTCTATAATTCAGCAACTCCCTACCTGAAAATTAAAACTTTTTAAAACTTTTAAAAAAGCATTCTGGTGGTGATCATTGTTGGTGTTGGAGAGCTGAGCCTCCTGGTTGAGAAAGGACACAAACAGCTCAGATGTACAATGCATGCTTATCTTTTACACGGCATGAAACTCTGGGTCACAGGCACTCTTTATTGTACTGTACAGTAACATCTAGACACCCTGATTAAGAACAGGCCATAGCTGCAGAACAATACAATCTTGACACACGAAACACTTGTGTGTGCAGGGGCTTGTTGCACATTGTTTGTTTTTTTTGGATTAATCATAAATTTGGATTAATCATGTGCATACATTGTTCTTATCCATCGATGTCTGCACAGACATCTCAGTTTGAGTGCCCCTGGTTTGTGCTGTCATAGTATAGCCATGTCAGTATACCAGAGCATTCTGTACATGCATTATGCTCAAGAAACACATTTGCTATTCTAGTTGCTACAGATGAAACAATTGCTACAATAACTGTTGTCAAAACACATTTGCATGCAGAAATCTAGGAAGTGCGATCCCTTTGTCAGGGCCTTACTAACCCTGATACTACAAAATCAGCATTAAGCAACATTACCTTCTTGCATTAGAACTCAACTTCCTCCAACAAAGAAGAGTTCAGCAGCTTAATTTTTGCTCAGTTTGTGTTAAATCACAGACTCTTGCCTTTCACACATCAAAGCCACACAACAATGCACATTGTGAATTCTGAGACCTTCTTAACAATTATTTTCATAGTTTCAGACAGACTGACATAATTTACAATGGCTCTATTTTAAGCCTGCAAAGGAAACTGAATTGAATGTATCCCATCCTGCACTCCTGGTTCCCATGAACTATAATCACGTCCTCTGACTTCCACTCACAACATTGCCGATGCGAACCTTCCTGCTCTTATAAAGCTTACCCTTGAGAACCTGCCTGCTTGTTGTCATGTCTTAAAAATGTTTACCCCTGCAGATATCATCACAACAAAGACATCCATTGTTTGAGCAGGTCCCAATTCAACCTGTCTGGCAAACACAGGTCGCCTCGCAGATATCTATCAGACAACAGCTAGAGTAACCGTTGCAGGATTGGGTGCAAGCCAAAGAAATGTGCCATACAGGAAGAATGCTATTGCTGTATATCAGCCGATGTTCCTGTATGATACTTTTCATTCACAAGGAATGCTCTAGTTAAAGAATTGGTTTAAAAAAAATACTCACATGAGAACACTAGCAGACTTGATTTCATCTTACTAAAGTGTGGCGGGATATTTTTTTATTTATTTGAGGCCAACATCATGCATGCCCAAGTTAGTCAAAGCATTCCTGGAATTTTGCTTATATTACATTGCTGGATCGGTAAATTTAATTTGGAACGTTTATTGCTTTCAAAGCCTAAACCTCAGTATGCTTTATGCAAATGTTCTCCCTCTATCAACAGTAATCTGAACTTTCAATGGCAACGTTGCTATTGATTTTTATGGCACTAATTCAGGTGTATAAAGCCAAGCGCTGCTTCTAGATTAGTTCCCAAAATGTGCATGGTGCTGCAGCTGCATTGCTGAATCTAAATAGGTCTTGGCCAGGGCAATACCAGGGTAGCCTCAATATACACCAATATACTGGTAGGTAGCCTCAATATACACCACCTATATAATCGGTCCTACAGTAGTTCTACTATATGCTGAGGTCCTCACTTGCCACCTTTGCAAATTATAGAAGACGGTGCTTATTTACATATGAAAATTCATAGAAGGTGGCAAATGTAAAATGGCTATAGGTAAAGGTAAAGGTGACCCCTGACAATTAAGTCCAGTCGTGTCCGACTCTAGGGTGTGGTGCTCATCCCCATTTCAAAGCCTAAGAGCCAGCGTTGTCCGAAGACGCCTCCGTGGTCATGTGGCCGACATGACTCTCCTTGCTGCAGCGCATAGCATGCAGCTGGAACATGGAGCACTGTTTACCTTCCCGCATGCGGTACCTATTTATCTACTCGCATTAACATGCTTTGGAACTGCTAGGTTGGCAGGAGCTGGCCAAGCAACGAGAGCTCACCCTGTCGCGGATTCGAACTGCCGACCTTTCGATTGACAGCTCATGGTTCAGCGGTTTAACCCACTGTGCCACCCATTGGCCTATAAAAAAATTGGCTATAATGCCTAGCTATTTGAGGCACAGTTGAATGTGGCTAATACTTAAAACTAACGAGATAACAATACCGTTTGGGTGAATAGTTCTATCACAGCAAGGCAAAATCAATTGACATCAATTCATTTCTACCGGGATTACAATACTTATTTGTAGAAGCAGTCACTGCTAAACTCATAGTCCAAATCCTTAATGATTGCACATGTGCAGCCTACTTAACAGCACACAAGTATGTTGATGCACTGGGAGAGAGGAAAGGAGGGTCCCTGCAGATACCATAAGTAACCTTCTACTGTACCAGCTTAGTAGCAGCAGCTTAGTAGTAGCAGTAGCAGCAAATCAGACAAGGTTTGCATGATGTACTCCAAATCAAGTTGGTCCCACTTCCTGAATGAGCTTTTAAGTCACAGAGATAATAGTAAGAAACAAGCTGATAAGGGGAGCATTTGAGATATCTCTGCATTCTAGTAACCCCATCTTCCATCTTGCAGTTCAGTCTGCCATTATAAAAACAATTGTCCCAATTCACAGTCTGGGGCATACAGGTTTCATCCATTCACTTTCATGGGTTGGGCAACTCTACACACCGTACCTTTTGCAGGCACAGGACCATCCCCTCAATTGAAGTGGATGGAGAAGCACTTGTGGGTCTCAACTCTCTGGATTGCAGTACAACTCTTGATTTAGAGCCCTAGAATCAGGTCTGCATTTCCTCCACCACCCTACTAGGACTGGAAACCAATGATATTAATGCCTAAGAATTGCTTAAGGACACAGCAGGCAGCCAGGTGCCTCTTGATGCCCACAAGCAAGGCAATGGCCAATGGAAGTAGACTGACCATATGAAACGGCCTTATACTGAGCTAGACCACTGGTCTGTCTCAGGTAGAGCACTGCTACTTGGCACCCTTGTATTCTGCTTGCAAAGCATGTGTGCGATCACTGCCCCCTCCTCATAGCTGGGGTTTGTCATGTTTGGGAAAGTGTGTCATGTTTAGGGGCAGATTAGGAAGACTGAATAATGTGTGACAGGATGTGAGCAGTTCTGATCAACCCAAGAACTTTCCTTCCTAGACTGGCCAAGGAATCCCAAACTAGCCCTAACAGTCCCTTTATTTTCTAAACTTTTGCTTTAAACGGAATCTAAGGAGGAGTTGAACTATTAAAGAAAGAGATTCTTTAATAAGCCCCTAAATTCTAGATCCTTAATTTTATTTTGAATTTCCAGGCCTAAGCTTTTACTTCCCTGCCTTTAAATTTCTATCATTGACCGCCCTACAACTTAAAAGTGCCCCACAATCCTTTTGCTGTTCCCCTACAACCTACCTAGAATGTTTTACTCCATCAAATGTTTAGCTATTTACGAGCAAGAAATTAGCTAGACGTGACATTTGCATATTTTCTGCTTATTAAACAAATGACTGTTAAGTGCTATTTTCAGTACATCCCCATCTCTTCTACCATGTGGTTTCTATTTGGGCAAGCTGGAGGTTTTATGAAGGCAGAGATTGTATAATTACCTTCGTGTTGGTGAGCTGGTGTTGGTGAGTTTTCTCCCAAGCTAGGGCGGCACAATGTAATGAGAGACAGTTGCCATAAACAGGCCAGGAAGGTACGGCATGGTGTGTGGCCTTTTTGCTGGGAATCAGATATCTCTGCGCTAGGTGACCCCCTACCCCCGGCCACAAGCACTCAGAAAATCCTACCCTGACATGCGATCTTTAAATTCTTTTGTTCTGTAATTACATGGCAATTATTCATAATTGTCCTATTTTTTTCTGTCCATCATCCTTTGCATTTGAAAAATCACAGTTGTTCTTTCTGGTTTTGCCAGCAATTGCTGAAGGCACATTAATAGAAAGAAAGAAAGAAAGAAAGAAAGAAAGAAAGAAAGAAAGAAAGAAAGAAAGAAAGAAAGAAAGAAAGAAAGAAGCATGGCAGAAGCATTTTTCATGAGATTTAATTTGAAAAAAATAGCAGAGCATCTGAATTTTTCTTTAGAAAGAAAGAAAGAAAGAAAGAAAGAAAGAAAGAAAGAAAGAAAGAAAGAAAGAAAGAAAGAAAGAAAAGCTACTAGAACCACAGGGTATGAGTGGTCCCTATATGGCTGGAAGCTATTGTTCACTAATTATTTTATTTTCACTAATATTAAAAAGACGTCCCTGTGATCTCAGGCAGGGGAACACAAATCTTTAAACAACGGTGGTAACTGGGTCTAGTTAATTACGTTTTTGCTAGCTTAAATAAGCCCCAGCTCAAATAAATAAAAATATCAACCATTCCAAGGGCAGGCCCACAGTCCTCAGAGGGATTCTTTTAAGCCATTAAAAATCATGTTGATATATTATTGAGACTCAAGGCTCATACAGATCCATTCAACTGCTCCCTTGATGAATGTATGGTGTACGTCTCGTATACTGAAGAAGTTAATTCGAGAGCTGCAGGAAGCTGATCGTTGGTTCTCAAGAACTTGAACCACAAGTCCCCACGGGCTGATATGAAATTGCAGGTTGGCCCCTCTCTCCATTAAATTGGCTTCCTGTTTGACCCCACACCTTCATGCCGTCTATATCTGGATTCTGTGGCCTACCCATGCAATCTAGCCAGTTTAAAATGTTGTTAACTGATCCTGCCCTGGAAGCTGTTTGTACATTCAGTAGAAACGCTTGAGCAATAAGTAAAGCCACAACATGCTGTTCAATTTGGTGTTGGAACAAGAGGGGTAAGGCAGGGAATTAAGGAGGATTCATGTGGCATGAAAACTGGCTTGTGCTGTCCCACAGTGACATGTGAAGAGTTCTAGGAAGGAAGAGACGTCACTCACCTCACTATGGGGGAGGTGTGTGAGTTTTCCACCCTTTGGATGTTACATCACAGGCACAAGCAAGCCTGTAAGACACACAACCATTTCTTGACATTGCTTGTGACATTTGAAGTTATTCTCTACTACCAACGATCCAAATTTCAACCTGCTTTCAGAGTCACATAAACTGAACCATAGATACAGTACTTGGAATAAGTAATTAATAAAGAAAAAAAAGTACTTGAATAAAGAGCAACAGCCCAATCCAATGTTAATTTCCTCCCCCCCCCCCCGGTCGATGCAGCCGCACCAACAGGGTATGAGCTGCATCCCACAGGGGAGTTTTGAGCCCCAGAGGCCTCCTCGAGATAAGGGAACATTTGTTCCCTTGCCCCAGGGCAAGTCTCCATTGCCCTGATGATGGGTTTACTTGTATCAGCGCCAGCTATTTCATTGGTGCATGTCTTAGTGGACCTAGTTAGGTGGATTGAGGCTGGGAAGGGGCATAGGATATTGGCAGAGCTGCTGTTACCAATAACCACCCTTTCTCGCCCTCGACACCTGCCCTGGTCTCGTCTCCGCCCAGTCCTTCATCTTCCCCACCCCATTCCGGCCACCACCACCCCTCTGTCATCCGGCTGCAACTGCGATCCATGGTGTGTTGTGTTTTGCAACAGCTGTAAAGCATGGTGTGCCCCTGGAATACAAGTTCCGGCAATGCAGCAGGCCCACAGGCCTGGGCTGTTAATCCAATGAATTTATTGAGGGCAATTTTTTTTTGGGGGGGGGGGGATATTTTATTATTGTTCTTGCTATTGAACATGACTATGTTAATCATGAAAATTATGGACAGACCAGGCTGGCCTGCCCATGAGGGCAGGTAAAGCAGAGCTGTGGAGTCGGAGTCAGAAGCAATTTTCGGTGGAGTTGGAGATTCTGTGGTACCAGCTCCACAGCCCTGAGGTACAGTGGCTGTTTCAAGCAGCAGTGAACTGACTGGGGTCTCCCACATCTGCCTAGCTACTCTACCCAACCACTGCCCCGTCCCCCCTGTGTAATTGCACTTACACCGATGCATCTGCTGTTACACCGGTGCATCTACTGTTACACCAACGCAAGGTTACACAGGATTGTGCTGTTAGTCATAACTAGCTTCTAGTTAACTAAACATAGGATCACCTCCCCATTTCCCCCTCCCTCCTAACATGGACAGTCATTTTGAGAGTCTGGTCAAGCAGGACCAGGTCTTGGCTAAAGACAGTCTGGAGGGAGTTACAGGGAGGAGATAGCAGGCTTTTAACCTCGGATGTAATTATCCTTGCTTACTCTCTGCTCAGAGTCTAAAGGCTGATCTACACCAACTCCGTTTACGTTTGGAGGCTCGCAAGCATAGGGGACAGGACACCCACACCCCGAGACGCTGCCCTGGGCTCTACCAGTTTCTTCCATGCGTTGTCTACCCACTTGTCCCTCCTGATTGGTCGCTTGCTGCCCCCCTGTGATAAGTTTGCTCCACATCCCGCCCTCACTTTCTTCTGATTAGCCGAAAACAGCCAAACATGAGCAAGGTCCACAACCGATTGCAACGGAACTCGGGAGAGCACAGCTCCGCACAAGCCGCACACGCCTGGGATTCATGCGGTGTAGATCAGCCTTAATCAAGCACTCAGTCTTCTTGATCTCTTTGCCACAGAAGTTGAATGGGTGACTTATTCCCAACCAAAGTGTATGCCTGACACATGCTTTAACACAAAGCAAGGTGCTTCCACCGAGAAGCTACAGCTTGCTTGTTTTCTGACCAACACCCTAGTCCTCACCCAGTGCTCAAGGTAAAGCCCAAGAGTGGATTGCTTGTTATCGGAACCCATCTCTGCCTCAGTCAAATTGTTTTGTTTTTGCCTGGAAAAACACCCTCAAGGGCCATCCTGGGCTGCGCATTGTCCATTCAGCCCAGGAAATCTTCTGTTTCCTTTTGTTGTGGCTGGTATAATTGAAGCGCCTCTAGCCCCAGAGCAATTCTTACACTAGGACTACCCACTAAGACTCAACCCCAACCTAAGTGCCCATTTGGACCACAATCCAAGAGCCTCTCTGTATCTATCCCTCAGCTATTGGCTTGCTAGCTGAGCCTCTCCAGGAACCTGGCTTTCCCAGCTTCGAGGTCCCCAATGCCTCATCAATCTCTGTCATCTATTCAGCAGATCTAGAGTCTACTTTATCTTCTCCCTCTGTCGTCCATTTCTTGCACACGGCCCATGTGCGGTGTGAACGTTTAGTCTTTCTTTATCTGTCCTAACCCAACAGGAGAGCCCAAGGCAGTTTGTAACATCAAAATAAAATAAGTAAAACAATCACAAAAACATCCATCCAAATTAATAAAAAATAAAACAGAGCAGCAAAATAACCATTACGAGGCAAAAGAATCTTCAAAGCAAGAGAGAACAAACCAGTTAAAGGCCTGGTGGAACAAAAAGGTCCCAACTCTCCTTTGGAACACTAGCAAAGAAGAGGCAGTTCTAACCTGCGACAGAAGTTAATTCTAAGCCAGGCGCCCCAACATAGAAGGCCCTGCTGCAAGTTGCTGTCAACTGTATCTATGAAGATGACGACACCACAAAAAGAGTCTTCCTCAATTACCCCATCGGCAGCCAATGAAAATGGTATAGTAGGGGTGTGACATGGTCACAACCCCTAGTTCCAATCAACAGCCTTCTTTACCAAGTGCAGTTTCTGAACAAACGTCATAGGTACAGTGCATTACTGTACTCCAGTCGCAATGTCACCAATACATAAGTAACCATAGCCAGGTTTGACTGATCCAAGAAAAGACGCACCTGGTACAGCGACCTGAGCCAGCTAAAGGGGTTCCAGACCACAGCCATCACCTGAGCATCTCCATTCAGAGCCAGATTCAAGAGCAACCCTAGACTGTAAACCGGATGCTTCAATTAGAGTGCAACCTGAGCCAGAACAAGTTTACAATCCAATTCCTGGGTCACATATCTCCTGACTAATAGCACCTTTGTCCTATTCACATTTCATTTCACCTTGTTAGCCCTCATCCAGCCCATCACCAGGTCCAGACATTGATTTATCACTTCTACAGCCTCTATGGCTAAAGATGAAAAGGAGCAATGGAGCCGACTGCCACCCACATATTGATGACACCCAAATGTGCTCCTCCAGCTGTTTAATGTACTGTAGATGTTAGAAAGCAGGGGGGGGGGACACACACAACAAAGAATAGAATCCTGAGGGACACCATAGAATGGTCACAGTGTCAAACAGGAGCATCCCCCCAGTACCATCTACTGGAATCTATCCAGATCCAGAGTGGCCACCACCGCCAGTAAGTAAGCAGTGGGGGTGGGGTAGGGAGGGGATGAAACTGAGCGGGGAGGAATAGGGGCGGGGAAGAGGAGGAAGGGGGTGGATGCAGCGGCAATGGTGCACACCAGATCCTATCTCTTCCGTTTCAGGGCTGCCCGTCCTTTTCTTCTCCTCAGAATTGCGCCAGCTGAACTGCATCAGCGGCGGGGTGGGGGGGGAGAATAGGATTGGGCTCTTAATAAGTATGCATTATGGTCCTCTGTATAATTGCTGTACAGTAAGGCCCTGAGCTCCAAAATTTGCCCACCTCTCTGCCTTAGAGATTGAAACAATTTGGAAACCTTGTGTTATCTTAGGAAAAGTTCCGCTTTGCATACATGCAACATCTCCCTTCTTAGGCTACAATCCTATGCACTCTTACCTATAAGTAAGTCCCATTGATACGGGGTTCTGTATACTGGTGGTGCACCTTAGCGAAAGGTCCCTTAACTCAGATGTCTTGGGTTACACATGTGAGTGTTAAGACACATGTCCCAGAGCACTTGTGGACACATAACCCAGTGAGTTCTCTAAAAATAATTATAACAGGTAACCCATTTCTGAATCAAACTCACCTACACTATTAATTTTACCTAATAGGTAGTGACCCTAACAAGAGCTTCAGAGAAAAGTGACAAACTTCCAGTTAATCCTCTCTCTTTTTTATCCATACGTGCAATGTAGTAAGCTATTGAATTGCCTTGGCTTCTACTTAGATAGCTCTTTAAAAAGTAAAGGTGACCCCTGACAATTAAGTCCAGTCGTGTCCGACTCTAGGGTGTGGTGCTCATCCCCATTTCAAAGCCGAAGAGCCAGCGTTGTCCGAAGACGCCTCCGTGGTCATGTAGCCGGCATGACTCTCCTTGCCGCAGCGCGTAGCATGCAGCTGGAACACGGAGCGCTGTTTACCTTCCCGCAAGCGGTACTTGTTTATCTACTCACATTAACTGCTAGGTTGGCAGGAGCTGGCCAAGCAACGAGAGCTCACCCCGTCGCGGATTCAAACTGCTGACCTTTCGATCAACAGCTCATGGTTCAGCGGTTTAACCCACTGCGCCACCCGCTGGCCTATAGATAGCTCTTAGAAGCTCCTAATTAGAATGAAAGATGTTAAGCGATAAGGAATTTATTGCCATAATTCTGAAAGAGGATAGCCATTTAAAGGCTGTCACATAATTAGGTCAGGAAGAATTCAATGTTGGGGTTATCTCTAAAGGCTACTCCTCCAACAGAGTGGCCAGGAACCTTTTCAGCCTGTTTTGAAATTAGCAGTGATCTGGAAAGATTCCAAGTTTTTCAGCGGTCATTTGCTAGAATCTTCTTACACTTTATTGGTCACAGACACCAGTAGCTCTTCTTTACTTTCAAGGTTTACATTAAGAAAAAACAAATAAACTTACAAAAGGTTCAAAGCATAATTAGACCTAGGATTGGGGATGGTTGCCAGAGAATACAATATAAAATGAGGTTATAAAAGTATTTCCAGAATGGCCCATGGAGCCTTGGATACCAGGAAGCTTCTGAAATGAAACAGGCAGGAGAAATACCAGAGTGTTCTCCTCTATGCGCTGGTCTATATGAGAACCAAAAACAACATCCCTGTGGTGAGTTCTCACCTCCTTGCCACAAAGTTTACAAGCTCTTACTGCAGAAAGGACCACCATCATGTTGTAAGCATTCCCAATGAAGCAGAGGTAGGGATACTTAGGACATGATGGGCTTTCCTTCATGCAAAAGAGGTAAAGTGGGGGAGACCTTGTCATGGGGATGCCTCTTTTGGTGGCATCTCAAGGCCAAACTCTGTGTAGACCGGTTCTGTGTCTGTAGCCTTCCTCTTAGGCTCTGCTCCTTCCCTTTATGCCTGCATGGTTGTTCCTCACGACTCCTTCAGAACCAAATTGCCTTTCTCCCGCCTTCTTATCCTTACTTGTCTACATTGCTATTACCACCCAAACAAATCACTTGCCATAGCCATATTTCAGCTGTAGCCCAAGTGAGCATCTGTTCAAAAGAGCAAGGATAAGTATGTTACAATGGACCCAGCATTGGTTGATGAGGGCAGCTGGCAGCCACCCCACAGGCAAGCTAGAAATACTTGTGTTCCTTTGTGATTCATAAAGGCCTCTTTAAGCCACGTTCCAGTTTCAGCTATGTGCCTGCCTGTTTTCTAGCACAAACAACCCCCCCTCTCTCTCTCGCACTCTCTCTCAGCACATTAGGATCAACTTATTTAAGGTGTGTATAGTTATTTCTTTTCACATTTTTATACCCCCCCCCCCATTCTCCAAGGAGCTCAGGGTGGTGTACATGGTTACAACCATGCAAATTTAGCATGCCTCACACTGAAAACGACAGGACTGACTTCCAAGTATAAACAGACTTAGAATTGCACTGCGAGGGTTACATTCCAAGAGGAAGAAGCATGTATGAACAAAACCATGTAAAGCAGTGAGGCACAAAACTGAAATGAGATGTTACAAGGTTGCTGATTCTATAGACACACACACACACACACACACACACACACACGTGCACATACACACACACAAACATGTGCGCATGTGGGATTTCAATCATCCATGCCATATGGAGATGTGACCACAGCCCTCTGTCACATAATGATGAAACAGTCACTGCATTCATAGGTAGCTATTGACAATTCTGGAGGCACCCATTGCTGGGAAGAAAAGGTATTCTTTCTGTACTAGGGAGATCTCAAATAATTCCATCATACCAAGGGCCTCAGTGCACACTCAGAATGGTAGGTTAAATCATGCCCTGAAATCATATCCAAATTTCTACAGTACTGTAATGCTGAAAAATGAATCTGCTTGGAAGAAAATACTGTATTCAGACTAGAAATTATATTGCTAACAATTCAGCAGCTGAGTCCTCCATGAATGCTTCTTGAACAAGTCACTGAACCACAGAGGACAACAGGGGGAAGGAAAATTACTTGTCAGTGCAATAAATGGCTCCAGACTCCCCACGAACACAATGGCGGATTCTTCTGAGCATGGGCATGATCCTGCCAAAGTACTGTCAGGCCTTTTTAGACCCACTGGTTTCAATGGGAGAGCCAATGTTTTGACAGGCGTATGTTTATCTGAACGCGCACCTTGCTTGAAAAGAGAAAGACACATAAGCTTAGCACTGAATTGGGAGACTTACATATAAAAGGCTTGACACTGCTGTGGATATGTTTGTGCTGTTTGAGGCCTGAAGAAGTGGCAAAAGTTTTACCGCACTCTGGACAAGCATGTGCACGAGCCCCAACGTGCTGCGAACGAATATGCCTCTGGAGGTTGCTGGGGTCCGTGAAAACCTGCTAGGAAATGAGTACTGATTAAACAAGAAACTAGGAGGCAAACGAGGAAGAGAAAACAGCAATTGCACAAGAGTCTTCTGGAGCCAAGATGCACTGTGTGAGAGAGAGGAAGGGAAAACAGTAGGGTTTTTTTTTAAGTAGTTTATGTGAGTTCAGTTATGCCTTTGAGTCAAAAGATAGGAGAGGTGACTTCTAGGGCATGTCTACAGTACACATTTAAAGCAATATCAAGCTCATTTAAGTGTCATGGCTCTCATCCAATGACCCTGGAAACGAATTCTATGAAAGAATCCCAGGAAACAAATGGTCAACATCTTCGCAAAACTACAACTCTCCATGTTCTATAGAATATGTAACAAAGTAGCTAAGCTGTTTTCAAACTTAACATTTGTAGAGTACTGAATTGACTAACCAAAGTCAGTCCTTTCACATGGACAATTTAATTAAGGACAAATTAAACAGAAAAAGCTCCAAAATTTGCCCACCTCTCTGCCTTAGAGATTGAAACAATTTAGAAACCTTGTGTTCTCTTACGAAACGTTCTACTTTGCATATATGCAACATCTCCCTTCTGTCAAATTTACAACCATTGTAGTAAGAGTCTGAAGTCTCTTCAGTCTCACCACTCCCTGCATAACAAAAACATTTCCTCTACGATGATGGCAAGAATTAAATGAAAATAATATTGTAACTTCCACTGTCATCTTTAGACTTCAGCATCACTATTCTAATCATGTTTTCCAGACTATTCACTCCTTTCTTACAGTCCCTTATAGTTTGAAGTCTCTATTCCTGCCTGATTCCGGGTGCCAATCCCATCAGGGCCCTGCACAGCAAGTACTCAAAGGTTCCTGCTAACTCAGATAATCTAACCTTCAAAGCTCACTTTGATAAGCAGAGAAACAGGAAGAAAGGATGGATGTGTGTGCAGTCTATCTGTTGGACTGTAGCTCCTGGGAGCATAAAACAAAACAGGAAGACTTCATATGTGTTGCTGGGGCCCTAGGAATTGTTCCCCCCTCTCACTTCTCAATTATCTCAAGTATCTAGTGGTCCTTGATGGAAAAAAAGCTCAGTAAGATAAATTATTTACGCATTACCTGACATACCTTTAAAAAAACCAAAGTACTATCAAAATAAATTAGATAATCCAAGGATACATAATATCATCTCCTATGAAGGGGCTATCTTTTCCCTCAGTGTTTGCATTATGGCTGAAATAATGACACAGTATTTCATAAGCAGGGCTGTTAGTCTTCTACAATTCCACATATTCAGAATTTCATGTGCAATGTGGTCCCAGATTCAAAATGTGTATATTGGAGGATCTTGGCTTTACTTTTTACAAAAATATTCACATATTATGGGTAATCAACACACCTTGGCTTCCTTAGTAGAGCCCTAAATCCTAGTTTCAATATTCCTACAAGTGAAGTAGATGATGCTGTAATAAATGTGTTCATCTTTAAGGTGCCATAAGATTCTTTAGTTACTTTTGCTGTTACAGACTAACAGTGCAATCCTAACCAACTTTCCAGCGCTGGTGCAACCTCAATGCAGCCCTGAGGTAAGGGAACTAATGTTCTCTCACCTTGAAGAGGCCTCCATGACTTCCTCTGCACTGCAAAATGCAGTGTGCACTCTGTTGGCACAGCTACACCGGCACTGGAAAGTTGGTTAGGATTGCGCTGTAACATGAGTACCCTACTTGAAGCGGTCTACAGCTAGTTACTGCAATCATATTGTGGCATTTCCTGTTGGAATATTAAGAGCTTTGTTATGCCAAGAAAGAACTAGTAGTCCACCTGACCAAATTCCATCAACAGCTTCCACTTCCAGCTCTTCTGGATCTCAGGCAGGGGCCTGCTATTGCAAAGTATGCCATCCACCCAAGCTCTAAAAGCAAGACACCACTATCAGCAAACTCATGCAACCTATCTGTTGCTGTACTATACATGCAGCAGAGCTGAATGCTTTCCCAGCTTTCAAAAATAAATCTCCCTACACATAAAAATTAGTGTGCAGAGGAAAGGTTCTCTAGTCTAGCCTTCTCCTGAGCATCCAAGTTTTTATATGCAGGGAGGTATTTTAAAATATAACATTCAAATATCTGAGCCCCTGCCAACAGTCTGAAGTGGTACACGACATGCATACTGTGAGTTGCTGATTATGTGCTTCAGTGTTAAAGGCTATGCCAAGATGCTCTAAATGTGATTATAGATCTCTTGAAACATGATGCACATTAAAAATCCCAGGCACCCTACAAATTCACTGTACCTTGGCACAGTTTTCGCATTCGTAGTGCTTCCCGCTGTCATGGGACATCTGGTGACGTATCAAGTTAGATTTCCAGTTAAAGGCCTTGGGACACTGGTCGCACTTGTACTCCCTCTCTTCTGTGTGGGATAGCATGTGCTTTTCTAAACTGTACAAACACACACAAAAAAAGGCTTTGTGAGACCTCAGCTGCACATGACCAGAAAGACAGACACCTTTTTCCTTTTACTCCCAAGAAATTAAGAGACAGGAGGAGCGGACATATATTTCAGTTCGAAGAATCACAGTAGTTAAAGAATGAATAGACTCTCTAATCCTGCAGATTA
Organism: Plestiodon gilberti rubricaudatus; assembly: GCA_026170595.1. Lineage (NCBI taxonomy): Eukaryota > Metazoa > Chordata > Lepidosauria > Squamata > Scincidae > Plestiodon > Plestiodon gilberti. The sequence continues at coordinate 15,753,188 of JANXHW010000003.1, read as the reverse complement.
TAATCCTATGTACGTAAATCACTTTAAACATTCTAAGCAGTTAATACATTTATAAGAATAAATACATAAGTGTTTCTTTATGACTTCTGATCAGGATAAAATATAGGAAATGTGCTGGAACAGTCACAAGAACCACAAAAGGGGGGGGTGTTTCCAAGTGTGCACGGAATCTTTTTATATAAAATATCCTATTTATTTTTAAAAGTAATGTTTTCTTTAAAATCTTTTCTTTCTTTTTGAAATCTTGAAGAGACAGTACATTAGAATAAACAAGTACTTTATTCATTATATAAACATTGTTTTAATTTGGTATATTTTAGGTCTAAAGACTGGAAGAAGAGGTTTATTTGGGGCCAAATCACATTACCCAAGATATGTGAAATAGTCTCATGGTTTGGTGTGTTGTTGAGTCTACTTTCTTCCAATGAAAGCTTTTTTCTGTTTAAAATAACACATATGGGGGGTGAGTTGGGATTGGAACTGCGGTGAGGCAAAGTCCTAACCCCCTTACCCCCCTACAGTGGTTCTGCCATTTTGCACCCCCTTCTAGCCACAATTAAAACACACAAAACCACCTGGCTATATTATGTGATTTGGCCCTCAGATTCTTTTTCATTGTTTGCTTGAAGAAGACATCCAATCACATTCTGCTCAAAACGCATCCACTTGGACATGTTATGCACAGGATAGTCTATAAATATTTTTTTTGTGCACTCTTGGAACCTGCCTCTCCTTTTCGTTGCTGTTATGGGGTACAGGTGCTTTTTCTTTCAAATTTGGAATATTCACAAGACCAATTCAACATACCAAAACTCCTCACAATGTGTTGACATCCCCAGGTGGAAAATGGTAGAAATGCGGGAGCCTGTCTTTTCTGTACTGTGAAGTGGCCCTCGGGAGAAGGGGCCTGAGGACAAGTTGCCTGGGATATCCAATGATCCAGTAGTGTCTGGTTTGGCAGCGACAGCCAACTCTCCCACTGACCTCTTCTACGCAAACCCAAGACAGTGAGTTCTCTTCCTTTTGATCTGTCACTGTTACAATTTGCTATGAGTCATGTTTCTCATCTTATTTAATATTACTCTTGTTTTCTTTCCTAATATTTCACACAAGATTTACTGCTACTTTCTCCGTTATTCCATGACAGAGATTTAAAATGCTTTGGGGGAGGGGTCCTTATTAATTACATATGCCCACAAGCACACATATATGCTGACAATTCTGGCATCCTGCTCAACTATTTCTTGACACAGAATATATATATATATTTTCTATATTCCTCTGTCTTTAACTGTTTCTGTCATGTATTGGCTTTTAAATAATTTAAATGTTTTCCAGCCAGGCTGTCTTGGTTCTCATTTTTCTCCCTCAATATAGCAAGGCAATTTATGATTTCTCTTCTGCTGATGGTTTTCTGAATGTTTTTCTTTGTTTTGAGCCTTTAATACCCTTAGCAGGCCCTCCCAAAGGATGAGTTTTAGCACAAGAAATGCACAGTTGTTATCCATCTGTTGAGTGGAGTTCAGACATCTTCCCCTCAAGGTTGTGGTTTTGTTGCAGAGATACTGCAGTTTCCCAGCACTGGTTGTGCTCTACTGGATGTACCTGAGAGCAGTGGCGTCGCTGGAGCGGAACGCTAAGTTCCGCACTGCGCTGACCTCCGTTACTCACCGGCACGAGGCGGCCCCACACCCTCGCCGTTGGAGCCATTCAGTGGGGCGAAGGCAATGCGCAGGGAGTCTCCTGCGCGTTGCCTTCGCCCCACTGAATGGCTCCAAAGGCGAGGGGGCGGGGCCGACTCGTGCCAGTGAGTAACAGAGGTCAGACTGGTGCAGAACTTAGCGTTCCGCCCCACCTCCAGCGACGCCACTGCCTGAGAGAAAACTCTGGACTGAAGATCCATTTCACTTTATGCACTGGCTCTTAAAATTAGATGCTTCCCATATAAGTAGTTATCTGAATTTTCAATAATTCTGTTAATAACCCTAGCTAAAAATGGAGTCCCAGGGACTGAGAGCACATGGTGCAGCAGGTGTAAGCTTGTTTAGTGTGCCTGGATAAGCGATTCCCTGAGAACCCCATGTACTCTGCCTTGAGCTCCATGATGAAAAAAGAAAAGCAGGATAATGCAAATAATCTCTAACCCCCTCTTGGCATCACCACCCACTAGTGGTTTACTGTATAATGGATCATTTTGTGCTTGCGCTGAAACCATGTGACAGTTGATCTACCAGAAAACTCCCATGGCACTCACCTAGATGGCCAACCGACCTTTAGGAGTTCACATCTCTTGGTCATATGGAGTAGCCAGGATGCAAGGCTGGATAAGAGACTTACAGCACAATCCTGTGTAACCTTGCACCAGTGTAACAGTAGATGCGCTAGTGTAAGTGCACTTATGCCAGTGTAATTTCATTTACACCGGTGCATCTGCTGTTACACCGGTGCAAGGTTACACAGGATTGCACTAATAAAAAGGGAAGATTCCTCTGGCAGCCCAATCCTATCCCCCATTTATGTCAGTGGATCTTGTGATCCGCGGCGGCGGCTGAAAGGCCATTTACAGCGGCATGAAAGGCACGCCACCATCAAACGCTCTAGAGCTGTCGGCATGAGTGGGTACTAATTTCTGTGGTTCTAGTAGAAAAGGATGGTGCTCAACATTTCACAGCACTGTGTTCAAAATGCAGATTGTGAAAAAAGTTGTTACCCTCTACTTTGACCCTCTACTTTGAGCATGTTAAATGCTTAGCTCGGTATACAATGGTTTACTTATTATGGAGAAGCCACACGGGCCCCTGCAAAGCATTTTGACTTTCATATATATCCACTGTGTCCAGTTCATTGTTCTGACAGGACTGCTAAGAACATAAGAACATAAGAAGAGCCCTGCTGAATCAGGCCAAAAGCCCATCTAGTCCAGCTTCCTGTATCTCACAGTGGCCCCACCAGATGCCTCAGGGAGCACACAGCCGACAAGATAACCTGTTTCCCGTTGACACTCCCTTGCACCTGGCACAGAGAAAACCCACTTCTAAAAACCAGGAGGTTGCTTATGGCTTGTAACCATACAGACTGCTAAGTATTATCCCATGTAAGTGACCATATGATGTACATGGTTTCTGGCAAAAATAACATAAATAAACCCAAAAATGTATTGGGCGGGACTCTATATATTCTAAGCCTTAAAATAGTCACACACACAAAAAATGCACCCAGGTAATTAAATTCTACACCCAGAAAAGTGGAATTCTACATACATAACGTATTTGGTTTCTGCTTGCCAAGGGAATGGAGAAGAGCATTGCTCTGAAACTCCTCTTCCTGATTCTGGGATATTCAACTTTGCCTGCTCTGTGGTGTTTGACATTTGTGCAGCTGAAGAACAGTCACAGCCCCCAGCAATGAGCACATTTTATATGAGTGCTTGATATTGTACTTAGAGCTCTCTTTCTCTTGAAAATGAATAAATAAAGATGGATGCAATCCATCAAAAAGCTTTTGGAAAAAGTGAGATTTTTGTGCAGTCGGTTTCTTTTCTTAAAGGCCTGGCTCCTACCTTTGCACATCAGAGAACACTTGGTCACACTCTTTGCACTCCTGGATATCATGCATATCGTGGAGGTCATTCTCCTTGTCAAGCTTTGGCTGAAATTCATCCTCCACCATTGAAAATGCTGAGTGAGATGTGCTGCATGGGAATTTCTGATGGTCCACCAGTTCAGCTTTGGACTCAAACAACTGGTCACAGTCTTCACACCGATACTGACGTTCCTCTGCAAAGCAAATTGACCATTACTCTCAGGGGCCTTCTACCAATACCTTCCGCACTTATTATTGGGGGACTTCTTGTATAAAATCTGAAATCTGCCTGTGTGCCCCAGCAGCCCAAGCCATGACATGAGGCAGGAAGGGGGCCTGGCCTGTGGCCTCGAGGCCCAGTGATGACATCATCGCTAGAGATGCCATCGCTAGAGATGACATCATGGCTGTCAGCAGTCTCAGGCAGGGGCAAGGCCAAGGGTTGTGGGAGGATTCAAAGGGAGACAGGGACGGAGTGGGGCAACAAAAATGGATGGATTGGAAGGTGAGGGGATGGGGGGGATAAGCAACAAGGCACAGGCTAACAGAGAGGTGAAAAACTGGGGAAAGAAGGGAGAGGTGAAGCCTGGATTGCCAGGAAGAGCCATAAAACAGGAAAAGTTGGGGAACAAGAGTAACAAGAAAGAAGGAACAAGGAAAAACTGGTGGTGGGGGTCCTTGACCTGGTGGGCAGAGCAAGGCATGTCCCAGAGAGTGTCTTTGAGAAGAAACCGCACCCCTCTAGCTGGGCACTTCACGACTCATGGAGAGACTCTACTATTTAATGGGGCCGAAACCACCTGCATGAAGTGACGTCAGAGGGCATAGGGTGATGGCCGCAAGAGAGTGAGCCATCAAGTGACATACTGTAACCCTGTCCCTTGGAACTTGTGAATAAAACCCCCTGCAGCGCACTTCTCTGGGGACTACTGCGCCTTCTTTCCAACCTTAGCCGGGACAGATGACATTCCCTAACCCCTATGAAGTGGATTTGCCCTCCTGGGGAGGAGACTGTGGGGAGGGGGACTGTGGCACCACACTGCCATATGAAATTGCTGACCATGAATGTCTGGAGCCATTGTTTCATGGGAATAGTCTTCAGTCTTCATGAACAGAAGGAGCTCTTCTCCGGGTTCAGTGTCTCTCACCACTCTGTAATATATCTGAAATGCAGAATTGCAAAGGAGTGGCAATAAGCACATAGTAACCAAGGAGACATTCTCTATCAAAATGATTTACACTGCGGGGGGGGGGGGTAGCAGTTTTCTACAACTTCTTCTGTTTCAAGCATAAATATGAGACCAAACTGGCCGCAGCCAAAGCACACAATAAAGGGAGGGAGGCACTACTCTGTGGCAGAGCAGATGCATTGTATGCAAAACATCCCAGATTCAGTCCACGGCAACTCCAAGGATCTCCGGTAGCAGGGATAGGAGCAATCTGCAACTGAAGAGCTGCTGCTAATTAATAGTAGACAGTACTAGGCTAGCTGGACCAATGGTTTGACTCAGCATAAAGGCTGATTCACACTACAGTTTTCCCGGCTCGTTGCGGATCTGCGGAGGGTAGTGCGGAGCTGTTTTTATGCTTGCGTAGCAGCTTGCGTAGCAGCTTGCGGAGCAGAAACGCAGAGGCAGGAAAGATGGTTTCCCCTTATCTTTTTAGGCGGTTGTGCTTGCGGAGCTGGGGATGTTCGCGGAGCTACAGCAGCCCACCAATCGGAGGAGCGCACTTCTGTTCACCAAATCACAGCTGCACTTTCTTAAGAAGGCGGGACAGAAGGAGGGACAACAGGCGGCAAGACACTCCCCCAGCTCCAACCGCATAGACAAGCGCATACGCAGGGGCAGAGGCAGGGGCAGGGCCATCCGCGCCGGGAAAACTGTAGTGTGAATCAGCCTTAAGAGAGTGTTGCATGTTCACAGCATAGCAATGCCAAAGCCAAGTGGGGTACAGGATTTATGCCAATGGCTGTCATTCTTCAAGTTCTATGCAAAGAGAAATGTATTTCCTCCAAGAAATATGCTGAGAAATGTGTGACAAGCATAATATTGCAAACGATCTTTGACAATTCACAAATCTTCCTATAATGTGGGTTGTACAGGCAATTCATTGAGAAATCAAATTCCTTACTGAGTTGCCAATTGAGAAGACAGGCATTTGCCTTCGGCATAGGAAAAGGCGGGGTATAAATTTTTTAAATAAATATGGTCAAATGGAGCTTTCTCATTGTTAAACCACAGAAACATAACTTGACTTTACTCCTCATTACACCGACAGAAATGAGTGGTAATGCAATGAAGTTACTTGGTGTGAAGCCAAGTCGAGAATGAGAATCTTGCCTACATTATAAATATTATGACACACTGTTTTATTTATAAAAACCTGTAACAGCAATGCCTGAGGAGAGTCAAATTTCTAGATACTGAGCTATCCAATCAACACGATCCATGGGGTTGTATCCCACAATTCAAAGACTTCTCCACACTGAACATGTAGAGAAGACATGGTTTTTACACACACAGACACAGAAACACAGACACACACACTTTAAGCCTTCCTGACACTGCTGATAAGAACATAAGAAGAGCCCTGCTGGATCAGGCCAAAGGCCCATCTAGTCCAGCTTCTTGTATCTCACAGTGGCCCCCAGTGGCGTTCTTACGCTGGGGGAGCAGGTGTGCTGCGCCCCAGGCGCCGAGTGGGCACGGTGCTTCCGGGGGGCGCGGCACCGGAGCCCGGCTGCCCTCAGAAAGGTTCTGCGCATGTGCAGAAAACCCAAATAAAAGCCTGCGACGCGTTCGGCCGGCTCACAAAGCCCTCGACCGCCGAACTGGGCGGTCGCAAGGAGGAGGGCTTCCCGGCTTTGGAGCAAAGCGTCTCCGGAAGCCGGTGATGCGCCGCTTCCGGGGGGGCGGCAGCCGCGCTCTGGCACAACGGGGTGCTCCAGCCCCCGCCCCCCGGGCGCCAGAAGGCGTTAAAACGCCACTGGTGGCCCCACCTCCGAGAGCACACAGACAACAAGATACCTGTTCCTGTTGTCACTCCCTTGCACCCAGCACAGAGAAAACCTACTTCTAAAGCCAGGAGGTTGCTTATGGCTTGTAACCTGTGATGGTCTTTTCCTCCATGAATCTATCCAAACCTCTTTTAAAGGCATCTAGGCCAGGTGCCATCACCACATCCTGTGGCAAGGAGTTCCACAGATGAATTACATGCTGGGTGAAGAAATATTTTCTTTGGTCTGTTCTAACTCTCCCTCCACTCAATTTTAGTGCATGTCTCCTGGTTCTGGTGTTGTGTGAAAGGGAGAAGAATTTCCCTCTATCCACTCTCTGCATCCCATGCATATTTTTATACGTCTCAATCATGTTCCCCCTTTTTTCTAGACTGAAGAGCCCCAAATGCTGTAGCCTTTCCTCATCTTGCGAGATTTTGCGAGATTCAAGATGGCGGCGCTTGAAAAAAGGTACTTTTTGTTTTTGTAAGCGGCGGCGGGAGCGGAGCAGCGGAGTAGTCCAGTATTTGGAGTCCTGGCTGGCCCAGATGCAGCTGGCCAGGCTCCACAGCAGCGGCGATGACGACGGCAACAAGACGGTAAGAAATATATAAATAAAGTTTTGGCCGCAAAAATAATTAAGTAATTAAGTAATTGATTAGTTATTCCAGGGGAGGGGTCCCAGTTTGGACACGGGGAAAAATTGTAACCCTACCAAGAATGACTCTCTGTATGTGCTAGCTGCCAGAACTTGGCATGCTGATGGTATTGCAGTACTAACTTTAACTACAGTACTAACTGTATCCTCTAACTAAGATAATCTCCTAAGTATATTCTTAGGGTCCATGAATAGCATGAGGTCTACATCCTGAGAGAGATCTGTGACTTATGGTGGGGAAAGTAGGTGTATAAAACCAAAACTGCAAGAGATTTGTGCAGAGTACAGTAACAAAATAAAATGAGTCTCACAGCCCAATCCTAGGCATGTCTACTCAGCAATGGCAGTGCCGCAACCCCGCCGCTGGACCCCACCACACATACTGGACAAGGTAAGGCAGCGGTGGGGCCGGGGGTGGGGAGGGGGTGAAACTAGTTGAAGAGGGGGGAAGAACGGAGGTGGGGAAGTGGTGGGAGGGAATTTGGCATGCGCCGGATCGTATCCCCTCTTTTTCAAACCGCCCCTTCTTCTCCTTGGCTAAAGGGGGGGGGGAGGATAGGATTGGGGTCTAAGTAAGTGCAAGGATTTCAATGCACTGATAATATTTTCAAGCGAATCTCAGGGTTGCTATTCAATTAGTAATTTTAATTGATTAACAATTTGTTTTTTTTAACAGATTGCTAACGCCTTAAAATTAAACAAATGTGCATATTACCAAACCTCAAAATAAGAGCCTTTTAACGAAACGGGAAATAACATACACCTTAATAAAGGAAACCTACCACTCATTGTTAGAAGGAATGCCCACATGTAATCTTTTCTGTGTCATTCCAGCCTCCCAAAATTAAAATTAAACTGTTGTGAACCTTGAAGAAAAACTAGGAGGGAACGCAGGGGAATGTATTGATAAGATATTCTAGGTCACCATTCAAGGCCCGGCACCAGGAGATCTCCACACAGAAATACCTACTCGACCACTTAGATACACATCTGAGGCTCTTTTCCATGCCCTCCTGCCATCAGACATACAGTGGCAGGGATGCAGGAAGGAAAGAGCCTTTCTGTTGTGGTGCCACAGTTGTGGAATTGCACCCTTGAGAGAAATTGCACCTGTTTGGCCCCACTGTGGCTGGCTACACCACTTGTGTACACCACACAGTGGCTACACCACTGACTGATTCTTTTCTGGTTTGGCTGTTCAACAGTTTTGATTGTATTTTGACTTTTTATAATGTTTTAGTCTATTAATATTTTATTCAAACTTGTTGGCTGCTTTGGGGGGATATTTTTAAAGACGGAAAGGCAGGATATAACTACTTTTTATAAATTTATTTATTTATTTACTTACAATATGTTTGCCCCGCCTTTCTCCCCGATGGGACCCAAATAAGCCCTGCCCTCATTTGTGATCAATGAAAACCTGTCAGCGATTGTCATGGGGGAGGGAAGCGTCTCCTCTTCCTGTTTCACTTAGAAACTGCATGATGGCCCATTGTTTTCTATGGCATGATCTTAAAAAAAACAACTGAAAAAACATTTAATGTGTGACCAGGACTTTGCACAAATGTCCAAATATGATATTTATTTGATTATTAAATGTGTTGCCTTTTGAAGAAAAGATTTGTATTCACTTATCAAATTTGATAGCCAATAAGTCTTCCTCTCTATTTTTTAAGCAGTTTTGCGACAGTTACTAGAACTAAAAGGATACAATAACTGCGAGATAAAGAGGGAGAAGAAGCAACAATCTCATACTTTAAACCCCAAAGGGAGTTCTCACAGCTCCAAGGGAGGAGAGGATGGGCCTTCTGTCACAGAAGTCAATGGCAAAAATACATATTGCACAAAACCGACTCAACAGGCATGCAGTTCTCACGTAACTCCAGTAGGTGGCTCTAAAACCTAATTGTTTATTTTTTCAGAAGAGTCTCTGACCACAACTATGCACAGGGGGGGAAAAAAATCTACAAATACCTTAGTTAACAGTATTGCATTTCTGCTGATTTGTTTGCTTTTTGTTTTTGTTCTTGCTCGTTTTAGACATTCTGTGAGGGTTTTTTTCCTTCTTTTTTTTTTAGAACTAGCAGCAGCTCAACCACCTGAAGATGGGAAGTCATATGTCAAGAAGTGATGTTGGGATAAGGAGAAGAAATGTTCGTGTTACATGTCCTTTCCAGAGGACAGGCTGAGGCCACGTTGTGGCAGCTTCTCCAAAGACAACAATTCTCAGGAAAAAGCATTCATCATCAAACATTCAGGCCCCTGACTACTGTTCATTCTGTGCTTTCTTGCTAATAGCAGGGAGTGGAGGGGTTCCTAAGTGTTGCCTCCTACTTCTGTCAACTCCCTTTTCCTCCTTTAGTTCTCCAAAGTAAGAGCTATCTTAGCCAAAACATATTTGGGGTTCATTTATACAGTATAAATATACAGTATATATACTCGTGTGTGTGTGTGTGTGTGTGTGTGTGTGTGTGTGTGTGTGTGTGTGTGTGTTTTCCCCTCTCTTTTCCATACATACACATGCGCAAAAGATAAATGCTTCCAAGTGGCATGTTTCATTCTGGAAATCTATTTCCCCTAAGAATACAATGGCATTCTCTCCACAATCTGAATTACCTCTTTTGTTGGCAGCTCTCAAAGGTTTAAGTTATTAGCTTCCTTTCCAACAGCATGCTGACATTTGAATGGTGACATATTAGAACTTCACAGCAAGGTCTTGCAAAGAAAAACGCTGCCTTAACACGTACACCAAAACCTTTTTACTTTTTTTTAAGGTTGTTTTGAAAAGAAAGGAAACGCTGGGACAGTGCAGACTTTTTCAGGTCTGGTTCTGTTTGACTCAAACTTGCACAAATCAAAAAGGAAAGAAGATAAGGCCTACATAAAATGAGCTCTAAAGCCAGCCTTATCTTTTGAAATTTCTCATGTATTTTGGATCATCCCAAATGATGCCTGATGTAACTTGATATCAAAAGTGGACACTCAGAATGACAAGGTAATTCATGATAGGTCAAATAATATGCATACAGTCTTTGGTAGAGCTAGAGGGGTCAGCAAGAGGGGTCACTCTACACAAAGCACAACTCAGCCCAGCTTGGATCTTGACATTCGATTGCAACTGCTCAAAAGAGTTGGGTTATTATGATCAGTTACCCAAAACAAAGTTGGGCTGAGTTCAAAAACAGAAAGTACATGCTGGGTTTCTTATGGAAAAGTCACAGGTTGGCTAAAAACTATGGCCGTCACAGGGTCATGTGATCTGGTCTGTAGTATACCTGGCTTGAGGTCAGAGGCTTTGATAGTCAGCCAAGTTACATACAACATTATAGACTCAGATCCAGGGCCTAAAGAGGCGGGATAGTCTCAAAGTCAGTAAGCTCAGTGAGCTATTAACAGCAGTTTGATTTGTTGAAATCTCCAGGTGAAGCTATTCAAGGCATGGAGATCAATGTCTGCTCATATGCTGTGAAAGGCCCAGTAACAAGGCCCAGTTAAAAAGTGGGCAGGGCAACCATACTTCAACCCCGTATGCCGAATTCTGCGTTTAAAGATCCTGCATGCATGCATATTGCAAAAGGGGCTTTTTGAAAGAAGCCCTAATCCTAGAATCTTCCGCTTTTAAGTATATCATCTCACTGAAGTTATTGAGGCTTAATCCAAACAAGTATGCTTAGCATCATGAGCTGTCGATCGAATGGTCGGCAGTTCGAATCCGCGACGGGGTGAGCTCTCGTTGCTTGGCGAGCTCCTGCCAACCTAGCCGTTCCAAAGCATGTTAATGTGAGTAGATAAATATGTACCGCTTGCGGGAAGGTAAACAGTGCTCCGTGTTCCAGCCGCATGCTACGCGCTGCGGCAAGGAGAGTCATGCCGGCCACATGACCACGGAGGCGTCTTCAGACAACGCTGGCTCTTCAGCTTTGAAATGGGGATGAGCACCACACCCTAGAGTCGGACATGACTGGACTTAATTGTCAGGGGTCACCTTTACCTTATAATGGATTAGTCTAGAATAATAACAAATTGTGATTCTGTTCTCCAGGTACTCATGGAGACTAAATTCACCATTTACACATGCAAGGAAGGAGCAAGGAAACGACACTATTATACCTAATTTACAGTGCAAACCTAATAGCGCAATCCTGTGTAACCTTGCACCGGTGTAACAGTAGATGCACCGATGTAAGTGCACTTATGCCAGTGTAATTACACCTGCACCGGTGCATCTGCTGTTACACCAGTGCATCTACTGTTACACCGGTGCAAGGTTACACAGGATTACGCTGTAAGTAAGTCCTACTATGTTCAGTGATAGTGTGCACAAAATTGTAGCCCCAGTTGTGCAGAAAAAAGAATGGTTAGAAATGGCTCAAAGAAGAGGTAAGTAAAGAGCCAGGATGGTGTAGTGGTTTGGGAGTCGGACTTAGACCTGGAAGATCCATGTTCAAATCCCCGCTCAGCCACGAAGCTTCCTGGGTGACCTTGGGCCAGTCACTATCTCTCAGCCCCACCTACCTCACAGGGTTGTTGTGAGGACAAAAAGGAGGGGAGGAAATATGTACACCACTCTGAGCTCCTTGGAGGAAGGGCGGTATAAAAAAAATGTGAAATAATGTATGTTAATACATTGTATGTTGGGCTGCCTTGGGTCCCTTCGGGGAGAAAGGCGGGATAAAAACACTGTAAATAAAAGAAATAAAATAAATTAATAGGACTTAAGGCTGCCCCTGTTGTCTTATTTTCCTGAGGCTAAGAAGGAACACAAGTATTCCTTTGCTAAAGGAATCCAGTGATCCTGCTACATCCACCTAGCACAGCACAGATCCTAGCGGTCAAGGTGGGCAAAAAAGCACAGCTTCTGGATAAGAACGGCAAGAAGTCCCCAAACCAGGGCCAGAATTTGTGAAACAAGCCTTGCCAGGAAAATGCAAGCTCCCCTCTTCCCTCCAGTTTTATGCATTCTTTGATGGTGTCAGAAAAAAGCATGCGAACCATCTTCACCCAAAAGCCCCTCCCCCTGCAACAGTTTAGTGCTTCAAGAAATGCAGCTGTAAAACCCATTAGGAACTTCCTTGTTTTGTTGCAGTTAATAAGAATGAGAAATCATTTTCATAACATATTTCACACAGAGAGAGAGAGAGAGAGAGAGAGAGAGAGAGAGAGAGAGAGAGAGAGAGAGAGAGAGGCAGGCATATGTGACAGCTACAATAGTGATTCTAGGCTGACTTTTGAAAAGGTGACTGAACATGACTGGCAAACAGAAGCAGAGAATTAAATGAACTCCGGCTCATTCTCAGCTTTAACTTGATATTTATTGGGCCTTATGAAAACAGGAGTCAAATAGAGTGAGCCCTCCCAGAGCAAGGGCCGACCTTGTGCATGCTCTTCCAAGCAGCGCTGCTAATGCACCTCAAGCTTTCTCTGCAGCCCCAGCTTTAATAATTTTCTCATGAGCAGATACTGCCAATTGTGACAAATGATGCTGTGAGTTGGTGATGTGGACTTTGATTCACTGGGGGCCAGGTTGGGACAACCAAATTCATTTGATCCAAGGCTGAAACAGATTTAAGTAAGGCCAGCTTTTAAGTCCTGCAAATAAATCTGATGTCAACATTGCATGCACTGAATATTTGCTTTAAGCAACACTTGCTTTTCCATTTATTAAGATAAATGTATTTAAATCTGACTTTTCTCCAGAAGTCTAATGGCCTTGGAGCATTTGAAAGGGAATGGTAAGTTATGGGCTGATCAGCCCAAGACACAACTGAACCGCTGACTTACAGAGTGTTGGGACTTGGGAGAATGAGGGCAAGATATGCAGGTTGTATGCAACAGACCTGGTCTTCCTTTAGCCCTTTAGCAGTAAAGTCTGGTAAACAACCAAAGTACTGAAACGTATTATGAATTATCAGATGAGACTGCTGGCTGGTGAATCTGTGATGGCCCATGCAACTATAGTCAAAGAGGAAAGGGACTGCATTTGTGATTTGGGCCTTAGTAGTAGTGCTGTTGCTCTGGCTTTTGCACCCTGTACCCCAGGCTTGAGAGACACTACAAGAGTGCTGCTTAAGGACACATGTGCTGCATTGCCTGGAGTAGACATATCGTTAGCTGCTCTCCTCATGCTGCATTTGTGAATGCTTTGGACCCATGGGAGCAGTGGCATCGCTATGCAGCCCTCCTGTGATGTCACCACCGGATGTGACGTCACCGCCACCACCGCGCAAATGGCTTCCCAGGCGCAAGGCAGGCGGGCCCAACTTCACTTCACCACCCGCCTGCTTTTCGCGCCGCCACTACCGATCCCCCGCCGCTTTGACACCCCCCACGTGTTGCCTGGGGGCGGTGGCCCCCCCAGAGACGCCTCTACATGGGAGGAGTCAGGCTGGCATATTAGGTAACCACAAGTTAACCTTGTGAGGCGACAAACCAGACAGCTCTTTGCTGCTTCCATTTTCAAGAATTGAACTATTTTTTGGCTTTAGGAACACAAGTCACCATTTGCAATTTTGCAGTTAGAGCTATCAACGCTGCAACTAAACTTAGGATCAAGCTATAAGTGACTGGAAAAACAAAACAAAACAAAATCCAGCAGGTTTTATGAAGCAGAATGTACCAGTTGGTAAAGAACATGCGTTTTCTAACCATATGAAAAATACTGATTCTTATAGTCTTGATTCCTAGATAAGGGAAGAGAATGATATTCGTACTTGAGTTGGAATGGGCCAGTTGATTCACACATCTGACATAATTTGCAAGGAACAGCCTTCCTCCCTGCACCTCTGCTCTGAAGTATCTGCTATTCAGAAATGCACCAACTCTGAGCTCAAAGGTTGTGTTTAGCAGCCCTGATTAATGCCTATTTACTGAGATGCAAAACAAACCAATAACCCATATATCTGTTCAAAACATTTGCTGTATCTAATTATATACTAATGGGATTTAAAGAAGAGTCTACTGACATTTATATATTATATTACCGGCAATTTTAATCTGGTTGTAATAGGCACCCATAATGCTTCTTCTAACATAAAAGTGCACAGAATTGCTCTCTGGTGAAAAAGAGAGGAAATTTCTTCTACTTCTGGTATAATCTATAAAGATTGTTTAAAAAAAAAAGACAAGCAGTAGAAGACCAGCAATAATAGCAGGGAAAAGGGTCAGAAAACTTTTGAAAGTTTGTACATTGCTTTCAGTAGGTATCCATTTTATACAGGCTTTCTATATACTTCGAGATATACCCAAGAGTATTTATTCCATAGTGCTTTTCCTTTAAAATGGTATTTCTCAAGATGTGAGTAATATGATTTGCTGCTTAATATATCCCTGAACCAGCAATGATGTTGTGGTTCTTAATAACAGTGATTATGACTTTTGTAAGATGACCACTGACATTTCAGAGAGACCTACAGGATATTTCAGAGAGACCTACACGGGAATAGATATTTCCATGTCAGAAAGAAGATCTTACTTCATTCAGATCAGTACAGGAAAACCTATATTATCTGATTACAAAACCAACAGGGTTTAATTTCTAAAAAGAGAACTGCTGGAGCTGGAAGCTGCTGGGAAGATACACTCTCTGACTTGAGAGTTCAACTCCCTAATCCCAGAAATGTGAAGCCTATCTGTATCTAAGACATCCTGTACACGAGAAGCCCCAAAACGTTTGGCTGTCAGGTCCCGACTGGGTCCGTCCATGTGCTGCCAGAACTAGTGTTCCTGCAGTGCAAGGCCCTTTACAGTGGCACAAACGTTGGGCTGCTGTCGCAAGCTTCTTGGCCGCTGCTGCAGCTCCAAAAGCCTCTGTTGGCACTGGTAAATTGGCGGCAGAGGCGTGTTATGAGCAGAGAGGGGAAGGGCATGGGGAATTTGGGGGCAGATAAGGGGGCGGGCAGGGAGGGGTTGGATCTCAGCAGCATTGATGTGTGCCAGATCCTATCCCCACTTTTCTAGGGCTGCCCTACCACTTTTTTTCTCCTCGAACATACGCCAGCAAAATGACTGGCACAGGTCCAAGGAGACCCATACGAGATCGGGCAGCCTACTGGGGGGGGGGAGTAAAATATTTTTACTTAATTCCTGCTGGCTGTCCAATCGCCCCCACCCACCATTGGATGCAGTGTAAACTCCGTCAGCCTAGCTACATCAGCACCAATAGTGGGGGATAGTGGGCAGTCACATCAGTCTTGCTTTTGTGGTGGGCCAGAGCAGGTCAATTATAGAAATAATATATACATTGTACAAAGAGCACACACACACACACACACACACACACACACACACACACACACACACACACACACACACACACAGAGAGAGATTGTTATTCAGCAACTCAGCCAACAGTCGTTTCATCTAGCTGGGGAAAGAAGGTGGATGAAGGGGTGCACATCATTATTATGCCCTTGGGTTTGTGGACTGCTCAAAATGTGTTGATGGGCTGAATTGGCCCATGGGCCATATTTTGGGGACCCCTGCTGTATACGTACAGAGCCAGAAGCACTATCTCCTATGCACATTTCAGGGGTTGGCAACTTTTTCCTTTAAGGGACCAGACGTTTGGCGGTCACATCATCATATCACAGCCCAACGTCTGGGTTGCCCACATGAAGCTCGGCTTGGGATGCGAAGCCTCCCGCCTAGTTTGCCGTGAGCCAGACGGGGAATGGCAGAGCAGCGGCACAGGGACTCCACGAGCCCAGGTGGGTGGTTCCGCCATTCCGTTTGCATTCCAAGATGAGCTCAGCACAGGCCACACTTCGACTGGCGGTCCGGATGACTTCAGCTAGTGGGGTGAATCCAGCCATGGGCCGTAGGTTGCCAACCCCTGGCATACTTATTCGGAGGGAAGTATCGAGTTCAATATAGCCTACTACCAAGTAAGCATGCATAAGTTTATAACTTTATTATTTCTCATGCACCAAAGTGAAGCCTTCATCATGGCATGAGACAATTATGACCACTTATTTCTATTGACTCGTTACATTTCTATGTCACCTTTCTTTCATGGTCAAACTCAAGCATTTGTGGAGTTCCCAAATTTTGTCACACATTCAGGAGCTGATCAGACTTCAAGATATAGGGAACTTCAGCAAGGTGGTTGCATTGTGTGCGTTCAGCCATGCACTGGAATTTTTAGAGGATTTCCAACATGGGAAGTGCTTTGTAGTCTGTGTTATTTCCATCCTCACAACAGCCAGTCAGGTACAGAAGAAGGACCCAGGCACTGGGCCAAATTCTCCTGATAAAGGGGACTGTCAGTTTTCTGGTTACACAGAACTCTTCATGGCCATGTGAGCTGCCATTGCTCTAGCTTTAAGCAGAGCAGGCTGATTTTAAGAGGTGCTAATTTCTGAAGGCTGATCTATACCGCACGTATCCCGGCGCGTCCCAGGCGTGTGCGGAGCGGTGTGGCTGCCTTTTTAACCGATCACCATGGAACACAGGAGAGCTGTGCTCTCCCGAGTTCCATGGTGATCAGTCATGGAACCATGCTCATGATTGAAAGAGGGCGGGATGTGGAGCAAACCGTTTGACCAATGAGATGAGAGGGGGCTTTCAGCCAATCGGAGTGCACGTGTTTCAGCCAATCAGCATTGAGCATTATTACAAGAAGGGACAATCAGGAGGGAAAAGTGCATTTAAGAAACTGGTGGAGCCCAGGGCAGCGTTTCGGGGCGGGGCGTCCTGTCTCCTACACTCGCGAGCCCCCAGACACAAATGCAACGCAACCGGAGTTGGTGGAGATCAGCCTTAAGTCCCCTACAGCTTTCATTTCCTTCATTTTCATTGCCCTTAATGCTGCTGCTCTTATTTCTGTTGGCAGCCACCAGGTTTTTACAAAGTTTTTAGAATTATGTATACAGTATGCTTTAAAAAAGAAAAGAAAAAGAGCTAAGGTAATCCAAATAGTGAGTGTAATTCCAAATTGCACAGCCCAAATTGTGAGAAAAAGTGTAATTCTGTAAGCTGCATACAGTATGGAAATTAACCAAATAGGATTATATATTTGTTTATTTTGTTTAATAAATAGGAAAAAGGGCAAAGAACTACAAAAGCCACCAAAGGCTATGCAATGAAAAGCTATTCAAGGACCTCCAGCCTCTTAAACCACCAGAAATCTCTCATACACATGCACGTTTGCTGAAGACACACCTTCACAAACTATCCATCTCCACAGTCTTAAGGTCTAGACACTTGTTTTAATTAAAGAGAGAAAAACTGAGATTCCTTGGCTGCCAAATTGTGCATTTCCTCATCATGATCCCAGAATACATGTGGCCTTTGCTATACTCTATTCTCACTCTATTTTTTAGTAGTAGTCAAAACATGTTAATGCTACAGAGTCAAGAAAGGAAATTGTAATACAGTGCTGAGGAAAAAAAGCAGAGGATACTCTGACTTTCCTGTAAGAGAATGGACATGGCATTGCAGTTTATTTTCTCTGCTTCGGCAGTGGAAGTTCTATTTATGCTTAATGGACTATGTTTGGCATGCATAAAGAGTGATATAAGTGGGAATTATGAAAGATCTTCAACCTATCCAGGAAGCTGTAATAACTGAAAAAACGCACTTCCTGCACAATCTGAAAAGAGAGAGAAGGATTATTTAGTCTCCATCCATACCCACCACTACCCCGCTATAGAAGGTCTGCTCGCTCTGAAGTCTGCTGTTAATTTTGATTTTGTTTAAAGCAAATCATAACGCATTCCATCGGAGTTCTTTTGTTTACTGTTATAGCGCTATATGAGCTCTTCTGCTGCTCAGAACAGGTCAACAGAATGATCTTAGATCTGGGTGAGAATTAATCTACATGTTTCAACACTTGACACAAACACATCTGCCACCCATGCTCAGTGCTGGATCAAATTTGTAGTTTCTTGCATCCAACTAAACTTTTTATTCCTGTTTGTTCAGTGGTGTTTAGAAGCATAGCCTGTGCACCTGTGCACTAGACATGAAATTCAGATGTTAAGAGTAGATATGTTTTATAGCAGAGGTTAACTTGAGTCAGGGCTCACCAGGTCTCAGAACCTATTTTCAGTCCCAGGATAGGCTCATATGAAGTAATAAGTGTGCCTTTGAACATGTATAGAATTACTTAACTCACCACTGAGGAAACACAACTAGCCCTGATACATTTGGGATTGGGCTTCCAGGTGAGAGCATGTGATCTCCAGGAAGACTTGAAGACCAGGCAAGTCTTTAGATATTAAATACTGGGCCAGGTTTCAACTGGGTTCAGTCCCAGGGTCCATTTTCAAGCCCAGAGTTCAGCCCTAGAGCACATTATATAATGTGAAGTAATTTCTCTGAACTTATAGAATTTATAGAATATGACAGTTTCCACAAGTGGTCCATCCAGAATGAGTGGCTAATATCGATTTCACATTTTCTCCCAAAAATTAAAAGCAAAGTACTGTATGTGCAGAAAGGGGATTGATGCTGCCGTTATATAATATGAAAGAGGGAAGTTTTGAAGTTTGATAAAGTGAGACCTATTCTTTTAACTTTGGCATTGGCAGACAGAGGTGTCACTATCCCCACCCCCGCTGCCCAGCACCCACAGGGCTGGGTGACATCACAATGCCCCCCACAGTAAAGCGCCACCCTCGTGTCGCTCCGCCTCCTCGCTTCCGAAGAGGCTCCATTTGAAGTCTAACGGAACTCCATTTGGAGACTCCATTTGGAGTCTAACGGAAGCAAGGGCAGGCGGGAGGCCCCGGCTCATGCTGGGAGGCACTGTTGCAGCTGCTCCTTGCGAGACCACATGTGCCACCCGGGGTGGTGGGCCCCCTTGCCATATGGCAGCGACGCTACTGCTGGCAGAACGTTTCTTCCACTTTTCTTGTGAAATGTGCAGAGCTATTAGTGTCATGCAAGTGTGTATACCAGTGGTTCCCAACCTGGGGGTCGGGACCCCCAAGGGGGTCGTGAAGCGGTTTCTGGGGGGTTGTGGGATGTCAGCTGGATGGCCACACCCAAGATGGCAGCTCACTTCTCCCCCCCCCCCACCGCAGAGAAAGAAGTGTCTGATGTTCTCTTGGGGCTTGTTTACTCACCTTGTGCTACTTTCTGCTTTCCCTTTAGCATCTCTGTTAATATTAGCTCACTCCTCCCCCCCCCCAAATGCAAAGTAATAAAAGTGTGGTTTACTAAACAGTGTAATTTATTTAAAAAATGACATCACTTCCTGCTTAATGACATCACTAGGACTTAGGACAGATTGTCATTCTATAAAAGGGGGTCCTGGTGCTAAAAAGGTTGGGAACCACTGGTGTATACAGACACTTACAGGCACACCATATACAGTACCGATACTTATTTTTTAAACAAAAATCATAGCTTTTCATTTGAGTATCTAACACTTATATTTTTCTTCTTATGATGCTCTCATTTTCAGAACAAGCTTTCTCTCTTTTTTAATCACTTGGAGCAAAACAATATTATAGGGCTCATCTCTCAAAGTGCAAGTCCTGAATGATCTGAGGCAAAACAGATCTTACTGGGCTTCCAGTACTGTTGGCCAGTTTTCTTTACATCTTGATTCCTTTTACCATCTGTGATCACAGCTAATTTCTGTTACAGGCAATCCAGCCTGTTATGCTGTAAAACTGGTAGCAAAGCCATACTAGATTCTAGCCATATCGGACTCCTTTGGACTCTTGTGCTAAAAACCATTGTGCTAATCCACACCAGATTCTCTCTCTCTCTCCCCCCCCCCAAAAAAAAAACTACAGTTCAGAATACAAACATCTGACAACACTTTTTGCCTACTGTGATTAAAAGACATCTTCCCAACACAGTGCATCAGAAACCCATTTATATATGGGTGGACCTGAGATAAAAAGGTAAAGGTATCCCCTGACAATTAAGTCCAGTCGTGTCCGACTCTAGGGTGTGGTGCTCATCTCCATTTCAAAGCCGAAGAGCCAGCGCTGTCCGAAGACGCCTCCGTGGTCATGTGGCCGGCATGACTCTCCTTGCCGCAGCGCGTAGCATGCGGCTGAAACACGGAGCGCTGTTTACCTTCCCGCAAGCGGTACCTATTTATCTACTCGCATTAACATGCTTTGGAACTGCTAGGTTGGCAGGAGCTGGCCAAGCAACGAGCGCTCACCCCGTCGCGGGAATCGAACTGCCGACCTTTCGATCGACAGCTTATGGTTCAGCGGTTTAACCCGCTGCGCCACCCGCTGGCTCTTCGGCTTTGAAATGAGATAGGTATAGCCAAAACTGGTTTGCGACTTATTGTCAAGTTGCATGCTCTCAGACATTCAATTCACTGTTGCATACTCTCAAACATGCAATTCCACACTGCAATGCCAAATGCATTTACTAAGAGATAAGTGTCATTGAACATGGGAGTTTACTTTGAGTATACATATGTAAGACTGGCTGCATCCCTGGCACCGAATTGCAGTTTTAAATCTATTTCCTACATACTGTATTTAATTACTCTGACTACCCTCTAAGAATTCTGGGAATCTGCACTGAGCTCCAGTGTTTAAAGTTTCTCGTGGAGAAGCCATGACAGCTAAAAACTAATTTTCAATGTTGGCCTGCTGTTAAGAGCATTTTCACATGTAGACATAGAGTTTCTGCATTTGTAACACAAATGGAAAACCTACACTGGCCAGAATGCACCTTCAGATCTTAACAAGGTAGTCCTCTGCTTTCTATTCTATTACTCTAACAAAATTCACACATGCAAAAAAAAGGGGCTGCAAAATTCACATGAAAATTCTCACCACTGGGTTTCTCACTGGATCACCAGCACTGTCCATACTACACTAAATGGGAAAAGTGGAGGGAGACAACCAGGCTAATGCTCCACCTCTTTTTCCATTCAAATGCAGAATTAATCAGAGCTGAGGGGGGGTTGGGCCTCCTGCCTCCTTAAAGGAGGCCAATTTCACACACTTTGCAACCCTGAGACAGGAAGAAACCTGTCTGAGTGCAGTGGGAGGCCAGATTGCTTTTGGTACATGCTGTCCTCCGGATCCATCACTATGTGACAGGGAAGCAAAACTGTGTGGAAAATGAGGCTAAACCCTACTCTTCCTCTTCCTGATGCGAGTGAACGTCAAGTCACCCACGCTGACTAGACTAGAGGCCTCCTGCAGTCGTCTAAAGAAAATCAGCAGAAGGCCAGGAGTCTGCCTGAAACAGCAAGCGACACGCTTACAAGTCAAGTGCTTTGTTTTGTCTCATTCCCCATCTCACAGCCCCCGTATGTATAGCAAATAGAGATCCACACAGGAACCAAAGAAGGGCAAGAAAGAGAGGTAACTGTTAAATGGCCTGGGACCGGTCTGAGGTGGGATTGCAGTTTCCGTTTTCTTCCTACCTCCAGATGATTGGATGTTCCTGTAACACAGCAGACACAACAGGAAGAGGCAAAAAAACTTTGGGTCAAGGGGCCCCCAAATCTCAGGATATCACTGTCGCTGCCTGTGTTTGGGGTATACCACCTCTAGTCTAGACACAAACCTACAGGCACCCTAGAATTAGTAGAGTAATAGCACTAATTGGGTAAGTAAGCTTTGTGACCAGAGCCAAAACTTGGATTTTTCTAGGTTTGGAACAGAATTGTCCTTATTGAGAAAATGGCTAACTCTGTGTGTTGGCACGTATGTACGCACGCACGCACGCACAGAGAGAGAGAGAGAGAGAGAGAGATTATATTCACTAACTAAAAATGCAAAAGCTGGACAGAACTGAATAGCAGGCATCAGTTTTTGTTGCAATATTTAGGGCATGACCTGAAGACACAGGAAGCAGCAATCTTGATGATGCTAAGCCTGGAGGGGGCACTGCCTGGGAACCCCCCGGCTATGCACCATGTAGATTTGGGGTCCACCATAGAAGAAAGGTAGAAAAAAATGAAATACATAAAATAGATTTTACAAAGACCTGTGAAGAAGCTCAATTTCCTTCTTTCAGAACTCAAAGAGACAAGTCTCACTCATCCTTGAGTCAGCATCTGCTGGCACAAGTCTGACATGCCAGCAAAAAGGCAGAGTGTAATTTCTTGGTATTTAAAAGGGAGGAAATTGTAAGGTGAGTGTGACTTCAAAGGGCCTGGCCAATCTGGACTAGTTCCTCTGCATGCACAAGAAGCCAACGTTGACAGAAACGTCACTTCATCACCTGGAAGAAAGTGACATTATGGGCCACACTAGACATGACGGCAGCAGATCTGTCTCTTCAAAGATGGGTCTTTCCCAATCATATGTAAGGTGTAAGGGACCCGTTTGTAGGTTGTGAGGAACCCAGTTTGCAATCGGGGCTCATGGGAGGGATGCTAAATGTCACTCCCCATGGCTTACCTTTTCCTCACTCAGGCTCCGATATAGGAAGAGAGCCTTGCAAGAAGAAAAGTGCCTGGGAGGAGAGGCTGTAAGGAGGAAAGTGATGGCTGTCAGGAGGATTCAGCACCACCCACTCACCTGTCTACCTTTTGCTCTTTTAATCTGGTTCTCACTCTGCTTTATGGTGCAATCCTGTGTAGCCCTACCACATGCTCTGCAGGTGGAGGGTGCAGTAAACACGCTGTAAAGCGTGTTTTTTGCACCCTTGGAGTAAGGGCCACCGGCGCGCAGGCTGGCAGCCCTCACTCCGCCACGGAAACAACCTGCAGCCACCGGAGCAAGGTAAGGCTTACGCCAGTGGGTGCAAGGGCAGTGGGATGGTGGACAGGGCAGCAAGGGAGGGCGGCCGTTGGCCGAGCTGGCCCGGAAAGGGGCAGGGATGTCGGCTGCAATATCCCATTCCCGGGCTCGGCTACCCCTTCCCTGCTGCCCCAAATGTATGGCTTGAGAGCCAGCATACATTCGAGGAGGCCCATAGGCCCCAGGCAGCCCTACACCGGGGGAAGGGGACGAACATCCTCTTCCCCAGAGGAGTCCCCAGGCCGCACCAGAGTGGCCCAGGAACGGCTGAGGATCCTGCGGACAGCCCTATGGGTCAGCCACGGATCCTTATGCAGGACCGGGCTGCCCAATACAGGTCTTCGGGCATACCTGTATTTAAAGAGACTCACCTTTGCACCTAGTCTGGCCAAAAAGCACAGAATATAATTTGTCTCTTGGTTATCAGAGATCACCATATGAATAGGTTATTTAGGCGTTAATAACTATTCTAGTTAGGCATTAGTACAAAAATCCTGGGGCAGGGAGTTCTTGATGGGATCTGATCAAGAAACATGTCCATAATGTTTTCTCGTGTCTAGAGCCTTCATCCCCAGGAGGAGTGGTGGAGTTTGCTCATCTGCCAAAGATACTCTTGAAGCGTACAGGGTAGATTAATGCCAATCTTTCCACTAACCTTGGGGAACTTGCGTTACAAAGTCAAGATCACAGTTCTGGATATTAGCAACTTCCTATTCAAACAACAAGGGATAAATCAAAACAACAGAAACAAACAGCAACACGTAGGCAGGACAATACTTGTTTTTGCTTTGGGATAGAGAACTTAATGCAAACAGCTGATGCAAATTTGCACCACATTCTATGTTCGGTCCCTGGTTATTGAGCTCCAAGTCCAGATCTTATTATCCAAACTCCATTTTTTTTCCAGACGCAGACTTTCCCACAATGTCATTCATGATCATCACCTACTTTGTGTCCTGCTTGTAAATTTCTTAGTAGCATCTGGCTGGCTGCTGCTGGAAATACACTTCTGAACTGGATGGACCTTGATCTGATTCAGCAAAGCAATTTTCTGACCTTAAAGAATAGCAGGGTGGAGGGCTAGCCTATTCATGTATAATGTTATATGCGTGTTGTCCGGGAGTGACTCTGCCTCCTCCAGACTTGCAGCTGCCAGGCGCACTGGGGGAGTCCGCCATTCCCCAGGCACGGCCAGTAGGCCCATTGGCAGGGTCATTTGGCAGTAGCACACTATCAACAAGCCTGCCACCAATCCCTTCACCAGCCCTGCACCCACCCATGGAACAAGCACCAGGTAAACTGACAACTACTTACACCTCCCCTGAGGCTTCCCAGGTAGGTTTCCTGCTTGCATGGGACAACAAGGACACTGGGGAGGTGGGCTCTGAGTGGGAAGAGGGGTGAAGTTGCACATGCCCATAAGGCAGGCTCCAATACCAAAGTGATGAAACTGGAATGACAGGTTGCAAAGCAGAAGGCTATGCCTCTGTAGCTATGGAGAAACAGCAGCAGCCCAGGGAAGCTGTCCTATGAGAGAAACAGGAGGAAGTGGGTGCTCATAAGCCCCTCCCCCTCACACAATGAGGGAAAGACCTGCCAGGGAAAATCAGCAGGATCCTCTTAGGCGAACAGGACCACAAGTCCGGTGGAATGATTCCATGAGTATAATGGGGTGAACCCCCCAACCTATACTAGGGGTGGGAACCCCCACACACATAAAATCTGTGTGCACGGGCTGTTGATCTGCCACATGCACAGTTATTCACATATTATGTTCAACACACACACACACACACACACTTTTACACACACAATCAGTAGCCTGCATTTAAGGGCTCCAGTGCCTGGGTTCACTCCTAAAATGCACAGTTATTCCTACAAAAACATGTACATGTGTACAGATACCTATACAACGATAGAATATTATGTGCAAACAATAAACAGTTCCATGTGCTCATCACGCAGACTGAAGCCTGAAGTCAGTTTTGTAGGCATTATCAACTATTGTGTCTCCATTGCAAACTTGTGCCAAAGAAATCATTGTGGGGAAATATACTCCTTTTCTTTTTCAAAAAAGGGACTATATGGACTTGCATAGATCTGCATTACCATTTCCCCAATGGCATCCACACAACCCCAGCTGTTTGCAACCATGCAAGCCAGTCACACATCAATATTTATCTCAATTTCTAATCCACATCATCCCTCAACAACCAGTAGCAACCCTTTAAAAACACAACATAATAACACCCGCAAGATAAAATACTCCGTTCAAATTTAAAACACTATATATGAAAACCAGATTATAATTGCCCCACACTGCCTTAACACAAATACGTATTTGCAAAGTTATGGGACAACTTTCAAGAACATCCCACTACATGCCTTTGCTTTTTGCATTTGGTCACAGGGATGTTATATAACCAAGGGAATTCTTTTGGCTGATTGAGATACAAGGGAGGAGATTATCTTTGAAGTATCCAGGGCCCAGGCATTTGTGACCAACCTTCTGGAATGGGGCTAGTTCAAAGGTGGCCTCCTTTGTAAACAAAGTGGTAGAGATTTCTGTTGGCCAAGGCTTTCTACTGCTGGTTGGTTGGTTTCCACTGCTATTTTATTATTGTACATTATGTTCTTGCTGTATATGCGTTCATCTTTTCTATTTATCATCTTTACATTGAACCCTTCCTCCAGAGGTGAAACAAGGGTGGAGTGGAGGCAAGTAGTTCTGCAAGACTCCGTTACACTGGAGTCAACGGCCCCTCCCCCTTGCTGTTGGAGCCATTCCAGCAGCAACAGGGGAGTGTCCTGCTTGTTGCTTTTGCTGCCAGAATGGCTCCAACAGCAAGGGGGAGGGGCCGCTGACTTCAGTGTAATGGAGTCTTGCAGAACTACTTGCCTTCGCTCCACCCTTGTTACGCCTCTGCCTTCCTCCACAAAATTTAGAGTAGCCTGCATGAAGATCCCATTTTATCCTCTGAAAAACAGTGGCTGGCCCTAGTGCACTCAGTGAGCATTGTGGTGGGAAAGTGAGGCGTTCAAATGCAGGTCCCTGCATTTCCCTGCTCTCCTCCCAGTCTATCTAGGGGCTCAAACTGCCATGGGCAATATATTTGGAAAGTCAGTACAAACATTTTTAAAATAAGTAAAAATAACTTCATTTCCATCACATCCAGTTAATTTTTTTTTATCATCCTACCATATTTTTCTTTCTCTGTTAACCTTCATGCTTATAAAAGGCCCACAGATGTAGGTAACGGAGGGCGCAATCCAATCCTACTTAGGCTGCCGTTGTAACCAGCGGCGCAGCAAAAACGGGAGGCCCCAGAACGGAAAGGGGATTCAAATCCCCTCCAAAAGGGGAATTCAAAGGGGATTTGAATCCCCTTTCCGTTCTGGGGCCTCACGTTTTCTCTGCACCGCTGGTTACAACGGCGGCCTAAGTAGGATTGGATTGCGCCCTGAATCAACAAATTCTACTAGCTATTCACAGAGGGGGTTCTCCAGTCATCCTTCTCTACCACCTCCTGTCTGTATTCTCCCACCTCCAAGGCAGTAAATGTGCCTCAAACCTAATGTGGTAGGAGGACCACCCCTATTGACAGGCAAATGTTTCAGTCAGCCAGACTGCATTCACAACTTTTGAGACCTCTTTGCTAAGATTTCCAACAATCGTGTCAGTGAATGAATGCCAATTGTGGTTTTTTTTGCTTATTGTGCTGCAGGCACCTGTCCACCTGCAGTGCAACAGAACTCAATCAACAAAACACCAAGTCTCCATCATAGTGTCAGGGAAATGGGAACACTCAGCAAGGAGATGTTCTTGAAAGACTTTATCAGGGAAACCAATAAATAGAATACCACCTTGACAAGAATTCAAGGTGAATTTTCCTCTGTTCTCCTAATGCCATTTTTAAAAAGAAAGCAAAAAAAAAGCAAACAAAAGAGAGTTGGCAGAAACCACTAAGTGAATTACAGCTTAGCATTTTCACTGTAGGCATCTTTAATCCTTTCTATTATTTCTTAAATGCTTGCAAAGATTATTCGATAATCTCCCATCAACAAATTTCTTTTCACTTAGAGAGAACGGCATGCTTGTCTGATTGTGCCTATTAAAGGCTAGCTGTCCAAGTTCTCTCAATGTGCATTGGCAAGATTTGCAATGACTTCAGATTTCTGAAAACTTCCTTCCAGTTGTAGGCCATCTCAGGACAGGACAGCTTCGAAACCAAGGATGAATGGTGTAACGCTTGTGAACAAGATCCAGGTTACCTCTGGAAAACCTTTTTCCTTCTTCTTCCCTAAGAAAAATTGGCCAGTAGGTGTGCTGTCATATGTGGATAGCACATGCCTCCTTCACCTTGGGGTGGGGCAGAGGTGACTGACTTGTTATTTGCATGCTATTTGCCCTCTTCTAAAAGGTTTTGGGCTTGCTACGTAACACACAGCGCAATCCTATCCAACTTACACCACCGGTGTAACCAGCGGTGCAGCAAAAACGAGAGGCCCCATAATGGAAAGGGGATTCAAATCCCCTCCAAAGGGGAATTCAAAGGGAAATTGAATCCCCTCCCTTTCCGTTCTGGGGCCTCCCGTTCTCGCTGCACCGGTGGTGTAAGTTGGATAGGATTGCGCTGACAGATAGATGGAACACATTTTGCTGGACAAGCAGGCCAGGACCACCTCAAAGTGCTTTAAGGGAAGGTGTAAACTTGTTAAGCAGACCAGCCTGTGACTAGATGCTGCCATTTCTGCACTGAAGAGTACCTTACCCCATAAACAGCCACTGTGAAAAATCAATACTGAAATCATTATCAGTTTCCAAGGTTCTTGAGTTAGATTATTTTTCAGAATACTGCTCAGGGGACTGAAAGTCACAATCCACTTACTCCTGAGGAGGCTTGCTAAGTGCAAAGGAATGGTCCAAAAGACTGCAATCAAATTAGTCTATAAACCAGTAAGTAAATTTAGATTTGAGACAGCCTGTCCTCCAGTCCTAACACAGAGTAAGACATCTAAATCCAGTGAAATCAATGGGCATAAGCACACTTAGCTGTGTGCTGGATTGTAGCCATTATGTACCAGAAAATGCCAGTAAAATCAACAGCTCTGACATCCAGGTAAATATGCTTAGGACTGGGGTGTAAATCTACTTAAATCCAAGCACTCTGACTTCATAGATTTGTGGATGAGACTGAACGTGAGTAGCTTTTGACAGACTTGAGCCATAAATGAAATTAGTGTAAATATAAGCTTACCAAGCTTAACTTCAGTGTATCTTCAAAAATACTGTGTATTAAATTGTTCCTTAAACAGACAGCCATTGCGTGCACGCACGTGTCTGTATATGCATAAGCAATAATGTTTTAAAACTTAGGAAACGCTTATGGGCATGTTGGCTTTGCTCACCCTATGAGTTATGTGTGGAGTAAAGGGAAAGGAAGTTTTAAATATAAAGCTCTAGTCTTTAAAAAGATTTGAAGAGGTTTGGTTAAACAAAAACAACAACAGAAATTTGATTTTGAAATAGTTGCATTACATATGTTTGAACTACAGTCCTACTGGTTTTATTCCCAGGAGAATATAGCTAGGTATAGTAAAACATGATTTTTAGAATGCAAAGTAGGCTAAACTCCCCATAGTAATTTAATTCTGGTATGAGCACTAGAGATGCATTTGGTATTTTCACTATTTTCTATCTCATATGAAGACATTCGGTGTAATATAACTATATACACAATACATATGGTTTTAATAGCTAAAGTGCATAATACACTTAAGAAAAAAGGTCAATAGCCTAGTTATGCTTATGGAATGAATATATACATATATACACACAATATATATATATATTCACTCATATACATACACACACACACACACACACACACACACACACACACAGGCTTACCATATCGCTGACCGGGACGCTCCGTTTTGCCCTTAAGGGGCGGGGCGGGGGGAAGGGAGCCAGAGCGACGCTCTGGCTCCCTTCCCCCCGCCCCACCCCACCCCTTAAGGGCAAAACGGAGTGTCCCGGTCAGCGATATGGTAAGCCTATATATACACAAGAGAGAGAGAGAGAGAGAGAGAGTTTCACTTACAGAGCAACCCTATGCATGTCTACTTAGGCCCAGTATTAAATATGACTTAGGGTGAAATCCTACAACACTTTCCTTGGCGTAACCAACACTGAAGACAATGGGACTTACTTCTGAGTACACATGAATAGGATCGGGCTAGACAATGTTTTTTGTTGTAATTAATGTTTCTCATTTTGGTGAAGTTTGGTCACAATTCTTTTGTATCTAAACTTTTGAATTTTAAAGACCAGCATCGTACCTACTCTGGAACATGTACAGGATGAAAAAAGGTACACTTGTTTTACGGCTAATGAAAAAATAGCCCATTGTAGTGATGTACTGCACAACCAGTATTAGCTGTCTACTTCTATGAGGTATTGTGACTGCTCTACTTCCCCAGAGAATTCTGGGAACTTTAACATAAAAATATACCCTTTACTACCACCTGAGAAGCAGGCATTTTTACATTTAGGTGTTACAAATGAGTACTTGCTCACTGTGCCACACAGACTCAGCTCTTCAATACTGTGATTTTCCACATCTCAAATTTCAGTATATACTAATAAAGTTGTTGCTTCCATTAATAAGGAACACTTGCATTCTATCAACCGTGTAGAGTTATGTGAAGTATATGCTTCCACATTAAATGCAAATCTGTTACAGACCAACTGGTACATATACGGGAAAATAAACAGGCATTCAATGTACTGGTGCAGCTGGGTAGTAGGCAATGACACACCGACATCTTTCAAATCACAAACTTGTATCAACTTTGCAAATGCTGCTGTTAAGTCCAAACTGATTTTAGACTGAAAAATGCATTGTATTGGAAAAATAGGTGACATGATTCCCGAGAGACTCTGTAAGGAAAACTGGTAGCCACTGCACTTAAAACAAACACCCCAATATAAAAACCAATAACACAATATTTGGGATTCATTATTTGCAAACGTCTTGAATTACATGCTTGTAGGATGTATTAGACATGACAGCAGATAACAAGACAGCACTTCTAGAAATTCTAGATCAGCTTTATTGTTGGGGCAGGGGAGAAGCTGGAAGATTAGAAATCTATCCCCATCCAGTCTTAAAAGTCCTGCTCCACTTCCAATCAAATGAAATATGAGTTTCTTTCTGTATACATGTTTTGACTGCATCCCATTATTCTTGAGCAGTTCATCTTAGTAGGGCTTATTTATATAGTTATAAGAAGAAACCCAGGCCTTTTGTAAAGTTGATCCAAAGTGATGAAATCTGACCTTAGACGAGAAAATGGAGGTGACAGTGAAGGGAAGCAAAGTACTTTGCCAAATAAAAAGAAACCTTAAGTGTAGACAACAACAAAAGTTGTTTTTCTTTCTCTGGGTGTTAAATGATAAAGGGTGTTAAATGATAAAAAAATGATAAAGGCTCTGCTGAACATTGTGGCGAGATTATAGAGGCTGGAGACGCAGTTGAAACCCTTGTCTTCAGCAGTCTAGGGCTCATACCTGTCTTCCCATTTTTATCGCCTTCAGCAGCTGAAGGTGAATTCAGCCTTGGCTCACCATGCTGGAAGCCAGTACTTTCTCCCACCCCCAGATAAGAGTGCAGTGTTTGCTTGAGAATTTTACTGGTGAGTTGAAGTAATTAGAGGTGTAACATAGTTACTGCTGCTGATCAAGTATCCCTGCCTTTAGCCTGGCTAGTTAATAATATCTCGGTCAACAGAGGTGTTCATTATATGATGAGTAGAGTTAATTCATGAGTTGACAGGTCTTATTCCTTATGGAGAAACAGAGAGGAACAACAGTTCTGGAAAATGGCTCCAATCAATGGTATGATTCCTGTGTTTAGTACAGCTCTCTCCTATCCTAGCTTTGTTAGACCCTCCTGAAATATGAATTAATCTCTTGCGAGTCATCTGCAAATTCCGGATGTGTTCTCTCAGTTTGAATATGCCACCTTAGCGAAGAGTTGTGGGGAGGGAGTGAGAATACTAATACACACCCATAATCATTACACCCAGAAAAACACACTCAGCTCAGATGTTATTACTCGGGTCTGTGCACATGTTTGGGCACCTAATGTCAATTTCACAGTTTGATCTGTCTTACTTTACTATCACCTCTCCTAGATTTGAGTTAGAATAATGCCAAAGGAGGGACGCTAAGTGAACTAAAAAGTAATTTGGTTTTAAGGACTGAGATGACCTTTACTTAACCATACTCTTAACTCTAAACTTGTTTACTTGGAAAGTAAGGCGACTAAGTTCCAATCAATGTGTTTAAGATTTGAACATTTGGTGGTTTGGAGTCCATGACATTAAATACTAGAATATGAGTTTGTGTAATCATGTACTGTTCATAGAGATATGAATGACTATCAGTTTATTTATTTTTTGTTGTTGTTGCTTCCAGCATACCTTGCGCAAAGCGCTACATAAAGGGTAACTGGTTTTTCATTTACAGATCTGAAGAACAATCAGTTACATAAATATGGAACTGCAAATGGCACAGGATGGTGCAAAAATAAATGCCTCAAGTGAATTAAAAAAAAGAGTTGTTGGCAGGAGTACAGGTACCATTACTAAATGTGAAAAATGTAAACATTAAAAAAGTAACCAATTCTGTGATGTTCGTTCCAAACCATGTGCATACTTCGAGTGAATGTTATATATTCTAAATGCATTTCTATTTCAATCTGACATACGTTTTGTTATTTTTAGAACATTATCAAGATGCAGGCCCTAAGCCATTCACCCCCTTAAATCCACTTGGATGTATTTACTAAATTTACTTTTTTCCCTCAGCCAAGCCTTACTATATGTAAAAATAAATTGAGCACAACACTGTCGTTTCCTTTCTGCAAGCGGCTGCACAATCTCAGGATGGATCATTTTTGTCTACCAACCAGACTGCAACTTTCAGACTGTATATTTCATTTGCTAATGGCCTTTATTGCTTCTTTACTTGAACCATGTGCTCGGCAAGAAATACTGAAAGGTTCCAATACTTCTGTTTGCTCAACCTTCTACGCCGTTAATACGAGGGCTTTAAGAGGTCAATGTTTGAAAGACATCTGACCACAATTTTTAAAAAATGTTGCTTGTGTTGTTTAGCTTTGTAAATACAGTATATGAAATGCTGTAAATGGAAGAGCATATAACCTTGTCTACATAGATGGAAAGATTGTGATAAAAAATAATTGTTTTTAATGAAAGCTTTGTGTTTGCTTGTGATTTTTTTTACCCTGTCATGTCAATTAAATCAACTAAGGATTATCTTTAAAATTGACCGACCTGATTTTCAGAACAATCCTATGCATGCTTACTCAGAAGCAAGTCCCGCTAAGTTTAATGGAACTTACTCCCTAGTAAGTTGAGTTAGACTTGTAGCCCAAATTAATTATTTGGTGAAATGGGAGCATAGTGATTACAACTACTAACAGATATGCTATTACTGATATTAAAAATATTAATGTCGTTGAATATCAATGTAATTTATTTTGTGTGTTCTTAAGAAAACAAAGCAAAACAGTAACTCTCAAATCTTTAACTGAGCTCATTGTAAAAAAAACCCATCATTTTTGAATGTATTTATATTCACGTTAAATAAAGCTTTTACAATGGGGAAGAAAGGATTCAAAGAAAAAATATGCTACATTGTTTCAAAGCAAAATGTCCCACAATAATTTCTTTGACTCTATCCAGAGGTAGTTTTTAAAAGAAACAATAACATCCCATTCCTATACAGGCCTAAATTTCTAATGCTGCTGTAAATTAAGAAGAGATGGAAAATAATCTTTGTTCTTTCATAAAGGGAACATAAAAATCTACAATTCAAAAATATGTCTGCATATTGATAGGTGGTAGATATTTGGAGAAGGTGTTTTTAACCTTTTTTGACTAACACTTTTACCAAATGGTATTTCACTTCAGTTTTGAATTGAAAATCAATCCTATTTAACCCTAGTGATATTTGAAAATATTACAAATAAAAAGGGAAATATTCACTTCACCTGAGTATGCATCATACAGAGAATATGCCTCATTCTTGACGTAAATGGTATCCAAATAAAATAAAAAATAAAGAGATTTATCTGCTGTTGCTGGTTAAAAATAACAACAACCATATCTGTTCTGCTTTTCACATCTGTGCCTTTTTATAACAGCAAATAGACCACACCATGTACTTGAGGTTGGCTTCTATTTTGTTTTTCTCCCAAGGATATCATAAAGCTCTTAAAAGTAAGCCCAGAAAATGTTCACTACATACCTGATCACTTATTTGACATGCAACAAGGTTGGGCTGATTATAGCATTCAGCAAATCGGATGTACTTCAACCAGTTCCCTACATCTGGCTGACTGGCGTCAATGCAGAATTTCACATTGTAATATTCATCCAAGATCTAGAAAGAAAAGAATGCAAAACAATAAATTGGTGTGGGCTTTTTGTTTGTTTGTTTGTTTGTGTGTGTACAGGGGTGTGTGTACGCGTGTCTGGTCAGGCCACACTACTGAAAAGATAAATCACAGCTCGTCGAATAAGCAAATGGAGATGGGCTCAAGCCTGTTTTACAGCAAAATATTTCTCCAATGAGACTTCACAAAAGCCATTAGATCAAACAAGTTGAAGAATTAAAGGAGCAATCAATCTATTGTAAGGGCATCCCCTCACTCTAAGCATGTTTGTCTGGAAAAAAAGTTTTGGGGAATAATTACTTTAAAAACATTTGAATGAAGCAAATGTGTTGCTTCTCTTGTCAGCATAAAGGAATAATTGTCATTTTAGCAATTTTATGAGATGTCAACTTTTTATCAGGAAACCAATACAATAACGATTGGCCTCATATACAGGATGTTGTCTTTTACCATTTTCGACTATTTCTTAATGAAGTATTTCCCTTTCAAAATCCCACTAAATAAAGCTTAGGGTTCAAGGCATTAATCTTCCCCTAATGTTCCATTAATTGCACTCTTGAATCCTGTCCTTTTAATCAAAGCCAATTGCAGGATTTAGTTAATAGGACCCCTTTTAGGCCACACCAAAAACATTAAAAAAAATTAAAAAGATATAGAATGCTTGTTCAAAACAGAGCAATATTTGGAACATGCTCCTAAATGGTTTCAGTTTTGCGGAGAATAAACAAACCTAATGTGATTGCTGGGAGTGTGTTAAAAAGAACGTACCATAAGAATAATACTATAAGTGGCTAATTATTATTCATGTGACTTGGCATCACAATGTGCCTCTGTGTGGCGGAGCCTGAGATCAAGCATGTCAAAAATACACATTTAAAAAATTTCCCTAGCTGGCATATTTTACAAGGAAAATCACCATTTGGTAGATAAAAGTAACTAAAAGCACAAGTTTGTATGAAAGGGATTAAGGGGTAGGATAGAGAGATTCTGCAAGGAAAGAATTTGAACACATATCCAGGTTAGGAGCTCTTTTTGTGTTCAAGGTGAATGCCTTAAGAATCCTGTTATTGTTTATCTTCATTATAGTTAATGAAAACTTAAAGGAAGTTTCCTATCAAAAGACTAAACAATCGGGTCTACCAGCTCAGATTTAGTAATTAAATGAACCAAGCAGGCAAGCAAGCTGCTTTCTCTGAAGGTTAAAGTCAAAAGTTGGAGGGCATACTTCCATTACCCTACAGCAGTTTATGCAAAGAGTTCAGGTAATCACCCAGAAGTAGTTTTAGATCATTAACTGCCCCCAAACTTCAAGAGGACACAGCAGAGGGCACAAGGCAAGAGGAAGTGCCTCTTGTGTGTTTTGTTAGCCAGCAGGCATTGAAAGCACAGCCAGGCTGCCACCAATTTTTTTGCAACGCATTCACTCCAAAGGGCGACTCTGCTGTACAGGCTGCTAGCTAGGTGAACAATCAGTTCAAATTCACTCTCACGGGGTGACCTGGGCGCTGGAATCTTTGCAGGGGCGCAGCTACAGTGGCCCCCATTCCGGCCAAACGTCCTCCCTGCTGCACGTGGGAAGGAGAGATGACTTTGAAACTGACTTCAACATCCCAGGGGCTGAAACCAACCTGGATTCACCTAACTAACCTCACCACCACCACCTGAGGCTCCAATCGGGTCACCCGGAAGAAAAGGAAACAAAATAAGCGTCCATTTTTTCAGGGATGATGCGCAGTTGACGATGATCTATGTTCAAGCCAGCTCCTTGGCGAATGCCCTGCCTTTAGTGAAAAGAAATGGGGACCCTTGCTTAAGGGAGCCGACTCCGTTTTGCTAGGACCCCTTCCTGAAACTTCAAGCTGAGCAGGGCAGGCAGGCTGACTCGGGCCCTAAGGAGAGGAGGGGGAGCTGTGCTCCGAGCCTCCATCCCCTCCACACACCCTCTGACCCCCTTCTCTCTTCCCACGAAGATCTAACCGTTCAAATCTCCATTCAAGGTTCAGAAGGCATATTAATCAAGTGAACTCCAGAAAGG
The DNA here is from genome assembly GCA_026170595.1 of Plestiodon gilberti rubricaudatus. Lineage (NCBI taxonomy): Eukaryota > Metazoa > Chordata > Lepidosauria > Squamata > Scincidae > Plestiodon > Plestiodon gilberti. The sequence goes on along the minus strand of JANXHW010000003.1, from coordinate 15,717,751 downwards.
GGGGGGGGAGGCACGTGGAGAGCAGGGCGGAAAACCTTTCCAGTCCGAGACCGAATTCCTTTATATAATTCGTTTTCGTGTTGACTTCCTTTCGACTCCCAACTGTCACCAGTGAATTAATCCAACAACTGAAGTGTAAAGTTCAAGTCCGGGGAGGGGGGGTGTTTGTTTGTTTGTCTTTTTTCCCCAGCCGCTGTGTTTGATCATTGGATGCACTTCGGTGGAAAAAGCAACATTTCTGGAGCGTAAAGAGCGTTCGTTCGCTTTTCCTACTTTCCCTCCCTTCCAGTGATGTATTTGCTGGGGGGGGGGGGCACGCTAGCCTCTTAACTCAGATCGATTCTTAAAAATAATAAACATTATATATTTAAATCTCATACTCTTACAATTTAAAGGCAGAAGTACAATTGTACCCTTCCTGTCCTTCGATTATACATCAGGCAAAACTGAAAGTCTTTTTAAAAAGCCATGCTCTCTCTGCTCACAAATGCCTCGTTTCTTCTTGCCTTTAATTCATTCGCTTTCAGAATAATCGCAGCAATAGTTGTATAACAAACCTACAATTGCAACGCCTGTTCTCCCCCCCCTCCACCCATTAAAGGGGGCAGCAATTGAGTGAGCTAGCCCTTACCTGTGCCCAGTTGTAACCGGGCTTGTTTGGCCAGGAATCTAAATTTGGCCGACCTAAACCTTTTCTGGGAAAGATGTGGACAGATATCCCCCTCCCGGACACGCACTTGTCACCGCCTTCTCCCCCCCCCCCACGTCCCCTGCCCCAAAGACAGACGCCAGCAGGCTTCAGATGGGGAGGGGGAGAGAAAGATCTAAGCTTAGTAAAAGAAAGATTGCCAGTGAAATGTACAAAAGGCTGGAGAAGGAACCCAGGAAAGGGGGGGGGCATGTGTCGGGACTACATGGAAACACACTTTTTTGTTATGACTAGTTGGCTTGAGCGATCATCTGGCAGCAGCTCTTCTTACCTTGCCCAGCTCAGATCACCAGGTCCGCTGCTTCCCAAAAACCCTTCCTTTCGGAGAAAAAAAAAGTTGAAAAATGGGAGATTGGAAAAAAAATGGAATAATAAAGGCAATCAATCCTTCAAGCAGTTGCCAGCAACATCTCGAGAGGAGATCCCCCCCCCCCTTTACACGGGGCACACACCACACACACTAAAAGTTCTTTCGCTGCCGTCGCTCTCCAAAGAAGAGGGTCTCTGCAGCCCGGTGGAGTCCCGCAGGCTCCGCTTCCTGATTTGCCTCCTGGAGTGTCCGATTTCCTTCTCCGGCATTTGTTGGGGGAAAACTTTTCTTCTCCTCGCCTGAAAACTTCTCAGGGTCCTTGCGGGAGGGGGGGGGAGTTATCAGGATGTGCTGGGTTTCCCCCCCTATTCAATAAGAAAGAGGCGAGGAAGGGGGTTGATGATGATGATGATGATGCGGCGGGGCGGGGGCGAGAAGACGCGCGGCGATTGCTTTAATTGTCCCCATTGATTCGGAGATGGCGTGTTAATTTCTTCCCATCGCCTTGCTTGCCCTCCGGCTGCTTGGGGGGTTGTGGGCATGTGTGAGTGTGTGTTGAGTCAAGAAAGTTATCGGAGAGAGAGAGAATAACTTCCTTTTCACTTCTCCGCTGCTTGATCACAAGGGAGGAAAAAAGTGTTTGAGCGTGCGTGTGTGTGTGTGTGTGTGTGTGTGTGTGTGTTGGAGAAGGAGGGGAGATCTGCAAGATTCCCCCCTCCCTCTCCACCTCTTCAAAGCCTGTCCTAAGAGCTTCTTTCCCAATCGCAGACCCTCTGGAGAGGAGAGACGATTCCTCCCGCAACCCCCGTGCCCGTTCCTCCTCCCTTCTCTGTCCCTCCAGCCCCCCCCTCCCTTGCAACCCTCAACCGACAGGCGTTTCTATTTCATGAACTGTCTCGTTAATGCGAAGGAGCTATCCGGCCAGCCATAGAGAGGAGGAGACAAGAACTGAGGGAGACACAGAGAAAAAGAAGAGCGGTATCTCTTCCCCTCCCTCCCCACCACCTCTTTGCCTACACAAGCGATCGGAAGCCAGACAGAGGCTCCTCTTTCAGTAAATTTTTAAAGTGACAGCAGCCTCCTCTGGCGAGAGAGGTCACAAGAAGGTCGCCCAGACAGAAGTCCTAGCCAAGCAGACTGATTACGGATGCGCCCGTCCCCGGGAAACATGTCCGTTTCATCCATGTAATCAGCGGCCAACGGGGAGATCTCGGGGGGCGGGAGGCAGTTCTGGACCCCCACCCCGCCTTTTCTTTCGCAGAGACAGCGGGGGACACCCCCACTCCCACCTCATTCTGTTTCAGTGTGTTCGGAAAAAGTGCAACTGCCTGTCTCTGTGCGTGGAAATGTTTATTTAAGGAGAGTTACACAGAGATCAGCCCTTTTTTTCCACAAAGTGGTTGCGGTAGCAATAACGAAATGAGACGAAGTTTTATATGTTAATAACTGGAGCTTTCTTTCTTTTTTTAAGAAAAGCAAAACGGATTGGTTAAATGGCTCGCATACGTAACGTCCTAAGTACGTTTTGATGATAGATAGATAGATAGATAGATAGATAGATAGATAGATAGATCCCTCCTCTTGCCAGAGAAGACAGATGGATAATATTCTACACTTGCTGATCGGGATCTCATTCTATTATAGCAAAAGTCTTACTCCAGCACCGCTGTCTAAATGCTGCTTCATGCATGCAGCATTTTCAAAGGGGGGGGGGGTTGGTACAAATAACATCACTGTCTTTGGAACCTTTGAATGGTGAGATTTTGTGAGTTCACTTCTAGTACAGGCCACGAAGTTAAGAGCAACAGGGTTTCCCATGAAAATAGTAGAAAGCAGAGTTAGTTTGGGGCCGCTCCTGAGTTGGGTGAATGAGAAGAGAGAGAGATTAAGAATTTAGGACTGTATTCCTCCCACCTGCCCCTCCCCCACACACACAACAGAGCAACGTCGCCGAACGCTACTTTATACCTCTCAACAACTACTCCCAACTATGAGCGCAATCCCAGATTCAGGACCATTCAAAGAACTGGGAGGGCCAACATATAGAAATGCAGGCAAGAGCGGTCACTGGCTGACAATGTGCCGGCCGGGAAAGGGGCACGGCGAACGCGTGCAAGGCGGCCACTCCGAATGAACCACAAAAGAGAAAGCGCACAAAAAAGACCCCGGTCCGAAGCTCATGGCGCGCGCGATCCAAAGTGCCTCGCAATTTTTTCAAGAGTGCCCATCGCCTTCTCAGTGGATAGATTAGAAGAAGCAGCCATCAGGGGCCGGTGGGGAAAGTGACAAAAGGTGGTGATTAATTCGTCTCCCCAGCCTGTTATCTGTGACATTGAACTGTTATTTCAGATAATGGCCATTGTTCTAGATGGGGAGGGCAGGCGGCAGGGGTGGGGGGAGAAGGAGCCCGAGAGGGAGGAAGAAAAGCTCGACGCCCGGCAATTGTCAACCGGGCCAGGGCAAATAGCTCTTGTAAATAACGCACTCACAGAGAGAGGACGCATCCCAAGAATCTTGCAGAGGCTCTAGCCTGGGAACCTCCGCAGGTCCGGATTTTGCTGTTCTCGTTGATTTCCTGCCTTCACTCAATCTGGTGCCAATGTTGGTGCGCCTCTCTCTCTCTCTCTCTCTCTCTCTCTCTCTCTCTCTCTCTCTCTCTCTCTCTCTCCCCCCCCCCCCCGTTTTCTTTTTTCTTTTTTAATTTAGCTATAAATTGGAGCAGCTAGAGCTATGAGCTGTTCTATTTTCTTCCTGTCAGGATGAGGGATTTGTTTTATGATGCATTGTGTATTAAATACAAGTAATCTGGGAAACTGATTGCTCGAGCCCACACAGGCCTGATCAGAGGTCCTGATAGGAAGCTTCCTTTCTAACACTAGCACGGCCACCACCGATCCCACGCACACGCGCCCCCGCGCCCTTTCACAAAACTGATGCGAAGAGAAGGAAACGTCGGAGGATAAACACACGGGGAGAGAAACACACACAGAGAGAAGTACAGGACTAAATTATGCTTTCAAAGAAAGAGTGGATATGTATGTGGGACACACACACACACACACACACACACACACACACACACACACACACACACGTGTACATTTCTTGTCCTGGGTCCTGGTTTTGGAAAGAAAAAAAAAGAGTGTGAATGGGAAGGACTTGCAGCTCCTGGCCGGCAGATGGCGTTGCGCGTTGGTGTTAAACGCGCAACGGCAGTGGGCCCTTGGTTTGCAGGTTCTTCTCATCCAGGCCAAGCCGGCGGCTGGCTGCGGCTGTGGAAGGTTTCAGCTGAGCTGAGTGCTGCTCCCCAAGAGTGCAATTGAGAGCCATTCAAACCGATGGGAACTTGGCCACAGCTTTCAATAGGCCGCAGATTGTACCCAAAAGAAGTTTTGCAATGTGCTTACTCTTGTTTCTCTCGCTATCACCTATGAAGTGTGACATGTACTCCTCAAACTCTAAAGTCTATGACAAATACCGGTACATGAATCATGTGACAGGGAGTTGTCAAGACAGTGGCTGTACGTGCTGTGGAGTATATTATTAATGTAGGCAAGCGGCCTTCAGAGATCTCAAAACTTTGCTTTTTGTCGCATGATCCCAATTACTGATAAGGTAATTTCCAAGTAAGTTCTCTCCAAGGTAATTTCCAAGGAAGTTTTAACTTCCAAGTAAGTTCTCTCAAGACTGCATTTTCACATGATGGTTACCATGGCTTATAATGAAAACGTGAAACGTCAAGGGCGGAAAGGGAAGTGATTTGATGACTAGAGAAGTCTAAGGGGCAGAGTCAAGAATGGGAGACAGTGGAGACCAAAGAGCACTGGGCTATAGATCAGTTTGGGCAGGCAGGGCAGGACTTAGAGCAAAGCAGAGACACAGGAAAAAATATAACGGGGGGCTAAAATGGAGGGCTTTAAAAGTAAACATTAGACTCTTGAAGTAGGTGCAACGTGTGTGAGGGAGTTAGTGTAAGAATGTAAGGAATGATGTGATCACAGCAACAGGACAGAAAGATGAATGTAGTACCTAAAGAAACGGGCGCATCGTCTGAAGGGAGTAAAACCACACCAACGGATAATATCATGCTGAAACCGTTTGTAAAATGAACAAATGCGCATTCTTCCTTGTCATTAGGCTGTGGCTGCCTGGACACCAAAGCATGCACTCATCTGACATCAGCTGTGCAGACGTGGACAACCAGCACTTATACCCAGAGGAGGCAATCCACAAGGCGGTACACCTTGTGGATTGCTGCACCTTGGTTCTGTGCCACGCTGCACAACAGAGCACGAGGAGCTCAAACGAAAGCTCAGCGCGATGATGGAGGGTACAACTGACTGTCCCCAGTCAGTTTGAACACTCTGTGCATTTCACCATGTTGTTGGCATACTCTGGTTTTGTTTTGTTTTCCAGTTTTCAAAACACTGGAAACACACCCAGCATATTCCTTCTCTGCATCCCATTACAATCAATCAGATCAGCTGAGATCGCCATCAAAGTGGGGACAGCAAGAGGCAGCCAGGGACTGTGTGATGGGATCTCTCTGGAAACTATCTTGAAACTCGTACCTGGACTTACTTACTTAATTTATTTTATTTAAAGAATATACAGGTGGGCCCCCATATCCGCTGGGGATATGTTCCAGGCCCCTCCGTGGATACTTGAAACCGTGGATAAGAGCGAACACCCCCTCCATGGTTTCCTGAGGGCCCCCCCACCCTGCCTCCCCTGCAGGCAGGCATGCTTGCCCCCCCCCCCCCAGCTCTTATTTTTCTTTCAGCAAGCTTTGTTTCTTCCTTAAAACAAACAGAGAAGCAACCTCCATTGCAGGCAAGTAGAATGAGACTAAGTCCTAGAGAGGTTTCTGTTAACCTTGCAGAGCCTCTCTAGTACTTAGTCTTGTTCTACTTGCCTGTAATAAGCAGCCAGAGGCTGCGTCTCCTGTTTCTTTAAGGAAGAAACGAAGCTTACTGGGAAAAAGTAAAAGCCTGGGGGGGTCCCCACGATCCGTGGATAACTGAAACCGTGGATAGTGAATCAGTGGATATGGGGGCCCACCTGTATACCCTGCCTTTCTCCTGACAGGACAACCAAGGCGGCTTACAATTAAAACATGGTTAAAATAGTATGATGTACAAGGACTTGTCTGGATGGCTATCAGCAAGTCATTATCTTTTAGCTAACCCTCTTTCCTTTTAACATGATAATCACAATACTGGCCTGCCCTATGGGAAGAGATTTCGCCAACAGCCTTGGCACTCCATTCGCCTCTGAGACCAAGGCCCTCTTGTCTTTATTAAAAAGATAAGAAGATTATTACATCAGAGATGCATGGGCATGTGCGTGTTCGGCAAGCAGTCATATACCTATTAAAGACCTATTAAAGAGTCTCAGTTGAGATGTTCTCAGAGATACCACATTTTCTCACAGGTATCCCTAGTTGCCCTCATCTCTCTCTTCCCCGTCTTCTCTGCTCTCCCTTTGTTATCTCTCACTTGGAACTGAGATTGCATACTCCTGGGGGCAGGGACCTGTTTTCTTATGCAATTCTATAAAGATCTATGTACACTGACAATTCTAAATATACTGATCAATCAGTCAATCAATCAGTCATTTAAAAAGGTTTCCAGAAGCCAAGCTAAAATGGATTTATAGCATAATTACCTATATGCTTGTCGACTCAGAAGTAAGTTCCTTTGTGATCAAAGGGGCTTACTCCCAGATTGCAGTGTTAATCAACTCTTTACTCAGAAACTGGAAAGTGTGCGCATGTGTGCGTGCGTAGCTTCAGAGGCATTGTAAGCCCCCTTTGATGTAATAAAAATGTAGTGCATTTACATACTGTAGGTCTTTAGAGCAGGGGTTCTCAACCCCTTCCCGGCCAAATACCACCTCAGGCACCACTCTCCTGCTGCGTACCACTGAAGTGACTGATGATGACATCATCACCAGTTACTTCTGGGTTTTCAGGTTCCAGAAAATGCAGGTAGGAGGCTCTGGGCAGGTGGGAGGGCCCTTCTCAGTGTTCCCAAGAGACTCGGCCAAAGGTAGGAGCCTCTCAGGAGCGAAAACACACCACCAAAGCGCCACGTATGGTTGAGAACCCCTGCTTTAGAGCATTCGAAATACCTCAAATGCACTATTTTGTTGTAATCCTTACCGCAATCTTGCAAAATATTGTTATCTCCATTTTGTAGATGTGGCTTTGAGGTGACTGTGGATGGGGGGGGGGATTCAAACTAGGGACATCCTGGTTCCCTCATAAGTTCTTTTACAAAAACCTGAAGCATGGGAGGTGTTCCAGGAAAGGTGCTCATCATGTGTAATGTGGGGATAGGCTGTACTCTAATTTTCCTTTTAAAAAAAGCTATAAGGATACAGCCCCGTGTTACTCAAATTTCTCTCTGCTTTGAAAGAGGTCTGAATGCATCCTTGGGTTTGCCTTTATCTGTGACCTTCAGGATTTGTTTGGGGTCCCAAAGTTTCCCAGAAACGCCACTGGCTGTACCTTCTAGATTTTTTTTTAAAGCAATTGTTTATTTAAAATAAGTCTCCATAATAATAGTGGCAGTAAGGCATAAGTACTGCAGTCTGCTAGCTATTCCCACCAGAATGTAAACTGATGCCTCTTTTAAGCCTTTAAACTTCATGGCTGTCCCAGAAGTAAAAGTTTCTCTAATGGAGACCCTATGGGCATGGTGCATTCCAGCACATCATTAAAGCAAAAAAGAAAAGCAGCCCAGGCAAAGCCAGATGAAATAACTGCACTGTCCACTTTTAATAGGCTTCCTGGGGAGGACAACTGCTCTGCAAGCGGACAGCGCTGAAAGGGGAATGGAGAAAAAAAAACAGCAGACAAGCATTTGGTAGCAGCGTTATTCCTTTTTTAAGTACCATAATCGTTGGACAACAAGCTCACCTTAAACCTTACTGCTATCTTTTCAGGTTTCAGCAAAGCTAGTTTATAAGCTGAGCTTCAAAGAAGGTTTCAGTGAAGAAAGAAAAGGAAAAGAAAGGAAAAGAGGAAAAAACAGCTCCCTGGTTTGGCAGTATGCTAATTTTCACTGTTTCTAAAAGTTATTGGCAAATCCTTTTTAAAACAACCCTATCCAATAAGGTTAAATTTTAGCAGACTTTTTCTTATATTAGTCAAGTTTAAGATCAATGCAAAACTTGCATGAGTCAAATTTCATATTTACACATCCCACTCCCTCATTTTAAGGAATTCCCTTTTTTTTATTAGTGGGTTCTTTCTTCCACACAGCCCTAGAGACAGAAGGAGAAGGGAAGAAATTAAATAATCTTTCTTTCTTTGTAAATTAAAAAAAAAATCTCCCTTGGTCTGGAAATGGGCCCGACTGAAAGCATGTTAATCTCCACCTCAGTAATTTGGTTCTTCTGGAGAAGACAGAAGCCCCTGCTGCTGTGCCCTGCACTTCATAAATCACATCTTTATGTGGACAAGGTCAGGGCACCTAACAGCTCAGACATGGGCCCTTTGCAGTGGCTCGAAGGGCTCCGGCATGTTTATTCTCTCGCTCAGATCTCCGAGGAGTAATCCAGCACGCTTCTAATTACTTTTGATTATTTTCATTTGCTAGGGTCAGTCTGGGCTCTGCCAGGACCGCTGGAGGCTTGATTTTCTACAACATCTTTTTTTCAGGACAGTGGTGTAGGCTTTCAAAATTAGCACCCCATTATTGTCGAGGAATCTGATGTGCTAGAAATGATCAGATCTCACCATTGCCCTGGATGCTCTCTCTTTTCAACTGACTTCAACAATTCCCTTGACTTCATTTTTTTTTTAACTCTGAAACAGAAATCACTACTTGATGATTTGGTACTGATGTTGAATTTTGATCTGTTTTAGGCGGCAAATATTAATTTTTTTCAATTACAGTGCAACAGCCAAAGGCAAATATTTATTTTATTTTTATTAGTTTTGCTTTTGACTTTCTTTTGATTGTAAATAAAGTTAGCCTGGAAGCCTCAAAGACTACTTTTCCCTTTAGAAGTACATTTTTTCCCCACATAAGTGTTATTTTAAAAAAGCTACCTGATCTTTGTCCAGAAAACATGGCCTCACTCACAACTGCAATGCTTTTATTTGTTTGTTGGTTTGTTTATTTATTTAAAACACTGTTCTGGGATAGCTGCCTTGTGAACGGCAGCAGTGACAACTACTTTGCATAGAGTTGTTTCAGACTGCCTTGTGCAGCCGTCTCCTAAGGACTGCTTCTGAGCTGTTCCATTAAGAAGTACAGTACAGGCTTATTTTAAAACATTGTTTTTCTTTTCCCTTTCCTGGGCGTGACACGCTTAATGCTTAACTACTAATCGGCTGAGTATCATGACCAAAAGATCTACATATTGTTTTCATAGTTATCCTAGAAACACACGTTTGTAAATAGGATTTATACAGTGGTATTCTTTTTTGACTGGCATCCAACAGAGTTACTTTGATGACTACAGATACATGTGTTCCAGTTCAATAAATAATAAACAACATCCAGATTAAGAAAGAAAGAACCAGTTACTTTGAGTACTGAGATCAGTGGCAGCTACAAAAATCTACTTCCTCGCAACGAAGATTCACTTTTACATAGAAGATGATTATGGGGAGTCTTCAGGTATACAATGTTTGCCTGAAAACTAGATCCAAAGAACCCACACAACTAGTTCTGTGCAGCCAGGAGAACTTAGGCCTGATGTTTCTCAAACAAAAGCCCCCCCCCCCTCTGGTACCACATAGTAAATCTCTTCTGAAATATTGGGGCCTTTTCAAAGAAGCATGTGATATATCACACAGGGCAGTATCTGCTGTTCAAAGGGGAAAAAAAACATCAAAAATTACACTATGTGTGCCCAAGTTCCTGGCCACACCTAAAGTAGTTATTTGGACCCCGGTCTTTGTAATGAATATTCTGGTAAACAGCAAACTGAAGCCTTTTTTCCAGTTAGGCTTGTTGCAACAGAAATCAGAAATGGGACCATGGCTCAAGCAGTCACCCTAGCAGGCTTTGTGATTGCTGGAAAATGGTTGTCAAAACAGTTGTGCAACTACGAACAGAAGCACCTGGAATAGAGCAAGTTCTGGCTCAAACAAATAGCACTGGCTCACTTCCTATGTTGTGGGGAAGATGCCTCTACTGGATGGTACTATGACATGTGATGTGAAATGTCATAAGTGTTCACGGTCTGCTGCACTGGAATGCACACTGCCTACTATTTGCCTGTCTATCCATCATCATATCCCGCTCTGTAATGCATAATTCACTATTTGTGTAGGTGATGTGCTGCTGGTATGGCCAATAATAGCCAGTTTACTAGAATATGTGGTCAGCTCAGTGTGGCTTACAGCACACCCAGCATGTAAAACAAGGCTATGTGAATCAGCCTTGAACCTATGGCCCATTAAGAATTTGAATGTGGGTTTCCCAGTTCATCTCCTGAGCCCCAGCATCTATGAAAACACAACTGACATAAGAACATAAGAAGAGCCTTTCTGGATCAGGCCAGGGCCCATTCAGTCCAGGTTCCTGTATCTCGCAATCGCCAAAATATATGTATCCTGTTGCTATTCCCTTGCATCTGGCATTCAGAGATAGGCTACCTCTAAAACCCACAGGTCACATTCAGTAATTTCATGTCATAGTCAGTTAGCAAATAAACGCAATGCAAAACTGAAACAAAAAAGGAGATCAACGTGGACAAAGTCATTTTTGACTTTGCCAGTACATTAGAATTCTACTTAGAAGAATTTTTCACAATAAGGAAATACAAGAGGAAATAACCAGAAACCCAATGTTAACAATGATTGGTAGGAGTGGCTGACCACTGTCAGACCATTCTAATGTAGTTCAGTTTTAACTAAATGTCCAATAACAGAAATACCCTGCTGTGGATTTTATATGGTTAAAAAGCAATTTATCACCCAATAAAAGTCAAGCACTCGTTTTAGAATGTTCAGGTGTTCATTTTACCACTTCAGGTGTGCTCCCCAAGTATAGTGTGATTCTCTCTGAAACTTGTTTGATTCAAGTTTTCAGAGCAAATTCACAGAACCTCCTTGGAGCGAGTGAGACGTGTGCGTGCAAGCTTGCTTGCTTGCTTGTGCGCGTGTGCATGTGTGAAAACTACACTTAAATTTAATTCCCCTATGTTCTCCTAGTTCCATGGTAAGGAAACTCCATTACCTTCAATCTGCTTTGATTGAAAAGGATAATAAATAGGTTAGAAGTCATATATGAAATTTTATTGGAATTCAATGTTTAAGCTTAACACAAAAACTGGTGAACTAACATTGTTCCTAATGCATCAACTTATCATCTCTGGGAACTGAACATTTCAGAAGAAAGAGCCATCCAATATTTTTTTTTTCCTGGAGAGAGATCTAATTACACTGATTAATTCTTCTACAGAGAGGCACTGGCCTAAAACATGATAGAAACCTTGCTAGAGGCAAAGTAAGGATCAGCAAAGTCTGCAGAATTATTACCCCAGAACCAAGTTGTGACAATGGTGCTAAATATCATTTATATATCTGGCAATGAAATATGGGATTGATTGTTACAGGTTTGTTAGGTCACTATAAGTGGACTGAAAGTGTATCAACAACATTCATTTCAGATAGGTTCAGAAGCAAGGATTGAGGATTCCTGAGACCACTTTCAGATTGGCGTTGTCAAATGCCCAAGTGCCGCATAGTGGCTAAAGTGGAAATCCTATGCGTGCTGACTTGGGAGTATGTGAATCCCATTGAGCACAGGGACTTGCTTCTGAGTAAGCACGCACAACTGAGCTGCGACCCACGTTTGAACCTTGCGTCTGCCATGCCCAGGAAAACCACTCTGCTTCAGTCGTGTCCCCCCTGCCGCTGACATGCAGGAAGAGCAATACTGGCTGACTTACAGGGTTGTTCTAAGGATGATGTCTACAATATGCATGAAGCACTTCAAACAGTCTAATGGCACAATCCTATGCCTCTTCTGCTCCGGAAAGCGCTTTGCGACAGCGCAAAGGCCTGCAACGCTGGTAGGAAGGCCAGAGCCATCCCACTGGCACTGGCGGATGGAACAGGTAAGTCCAGTGGCATAGAAATGGGGGTGGTCCGGCCAGAGGCCCCCGCCCCTGACGGCAAACGGGGTGTGCGGTAAAAACGGCGGCAGCGGCTTTTTTTACACCACAGGCGCCAAGGACTCACCCGTCCGGCCTCATAGTGGCCTTTTCCTACCGAAAAAACGTCGGGGGGGATTTCAGCCAGAAAAATCCGCAAAGTGATGTCGCCCCCAGAGGGGGCAAGGCTAATGACATCACAGGGGGTGCGTCACGGGATCCCGCCCCCAGCGGCACACGCTGCCACCCCCACCATGCCCACAGCTGGGCTACGCCATTCGTAAGTCCACCGCCAGATAGCGCAGGGGCGGGAGGAGTGCAGGGAGGGTTCATACTAAATCATTGCCTGAATCCTCCCAAATTATGCCAGGCTCCAGGTTGGCCTTGATCAAAGCTTAAGGCCACCCAGCTGCCATGGGTACAGGGTGCCAATTCATAACCGTATCACATCAAGAGCTGCATGCAAGACTGACCCCAGACCTCCTGGCACCTGAGGTGGCATGCCAAATGCTGCCTCCTTTCCCTGGTGCTGTGCCAGCTCCTGCTCCTCTGACACTCTAACCCACTGCCCTTCTCTCTTCCACACTTCTGCTCTGTCCCCCTTTTCCTTTTCCAATCCAGGGAGTGGGAGGATCAGTGGAGGCATGTGGGTGAACAGAGGTGGGTGGGTGCCCTCCACCAATCTGCTACCTGAGGCAACCGCTTCAGTTGGCCTCATGGATGGGCCGGCCCTGGCTGCACGTCTGAATCGGAATGTAAAAATCCACTCAAAATAACATTTTATTAGAATGGAAGTTCACTCCACCTCACATATTGTCTCCAGCTTCAGCAGTCCTTTCTTAAATTTAACCAAGTCTAGGTGTTTTCAAATGACCATTTGCAGAATCCTGGTTTACCTAAAAGTCTCGATGCAGAGAGCCATGTATCTGTAGCCTCTGGTCATGTAGTGAAGCAACCACCAGCTTGTTTCTGTAATGCTCTAATCAGTCTAATGCATATGTACATTACCAATGTATTTCCTGGGAACTGCACTTTGGTGAGGATGATGAGAATTCTTCCTTCAGCCCTCACAGAACTACAGTTCCCAGAGTTTCTTGAAAAAAGGGAACAATTTCAGTCTGTAGGAAGGATACGTCCACTGTGTCCAAATTGGCTGACAAATGGGAAGCAACACCATTTGTGAGCTTTTACATTGTCACTATGCTGTCAACAGTTGCATGAAGTCACTTTCTGTCTTGAAACTGGCAACATTCTTTGCTCCTACAACTTTTCTTAGGGCGCAATCCTGCTGTAATTTCGGGCAGCGAACAAAGTAGCATCTCAGCCACAGTTATGTGCATGATATATAAAGATCAATATGTATTGATTTTATAATTTTGATTCATATCTGCCCAGCACTCCACAGTCTCTCATAAGTGTTTATTTATCAAACCTTTCACACCAACTTGAATTCTGGCCAAAACTCAGGTACTTGAAATCAAACATTCTTTCTCTCTCTCTTTCCCTCTGGTTTTTGACTATGGTACTATCTTTATTTTCTCTGCCAAATATTTGCCTTTCACAGGCCAAATACACTTATTTACACCCAAGTCTTGTTGACGTCAAAGAGGGATGTGAGACTATAATTAGTACCAGTAGTGTAGCCAGGCAGGGCAGGGGGGCTGCTGTGCCCCAGGAGACAGCTGCAGTCTCCTCGTGAGGAAGAGCCACGACGGCAGTTTTTTGCTCTGCGGCTGCTTTTTTGCAGCCGCGGAGCATTTTCACGCTATTTCCAGCGCTTTGTTTGCCCCCCGCCCCAGCTCCTAGAATGCTTCAAACGAAGACTTCTGGGCATGCAGGGGGCGGGGCAATGATGCAAAACGTTAGCTATGCCATTGATTAGGACCTCACCTTTCTTTGAAATATCTAATATTTTAGCAAGCTCATTCTCACTCTAACATTTAAATCCCATGGGTTGCATTGACATACCACCTAATGAGGTCCCATTGAGTATAGAGAGATTAATCTGGAACATTTTTGAAAATGGAACTTATAGCCCAATCCTATCTAAATCCTCCCTCCGCTGATGCAGCCACACCATAGATCTCCTCCAGGTAGGGGAACATTTGTTCCCTTGTCTTATGGTAACCCTCCACTGCTCTGATGGGTCTACTTGGACCATGCCAGCGATTTTGCTGGTGGAAGTCTGAGTGGACCGAGGTAGGTGAATCGAGGCTGGGAGGTGGATAGGAAATCAGCCGAGCTCCTGCTAACAATAACTGCCCCCTTCCCGCCCTCAACACACCTCATCCCCTGGTCCCCACCATGTTCCGCCCACCACCTGCACCATCTTAGCAGGGCTGGGGCTCCCGCGCAGGCTAATGTCGCATGACTGCCACCGCTTACTATTTGTGGCAGCGGCCAGGCTGCGTTCTATGGCGTATTGAGTTTTTTAATGGCTATAAAGTGTGCTGCACCACTGGAATGCACATTCCGGCGATGCAGCAGGCCCGTGGGATTGGGCCGTTAGTAACTTAAATATTATTCTCAGCAGAGGAGGAGAACTTGCAACCCCTTCTGCTTTTACCCAAAGTTTTATTCTGTTTATGGCAGAAATCATGGGATTGTGACAGCAATGTTTCCAAAAGCTTCAGAAACCAACAGCAATTCTACCAGTATTGTATGAAATGCTCATTAGTTTCAAACTTATTTGATCTCAGAGCTATGATCTAAAGGTACATGAAACAGCAACCTTGCCGAAGGACTGCCTATCTCCATACAATCCTACTTGGAGACTATCTTCAGAGGCTTGAAGCAAGGCAGGTATGAGCGAGTCCCCAGTATGGATCAGCTGGGACCTACCCTTTTCAGCAGCAGGATTTTTTGTTCTTTTCAGGGCACAATCCTACCTGCAAGATAGGGTGGCACAGAGGCCTCTGCATTGGCCCAGGGTGTTGCAAAAGTACCATAAAGCACATTTGCAACACCCCGTGGGTAAGCAGTGCCAGTGAGTCGTCCTGCGCCCTCCCACCTGCGCCAGTGCAGGCCCAAACATGCGCCGGAGCAGGTAAGGGCTGCCCAAAGTGGCACAGGGGTGGGAAGCATTACGGGGTGTAACGGGGTGGGGTGAGGGCGGGTGGATTGGACCTGGAAGGGAGGAGGGATCAGCGGCAGCGGTGCATGCCGAATCCTATCCCCCTTCCTGGGCCTTCTGTCCCTGCATGGGCTTCTCGGACTTATGCCAGCTAAATAGCTGGCATAGATCCAAGGAGACCTGTTGGGGAAGGGGACAAATGTCCCCTTACCTCGAGGAGACCTCCAGCCCCTCCCCTCCCACCGCTGGATGCAACGTGGGCCTTTTGGCCCCGCAGTGCCTGTGGGGGATAGGATTTCGCTGTTACTTTCCCAAACTCTTAAACTTTTGGTGATGCTGGGTTTTATGCTGTAATTTTATCTGTTCTTATTTTTGCTGTGTGTGTGTGTGTGTGTGTGTGTGTGTGTGTGTGTGTGTGTGTGTGTGTGTGTGTGTGTGTGTTGCTTTTGGGAAAACTTTGGACTGATGGGTGGGATACAGATTTATAAATAAATAAAGTAAGCCTAAGTAGGTCTGGGTTTGGTCAGTGACTGGATGGAGACCACCTGGGAACCCCATCTATGTTGCCTCAATTTCTACACTGAAAGAAAGGCGGGATATTAATGCAATAAATATTTATGGAGTTTTGAATATCTGAGGTCCAGATCACAAAAAACAGCATATGAAGTGGTAAAACGATTCCTGAACTCTGCCACTATACCGAAGCTGCTCCCATGAAAAATAATTCCCTGCACATATTAAGCTACCATATCAGAGATAAGGTTAGACTAAAACTGACCTTTAATTTTCCATTTGCAGAGAGAGAGGCAGAGAGAGAGAGAGAGAGAGAGGCAGAGAGAGAGAGAGAGAGAGACTGGCAGAGTAAACCTGCCTTTTATGTCCTGAGGCATTAAACCCACAAAACAGAAGGGTAGTTACATAATGAAAAAGGAAGTTGCCTTCTTGGGTTGGACCGGCAGTACACCTTGGGTGTACAGTACATCTATATGGGAGGGGGGCATTCAGTCATGCAGTTCTTCTTCATCTTCAGTCTGAAATAGTTCAGGTGGTTTTATCACCTCACCTTCTCTTCTTGTCTGAAGGTTCTCAGTGTAGGCAGTGGCAACATGATGCTTGCAGAACAACAATGCTTGCACAACCAAGCATTTTGTGTCATCACTCCCTTGTCCTGCCCTCCCCATCCACAAATGACCTTCCTCAGAGGCCCGTGTGACTCAGAGGTCTACTCTAAGCAACCCACTGGCGTCACTGTAGCGTGGTGGGCGGGGCGGGCCACCGGGGGGTGACGCGCGCCGGGGGGGTGACGCGCGTCACCTCTGTGACGGCGCGCGTCACCCTCCGGAGGCCGGACGCTCTGAGGCCGGGGAGCGTCCGGCCCGGCCGGCGCTCCAGGGCCTTCTGAAAAGAAGAGGCCCAAAGCGCTTGCGTTAAAACGTGAGCTTTTAAGATTTTCGCACATGCGCAAACCCTTTTATGAGGGCAAGGGCCTGCCCTCTTGCCCTCAGGAGGGTCTGCGCATGCGCGAAAATCTTCAAAGCTCTCATTTTAACGCAAGCACATTGGGCCTCTTCTTTTCAGAAGGCCCTGGAGCGCTTGCGTTAAAACGCGAGCTTTTAAGATTTTCGCGCATGCGCAGACCCTCCTGAGGGCAAGAGGGCAGGCCCTTGCCCTCAGAAAAGGGTTTGCGCATGCGCGAAAATATTAAAAGCTCGCGTTTTAACGCAAGCGCTTTGGGCCTCTTCTTTTTAGAAGGCCCTGGAGCGCCGGCCGGGCCGGACGCTCCCCGGCCTCGGAGCGTCCGGCCTCCGGAGGGTGACGCGCACCGGAAAAGGTAAGTTTCTGTAGGGGGGGTGAGTCGGGGGGGTGACGCGCGTCCCCCGCTCTGGGGTGACGCGCGTCACAGTGACGCCACTGAAGTTTGTTTGTGGATGGAGAGGACGGCAGAGGAGGCTGCTTGGGCACCCCCTCCCTCAACACTACCACATCGCTGAGAAAAGGGTGATCTGCAATTGCTCTTCACTCGTCCCCAAACCTGTTGTGGTTAGGAAGAGAAAGCGGAGTGATGTTGGGGGAACGCCTCCCCTCAGTGTTGCCAGATTGCTAAGTGAGAGGCAGCCCCCTCTGAAATGGCTCTTCTCCATTTCCCCAACCCAGTTGGGGAAATAAAAAAGAGCAATCATGGATCGCTCCGAAGGGTGTCGCGCGTCACGGAGGTGGCGCGCGTTACCCCTGGGGCGCCCCGCCCACCCCGCCACGCTCCAGCGACGCCCCTGGTCAGTTGCACGGCTATATGAAATCCACTTGGCACCACCACATGCTCCCCTTGTCCCTATTTATCATTTCTTGTTGTTGTTCAGTCGTTATGTCGTGTCCGACCCTTCATGATCCCATGAACCACATCCCGCCAGGCCTTCCTGTCCTCCACTATCTTCCTGAGTTCGCTCATTTTCATGTTTGTTGCATCGGTGATGCTGTCTAACCATCTCATCCTTTGCCTTCCCCTTCTCCTTTTGCCTTCAGTCTTTCCCAGCATCAGAGTCTTCTCCAGGGAGTCCTCTCTTCGCATTAGGTGGCCAAAATATTTGAGCTTCAGCCTCAGTACCTGTCCTTCCAGGGAAAGTCAGGGTTGATTTCATTTAGGATTGACTGATTTGAGCTCTCCTAGCAGTCCAAGGGACTCTCAGGAGTCTTCTCCAGCACCACAGTTCGAAAGCATCTATCCTTCGGCGCTCAGCCTTCCTTATGGTCCAACTCTCGCAACCATACATTGCTACTGGGAACACCATTGCCCTGACTATACAAATTTTTGTTGGCATGGTGATATCTCTGCTTTTTATTATGCTATCTAAATTTGCCATAGCTTTCCTTCCAAGGAGTAAGCATCTTTTAATTTCATGGCTGCTGTCTCCATCTGCAGTGATCTTGGAACCCCAAAAAGTAAAATCTGTTACTGCTTCCATTTCCGCCCCTTCTATTTGCCAGGAATTGATGGGACCCGATGCCATGATCTTAGTTTTATTAATGTTGAGTTTCAAGCCAACTTTTGCACTCTCCTCTTTCTCCCTCAGCAAGAGGCTCTTTAGTTTTTCTTCACTTTCTGCCATTAGGGTGGTATCGTCTGCATATCTGAGGTTGTTGATGTTTCTCCCAGCAATCTTGATTCCGGCTTGCGATTCACTCAGCCCTGCATTTCTCATAATGTACTCTGCATACAAGTTAAATAAGCAGGGTGACAATATACAGCCTTGCCGTACTCCCTTCCCGATTTTGAACCAATCGGTTGTTCCACGGCTGGTTCAAACTGTTGCTTCTTGACCTGCATACAGGTTTCTCAGGAAACAGGTAAGCTGGTCTGGTACCCCTATCTCTACGAATTTGCCACAGTTTGTTGTGAGGACAACCCCAATTTTCTGGGGCTGAAAATCTCCAGAAACCCCCTTGGGGATTTCATGTTAAAATGCTGTTAGTGTGAATTGCTGACATTGTCCTTCTTCAGGGCTGAGCTCCCTTCCACGGAGTTAAATTACAGAGTGAATTTTGTCTCCAATTCACTTAGATCAACAATGCACATTTGGATTAAGTAGGAGTAAGCCCATTGAACACGGTAAGACCTACCTCTGAGTAAACATGCATGAGGCTGGACTGCATGGCCTTGGGCACAGCTTCATATTTATTTATCACATTTTTATACCACCCTTCCTCCAAGGAGCTCAGAGTGGTGTACATATTTCCTCCCCTCCTTTTTTGTCCTCACAACAACCCTGTGAGGTAGGTGGGGCTGAGGGATAGTGACTGGCCCAAGGTCACCCAGGAAGCTTCTCACCCAGGAAGCTTCGTGGCTGAGCGGGGATTTGAACCTGGATCTTCCAGGTCTAAGTCCGACTCCCAAACCACTACACCATCCTGGCTCATTTCTGCCTGAAAGCTCATCCTGGCTTATTTCACACATTGCAGCTACTGAAGTATAGGGGCATTACAAGTATTTCCCTATAAGTGAAATATTGGAAGGTCTGTACCATCTCACTCAAATATCCAGCAAGAAGCTTAAGAAAAGGGAAGAATACTTGGAACCTCAAAGAAGGGTAGCAACGTCAACGACTGTCAAGCAAGATAGACTATACCTCCTAATTAGTCCCAGTTTTCTTTCACTGTGCAAAGAAATAAATGACTTCAGAAATAGCTATATAGATATCATGTTAAAAGCACCTTTGGGAACTGGAGGATGTTGTACAAAACGCCAGAAATCTAAGGAGTGGTTGTTACACACCTATTACATCTACTAAGCTGTCTCCTTTACTTTTTGAAGTCATGTATACATGATACAGCAAGACCAAACAGTTTTATGTACCATAAGAAATTTGAAACATGATGTTTAATGTTCAAAAGATAAAGTTAACAAAACTACACATCCATGACTTTTTTATTTCCCTATTTTATAGCCTTGTAGGAACGTAAAGAAACAGGAACATCGAGAGTCAAAGCAAATAACCATATGCTTTTTCTTGTTTCTTTCTAAATGAAAGAATAACTTGGTTGATTGGAGCCTGAGGCAGAAATTGCAGTAATATATTTGTGTGTCTTTTTCAATGTTTACATAGAAGTTTTCCAAAGGCTGCCAAAATACAATGTGTTTTGAGAGAGAAAACATTTGTTCTTTTTGCAGATGCATATGAAATTATTTTCAGCATTTCTCCCATTAAGCTACCAAAGTCCCCTATGTTATTTTTACAAATTGGATTTAAATACTGCTCAAGTCCAAGATTACCATATACATGAACAACCCAATCTTATCAACGCCAATCCATAGCTGTCTGCTGGCTCAGGTAAGCTGGTGCAAGGGGTTGCAGGGAGGCGGGGAGAGGGTCAAACAGAGCCAGGGGTGGGAGGAATGGGGCTGTGACGGGAGCGGGGGAGAGAGTGGATCGGTTCCGGGAGGGGGGTGGGTTGGGCGGCAGCAGCAGCGCCTTCACGGAGCTGGCACGGGTCCGAGTTGCCCCATAGTGGCTGCTGGGACTTACCCCGAGGAGACCTCCAGCAGCCAGAAATGCCCCATGGGTATAAAGCGGTAGCCGTGTTGGCGCTGCTGCATCACTGTGTGGGGATTTAGGTAGGATTGGGCTGTTTTACAGACAGCTCTACTGCCACAATCTCTCTCTCTTGCACGCACGCACACACACACTCAAATGTAGTTCAGTAGGTGGCTCAAGATCCCCTGAGTCCTAGTTTTCTCCATCCTGACAACTCTAGTGGCATTCATTCTGGCTTCTGCCAGTAGCCTGCTGTCTCACAGGTAGTACTGGTTCATCTGACTGAAGAGAGGCCATAGGGCTAGATAAATCACTGGCAAAAACCTGCAGTTCATTGTTTCTCTATGTACTCAGATTTGAAAGTGAAGGGCATGTAAAGTCTTGCCCAAATAAAGTTATTTGTGAGGGTATTTAGTGGTGGAATAGAAATAGGCCCACTCCAGCCTCTGCCTGCAATCATTCTGGCTGCAATACACCAAGGCTCGGAAAAACATTTGAGTACGGTAACTTATGAAGCTGGAGTCCCACTGAGGTTAAATTTGAGTCTGTTTCCAGTGGCGTTCTTTAGTGGGGGCCCTGTGGCCTTAGGCCCCGGGCGGCAGCTTCCGGGGGGCGCCTCTTCAGCCTCCGCGCCACCACTGGCTGCACTCACCTCAGCGCGACTCCTTTTAAAACTGGCTGTTCTGTACATGCGCAGAACGCCTAAGAGGCCAAGAGAGGGCAATTTTGCCCTCTCTTGGCCTCTTAGGCGTTCTGCACATGTACAGAACAGCCAGTTTTAAAAGGAGTTGCGCCATGGTGAGCGCGGGGTCGGCGGCGGCGGCGGCTGAAGAAGGTAAGGAGAGCGATGGTGCTCCCACCCGGCCCCCGCGTGCCCACCCCATCGCTCTCCTTACCTTCTTCAGCCGCCGCCACCAGCCCCGCGCTCACCTCAGCGCGACTCCTTTTAAAACTGGCTGTTCTGCGCATGTACAGAACAGCTAGTTTTAAAAGGAGTCACACCGAGGTGAGCGCGGGGCCGGCGGCGGCAGCTGCTGCTGCTGCTGCTGAAGCAGAAGGTATGGAGAGTGGTGGGCGCGCGGGGGCCGGGTGGGAGCGTCCTTCCGGGGGGCACTCGGCCAACCCCTGCCCTGCCATGCCCCGGGCGCCGGGAGGGCTAGAGACGCCACTGTCTGTTTCTTTTGGCTTCAAAATGAATTATCATGAACTATACTACTTACTGTGCTTTACGCTGTATTATTGTACTGATCACAAGCTGGTTTGAGCTATAATGATAAAGCAGGGTATAAATTAATCCATAACTTATGTATTGGATATAGGCTAGAAAGGGAGACACTGGTTTACCCAGGGTCACCTAGTGAGCTTCATGGCTGTCCATGGATTTCAGTCTCGGCTTCCAACCCTCTAGTTACTACACTGTACATGCACCTTTTACTAACACCATTAACCATACAAGTTAGAGTTGACCTCCTTTGTAGCCAGTTTGACTTATGTTTTTAAATAATATGAAATCTCTTCCACCTATGTTATACTGCACAATATGTTGCGATGTAAGATCAATTTGCAATTCCATTTGCCTTTCTGTTTTCTGCGGACATTCCCGGATCCAAGAAATATATTTATACTTAAACATATTTATCTGTATTTCTATATCCAATATATGCTTTGTCTGCTAATGGCTGCTACAAATAAGAAAGAGCATAAATTTCCCTCTGTCTCTTAGGCTTATCAGTGATGGGGGAAAGAAAAAGCAGCAAAGTGTTTTTCCATAAGAGGTACATCTGGAACTCAGAAAAAATCCATTTCCAATAGTCTTCCATCCAATGTGAACTAAGTTGGGAAATGTTAAAGTAGTTGTTGGTTTCCCTTCATTGGTCCAACTTCCTCTGTCTTATCAGATGTTTGTCTCAGTAAACAGACTCGAGTGGGGGCAGAGGCAGGCAGACAGAGTGAACCTGGCGTTCTATTCTAGTCTGGAACCAGAGTAGCGCTGCCTGTTTCATGAGAAAGACGAAAATGTCATCTAGCACAAACACAAAGGACAAGATGGTATCTTGCGGCAGGCTCAGTGAAGTCATACTTCAGGGGGGAAAAAGCTATTCACCATTTTAATAGCTGCATTGAAATCTCTGGGGATATATATCCAAGAGTATGTTGACACTGAAGTCTTGTGGGCAATGTTCTCCATGGAGCTATGTGAAATATTCACAGACTTGATGAGCATGCTTAGGG
This sequence comes from Plestiodon gilberti rubricaudatus, assembly GCA_026170595.1. Taxonomy (NCBI): domain Eukaryota; kingdom Metazoa; phylum Chordata; class Lepidosauria; order Squamata; family Scincidae; genus Plestiodon; species Plestiodon gilberti. The sequence goes on along the minus strand of JANXHW010000003.1, from coordinate 15,695,282 downwards.
TGGGGCTATAAGACAAACTGAAGGGAGCTGAGCGGGGTGATAAAAGGGGACTTGGAGACTGCAGAGAAATTAAATGAGTTCTTTGCATCTGTCTTCACGGCAGAAGACCTCGGGCAAATACCGCTGCCGGAACGGTCTCCCCTGAATAAAGAATTAAGTCAAATAGAGGTTAAAAGAGAAGACGGCTCAGACTTAATTGACAAAATAAAGATCAATAAATCACCAGGCCCGGATGGCATCCACCCAAGAGTTCTGAAGGAACTCAAGAATGAAGTTGCTGACCTCTTGACCAAAATATGCAACTTGTCCCTTAAAACGGCCACTGTGCCAGAGGATTGGAGGATAGCTAATGTCACGCCAATCTTTTAAAAAGGAAGGAGGGGGGACCCGGGAAACTACAGGCCGGTCAGCCTAACGTCTGTTCCAGGGAAGATGGTGGAAAGTCTCATGAAGGATAAAATCTTAAAATACATAGAAGAACAAGCTCTGCTGAGGGAGAGTCAGCATGGCTTCTGCAAGGGGAAGTCTTGCCTCACAAACCTGTTAGAATTTTTTGAAAAGGTCAACAGGCATGTGGATGCGAGCGAACCCGAGGATATTATATATCTGGATTTTCAGAAGGCGTTTGACACAGTCCCTCATGAAAGGCTCCTGAGAAAACTCCACAGTCAGGGAATAAGAGGGCAGGTCCTCTTGTGGATTAGGAACTGGTTGAAGACCAGGAAACAGCGAGTGGGAGTCAATGGGCAATTTTCACAATGGCGAGAGGTGAAAAGCGGTGTGCCCCAAGGATCGGTCTTGGGACCAGTGCTTTTCAACTTATTCATAAATGACCTGGAGTTGGGGATAAGCAGCGAGGTGGCCAAGTTTGCAGATGACACTAAACTTTTCCGGGTGGTGAAGACCAGCAGGGATTGTGAAGAGCTCCAAAAGGATCTCTCCAAACTTGGAGAATGGGCAGCAAAATGGCAGATGCGCTTCAATGTAAGTAAGTGCAAAGTGATGCACATTGGGGCAAGAAACCAAAATTTCACATATATGCTAATGGGTTCTGAGTTGTCTGTGACAGATCAAGAGAGAGATCTTGGGGTGCTGGTGGACAGGGCGATGAAAGTGTCGACCCAGTGTGCGGCGGGTGTGAAGAAGGCCAATTCCATGCTCGGGATCATTAAAAAAGGGATTGAGAATAAAACGGCCAATATCATTCTGCCTTTGTACAAATCGATGGTAAGGCCACATCTGGAGTATTGTGTCCAGTTCTGGTCACCACACCTCAAAAAGGATATAGTTGAATTGGAAAAGGTGCACAAAAGAGCGACCAGAATGATTCGTGGGCTGGAGCACTTCCCTTATGAGGAAAGGCTACAGCGTCTGTGGCTTTTCAGCCTAGAAGAAAGGCGCCTGAGGGGGGACATGATTGAGACGTATAAAATTATGCATGGGATGGAGAGAGTGGATAGAGGGAAATTCTTCTCCCTCTCGCACAACACCAGAACCAGGGGACATGCACTAAAATTGAGTGGAGGGAGAGTTAGAACAGACAAAAGAAAATATTTCTTTATCCAGCGTGTAATTCATCTGTGGAACTCCTTGCCACAGGATGTGGTGATGGCATCTGGCCTAGATGCCTTTAAAAGGGGTTTGGACAGATTCATGGAGGAAAAGACCATCACAGGTTACGAGCCATAAGCAACCTCCTGGTTTTAGAAGTGGGTTTTCTCTGTGCCAGGTGCAAGGGAGTGGCGACTGGACACAGGTATCTTGTTGTCTTGTGTGCTCCCTGAGGCATCTGGTGGGGCCACTGTGTCACACAGGAAGCTGGACTAGATGGGCTTTTGGCCTGATCCAGCAGGGCTCTTCTTATGTTCTTATGAAGGTCTTTATTTGGACACAAAGGTCTTCGTGCCCAAGAGCTCCCACAGAAACATTTGAAAATACTCACAGGGAACACTGGATATATCAAGGGCATGACTACTGTACGTCACAAACGTAGGATTATTTCATAAGCCATGTTTTGTACCCAGGAACAAAGAAGAGGGGAGCTGAGCGGTGCAGAGGGCGCAATACCTAAATGGCCAGTGAATCCACCTTCAGCGAACCAAAACATCCAGTGCTGCTCTTGGCTAGCAGCCACGTTTTAGAGAGGGTGGGGCTATCTGAAATCTCTCCTTGGATGATTGAGCGACTCTGGTGGGGACAGTCCAAAGGAGCGGCACCAAATGAGGCTGACCTCAAGGAGGGCAAGGGCGCAACCGCAAGCCTCTGAAAGAAGACAGGATATACCGGTAGCTAGTGCAAGAAGAGAGGGAGCCAGTGAGAGACCAGCTCCCCCTCAATGAGGAGGGCCCAATCTCTGGGAATGACCGCAACATCAGGTTGCCTAAAGCCTACACTTCCAGGTGGTGGGAAATTTTCCAGGGCTGCATGTGGCCACCAGAGAGAGCCATTAATATATGTACTTTAATAGGTCTTTAAATCTTTGTAAGCTGCCTTGAGGCTATGCAAGAGTTGGGATATACATGGAAAACTAAATAAACCCATAAAATAAACTCCTGTGCACACTTCACATGCACACAATATTGACAACATTTGAATTAAAAAATGGCTGGGCCAAAGGATGGGGGACAGGGTAGACGATGGAAAGTCATCTGGAGGAATCAAGGAAGAACTTGTTGGGTCAGAGGGACGAGTCTAGAAGGTCAGGAGTAGAAAGCCGCATTACTAACAACCCAATCCTATCTACGACCTCAGCCAGTGGAGCGTGTGTTCCGCTGGCAGAAGCACCAGGATTCAGGTGGATGTGCCTGGATCCTGTCATGCTCGCCAATGCTGCCAGCAAGCGCAACAAGGCCACCAGCACAGTCTCTGGCAGTCACATGTGCAGGCTGCCAGTGTGAGGCCAGTCTGCCAGGGAAGGTGAATCAGCAGTGGGGACGGGTGGTGGGAGGGAAAAGTGGGACATGGGCATTTCTGGATGGGGAGGGGGGAGAAATAAGGGGCAGGGAGGAGCCGGGATGGAGTGGATCCAGCAGCAATGGCGCACACCAGATCGTTGCCCCTCCTTTTAAAACCTCCCGGCCCCTTTCCTGTCCTTGGACATATGCTACCAAAATAGGTGGCATATGTCCGAGAATGCTCATTGGGGATTGGGCAGAGCAAATTTGGCTTTTCTTTTTGCAGTAATATATCCAACCAGAGACATCAGTGATGATAGTGACTGATGACAATCATTAATTAAAAATAGACACTGTACAACGTACCTTACTCAGATCCCCGCAAAAGTGAAGATGGGTTTTTCTTAGCCTGCGTTTTCTTTGCTTTGAATAGTTGCCCTCTTTTACTGACTTTCCATTGTCTAGCATCTACAATATGCCATTTAGAAGGAAAGGCAATTATATTGCCCTCTTTCCTTTCTAAGGCAGGGATTCTCAACCTTTGGAGGCCCGGATACCCCCTATCATGGTCCAATTTTCTGAAGTACCCCCTGCTAATTAACTGTTAATTAACTGGATTAATCAATTAATTAATTAGGTAATTAATCGTTAAATAAAAAAGTACTAAAACAATTTTAAATGTGAAAAAATGTCTTATTTAACTCTGTGTGTGTGTGTGACACACACACACACACACACACACACACACACACACACACACACACATGCAAGGATCTCTTTTTTCTCCAAGTCACACTTCCCAAAATCAGCTCCTCCCTCCCCCACCCCACCAAAGTACATTTTCTAAAGTACAAAAATAAGCTGAAAACCAAAATCAGAGAGACAGAAGGGCTCCAAAAATAATTAAAACTTAAAATCCATGTTAATTAACACTTAATTAGCTGCTGATTGGGCAGATAAGGGGCAGGGCTTGGCGTACCCCCAGCAAGAGGTCTGCGTACCCCTAGGGGTACCCGTACCACAGGTTGAGAACCCCTGATCTAAGGCATTTCAAATGTTGAAGCTTGATGCTGTTTCCATTTGGAAAATTTTTTGTACAAGCAATTTATAAAGACTTTACAAGTCACTGTGTGCCAATGTCTCTCAAATTCCCAATTTATTGTGACTAGGTCTAGCTGGCACTGATAGATAGATAGATAGATAGATAGATAGATAGATAGATAGATAGATAGATAGATAGATAGATAGATAGATAGAGCGAGCCTTTATTGGCATAAATTAGATAGTGAAGTAGCTCAACCGCCATACACAATGCTAGTGTGTAAATACATTTCCGACGGAAAGAAATGCTTTACCTGCTTTACCTGCAATAAGGTCCGGCAACATCTCTGGAGCGCTGCCAGCCTGCCACCTCTTGCAGCAGTGCTCCAAAAATGGCCGCTGACAGAGCTCTCTGCACTCCGTCGGCAGCCATTCTGTGACAGCGGAACTCGGTTCCACGGTTGCAAAGGTCTACAGCCGGCAGCCCGGTCTGACATAGGATTGGGCTGCTGGTTTGCTCCTCAGCCTCGTGCAAACACCACCATAAGGGGGATAACTAGAAAAGAGTTGGTCGTTTGGGTTGATATTTTCCATTGCCCCCCTGCACCTGTGGCGATGAAGAATTTGTGAACTGGAAGTGGAAAACGAAGATATACAACATATTTGGCTAAATGCAAATAGAAGTGAGGCTTGAATCTAAGGATTCTCACGGCACCATCACAATGAATAACGGCTTGGCACAGGTTTAATATGAAAGCAAATATCTCAAGACAAGAAGTTCTTGTGAAATATTCTTATCACTTGTTTTTCAATATTACAAGTATCTGACATTCCTATTCTGTTTTTTTCCCACAGCCAATTCAAGCCTAGCCTTCAGTGAAGGACTCTTGTGTTTCTTTACTCAGTTGTGAAAATGGATGTCATCACAATTCCACCTGACTCTGCACTGGGTGCTGGAGAATAGCAGCTCATGGGATGGAAACCAGTCTCAGATTAGCCAGAACCCAAAGCAGGAGAGTTCTACTCTATGTATGGTGCCCCTTGTGATAAGCTACTGCAAGCTACAGAGAGAGCAGAACAAGAAGGGGCAGAATTGTCCTCCCAGGCCCTACTATGACTCCACCACTCACAAGGCAGGCCACTGATTCCCCCTGACCCAGTCAGGCCTGGCTCTTTGCCTGGACAACAAGTCAACCTCTAGCCTTGCTTGAGTGGCTCCCTGTTCCTGTTCCACGTGCTTCTGAATTTGCTTGTTCACCCCTTGTGTCTTTGCTCCCCACCCAGTCTGCTAGCATCCCCTATCTGCTTGCCTGCCCTGCTGTGTATATGTTCATCCATTCCACTATGAATGAACCTTTTGCCTCAGAACTTGCCTGCAATTGGCACTGACTCTCCATTGACTTCCTCAGCTCCATTCGGCTTCAGTTCTAAGCTCCACCTTTATGTGCTCAGCAGCACACTGCCCAGCACTGACAGAAGGACATTCTAGTAGCACTCTGGTGACCGGGAGAGAAAATATTGGGAGCAACTTGTGCCCTGAAACCCCTTTTCCAGTTATGCAAAGCGACCAGCCCAGCATAATTAATTTGCTTTCAACAGGTTGTCTTCTGAAATCACAGAACCAGATGACATTTCCATGTTGGCTGAAAATAATCAATATCCACCAAGCATCAAGCAGTTGAGCCACCCTGCTTCATTATTTATGGACGGGTAAAGTTACACTCAGAAGGACGCTCACCAGTCGGTAGGAAAAATGTATACACATAAAATGCACCCTCCAAAAAAACAACACCTTGGGGCATTTTCCTTGCATAAATGACATTTTCTGCCATTGAAAACAGAACCACTGCAGGTGGAAATTAAATGTAAGCAGCTGTTTTATGGAAAGGCAATTTGGGAAAAAATAATCTGAAAGAAAGAAAGAAAGAAAGAAAGAAAGAAAGAAAGAAAGAAAGAAAGAAAGAAAGAAAGAAAGAAAGAAAGCCCTTCTACTTTACCATTCTGCAGCAAAGTAGCTAAAAACAAAGGCAGGAGAAAGGCATCTAGCAGAAGTCCATTACAATTAAGCCCCAATGAAAACAATAGAAATGTTATACCGTATTGTCCCAAGTATAAGACGCACCTGATTATAAGACGCACCCTTAAAGTTTGGTGCTATTAAAACATTTTAATTAAATCACTGGCATTAAATTGCAACAGCCTGATTATAAGACGCACCCCTAGTTTAAAAACTTAAATTAGGAGAAAAAAGTGAGTCTTATACTCAGACCAATACGGTAATTATGCTGGACTACATGGACCCTGGGTCTAATCTAGTAGACTAACAGGATAGGACCGTTTACTTCCGTTATTTAATTTTGACAACCTCTTGCAAAGTTTGTGCTAAGAAATAAAACACATTCCTGTGTCTGTTAAACAAGAAAATAGAGGAGAAGCTGCTTGAGCATCCTGATGTGTAAATAAGTATTACAGAGCGGAAAATGCAACACACCATTCCCCACAACCCCATACTGAAAGTGTGAATTTGCCTTTATGCTGAATGTAATCAGAAGGTATGTCATTACTGTATCTAGAGTCAGTGAGTAATGGTTATGGAATCACATTTGCAGACATGCTTATTTAAGAGATGTGACATTATGGTTCTTAAAGAACAGCAGTTCCAGAATGTTAGCTTATGGCACAATCTTATCCTTCTGTGCTGGTAGACTGCGCACTCCACTGGCATGAGCTCTTGCAAAAGTGCCGTAAAGTGCTTTGCAACAGCACGCCTTCTAGCAGCGCCAGCGGGAAGGCCGGAGCAACGTCTGCCAGAACAGGTAGTCTCCCGCCAGACAGTGCAGGGGCAGGTGGATGGTGGGGTAGGGGGCGGAACGAGGTGGGGGAAGGTGGATCTGGCCCGGGAAGGGCGGAATCAGCAGTGCTGGCACGTACTGTATCCTACCCCGCTTCCCATGTATTCACTACAATCCTTCCAACATTTAGACAGCATGCAAAACTACCCAGTACGATACAGTCTGGCCATCCCAATGTGGTATGACATATACACGTACATCACATATACACACAGAGAAATACAAACGTATGCTCAGCACACATGGCAATCTACCCTTGGAATGCAAACAACTTCCTACCTGGAATTGAGTGCTATGGAGAAAATCCATAATGTGTGAAGCAGGCTTCACATATTAGATCAAATCTTTACCAGGTGAAAACCCCCATGTTTCTGCAATTCATTATTATGATTTAGATACTGGCCAGTATCAGATATTCCACAAGAACGAGGATAAGAACCTCATAAAGTACAATTTATTTTTCAAAAAACTTACATTTTTCAAAATGGAATAAACAATTTTAAAATATTATGATACCAGTAATATCAGAATGCCTTTGTACAGGTCATATTTTTGAAAGTAACAGCACTTTATTCCCATAAAGTCCTGCTCCGTAATGTTTAACTCGTATTAATGCCTGACTATGTCAGTGCATTGGCCAATAGCTTTTTGCTATAAATCATTATATGAGAAAGAGACTTTGATTTAATTGTATAATTCATTATTTACATTATGTTGGTATAACACATATATTTAGCAATTCTTTAAAACGCAGCCATAAGTTTCAGAATGAATCGCATTAGATGTCAATAAATGTCTGACTTCCTCAGCCATTACACATGGTCTTCAACTCACGTGACACAAATCTTTTCTCTTAAAAGTGAAAAACAGAGGAGACTGAAGCTGGGACAGAAAGTTATTTGCTTGACTTTTGATTTAAATAAAATTTCCAGACGCCAATTCTGTGATGTGCCTAATTCCTCTGATACTGAATACCTTCTGTTTCTGCTAACGTCAGTGGAAAATTAGTGGGATGAAGAAGTTGTAGAATAACCTTCCTCACTCTATCAAATAATAGAAAGCTCTTTTTACAGTGATGTAAATATCGACTCACTGCAGAGATTTTGTCTGACATTAAAACCAAAGCTGTTGGCTAAAGTGTTGGATCTATGATATAATTTTGGGCCTGAGTCACTAAAATCTTACCCAACGAAGCATCTTTCCCTTGGATTCTGAAGAAAGCTAAACCTTCAAAGCCAAATATTATGGCACGCAAAATAAATGCGGTGGTTTTTAACCTTTTCAGGGAAAGTAATTCCCTTATTGGCTGCGGCTCAAAATGTCCTACCTTTCTTTCCCTTTTTGTTGTATCTGTGAGTAATTTCTTCAGTCATGTTGTTTATAAGAAGTGAAGTTATTCGTAATCATGCCTTTAAGAGTATGTACACAAAGTGGACATCCTAATAGAGCACTATGTATTAAATTCCTGATTGTTTGACATAAATTCTCCCTCGTTCTTGTACTCAGACAGGAAGCTCCTCATTTATTTACGAATAGGTTAAGACCCGAGTCATGTTCCTAACCATGTGCCTAAGTGCTAACATATATTAAGTAAATCTAGAGCCTCTTCTGCATAGGAAACATATTAAAATGGTTAAACATGGAGAAAGGCTCAATGTAATCTATCTTTTGTCATGTTTATGATATCCGAACGCATCTTTTGCAACTGGTCCAATTTGGCTGTAGCTGCAGATGTGCTGCTTCACAAGAAACCACAACTGCTCAGAGAGAAAGGGAGAGAATGTGATATAACATAAACCATCAAAAAGATAAATAATGAAATTCTTTGAAATAACAGTGGTTAAATATTTAGACATTGTGAGTTTGCTTGCGGCTCATACACATACTCACACACGCAAAAAAAAATGGTGCTCTCATTGTTAGCTATAGAAAAAATTCTGCTCAGCTATCATCGCAGGGAGGACAACTTGCTAAAAGAATCTCTAGGTAAAGGTAAAGGTATCCCCTGACAATTAAGTCCAGTCGTGTCCGACTCTAGGGTGTGGTGCTCATCCCCATTTCAAAGCCGAAGAGCCAGCGTTGTCTAAAGACGCCTCCGTGGTCATGTGGCCGGCATGACTCTCCTTGCCGCAGTGCGTAGCATGCGGCTGGAACACGGAGCGCTGTTTACCTTCCCGCAAGCGGTACCTATTTATCTACTCACATTGACATGCTTTGGAACTACTAGGTTGGCAGGAGCTGGCCAAGCAACGAGCGCTCACCCCGTCGCGGGAATCGAACTGCCGACCTTTCGATCGACAGCTTATGGTTCAGCGGTTTAACCCGCTGCGCCACCCGCTGGCCTAGGATTCATATTATTCTTCACACAATTTGCACATGCTACTCAAATGAGTGGATTTGTCTTGTGCTACGCGCCGGAAGTGCCCTTAGATATGAATGGGTCTGGTGTCTGGTGCAGTGAGGGCAAAGCCCAACAACCTTCTTCCTGCTTCCTCCAGTGCATACTTTTCTAAACTGAGTAGAGCTTTGCCCAGATCTATACATCACATGGGGTTGCTTCCCAAAGCTGTCCAGGTTTTGTTGAGATTAATACTGTCCCAGAAGGCTTTCCCTTTCCCACTTTCCATGCTATTCAGGATTTTTCAGAATTTGTATCATCCCAGGAGGTACATCATGCTCACCCTTCAAGCTTACCGGGGGTGGACTCAGGGCTTTTTAATTGGAACAGAGCATTTTTCTAATGCATAAACTGTGAAGTCTTCATGTCATAAATGCAAAGAGAGGCACTATTGGTTGTCGCACCAAAACTATGGAATTCCTTCCTATCGGGAGCCTTTGCAAAAGGTAAGACTGAGCTACTGTAGGTCCTATTATTATTGCTTTGTTTTTTAGATAACAAGCTTGAGCATAACTGAGAAGACAAGAGCCAACTCAAACATGAAGAGGCACATGTAGTTTCATCCACTTTCAGGACTGTTCCATCTTGATGATGGGGGAGATCAGTTATTTGAATCCGCCCCTCTTCAAAACACCCTTGCACATGAAAAGCAGCAACAAACAGAAAAAACTGGGGTGAAAACCTTCTCCCGGATATGTATACTTTGCATGTACATGCAGGAGCTTGCAATATGCTAATACTTTTGAGAAGGGATCTTTCATGTATGGCAGTCACATGGAGGACTGAATCACCTTCCACTCATCCCAAATGGCCGAATTGGCTCGAAGACTCCTTTCATTGGGTTAGCATTTAGTAGGTGAGGGTTAATATGGGGTACTTTAAGGACTGATTCAAAGAATTATTGGGGCCTGGAAATATCACCACAAGGTGATTTTTCTTCTTCTCAATTTTGGAACAGTGAAATGGTCTCCGAAGGTGCTTCCAATTGGTGCTTGTCCACATCTTGGAGAATGACAGAACACGTTCATTTCCCAGGACACTGTAAATACTAAATCTTTGTACACAGAGATGCTTTCACATGAGGAAATCATCTCCTGGTGACACGACCACCTCAAAAATGGCAGAAGGACTCAGCCCACGTATGAGACTTATTTGTATTTTGTTTCACTGGTTTTGTTTGATTTTTTAATGTCCTCTCACCCACCACGTGCTTTTTAGATGTCTTACAGTGCAATACACATTTACTCAGAAGTAAGTCCCACTGTGTTCAGTGGGGCTTGCTCCCATATAAAGGAGCGCAGTACGAAACCCCACATTAGTAAGTAAATACAGATTAAATGAGGAGTTTTTATTCATTTTGATAAAGTAGTCAATCTGGAAGGGAAAGGGAGATTAATGCTGAACTTACTTTCTTATTAGAGGTGAGCAAATGCAGGAATACATTTTTTTGGGGAAAATATAGTCAAAACCCAAACTTTTATTAAAACCAATTAATTCAGTGAATGGGCATATATGGTTTTACAATGGCTGGGCCTCTGCTTAAAAGAAATCAATTGTATGAGTACAGCTGAGAAATCACCCCCATAATAGATGTTTTAGCTCTTGCTTTTACTTCTCTCTGATAGCTCTTAAGGTGGTCAGAGGTACAAGTTAAAGATGCATTGTAGCCTGAGGGATGATAGAATGAAAAAATGGGGGACGGGAGTATAGCTATGCTGATAGACCAATTTCCCTCCACTGCAAGTCGGTGCAATTGATTGATGAATCCTTGCTCTGTCAAGAGGCAGCCCTTCAGATCTGATCACATAAATACTCATTCAACTCAAATTCTGCTTGACAAGCCTGAGACAGCTTTGTTCTGTCACAGATATCATTGGAAGGAAAATGCTCCATTAATCATCCTTAATTAACTTTACATAGTCTGCTGCAACCAATATGTTCTCTGGCTAAATCCCCAAGATTTAGAGAGGATTCTGTAGTTATCCAAATGAGAACCATTTTGTAAAGTTGTTTGTGCTTGTTTTCTGTTAACGGTAGGATATCATTTTCTCCCCCCATTGCCCTACACTGAAAAGGAAGATGGTTTTTGTATTTGGGCATTTTCTCTGTTTTCTGCATTCAATGGAAACCCCAATGTGGGAGGAAAAAAGCACATTATAGGTTATGCTCACATTCAATTGAGATATACAGTAGTTACGTTTTCACAGCACAATCCTATCCAACTTACGCCACTGGTGTAACCAGCAGGGGAGGGAAGGGCGGAAGGCTTTGGAGGGGAGGAAATATTTAAAAAATCCCCTTTCCGTTCTGGGGCCTGCCGTTCTCACTGTGGTTACACCAGTGGTGTAAGTTGGATAAGATTGCGCTGTCAACCTGTTTACTACAGAGTAGTCCTATGCAACGTTTCTGAAACAAGTAGGTACAGGAGATGTTCTATTGTTTAAACATTAAAATCCACAAAATGGTTTAAACCTTGTTCTGGGGAGGCCCATAGCTGAACTGCTTTGAACGCAGAAGGATCCAGTTTCAATCTCTGGCATCTCCAGGTAGGGCTAGGAACCCTCCCTGAAACCCTGGAAAGTTGCTTCTGGTCAGAGCGGACATGACTGACCTAGTTGTACCAATGATTCAGTATAAAGCAGTTTCATATGTAGTATGTTCATTGCTCAGAAAAATTATCAGAATCTGAACCAAGGCTGTACTGGAGTCAGATACTGCAGTCTATTTCAGAAAACGAGTGCAGCGCAAGGCCCTTTATGGCAACATGAAAGCCGGGCTGCTGTCGCATGCTTCTGGGCTGCTCCAGAGGTGCAGCATATGCGGTAGCGGCACCAGGAGGCTCCGCCAGTGGCAGTAAGTTGGCAACAGGGGAATGCTGTGAGCAGGGAGGGGGAGGGCAGGGGGCATTTCGGGGTGGATCTCAGCAGCACGGGTCAGGATTCTATCCCCTCTTTTTGAACCTGCCCCACTGCTTTTCTCTCCTTGGACATACACCAGCTATATAGGAGACCCATAGGCCACCAGGAGGCCTACGCTGAGGTGAGAGAATATTTTTACTTGCCTCTGGCAGGCCTCCTGTCCCCCCCCCCCTTATTGGATGCATCATGTGCTCTGTCGTCAGCACGGCTGCATTGTCAGTAATGGTGGGGAATAGGATTGGGCAGTGAGTCAAGGGAAGCTAAATTTCATACAACATGCATCCAATGTGAAATCAATGCTTCTGAGCATAGTCCGTGTACCATTCTATCACTAGGTCCAAATCAACTATAGAGCAATTGTTCAAAGACACCCCCTCCATTTCTGCCAATTTACAGTCCCTTTTTGCCTTTAAGGCATTTTTACCTAAGGGTGTATATGCACAACAGAAATTAAATTTGTACACCTGTGGGCTGGGAGGAAATGGGTTTCAAATCATTACACACAGCACAATGGAGAAAAGCAGTCACTGCACCTGATGATAGGGCAAACCTTCATGTTTTGAAGAACGCATCATGAGTTTGGCCCTTGCTTCTTATTTAGTTTCTTTTAAGCAGTTGGGGGCAGCCCAAAATTGCAGGGAGAGGATATAGACCCCAATAAACCCCAAATAGTTTTGACCCTAGTCATGCCCCTGCACACTATTTATCATTTTTGAAAGCTTCCACTGAAAGCCAATGGACCCTTTTTAGAAACGGCAAATAGTGTGTGCAGGGAGCATGATTGAGGTCATGACTGTGGTGTGGGCTAGGGACCAAATTCCCCCCCCCCCACTCTGTGTGTTGTGCCATTTCATGGCTCCCTCTTGTGCTGGTTTAAATAAAATAAATAAAAAGCAAGGGCCAAGCTTGCGCATTCTTTGCAACACAATAACTACACAATACATTTTAAAATAGTGTTTAGTTAGTTTAGTGTAATTCACTCAGATTAGAGCCATATAAATAGACAGGTAAGGTGTTGCTGTCTCTTAATGTGGTTTATATATCTTGCAAATGAGACTTAAAAAGACAACTACACAGACACTGTAGTGCAGAAGGGACTCATTTTGATTTATTCAGCAAGAGCAATAAATTATTACGGCTATTTTCAGATCTGTGATCAGTCACAGCTAACTCAAGTTGGAATATGACTGTTTGGGGAGTGCTCCCCATTTACTTGAGGCAAAAAAAAAGCCTTCAAGGAAAAGGTGGGATTTGAGGCAGGATTTGAAATAATTAAAAGAAGAGGCGCCACACCAGTGTACTGGGAGGCAGTTCCATGCATAAGGGCCTGCAAGGGAGACAACTTGGAGTTCGTGGAGGTTATTCCATTTTATCTTCACTACAACTCTCCAAGGTGACTGGCAGAAAGTCACCTAGCCCGTTTTCAGAGCTTAAAAAGACATTTGAACCATGTCTCTGTGAAGGCTCACTCAGCTGGGACGATCTCGCGCGGCCTTCGTGGTGCAAACTGTGTGTCACCCTGTTCTCTTGGTGATGACCACATCGCTGGGTGACGGAAAAGGCTGTTGGTGCCAAGAGGCCCTAGCCGACACCTCTAGGGAAGAGGGCAGGGCCTAGAGGGACAGGAAGATTTAAGGCCGGGGTGGGAAGAGCAAAGGAAATAGACGTAGTGGAGCTGAGAAAGTGGGGAAAGGAGGGAACAGAGCAGCCAGAGGAGAGAGCATAGTGGAGAAAGAGACAGAGCGGCAGAGAGAGGAGTCAGTGGGGAAGGAGTGGGGCAAGGGTCAGATGGATGCAGGAGAGCAGGGAGGATCAGGACAAGGCTGCAAGGGGTGGAGAGTGGCAAGGATCAGGACAAGGCAAGCAAGGAGTGGCCAGGGGGAGAAGGAAGGCGAAGGGTGCTAGAAAAGAGGACAGAGGAGGACCAAGAAGGGCAAAGAAAGGAGAAGAGGAGGAACTCATGGGCCTGGGAGATCCCAAGGGAAGTTGGTGGTGGTGTGGGGCCAGGCAGGGGCCACAGGAGATGAGGCCCCTTCTCCCAGGCTATGGGTAGACTCTGGGGTGAGGGTACCAAGTGGTGGCACACGCCTTGCCTGCAGGTGCACCAGTGAGTCCACAGATGTGAGTTGCCCCATGATGAAATGCAACCCCCTCCTTGGCCCCTCTCCCGAGGGGCAAGTCACAAGACCCCAGGGTCAGACTCTCACCCAGAGCAAAGACACCATTCTTTCTGAAGGGTTACAGGAAGGGAGCCAGAGGTAGGCAGCAGCATACAGGCAAGGGACCCCTAAGAAATATTCTGTGGTTTTTCTCCCAGGTGGGCATGCCCCAAGGCAGGAGGGGGAGCTGGGGGGAGCACACTACAATCTCCTTGCAGGCACTGTCTCCATTGGCTCCCTGAACACCAAAGGAAGCATGGGAGTGATAAAAAGTTCCCTTATCACTTAAGCAGGATACTTTCCAGAATGTCTTAGCTAGGTAAGTAGTTTCAAGATCAAGATGATCAGCTAGAAACCTAAGCAGAAGATTTGAACTGTACAGGAAAGAAAAAGCAGGATGAATGTAGTAGCAGAGGCTCATGCTTCTTTTCACAGTGTGTAAGGTAAGTGGAACACTTTTTATACACGAAGAATCATAACACGGGGGGGGGGGAACTGCACTCCTCACACACATCAGAAATCTGTTCTTTCTTGCTGGAACTCGCTTTGTACTTTGCTTTTTACCATTTCTAGACTCTGCTCAGTTTAATCAACATTCATACTACTCAGCTGACAAGGGAACCAACCATTTCAAGCGGTGTAATTTGCAAAGCAGGATGACTTCTTTTAGCACTTAAAAAACATGAAATAGAAATGCTTTCTTTGCATTAAATGGCATGAATATGCTTGTTTGCAACAGAATCTTCCAGTGTTATCTACTAAGCCCTGTAGACACAATTTTGCCACAACAACCTCTGAACTTGCTTCAGCCTCTGATCTGTTTGTACATTCAATTTGTCTGTACATTCAACCCGCATATCTTTCGGGCTGGTCGAGGTACAGCCCGACCAAGAGCCAGCTCCCTGCTGAACCTGGTCGCATCCAGTCGGACGTCTCCCACTGGATCCCTGCAGATCTCCCCGATTGGACGAGGGCTCCGAGACTAACGCCCATACTACGCTCCCCTTGTGGACAGGCCAGCTGCCCCTGCTGGACCCAGACTGGAGGCTCCTTGACCCGTGGACGAACCCGACTACCCAGTCGTTGCCTCTGCTGGATAGGAGGCGCCTCTCCCCAGAACCCGCTACGTCCCCTGTAGAAGATAGCCACCTTCCACAAGATACCCCAGGGAGCATCGGTGCCCTGCTCCTCTGACATCCGATACCCAGAGTGGCGCAAATTCTGGGGCAGCTGTATATGGGATTAAGGGTCACGATGACCCCTATAAAATAAAGAGATCTACATTGTTCCTGCCTCCATTTGATCTACTCTGTCCGAACAGTGCAATTCCAGGTAAATACTGTAATGTCGAACCTCAACCCATTTGATGCGCCGCTCCCCCCATGGGGCCTGACTGCCCCAACTGGGGGGGGGGGGACAGCCGGCCACCACAACTTGCGCAGGTTTGCGCTGTAAATGAGTACAAACTGCAAGAGAGGAGATTCCAGTTTGACAAGAGGAAGAAATTCTTGACAGTAAGGGCGATTCGGCAGTGGAACAGATTACCGAGGGAGGTGGTGGATACTCCATCACTGGAGATCTTAAAGCAGAAGCTCAACAGGCACCTGCTGGAGATGCTTTAGGAGTGCTACAGGCTGGGGGTTGGACTAGATGACCTTGTGGGTCCCTTCCAACTCTATGATTCTATATCTCATGTGTCTTTCAAAACCATAGCAATGCACTTACATGAGGTTCTGATGATATGCAAATTTACTGTATCTAAAACTGATCAAGCTCTTAAAAACAGATGATTATATCAACGAATATTCCATTTTGTAGGGTATGGGTTATTTTCTCTTTTTATTATTTGTTTGTTTTTTTACCCATTCCAAGCTTTGGAATGGGGTGAACCATAGTTGCTAACAAATAGATGTAAAACCTGGCCAGATAGTTTCCTGCTTAGTTATTTCCTTCCCATATCAGATACTTAAGGACATGGTTTTTTTTTTTACCTCTATGTTCCTGTTTAGTTGTCAGTACTGTACATGTAACACACAGCATCACATGTACAGGAAGCAAATAACTACTCTTTCAAAAATCTCCAAGGGTGTTTTCTTTCATTTAGAGGTGTGTTGTGTGGGCTACACTCTTGTTGTTTTGCAGAACTATTCCTTGTTCTTATTCTTATTCTACCCCATGCAAACTTAAATCAGTTTGGATCTGACTGGTTCAAAGCTATTCACGGATTCCCTGCTTTGCTATAATAATTGACTAGGCTAGACTTCTCAAAGGTCAGACAAAAAGGGAGGCCTATTTCATATTATTTCAGTTAATAACTCAGTTCGTAAAATTTAAGAACTAATCTCTCAAAGCACTCTTCTCTTCCGTCTCCTGACTCGAAAGCTACGTGTAATTTCAAATTATATGATAGATGTCTCAAATTGTTACATTTTGCTTAATTACTTTCAAGTTGCTGGAGGACACAGCATGAAGGTTTGTTAGAAGATCTGGGGTCTGCCAAAGAAAGGGAAGAATTAAGAAAATCTTTTGAAAATGCATAAGAGATTAAAGGAACCTGGGGGAAATAGGATGTGTACAATTTCAATGGGTAAAATTAAGCTGGGTCTCCACAGTATCTGAATGAGGGCATACAGAACTCCATTTGGGCTAGAGTGGAGTTTTACAGTACATTTCAAGTCCAGCATTCATCCCCAGAACGGAAATAATAAGGAACTGAGTACCATTCAACATACGCAGAATGACTTTCTCTCCCTGGAGCCCGCCTCCATATACTGGCAGACGAGCTTCTCCATACGAATATGATGTTTTTAGAATTTGGATGTTGACAGCCCAAACCGGTCTGGGGGGAGGAGCTTGACATGTAACTTGAAACGTTTACGGTATATATTTGTGTATTGTGCTGAACTGCTGACGTTCAGCTGGCAAGCACTTAGCGGCACTTTCCTCATGTTTTTTGGCAAGGTTGGAGGTGTCTCTGCACTCTTTTTTTTATATTTCCCATAACGTCATTGTGGGCGCAATCCAATCCTACTTATGCCACCGTTGTAACCAGCGGTGCAGCGAAAACGGGAGGCCCCAGAACGGAAAGGGGATTCAAATCCCCTTTGAATTCCCCTTTTGGAGGGGATTTGAATCCTCTTTCTATTCTGGGGCCTCCCATTCTCACTGCGCCGCTGGCTACAACGGTGGCGTAAGTAGGATAGGATTGCACCTTGTGTCTTCTCTTCTGTGGTGCTTTTAATTAAGTTGTTAGCTGTTTCAAGGCCTTGTGGCAAAAGGCAGCATATAAATCTATAAATAAATACATTTCCATTTCTATGTCCAGTTACTCTTAAATGTAAGAAATTTGAAACACCGATGTTTATTCATTTAGCTTTTAACTAGGTTCACACTGTGCTGACCCTTAAGCACTTTTGCCATCATGTCTTAAAAATGTGCCTTTGCCATTTTACTATAAATCACAAGGATTTTCAGTGCTCTGTCCTCCCCATTGACCCCACTGGACTCAACAAAAATGGTCTTTGGTCCAAATGCTTACCATTCTGAATTTACACAATTCCAGAGATAAACACAATCCTAGAGCAGAATGCCTGTACAAGTGAGATTTTTATGTCATAAGAGAGCTTTCATTGAACAAGGAAACAACAAAGGACATTGTGATACAAAACATATTACTTGGATGCAAACTCCATGGACATCACAGCGTTTAAATCCCTTCCCCAAACTTCGCTGGTGAATACTGTGATGCGGTTAAGTGGTTGCATTATTGGAGCGCCATGTTGTTCTATGCTTACTGTATGATTGTTTTAATTTGCACTGTTGTGTACTCATTGTGTGTTGGAATCCAAACATTTTAATCAATAATTAATAAATGACACTTGCTTCCAGTTAAATACAGCAAGTCCTCACTTAAAGTTGTCGATAGGTTCTTGGAAACTGCAACTTTAAGTGAAACGACTTATAACAAAACCAATTTTACTGTAGGCAACCGGTAGTTTATATACGTAAACAAGAGTTTTACGGCATATTTCCAGTAACAAAAACATCACCAAACTTCTAAAGACCCAAAACACTTCTAATATAAAATATTGAAATAAATGTGAGCTTTCTGGGCCAGAGAAAACCCACGCAGACATGGGGAGAACGTTCAAACTCCACAGAGACAGTGACCCTGGAAGTGATTTTTTCTCTCTCAACAACTTTAAAACAAAACGACATATAACGAAACAACTTTAACAGCACAATCCTGTGCAATGATAAGCCGGCAGAGCGAGCGTTCAACTGAAGCGGGGAGTTGAAAACGTGCTGTAAGGCACGTTCGCGGCACCCACGAAGTAAGCGGCACCAGCACTCATTCACCGACAGCCATACCCACGCCGCCAGATGCAGGTAAGTCCTGCGCCAGGCGGTGAGAGAACGTGGGGAGGGTGGACCTGGGTAGTGGGTGACTGAGCTGGCGGGCCCAGGAGAGGGGTGGGGATATTGGTGGCGTGCTCCGCCGATATCCAAATCCCCTTCCCGGGCCAGGATGGCCTTACATGGCCTCCCCGGATTTGTGCCGGCCCTTTTGTCAGCGCACATCCAAGGAGACCCATTGGGCTGCTGGGGCCGACACTGTGGGAAAGGGACAAATGTCCCTTTCCCCTGAGGTGTACCCCAGCGCCAGTGCAGCCCTGATCCTGCTTAGGATCCGCTGCAGTGCGCTTTGTGCACTGTTACAGATGTTACGCAGGATTGGGCTGTGAGGACTTTCTGTATAACCTCTGTATTCAGATTCATGTCGATCTCACATTTTTGCGTGAAGAGATTTGTATCAAATCTTTTTACATGACTTTTTAACCTATATAAACTCTACCTCTTTTGTCATTATGTCTGGTCATGAAAATATCCATACTACAGATTTGTATCAGTTTCACTCCCCATAACATAGGCTCATATATGCTTTTAGATAACAGAGCATAAGGCAAGACCAGTGTAAATAATAACCTCTGGATGGAGACTACATTCCTATTGTCCACAATATCCTAATCTGAGAGATTAGCCACATCAAGAAAAAATTTAATGGGACAAATAAAATGCAGCATACATACCATGTTTTCCACGCCTCTCAAAAGTACACACAACACACTACATTTCATGCTTACTCTTCTAATAGTTGGGGTTGCCATCCTTTTCTTTTCTTTTCCAGAGGTGCTCTGCCTTTCACAAACAGACCCAAATGTTGTGTTTCCTGTCAGGTGCTGTTTCCTGTCTGCACAGTGGGAAATGCTACATCTGTTGAATTCTGCCTGCCCTGCAGTTTTTAGGTATATATAGAGGTTTTAGGTATTAGGCTTTTTCTGTCAAGAAAAAGCTGGCATCCATTCTCTTTGAATACAGTAGCCTTTTCAAATTCACGACTAGCATGCAGCATGTGGCTTATGGAGTGGGGAGTCAAAGCCTAGCTGATTCTTAAAACGTTAATCATTTGTTGTTCTAATAGTTTTACTGCCTCCTGATTTCTCTCTTTCACTTCCCTGTGATCACTTACAGCCAAGCTTTTGTTTATCCACTCAACACAGGGCTGTATATTTACACTGAGAGCGTTGACTGGGGATCCCTGTGGACTGTTTGCCCAATGGCCTGTGGAGTCTCCAAGCTTTTATTGTTGACAACTGGTAGGTGGGATCCGAGCTTCTGTGGTTAAACTTTTTACTGATAATTACCTGTTAACTACTGCTGTTACCCTTATTTGCAGGGATGTAATCGAGTCTCTGCTTTTGTTTGCTCTCTCTTCACATGTATAAAAAGAGGGAAACATGGGTGGAAAACTCTCCCTTGTGTGAATTTTGCAGCTGGGTAATTGAATTAATTGGCCAAAACAAGAAAACATGAAGCTATGGCATGTTTTTAACGGTGGCTCTGCCTCAATCACTTCTTATGCAGGGACTTGATTTTAAGAATAGAAAGCAGTACACAGGTGTAGAGGCGACACCCTCCTCCTGTCTTCTGCTTTTTTCTCTGCAATCTGTCTCTCAATGTCAATTTTTCTTCAGTTGGGCTCCAATACTGGAAGTGAGCCCCACTGGGAGAAAGCTGCCTGTGTGAAAGGGCTACAGGGAGGTGGGTTTAGCCTATGCACCTCTTTTGTTCTTAAAACTCAGAGGCACACACACTGATGCATACATGACTGGGACAGACCTGCAATTAAAGAGAGAGAAAATCTGTCACTGTCCTGTCAAATTTTGGGTGATATCTACTGATAGGCTCACCAGATCTCCAACTGGGACAGAGTGCTAGACCTTTAGGAGAAGGAATGTGGGCAGGTGTAGCTTGTTAAATCCTAGAGCACAATCCTAGGCATGTCTACTCAGAAACAAGCCCCATTGTGTTCAGTGGGCCTTGCTTCTGAGTAGACATGCCTAGGATTGTGCTCTAAGGTTTAACAAGCTGCACCTGCCCACATTCCTGCTCCTAAAGGTCTAGCACTCTGTCCCGGTTGGAGAACTGGAAAGCCTATCTACTGATAGAATCTTACTTCCAGGTAAGTGTGCATAGGATTGTAGCATTAGTGTGTTACGTTACTACTTGGAGTCATGTCAGCATTGTTGGTTCCAGCAAGACCAATCCAAGGCGAAGGGACCTCTTTAAATGCAAGCCTTGTGGCCCAGGAATACAGCATGCCAGCATTACTTTTATGATGGCACACATGTGAGCATTACAATCACTCCTACTGCTTCTGTTTAGTGCAGCTGGGGATGAAGTAGGTGCATGGTATACTGTGGACATCGGCAAGTGACTTTGCACATAGGTATTTATTCATTGGGAAACCATCCACAGTTCTGCATTAATGTAGAGATTGCTTTACAAATTCACTATGCCCAATTTGCAAATGCAACACAGCAGTATTTCCATGTTTTAACAGAATGTTTGCATTTCTGCATTTTCCCAAAAGTTCCCAATTCCTTTTTAACCTAGAAAGGAATTGTTGTTTTTTTAATTAGCTACAATTATAATCATTCCCTGTGATTATGTACCCATGTCCTGTTAAGAACAATAGAGGTGCAACCCAACCTTGATGCCATCTGCTGATGAGTCACTGGCACTATGTCATTTTTAGTTACTTAGTGGAGCTGTGTACAATTGTCAAACAACTCATAATACCTTAACATCATAGTCTTGTACAAATGACATTTACAGTATATATACCTGATTACCTTAGCGCAGAATTTTAAAGCAACTGTCTCTTTGAATCCTGAGTGGAGCCAGTATAAACAGTAACTTGAAGGAATACTCAAATTTATGATGCAACTTGCTTAAATAAAGATCAATGTTTAAAATGGATACGTATTGCATTAATTGTAACATGCAACACATGACATGGCCATTTGGACAATAAATTTAAAATTCCATCTGACATTTTTATTCTATTTCAGCTTCCAAGGAATACCTTTAGTGCTCACACACACACCCCAATTGCACTGTTAATTAGTTTAATTTATAGACCTCTAACTGGCCCTGTAACATCTACACAATATATAAAAAACTGTAAAATTTGGAATTAAACTAATGTTAAAGGAATCTGATGAAAGGGGAGCAACAATGAGTTACAATTGAAATCGAAAGCTGTCTTTTTGCTTGGTGCCCAGATACTGTAATACAGGTGTGGGGTGGGGTGTCCTTTAGATTAGAAGATATTACTGCAACATCTAGAGCAGGGTGGTCCAACGTTTCGTACCTCGAGAGCCGCATGCGAACTTCGACATGAAACCCGGGGGCCGCACAATAAATTAAATTATTAATTAATTAATAATAATGACCAATGTATGCCCCGCCCCGCTGTCTAGCATGCCCCGCCCACGCTCCCCTGAAGATCGAAAATCTTTCCAATCATCAGGGGAGCATGGGTGACTGCGGGGGAGGGGAGCTCCAAGAGCAGCCGGGGGGCGCAGCAGAGGCCTTCGGGGGCCGCATGCGGCCCACGGGCCACTCGTTGGACCACCATGATCTAGAGCAGGGTGGTCCAACTTTTCATACCTCGAGGGCCGCATGCAGACTTCGACGTGGAACCCGGGGGCCGCACAATGAATTAAATTAATAATTAATTAATAATAATTACAATGCACAAGTAATTAATAATAATGACCAATGCACAAGCTTTGGCAATATTTATAGCACAGGATTTAACGCAGTGGTTCCCAAACCTTTTTGACCATGATCCTAAATACATTTTTTGTCATCTGGTGACGCATGGTACATCATAATAATAATAATAATAATAATAATAATAATAATAATTTGGGTAATAAAAAAAATAAAAAATTAAGTGGCCCTTCTCTCTTTCCCTGCTGTTTCCTTGCCTTGCTCCTCTCGCTAGAACAGCCTGTTGAGAAAGGGACATTGTGAGGCAGGCGCTCAATGCTCACACAAAAGAAAAGATGTGTGCACACAACCCAGCAGGAGAAGCCCAGAAGTTTGTCCTAACAGTGGACTGTTTGCAAGCACTGGGGGGGCAGCCAGGACAAGTGCACAACGGTGCAGGTGGACAAGCAAATGCACAAACTAAGAGGCAGGCAACCCCTCTACCTGAGTTTCCCACAACTTACCTCCCTTCCTTCCACCCACATTTTCACCACCTTAGCTCTTCCCTTCACCTCATAATAGCCCCATCATTAACCTCCAGATATCCCCCACTTATTCCCCCTCTCCCTCCAACACCCAAACCTCCTGCCAGCCCCACATTAACTTCTAACCCCCTCCTCCTTTTCCAAGTCCTCATTGCCACCACAATTCACTTAATAATCACAAATATTTACCCTTCCACCCCCAAAATCAACCCTTCCACCCATTACCCTCATACTCATCTCCCTCCTTCCAACATAAGAACTTTCCATGCCCCCCCAGTCATAGCCCCCACATGTCCCTCTCTCCATGATCCAACCCACCCCCAGGTTCTGGGGTCATATCAGTCCTACGTTCCACACACATAATTACCTTAATACCCCCAAATTTGCTCCCCCCTATTTCCCTCCAATCCCAAAAGTCTAACCCCCCATATTTCCAGCCCCCCATACCTAAGTTATTAATTCTCGCTTCTACACAGCAGTTGCAAGTAGAGTCTTTGCCGGGGAAGAGGGAGGGCGGAAGATAAATGGAACATTGCTCCTGAAGCACGTGCACAAGAGAGAAGGGAATCGCTGAACCTTACTGGGGCAGGGAGGAAAAGATGCTGGAGGAGAACTAAAGGGGGGGGGGAGAGAGAGAGAGAGAAACAAGCACGAAAAGTGGCTCCTGAAGTGCGTGCGCAGGAGAGGGAGGAAAGGTTTTCAGATTGCTGAGCCTTACTGGGGCAGGGAGAAAAAGATGGAGCTAAAGGGGGGGGGGGAGAGAAATGAGCGCGAAAGTGTGGAAGCTAGGAGGAGGGAAGCAAGAAGACCACAGGCTTCACAGAGTGAAAAGCAATCAGGATCCCACGTATGAACGTAGCTGTGGTGTTCCTTTGTGTGGCTTCTTTGTGCGGCTGTTCACTGGTCTGAAAAAAATTACGAGGAGGTGACAAGGATCCCTACCTCTCTGGGGAGCTGAGTCTTACTTTGAAAACAGTAAAAAGCAGGCATCGCGCTAGGAACAACCCGCTTCGTGTCCCTGGGAAAGGGAAGGGAACCTTCCATTGCCTGCTGCGATGGTCATCTTGAGCGTCAACCAGCGAGACTGAAGGTGCTAGAGAGGCTGCAGCAACTTTGCGCAGGCGCAGCCTCTCCAGCCTCGCAGTTGATACAGACGGCCGGCCAGGCAGGACGTGTGTGGCTGGCTGCTGCCCGGGGAGGGGGATGCAGAAGCCAACGGACGCTTCTAGCATGCCCTGCCCACGCTCCCCTGCTGATCAAAAGGCGGTCGGCTCCCGACCATCTTTCTGATCATCAGGGGAGCGTGGGTGACTGCGGGGGAGGGAGGGGAGCTCCGGGGGCCGCAGCAGAGGCCTTCGGGGGCCGCATGCGGCCCGCGGGCCACGCGTTGGACCACCATGATCTAGAGAGTGATTACTATCACATTATTTAATTCTAATTTTCTTACCCTAAAATAAAACCAAGGCAAGAATATAGAGGTGCACTCTACTAACACAACCCTCCCCCACCGATCATTTGGCTAAGCCCTTGGAAGTGCAGCTTAACACTTGTTTATCTATTATAGTATTTATATACCGCCTTTCTCATAGACCAGGGGTGGGGAACCTTTTTGGGGTGGGGGGCCATTTTCCCATGAAATTTTTGGGCCCCCACCGCAAATTTGACCCCCCCGCGAATTTACAGCACCCACCCACCGCTCACTCGCCCACCCACCCACCGACCGCTCGCACTCTCTCACACAGCTCCCTCCCACCCATCCACCGCTCGCTCTCGCTCGCTCAGCTCCCTCCCTGCCAGCCAGCCAGCCCCCCTCCCAGCCAGCCAGCCCCCCTCCCAGCCAGCCAGCCAGCCCCCCACCCCTCCCAGAGCCCCCTCCCTCCACTCTCCAACTTACCGGGCTCCGGGCCGCCGCCACCGCCGCCTTCCTGCGCCGCCTCCTTTTCAAAACGGCCTTTCTGTACTTGCGCAGATCGCCGCTGGGCTCAGCGGCGATATGCGCAGGTACAGAAAGGCCGCTTTCAGAAGGAGTAGGCGCCGAGGTGATGCGTCACATCGGTGCCTCCTCCTTTTAAAATCGGCCTTCCTGGACCTGCGCAGAGCGCAGCTGAGGCCAAGATTGCCCTCTTGGCTGGCATCGCGCTCTGCGCAGGTCCAGGAAGGCCGATTTTAAAAGGAAGCGGCGTGGGAAGGCGGCAGCAGCGGCGGGCAGTGGCGGAGCCTCCGGTCGCGGGCCGGATCGGATCATCCCGCGGGCCGGAGGTTCCCCACCCGTCATAGACTGCCAGCACAATCCTGACTAAGGATCCAGCTGGCGGCCCAGGGCTGCCCGCCAGATCCTGAGTCCAGGCTGCCATTTTACTGGCGGGCCAGAGGTCTACTCGGGGAAGGGGTTTGTCCCCTTCCCTGGGTATAAATCCGGGCCGGCACGATAGGCCTCCTTGGATTTCTGCCAGCTAAATAACTGGCAGAAGGTCAAGTCGCCCAGCGGGGACAGGGATATGGCGGGCACCATCCCCGCCCCCTCCCGGGCCGATTAGACCAATGGCCCCCCTCCCACGCGGCCGCCGGGGGAGCGCTTACCTTCCTCCAGCGGCCGCGTCCTCGGTCCGGCGATGAAGGGAGGCTGTCCTTGCACCATCCTCCCTTACTCCTGAAGCGTTGTGAATGTGGTTTACGACACGTTCGCAACATCTTGGATCGGCGAAGCGCTCGCTCCGCCATTCCGACGATCTGGTGGATTGCGCCCTCAAGGCGTTTACATAGGCAGGCCTGTTACCCAGTGACCTCTAAAAATGAGAACTGTTGCCAAAAGACTGTGATGTGTGATGCCAATTGGTTGTAAGCAAGAGTGGAGCTTGTGCCAGGCACAATGCGAGGGCCACACCGCTTGTGTTCCTGTGCCAAGAGTCAGGCTGTAAAAGGAAGAATCTGATCAGCCTTCCACATTTCTGATGTCATTACCCCAAATGCTCACTGCACGTAGGCAAAATTCCATTACCTCCAATACTGCTCTCTCTCTCTCTCTCTCTCTCTCTCTCTCTCTCTCTCTCTCTGGACCCCCTTGCCTCCTGGACTCTTCTTCTCATCTGCGTGCCCTCTGGCACCAAACACTCCCTCTTCCCCCTCCCCCCCACTCTTAACTTGACTTCTCAGTCACTCTACAGACTGCTAGTCTGACCAGTTCACACCCAATTTGTTTCTTCCTCCTTTTCATTCACTGCTCCAGCATTGCAGCCAATGTCAACTCTCCAGGAATGGTAAATATAACCCATGTACAAATCAAGAAACCTGCTAAACCTCTACACTTCTACCTAAGTTCCTAGATCTGAATGCTGTGAGTGTGCTTGAATTGTTGTATATTGAATTGGTGAATATGTATGAATCTGACTATCTAGTAAATATTGGAAAGTAACCACGTGTGTCCTGAATATTATTTAAAACGGAATTCTGTGGCTGGACTCTGGTATACAAAGGTTTCAAGATCCTGAACATTCCGAATTGCCATATTTAAAGCTATTTCTCCACAATAACTAAGGCAATTTCGGTAACAGGCCAACCACAAACCCCTATTCTGTCTCTTCATACAATTAACATGGCTAAATTTAGTACAGCAGTGTGTTGCAAAGCTAGCTTGTTTTCTGTTAATCTCTGTGTGTGGTTTAAATTCCAGATAAACTAATATGGAGCATTTCACAAATCACCAGCATAGGTAGACCGGCCTTTGCATGAATTTTCGGCTAAGGAGAGTTCCATACTTGTGGGGTAGCCACCAAGAAAGCTTGTCTTCATACCTCAAAGTTTTCCTGTGAGCATCAAACAGTATGCTAAATCAAGGCCTTTAGGAAACTTGGTTCTGCAGTATTCAAACCGTTAGGGTGTATATGTGGTTTGAAACAGTATCTTAAGGATAGCCTATATTCAATGTTTCCCATCAAGCCTTTTCTTAAGGCTCATATGCCTAGTGTTAGCTTAATCTGAAAAGTTATATGTGATTTATAAGACCTTGAGAAATAAGGGCAGTAATGGGAATGCCAAGAGAGCCGTAGCTATTCTGTTTCTAATAGGCTACTGTTTAATATACTGTATTTCTTCCCCTTGAAGATATTATTTTACTTTTTGAAATGTTCATTGCTAAGATTAAACATAGGTTTTTGAAATGTGCTCACAGGCAATTTATGCAGGCAGGCCAACATACTCTTCTCTGGATGCAAAGCATACTAATTTGAAAATGATTTATCTGCCACTTTGTGCAGTACATCCATCGCCTATTGAAAAAGGTTTTCCTCTGACATAACATCGGGATCCTCTCATATATTAGAAGTACAACAGCATTAGAAACTCTTTGCAAAATTTACGAGGATGTTTGTTCACAGAGTCAGTTTGGCAGCAATTCCAGAGGTTTTCACTAAAATGCCAGGAACGCTGCTGTGCATTGGTTAACAACCAAATGTATCTAAAAATAAATATGCAGATATAGGGGAAAGTATTGAAGAAAATGGGCTAGCACCATCTTCTCACCTTCTTGAAGGTATTCCCTCAAACCCAATGCTTAGTATGGTAGAAGGATCACATTTCCCCTGCCTCATAATGCATGAAAAACATGTATGTATCCTATTCACATAGGCCTAATATGCATTTTCATCTCGGGTGTGTGTGTGTGTGTGTGTGTGTTAAAGCATTGCTTGCTGTTGGGTGTATGTGTGCATTGCATTGTAAGCATGTACTCACCATTTATTATGGCACTTTTCATTATGGCAAATTCATGGAGGCAGTTTGCCATAGGCAATGCATAATCCTCCTGCCCTCCCATTATGTTTAATTATTTGTGAATCAAGTCTCTTCTATTTTAATAGCGCAATCCTGAGGATTGTGTCGGCAACGGAGCGAGCGTTCCATTGCCGGAAGCAGTCGCGAACATGCCGTAAAGCACGTCCGTGACTACTTTGGAGCAAGGGAGGCCAGCGCAGAGGCCGGCCTCCCTTGCTCCATCGCAGGAGTGCCCGTGCGTCCGCTGGAGAAGGCAGGTAAGGATCTGGCAGGGGCAGGGGCGGTTCAGCGGGCGAGGGAGGGGGGCCATTGGCCTAGCCGGCCTGGGAGGGGTGGGGAGTGGCCTCCCTGTCCCTGCCCGGCGGCTAGGCGATTACACAGCCTCCTCCGACTTCCGCCAGCTATTTAGCTGGCGGAAATTCGAGGAGGCCTATCGGGCCGGTCTGGAGTTACACCTGGGGAAGGGGACGAGCGTCCTCTTCCCTGAGTAGACCTCCGGCCCGGCGGCAATATGGCCGCCGGGGCTCAGGATCCGGCGCGTGGCCGTGGGCCGCCGGCCAGATCCTTACACAGGATTGCGCTGCCTGAGTCTGACAGAAGCCACCATGTAGCTGATGCCCTTCGGGGAGAAAGGCGGGATAGAAATATTGTAAATAAAATAAAATAAATGCACCAGAGAAACAATAAGTGTGGCTGATCAGAATTATGACATTACAGAAGGGTTCTTAATTGGTGGGCTGGCAGGAAAGCTAGTCATATGTTTTGTTAACTGGAAGATCACCTTCTCCAGAAAAAAAACAAACCACCATCATTTCTGCTTCTGCCTGCAATGATATATTTGATTTGAAATAATTTTCATGGTCTGTGTCTGGAGGGGCAAAGTGACTTGCTCTTATTTATCCTCCTTTTGGGATTGCGGAAAGTTTAGACTCATGGAAATAGGAGACTGATAGCAGTTAAGCTAGGCAGAGCCTTGACAGGGAGCCTTCTGAGCTCCTTCACAATTCATGCCACCTCTAATACATCTTGGGAGGGACCAGCAATACTTGTACAGTTCAGAAACTAGCCAGCTTTTTAGAATGCTGGTGAGAATGCTGTCCTTTTATTCTTTGCCTTGACTAGCACTCCATTCCTTTTCAAAGAGCGTCATGCAACGTAACTTAAGGGCGCAATCCAAGGCAGCTTGTGTGTTGGCACAGCGCACGCTGCACTGGTGCTTGCCATCGCAAAAGTGCTGTAAAGCACTTTGCAATGGCATAGCAGTTGCCAGCGCTGGCGCAAAGGCCCACTCTGGCCTGCACACACCAACAGAAGAAGCAGCACACGCCGGACATGGTAAGTACCATGCTAAGTGGCTCAGGGGTGTGTGTGTAACAGGGTGGGGGTTGGCAGATTGGGCCCGGGAGATGAGTGGGAGCGGTGGCGCTGATGTGTGCTGTATCCTGTCCCCCCTTCTGGATCTGATCCACCAACACGGGGCAACGCGGACTAGTGCCAGCGACTGAGTTCGTGCAGGTCCAGGTTGCCCCATTGCAGCTGCTTGGGCTTACCTTGGGGCAAAGGGACAAATGTCTCCCATTTCAGGGAGAGGGAGAAAACTCACGTTCTGCTATTCCTGCATTTGAATAGCTATTGGCCACTGCATAGCTTCTGTACTGATTTGTATTGATGGTCATTTTTAAACTGCCCTGAGGTGTAGACCTGCATGGTAAGACATAGACCAGTGAATTTTTATGGCCCATTACAAACTTACCAAAATTGGGATTTGCAGCAGGAACAATTGTACAATTTTACAATAGCAATTCAAGCAAAGCTCTATAATTAGTGGTTATGAAACATAACCACACATTTTCAGCTCTTATTTATTTGCTGTACCTCAGTGTTTGGGCTTTATATTTTCCCCCCTCATTTAGATTATTCAAGACACACTATTCCTCATAGCACCTTCCTAGCTAATAATAAAAACGAATCACTAATTTGTGGCACTGGCAAACCATACAGCATTTACATTTGATGAAGCAAACGCCCATCTCTAAGAGGTAGACATCCTTCCAAGGAACCTACGGTATTTTATACAGTAGAGAAAGTCAAAGATGGGTCATAATATAAATTCAGAAAGGAAGTGGTTATGAATTCTTGCACACGAATCCATGGAAACCCTTTTTGAGTGCTAGTGAACTTTCTCTAGTGTTTCACAACTTCCTCAAGTCATGTCTCTTGCAAGACAATTATGGTTGGCAACTCTGGTTCAGTCAGCTTTGGAAGAGAAAAGCCAATTCAAGACTGTCCTGCAAGAGTTATGCTCATTTATGTTGGGTTACATTATTAAGGCCCCATGTGAACCATGCTTGAGAGCTAAATTTGATCCCTTTTACCTGCTACTGTTCACTGTTTCAACACCCATAGCAGAGTGATGCCATTTCATCACAGAGCAACAATATGTTTCTTTTCAGGGTAAAGTAAGGGCACAGTGACTAATGTACTCTCCATCATGTAGATGACCTAATATTTCTAATCTGCCAAATCAATTAAAAGAAACCACTCTGGAGAAATATGGATGTCTTGCATATGGATCACATCAGATACATTGTGGATGTGTTCCAAGGCTGGCATATCGCCCTCGTTGGCATCTAACAATGTTCTCTGATCCAGGGAGTTTGGCTTATGACTTTTAGACAAATGCTTCCTGGAGGCTTAAATTCAGACCTGGTTTCCAGTGATTTAACACCTTGTCATTTCTCAGAAGAGGAAACCTAAAGAGCAAATGTAGGACACTTGGTGAGTACTACATTTAGCTTCTGGATTTGAGTGACAGCACAATCCTATCCAACTTACACCACCGGTGCAACCAGTGGTGCAGCGAGAACAGGAGGCCCCAGAACAGAAAGGGGATTCAAATCCCCTCCAAAGGGGGATTCAAAGGGGATTTAAATCTCCCCACCCCTCCAAATTCTCCTGCCCTCCCCTGCTGGTTACACCGGTGGTGTAAATTGGATAGGATTGCGCTGTAAATAACGTATTTCTGTTCAAAATATTTGTTTATTGAAAGATATGGATCAGTTAGAGTACTGGCACTCAAAATGTCCTAGAGAGATGTAGACATTTGGAAAGTAAGTTGTGGCCTGCTCCTTGACAATTGCAAGTGTGTGCCAACATCTCCCACACACAGGAAGATGACACTGAATTCTACTCCAGATGAATTTCCATGGTGAATTTGCAGTTCTGTCAAATCACACATGAATTGACCAGGGACTTATCAGAACTGAGTGGGTACTATCAAAAATTTGGAAGGACTCACTAATGCAGTAGGCACATGCACCAAGATCTATTGCATTGATGGACTTTCTGGTGTCATGAGAACCAGAAACCAAAAATTGCTCCACAACAAAGGATAACGCTTCCACAGATATCCCACTAGAAAACTGTGGGTCGCTGAACATTTTTTTGCAGTATATCTGTGTAGTTCTTCCCTTCTCGACCACCAGTCAAATGCAATACTATACTTCTTCCTACAAGCATTGTCTGTGCTGCTTATTATGTCCTTAACAGAGCATATATCCATCTATAAATTGTTGGGTCTGTATTATTTCAGAGAGCACATGAAGGTTTGCATGTTTAGATGCTTCCTCACATTACAAAAAAATCTCTTCTGCATACAGAAAGTTAGCACAGCAGAAAGAGGTTAGGCTAGAACTTTTATCTCGTATATACTAGATTTCTAAGCGTGAGGATTCTTTAATATAAGGGAAGCATTCAAACGTGCAATCTAGACCAACAGTCTGAACTGGTACAGTAACTGGTACAGTATCAACAGTTTACAGCAGTGGTTCTCAAACTGGGAGGCATGGTTCCCAGGGGAGCCACGAAAATCAGCCAGGGAGTACCATGGAATCCTCTCAGAAAACAGTGCAATGCCAGTTGGCAGGCAGGCATCAATATAATGTAAAGGGGAGCTGCAGCCAATGGTCGCCAATGGTCAAGGGAGCTACAGGTCACTGGCGTCGCTGGAGGTGGGGCGGAAAGCTAAGTTCTGCAGCTTTCCGCCCCACCGTTACTCTCCGGTACGAGGCGCCCCGCCCCCTCGTCATAGGAGCCCGTCAGCGGAGAGAAAGCAACGCGCAGGAGAGTCCCTGCACGTTGCTTTCTCTCCGCTAACGGGCTCCTATGATGAGGGGGCGGGGCGCCTCGTACCGGAGACTAACGGTGGGGCGGAAAGCTGCAGAACTTAGCTTTCCGCCCCACCTCCAGCGACGCCAGTGCTACAGGTTGAAAAAGTTTGGGAAACACTGGTTTACAGGATTGCTGGGTGGCATCAACCAGCATGCGCCATGCTAGGCACAATGAAAAATTGATTTAGGACCTACACAAACTCAGAACACACTAAACTGCTTTGTCAGGTTCTTCTTTCCTGAATTTCACATGTGCAATTATTCTGCATATGATCAAGCAGCTGGTATCAAGAATGGTGCCCACATTGTCCACCATGAACATGTCAAGGGTCAACAAAGGGATCGCTAAGGGGTGAGCATAGAAACCACACCTTAGGAGCAGCTGATTGATTTTATTACCTTTTTGTGCAGTTTATTAAACTGTTGTGCTGCAATAGGTATAAAGTGAAACAGCTGCCCATTTCCTTTTGCCCTTGCAATCTAAAATAGCATCAAGCGAGCAAAAGCAATCTTAACAATCCCACATACTTGCATACTTTTGCATACAGCTTGAGTGGTCAGTTCAAGTTGACAGCAGGTGCAATGGAAAGCCGGAGAAGCTGGCGGTACATCATGACCTTACTCTTTGTTGCCGACGGTAGGCTGGCTTCTCACTCTCTGGCTTGGATCTTGCTTGCTATTTTTACAGTCCTTTTGAGATCATTTTAGGAATAAGTGTTTTTTCTAGTACTTGGCAGTGACGTCTCTGACTGTCCTCATGCTTATCCTCATGCTTACATAGCTGGCCCTCACTCAACTCCACCTCTGCTAACTCTTACAGGGGCTTACACATAGGCAAGGCTTTTTGTGTGTCAACAACCCAATATGAAAAGATATCCACATATCCTAGTCCTCCCAACTATTCCTTATCAAGCAAAGGATGTTCTTTCATATGGTTACGAGTCTCTTCAGTCAGACACCATGGCTCAGTTGGGATCTCTCCAAAGACACACAGCTCTATGTGCCTTTGCCTAGTTTGGCCTTCTGAAAGCAAATCTAATGTAAGCAATTTTCATTCACGCTGCACATTCATACTTCTATCTAAAATGGTCAATAACCAACGCTTTGATTAAAGCAATGACAGGGTATACAACAATTGATTAAAGCAATAATAGGTAATTGTAGAACGCAAAAATGATGCAGTAATTGACAAAACAGCTAATCCCTCCTTTGAGGTAACAGTAGGCAATACAGTGATTGATCTACAGTACTATACTGTCATAAAAATAGTAGACCTATGTGTATATAACCAGACTGTGACACTGGTTCCTTGATAAATAGCTGACCACAATCCATTCCCCAATACACAGCTGTGTTATAAATGATAACACCGTCACTTAACAGCTGCTACAGAAAGAAGACCTTCAGATTCTCCGCTGTTAAAGGGATATGGTTATCATACTACCTAGTGTCTATGAAAGCTCATCAAAGTCCCCACTGCACCTAAGCCGACAGCCCAGAGAGCTTTGAACACACAACCATGTCTTATTAGTCATCAGTTGTAGAGTATTTTAAATGTGCATTCATCTTACAGTTGATGAATTCTATTTGCATTTTACAAAAGCAGGAAAAGTTGCAAATAGACAAGTGGTCTGACTAGGGCACCCCAGTGAATTCATGGCTGTGATGGCATGTCCTCTGAGCCCAGGGCCCCCTTTTCTTTCCTTTCTTGACCCCCTTTTCTTTCCTTTGATTTTTTTTAAATATTGCACTTCTGATCTACTATTACACGGGACTCTTGGTGGTCCTCCACCTAAGTTGCTGGTCAGGACCTCACTTGATTAATTTTCCTACACCATAAACCGGTCCCCTAATCTTGATTCATTCTGAGCCATTTCTAGAATGTAGCCAAATATTCTCTAGCCACTCCTGGCCTCCATGTCTTCTTACAGAGGAGAACGGCCAAACCTGTGCACAGCAGCCTACACATAGAAAACCGACCATGGAGGGACTCTTGATGATCAAGCCTTCTGTTACAAACAGGCTGGATTTTGCTGGCTTCCTTGGGACCATTACAGTTTGCTGGCACTGAAATTATTGGAAAAAGAATAGAAATTCACGAGAAATCTGGTTTTCCTCTATAGAAGAACAGGTGCTAGGCAGCAGAGGTCAGGAAATGTCATGTAAACTTGCAGGAACCATTCAACTAAAAACAAAATGGTGTGGACAATATGCAACCTGATTGATTAATGCTACATTGCTGGTGTTTTCATCGGGCTGCCATGACAAATTTGCTACACTCTTCAGAGATAAGGTAGCTTAGGCTTGTCTCTCTTTGACAGCAAGAGTGGCAGAGTCTAAACAGACTGCTTTTCCTCACCCCATTTGATTAATTTCTGATCAGGATTTCAAAGGTAAACTGGTTTCTCCTTGGATTTCTTAGTCCTCTTTATTCCAATTTAGTTATGGCAGTTTTGGAGGATAACTGATGATAAGGATACTGGTATAAGGCAATTTTCAAACTTTGTACATTCAGGGAACCCTTTCAACATTAGTATGTCTGCTGAAGAACCCTTGTACGTTCCCAAAAGATTCTGGAGATGGTAGGATGTTCTAGGGCAGGGGCTCTCAACTCCTTCCTGGCTGAGTATCACCTCCGGCACCACTCTCTTTCTGCGTACCACCGGGCTGCGCCCGGAACAGGTTGGTGCCGGGACCCCCGCCGCCCCCCTAAGTTTTTTAACAGTTTTTTTGTGTGTTTTGGTTTTTTTTTTACTATTTTCTGGGTTTTTTAAGTGTTAACGGGGCATCTGTTTGTACATGTATGCTTTTCCCCCACTTATCTTGAATATGGAAGGCTTCCAGCGACGATCTTCTTCCTGCGCCCGGACACATCTTCTCCCTGCGCCTGGCGCGAACTCCGTAAAGCACCCAGCAGCGCTTTCCAGAGTTTGCGCAGGCACAGAACATCGGCTGGAAACTTCGTCGTTCTGCGCATGCGCAAGTCTTCGACAGTTCATGCAAGTGCAGAACAACGAAGTTTCCAGCCGACCTTCTGCGCCTGCGCAAACTTTGGAAAGCGCTGCTGGGAGCTTAATGGAGTTCGCGCCCGGGCGCAGGGAGAAGATCGTTGCTGGAAGCCTTCCATTAACAAGATAAGTGGGGGAAAAGCATACATGTACAAACAGATGCCCCGTTAACACTTAAAAAACCCAGAAAATAGTAAAAAAAATACCAGAAAAATACGAAAAACCCAAAACCTAAGGGTTCCCGCCCCACCCCCTGAGCCCAGCGCCCTACGCCCTGGGGCCCAGCGCCCCCGCCCCCTATCAGGCGACGCCTCTGCCACCGGAAGTGACTGGCAATGACATAATCACCAGTTACTTCCGGGTTTTCAGGTTTCCAGAGGCCAGAAAACGCAGGCTCTGGGTGGGTGGGAGGGCCCTTCTCAGCATTCCTGAGAGGCTCGGCCAAAAGCAGGAGCCTCTCGGGAGCAAAAATGCACTGACGAAAGCACTGCATCGGAACGGGGTTCCTGCGGTCTGGCAGTCCAAGTACCACCAGCAGTCAGCTGAAGTACCACTGGTGGTACAAGTAGCACTGGTTGAGAACCCCTGTTCTAGGGAAAACATTCAGTTCATATAAAATGCTGACGAGGCCTGTTGGGTCTCACCGTCCGTTCCCCCCCACCATTTGAACTGAAAGATTCTTCTCAGGGAGGCTTGTACATCATCATCAATCTTCTCATTAAGGAATTCCTAATAAACTTCTGAGGAATCCCTGAGCTCTTCAACACAGTTAGAAAAATACTGAAGTAAAGATGTACCAGTTTTCAGGTTTGGCAGCAATAAAGGAACCTACCCCCTTCAACATGAGACTCTATGGACTTAATTGCATGACAGTTTATAGCAGCATCGACACTAAGTTGCTGGGGGGTCTGGACCCCCCCCTTTCAATGACACATTGGGCACTACTACCACCAATACCCAGAGTTGGTCCAGCCGGGTGGGATCTCTGATAGGTATGCGTCCTCATAGAAAGCGTGACTCTGGCTACCCAGGCTGGCCATTGGCTTTCCTCAACAGGAAGAGCTATAATGCCTTCTTGTTCAGGCTGGGATTTCCTCTGGCAATAATAGTCTTTCTTGACACTAGCTTGATCAACTAATTCTAGCTTGATCAACCAATTCCTGGCTCCCATTCGATAGCTGTCTGTGGTCCTGACATCAGGTCAGAGGATGTAGCATTCAGGGAGGCTTGAGAAGTTTCGTGAATGCCACCAGGGTTTTTAACATTGGTGGAGGATCTAGTCCCATGTGTCTCAATCTAATAATAATTTAAAAACCCTATTGGTTTAGACAGTAATAAAACTTGCATTATACACATAAAGACATAAGTAAAGGTAAAGGTATCCCCTGCTCTAAAGCCAGTCCTGTCCGATAGGACTTTATCTACTTACAATTTCTTGCTTTTGAACTGCTTAAGTTGGAAGGACCTGGGACAGGAGACGAGAACTCACTCCGTCACGCGGCACTCGGGTCTCGAACTACTGTCCTACCAACCTTCCGGTCTGCAGTTCAGCATCTTAACCACTAAGCCACCGCGGCCCCCAATTAGACGTAAGTTGCAGAAAAAACCAAAAGAAAAACCATTATCTGCTGTAATTTAGCTCTCCACAAAAAATGAAAGGGTTTTGAGAATCTCTAATCCAAAGACCAACCCCACAGGAATTCCTTTGTCCATTAATTATCAAATAGTCATGCACAATCATAGAAAACAGAGGGGCTTAGGAGAAGACAAATGAAGCTACTGCCAAAGAAAAATTGAAAACATACTACACAAACATAGACACATTAACGGCCACATTAACGGCCCACTCCTAGTGAGCTGGTTGCGACGTCATAACGCTAATTCACAAAGGCCTTACACCATTGCAAAGAGTGGGCTGCCGGTGACCATTTCAGATCCTCCATCCAAAATGGCTGCAGCGGAAGTGGCCCATTCCAACTCCTGGCTTCACACAGGAGCGCAGGTAAGCTGGTGGGGTGGGCATAACTGTGCATAATGAGGCATGAGGGAGAGGAGTAGGTGTGTCAGGGTGAGAGGAGGTGTGTCCTGGCCTGTGCTGATACACCCCAAAGAGCTAGCACAGGTCTGAGGAGACCCATCAGTAGGCTTACAGGGAGGTAAGGGGAAATATTTTCCCTTAACTTTCCCAACCCTCCCAATCACACACACACCCCAAGCATGCAACGTAGCCCGTTTTGACACGGCGGAATGCTATGGCAGGAAAATGGGTAGGATTGGGCTGTAAATGCTCTTTTGTGCATGTTTGTATCCCACTTACATTGGCCTAGTACACATTATCTTTACCCCTAATTTTGAGGTGTTGGCACTGCATTCTATTGGGGGTCTATGTATTGCAATGTAAACACTGTTTATACATTATTATAGCAAAGACATGGAGGAAGTGAAACCCCAAGGGAAATGCAGGTTTGCTGTCCCATTACACTTAATTCATTTGAGGATCAAGCTTCTCCTGTTTTAGGAAGCGGCTGACACACCTGAGAAATAATAAGAAGTTCTGTGGCATATCACAATTATTATGGCATTACAAAAGGATTTCTATCCCATACTGCAGTTATGGGGGAGGAAGGTTGAAAGTTTATTACTATTACTACATTTTATCTTGCTCTTCCTCCAAGGAGCTCAGGGTGCCATAGTTCTCCCCTCCCCCGTTCATTTTATCCCAAAATAACTCGGTGTGGTGGGCTAGACTGAGAGAGGATGACTGATCCAAGGTCACACAGTGAGCTTTATGGCGGAGGGGATCTGAACCGTCTCCCTGGTCGTAGGCTTTCTCCTGAATTTATGGCTGATACAAAATTTAAAATGGGGACGTCCTGCCTCTGAGCTCTCACTTTTAGCCACAACGCCACACCAAATTTCGCCACCTATTATTCACAGCACAAGCCTGATGAATTTGGGGCTGGGATCGGGTGTGGACTTAAGCAAGCAAATGAGCAAAAACTAAATCTAGCAGAGAAGGCAAAGAAAATCATTAGCAGGTCTCAAATTAATTAATGTAAAAGCTGTTCTCCCTCTTGGCAAGTAATTGGAAACATGCTTTGCTCTTATAGCCCTATAACAGCCTGCCATTCCCACTATCAGACAATGCCAAACCACGTCCATATGGTAGTCTGACCAGTCATGTGACTTTTAATACCCACACGATGGCACTAAAATGGCCTATTAGATTTACAGTGTCATTAACCTTCCAAAATAAAATGAGAGTCTGCTCTGGTGCAAAGAAAAAAAAAGAAAAAGAAAAAATAGACAAAAAATATGCTTGACTGCTGTTGGGTTTCGGGTAACCAGAGTGTGAGGAAATGCTGACAGGGGTCACTGTGGAATAATCTTTCATTCGGCCCCAAAGCTGTCACGCCTTCCCCAGATGTCTAAAACAAAGATATAAATTTTCATTATCCAGCAGAAAAGGGGCAGAGGTACACCAAATGAATTTTTTACCAATCAAATTAGAGCTCATTGCCACATTAAGTGGAAACACTAATTTTGTGAAGTTTTCTTGTGGTCATTTATCTATCTTGGCCCATGTGTAGGAAGTCACACCACTAAAGCTGAAAGGGTTTTTTCGTCAAATCAAATTACAGTTTGTATAATTGTATTCCAGTCACAATAAAATTGAATAAGGAAAAAAAATCCTATTAGAAAAGAATTGGACTTTATCCTGGAAAACAATGAGACTCCAAGATCTTTTCATTTATTTTTATAAATTAATATATATATATATATTCCTTCAGATCTTTAATGTTAAGAAATAATATACACTTGGATTTTTGAAATATCTAAAGATGATTAATGGAAATTCCAAAGGATTTGTAAGTCTACCTCACCTAGGTTCCTTTGAAATCTTGGTATAAAAAAAATACATTAAGGGCACAATGTTTCCAAAATGAATGTTCAACTCTCATTAATCTCAAGGAAAGAGTTTTAAGTATATATTTAACTCTCCCATTGTACTAAAAAGTGCGCAATTTTAGACTAACTGTGCCCAATATCTCCTGAATGGTTTTTCGACCAGAAGTCGATGCACAGAGATGCACAGTCGATCAGAGATGCACAGAGTATTCTACTGTACATGTGGGTCCACTGTAGATTTATATAGTGGTGTTAGGAAACGTGCTATGTGCTGGCCATTTCCCCCCCTGAAGCATTAAAAACCTTAGACACAATTATGCATGTACAGTATTTAAAAAAACTATGCCGCACTGGTATATATGTGGTACGATCACTTTGAATATCATTGCAGGGAATATCGTTCCCTGTCCTTTCCCTTTCTTGTCCTTGCCCTTTCCCTGTTGCCAACTATTTCTGCTAAAGTAAAACTTCCTCAAAAATTACAAATAATTTTGGTGATTTAGAACAGAAGTTCCTGTAAAGGATACTCACTTGAGCACATGTAATGTGTGGCCATAAATATGCAAATCAAGCAATTCTGCTATATTAAAATGCACTATATAGAAGTTCAATTTCCATTTCTCAAACTCCTGTTTACCCGTATTCACAGGGTTATCTTCAATCTAACCCTATGTAGGAGGCTTCGTAATGCGTGGACAGAGTGATGGACTTGGACCAAGGAAACCAGGATTAACAGCCCAATCCTATCCAGTGCTGGTGCAGTGGGGCCGCACGATGGTTGAGCAGGATGGAGGTCTCCTCGGGGTAAGAGAACATTTGACCTCTTACCCCATATTGAGCCCCAGCCTGCTCAATGGGACTACTTGGATCTGCGCCAGCTAAGAAGGGGGAAGGGGATAGGATATGGCGGAGGCCTCCTCCGCCAATCCTGCCTCCTCCAAGGCCTGATCCACCCCTGTTCTGCCTTCCCCCTGCCCTGTTACACCCCCTCCCCATGCCCTCCCCCTGACCTACCTGCTCCTGCTGCGGATCCTACCTGCTCTGTCGCGCGCTGGGCCTCCACTGGCACCAATGGGATGGCGCAGGCCTTCCCACCAGTGCCACCTACTCGCGCGTAGTTGCAAACATGCTTCATGACACGTTTGTGAAACATGCCGCTGAGGCCCAGCACTTGCGCATGTTGCTACACAGGATTGCGCCGTCAAAGTCCTACCTAGCCATGAAGCTCATTGGGAGCCTTTGGTTTTCTTTATTTAAACAATTTATATAATCTCTCAACATAACCCATCATCCAACAGGTAATTAGGAGATAAAATTGTAGGGGTGGTTGGGGGACAGAGATGGAAGCTTGTATGCTACCCTATGTTCCCCGGAGGAAGGGTGAGATGGAAAAGTAACCCATAATTACAACCTTGCAGGTACATGCTGGTAGTTGCCTCACCATATAGTCTACATAAGGCTACATACTAGGATTTAAAAAAACAGGAAGCAGAGAATAGAAATAAACAGGCAATTTTCACAGTGGAGGGAAGTAAGAAGTGAGAGACCCCAAGGATCTGTCTTGGGAGTGGTGCTTTTTAACTTGTTCATAAATGATATGAAGTTAGACATAAACAGTGAGTTGGCCACGTTTGCACATGACACCAAACTACTCAGGGTTATAAAAACCAAAGCACATTATGAAGAGCTTCAAAAAGATCTCTACAAACTAGGTAAATATAATTCTAACTGACGCAAACTTGCCGTTCCTACAAGTAAGGACTTGTAAGGTAAGAATGAGTTATCTAAATTGTGTATACCAGGGATTCTCAACCTTTGGAGACTCAGGTACCCCTATTACGGTCCAATTTTCTGAAGTACCCCCTGCTAATTAACTGGATTAAACAATTAATTAATTAGGTAATTAATTGTTAAAAAAAGGTACTAAAACAATTTTAAATGTGAAAAAATGTCTTATTTAACTCTCTCTCTGAGAGAGACAGACAGACAGACAGACAGACAGACAGACAGACAGACATGCAAGGATCTCTTTTTTTCTCCGTCACACTTCCCAAAATCAGCCCTTCCCTCTCCCACCCCACCAAAGTACATTTTCCAAAGTACAAAAATAAGCCCAAAACCAAAATCAGAGAGATAGAAGGGCTCCAAAAATAATTACAATTTAAGATCTATGTTAATTAACACTTAATTAGCTGCTGATGGGGCAGATAAGGGGCAGGGCTTGGCATGCGCCCAGCAAGAGGTTCACGTACCCCTAGGGGTACCCGTACCACAGGTTGAGAACCTCTGGTGTATACCGTATATTGTGTATACTACAAATGAGAATTTGTATCTTATTGTGTATACTACAAATGACAAAGAAATGTGACTATGTAGAATGAATAGGATACAACATATTATTTAGAATTTTATTAACTTTACTCATGTCAAAACCAAGTCAAAAGTATTACTTCTTAAAATATTTGAATTATGGGCTACTGAAGTAATGATAGATCTCTTATTGCTCATCTTTATGTGGCTTTGCAATTT
The DNA here is from genome assembly GCA_026170595.1 of Plestiodon gilberti rubricaudatus. NCBI lineage: Eukaryota > Metazoa > Chordata > Lepidosauria > Squamata > Scincidae > Plestiodon > Plestiodon gilberti. Next base: position 15,654,032 of record JANXHW010000003.1, on the reverse strand, counting down.
CAAAAATATGTTGCATATTCATACATGAAAATGTATGACAATTATTTCATTAATTTCAGAAGACTGTAGATTAACGTTAGATATATAGAGAGAGAGCGCGAGAGAACACACAAACACAGGCAGCCCAATCCTAACTCCCTGCATGACGATGCAGCAGCGCCAACGTGGTGCCCGTTGTATCCCGTGAGGGATTTTTTGTATCTGGAGGCCTCCTTGGGTTAAGAGGACATTTCTCCCTATGCCCCGGGGTAAGCCCATGCCAGGCTGCAGGTCTACTCAGACCTGTGCCAGCTCTATAGGTGAAAACCGGAAGTGGGCTTCATGATGTAATTGAAGCCGTTTGGAGCCTTGGGAAGGCCTGTAGAGGCAGCAGCACACACACACACACACACACCCCGGACCCTTCGGGGAGCTGGCAGGGCAACCAGCTATGCTGAAAACAGTGTTTCTGTGTTGGTAGCGGGCACAATCCTGGAGCACTGCCTCTGACATCACCCCACCCCTGCAAAGACTTACAGGGGAGTAACACCCCCCCCCCCCGTAGGACTTTGAGAAACGCTGGTTTACAGTCTCTGACATTTCATATTAAAGGGTTTCAGGTATCAGATGTGGAAAACGTTTTGTGACCCCTTGGAGAGCCATTGCTCTCACCCGTATAACTTTCTGTAATGTGTGTATGGACAGTTCTAAACTATAAAGAAAGCCTACAGAGACACATCATGGTAAATGAATATTATATAATATTAGTTAAGGCTAATAGACATAACCTCTTTTTTCAGCTGTAAATTTGTGTCACTTTCCGGACTTTCTTTAAAATCTATCATTGCTCTGCAAATTGAACAGCTATTCAGCAGCTTGAAGATGGGAACGTCAGAGAATAGACAAGTTCATACCAGCCAATGGCTTTAGTCACGGCACTCAGCAATCTGTTTAGCTGGTATTGAGTTTAAAAGAAATTGACCTTATCTTATGAACTTCCTTCACTTCAATGTGACAGAAAATCGATAAGTTAGTAGATAAGGTTACAACCTGTCTGTTACATTTTATTGTGACAGGTGTATAACTTTAGAAGCCGAAATGTAGATACTGCTTTCCAGGTCAAAGGCTTCAAGTGCTGTATTTATGGTATACTTTTCTGCAAGGGTAAGGAAGGCATTGTGGTGGCTTCAGGACTGAAGTGACTTGTGGGACTACTTGTAAGGACGTAGTAGGCTAAGGAACAGCCTAAGATGAAACAAGAGTGTAAGTACTGAGTGCAGGATATGCTGCACAAAAAGTTATTTGTGTAACATCAGCAGTGGAAGGGCCAACTCAAGTGGTGTGGTAGGGTCATACCTCCGCGGTATCACACATGGTTCACACATACAGAGGACCAGGTTCATTTCGTGACATCATAAATTAAGATAGCAGAGCTGAGAAACTCTTCAGCTCCAGTCAGTGGCGTCACTAGAGGGTGCGGGGGGGGGGGTGACACCCTTGGGGGGGTGGCGACACCACTAGTGGCCTAAATTGTGGAAACCTTGTATTTATGAATACTCTCATATTATATATCATTGGAGAGGTAATTTAATGCAGAATGTTGAATTATCTGTATTCTATAAAAAGTTATGGCCAAATTATCAGAAAAAGAAAGCACACCTGCCTTAAGTAACAAAAAGTGGATTTAAAACTGACCAATGACTGATTGTTCTGAGAGCCAATGAGGTGGTATTATGACACAGCATGGAACCAATAAGGTGTTACTTTCTGGACTTTCCAGACTAACCAATAAGATGTTAGGGGGGTTGAGAAAGCCTGCCCATGTAAACCGCCTTGGATTAAAGTCAGAGGCGAAATCCAATGACCAAGAAAAGTGGTATATAAATACATTATATTATTATTAGTACAAGTCAGCTCTCACTTCTGTGTAGCAGAGCTAATACTAGAACTCTTATTCAGTTATGTGAATCTCATCAAGTTGGCCACTGGTTTTTTGTTGGCTAATGATTTGTTGGGTGACCTGTACTGTGGTATAGTAAAATAAAGTTAATGGGAGTGACACCATGAGTTACTGCACCAGGTAACACCAACCCTAGTGACATCACTGGAGTGACGCGATGAGCTCTCGCACCAGATGACGCAAACCCTAGTGATGCCTCTAGCTCACTGTCATTTGCTATACAGTTTTCTTTCATGTGCTGAGGATTTGAGGTTATGTAGATAAGTCATCTGTTGGCTACTAGATAGTCCCCAGCCCAACCCCTGGTGTCCTTGCCTCTGCCAATGTTAATCTGATAATGACAAATACAAAAAAAAAGTCTATACTGTGCAACTGTGGAATCAAATCTTTTCTTTCTGTTTTATGGATAAAGCTTGAGTTATATCTATTTGATTAAAGAGAGAATAGTGAGGTCTTTACTCAACGCTCCTTGAAGTCAATTGAAAAGTTTTAAAGAGAACTGGCCCAGTTCTTAATTGTGTCCTACTCCTTGCCCTTCCTCCTTTAGGAAAGCATTTTATGGAAGAGAAGCACTTAAGACAATGAAGTGCCCTTCAGTCTTAAGGACATCCTTAAATGTTAGGTCTTTGGCCCTCAGCCTGGAAGTTCAGATCACTCCATTATAGGTCTAATCACTAAAAGATATAAATAGTTCCATCGGCTTCAGTCACAGTAAGCACAGTGTTTTATACATAGGCTTAAAAGTCATGTTGAATCATATTGAAGCATTTTTACTATATTTCCACTGTGTGCCTCTCAAATGAAAGCTCTGTTGGTACCTCTGGCATTTGGGATAGCTGTAGTATTCCTGTGGAGTTTCTAAGAGAGCTGTAGAAGGTACACCTGCTGATGATGCTACAGTCTCCATGGGATGAGTATTTGAGATGCTACAGTCCCCATGAGATGAGTATTTGAGATTGATGTCCATTTCTCATTGTGAACATCCACAATTAAAGCATATGCCAAAATGGGCTGCCACTCATTGAGAGAACCTTTTTTCCCAGATGGCTGGACTTTGCAACAACACGGTGGAACACATCTGATTTGTGATTCTCTCTAGTTAGGATGCTACCAGAACTTGATTTGTTTCTAAATGTATTTTCATATTGATTAGAACAATATTGTCATGAATTAGATTTGTGTGCTATGTCATAATAAGAGGTATTGAATGTAACACTCCTGCTACATAGCATTTTAGTCCCTTCTCAGTTTCTTTCTTTGAATTTATCTGGTTTCCCGCTTCTTTTTTGAAGCTAGAAGACTGGGATGGGTTTGGGCTGTGGCTGTCCACAGATTAAAACAGTAGCAGAACATATTTAGTCCCTGGTTCATTCTTCAAGCACTATTTAACATTTCAACCTGCTCACCATATGTGCTACACCTATGGGCTTTTTTTTTTGCTACTAATTGCTTCTTTTTGACAATACCATCTATATGTGCATGCTATTATTGCTCCTTTTATCACCCTAAGCCTATTAATACTCAGACTTATAGTTCCCAATGGATTTAAAATTAACCAGCTCTCTAAATATTGTTCTGTCTTTCAATACCCTCTGTCCTTTTCAGTTTCTAACTTGGGCTGTGCATAAATCGGCTGACTATATTTCATTCTTCCAGTCCCTGCAATCTCAAACATTTGAAAGCGCAAGCAACAAAATTTATGAATGCAATATTAATATATTTCAGAGAGAAGAAGAGAAACTTAGGAAAAGTAAATAGTTCTAGAGACTTGCTGTTTGCTTACCTAGGGTCAAAATTTGCCCTCAGATATGCAAGTACAACTCCCGTTGACTTCAATGGGCCCCATCTGGACGGTGCTTTTGAGAAAAGTATTTGGCTTATATGACTTAAGTGGTTTGTCAATCCAGTTCTTTAAAGAGGACATTTACACTCCCTTTTTGTGTTCTATTTCCTTTTACGGGGAACGGTACTAGAAATAAATCCATACAAAAATTTAGAGGTATGTATGTAAACAAAAGTATGATTGGCTTTGATGTCCACTGCTCATTGTCACTACCATGCGTTGCAATACCAAAATATACCCTATGGTGCAGGCAATGTTCTAAAATCAGATGGGGTTCCATTTCTAGACAGGTGGGAGGCTCATGTATTGATAACATAGAACTGACACAAAAGATGGGTAGTAGGTTCAGGCCAGAGCAATTTTGCTTCTCTTATCAAACTGCAATGGTTGTCTGGATATACAGGTCCATGAAGAAGTATACAAGACTGATAGCCCGATCCTGCGTAAGGATCTGCAGCCAGCCCATAGGGCCGGCCGCAGGATCCTGAGCCCTTTCCGGGCCACTCTGGCGCAGCCCAGGGACTCCTCGGGAGAAGGGGACGTTTATCCCCTTCCCCCGGTGTAGGGCTGCCCGGCCCCAATGGGCCTTCTCGGATGTACGTCAGCTCTCAAGCTGACGTACATCCGGAGCAGTGGGGTAAGGGCGACCGAGGCCAGGAAAGGGCTAAGGGATATCGGCAGAGCTCGCCACCGATATCCCTGCCCCTTCCCAGCACAGCCAATGGCCGCCCTCCCTCGCCGTCCAGCCCGCCCTCCCGGCCAGTACAAATCTCACCAGCTCTGGTAGCTGCAGGGTCAGTCTGAAGGCGGAGCATGGGCTTTACGCTTTACGGTGCGTTTACGGCACCTGGAGCACACACTCCGCAGATGGAAAGCTATGGAGGATTTAATCCATAAATTCAGGTTACCAGCTTTTCCTGGATGTGCACTGACGGAACACTACGTGGAACTAGAGCTAAAGAGATCCAACACAAATTGGACTAGGCAATCAATAGTCTTGTTCAGAAACTAGTTTTCTTGAGTGTCACATTGAGAAGGGAGCTTAGCCCACTCCTATGCATGTCTACACAGAAGTCAGTCCCACTGTAGTCAATGGAGCTTATTCTCAGGTAAGTGTGGATAGGATTGCAGCCTCAGGCTTCTTCACAGTCCCTACTTTCTAAAGTAGACTTCCAGCAAGTTCTGTTACAAATCTGCCACTTTTTCTATGCCTTGATTTTCTTTAGATTCAAACCTAGGGGTCAGGATACAATCAAGGGGCCAAAGCTGACACAGGGGACTAACAGTTGCTGACCTCTGATCTAGAGATTCATAACTTGTCAAATGAATTTCATCTATGTAGTGCATCATGAGTTGAACTCCTTTAGAGTGACTGTCAACGTATTGTGATTTCAAAAGTTGATGGATGTTGGGAATGAAAAACTTAATCTGAATCCATCCAAAGACTCTGAATGTTTCACAACCCTTTGTCAAAACAAACAAACACAAAACCTCATAACATTTCATCCTTATATGCCAAATCCAAAATCAATCTTGTCTTAGCACTGAACCAACTACATGCTTGTTTGTAAGGCTGCACCCAGACCAGTCATTTTTCACATGATCTGCTGCTAGAAAAGTGTATGCAGTCCACTCTGCATTGTGCATTTTGACTCTGAGCACACTTCCTTCTCTCTGTGTACAAAGATCACGCTTTTCAAGCCCCCTTGTCTTGAAATGAAACAGTAGCAAACTTTATCTTGAAGTCACATCTGACTCCTACCTCCTCATCAGCTCATCCCTTGTGGCCATGGCTGTTATCGGAGAACCAGAATTGGATGGCGACTTGGTAATGAATATTTTGGCATGAGGGCTTTTTGCTGTGTGGTCTGTTCAATGTGCAGACTCCTTGCTTTCATCTGTCTCAAGCCTTTCACTTGACTCTTGACCTTTCCCTTGGCACTGTCCTGTCGTTTCCTTGATTTCACAAATGTTAGCCTCTCACGTGACCTGTGAACTGTGGCCTTTCACTTGGCCTTTGATCTCATAAATTCTGGAAGCTCATACATGTAATCACAGGACAAATAAGCAAAAGAGCTCAATGAAAAAGTGACTACTGAATGTCACCCCCAAGTGGAAAGCCAACCAGAAGAGTGTCCCAGTTCTGGCAAAATGACTTAGACCTGACAGGAATGTCCTTGCAGTCTCATCAAACCTGGAATTTGAAACGGGACAGGAGGAAGTACATTTTCTGTAGCAACCATGTCCGCTACTCCTCAAACCCCTTCTGGAATAGCTCAACTGGCACTGATGTCAATCCTGCAATATGTGATTAGAGTAAGTCAGCCTTTGGACATCATACATTAGGAACATCTCCCAAGCAACAGTCCTTAAAATGAATGGGAGCAATGAAAGTTTCAGTGGGGATCATGCAGGAGACATTTGTAATGGACTGTGCTCTATGAAACTACCGGCATTCTATTACAGTGCAGTCCTATGCATGTTTACTTAGAAGCAAGTCCCATTCTGTTCAGTGAGGCTTACTCCCAGGAAAGCGTGCATATGATTGCAGCCTTACTGTGCTCCTTAACATTGAACCAATAATATATCATTATGCCGCTAAATTAACTGTAGCCTCTAAAGCCTTATTGGAACTTGGGTAAGCCCAATCCTGCCTAAGAGCTGCCGCAGCAAGCCAAATCCTGCGCGGGATTGGGCCCGCACCGGCGGAGCTCAGGCACACCTTGGGAGAAAGAGACATTCATCCCTTTCCCCTGGTGTAAGCCTCTGCAACCCCAATGGGCCTCCTTGGATGTGCACCAGCTATTTTGCTAGAGCACATCCAAGGAGCTGGTGTAAGGCTGGCCAGGCCCGGGAAGGGGCATTGGATATCGGCAGAGCTTGCTGCCAATATCCCCACCCCCATCTCTGGTCTGGCCGGCCAATCGTCCTACCCACACCCACCACCCAATGCCAGACCTACCTGCGTCTGGCGGCCGGGTCCTCATTCAATAGCGGAGTGAGTAGCACCGGCCTCAGCGCTGGCGCCGCTTACTCCGCGGGTGCCGCAAACATGCCTTATGGTACATTTGCAACACGCTTCGCTGGCAGAGCACTCACTCCGCCAGTGTAGTCCTACATAGGATTGCGCCGTAAAATGAGCAACTCGCCTTGAAAGAACAACCCTAGATTTTGACCTCATCAACCTCTCTCAGAAGACTAATGAAGCAGAGACCTCTAATATACATAATTTCATTCTGTCCTGCTGAACATTTAATGTATACTGTCTGTGCGTTTCTCCCCAGCCCTTTACTTAAGTGACAAGGCAAAGTCGACTATATGCTGTTTCAGCCTCATGAGATAATTTGACCAATGTGCTGTGTGATCATATACTTGCCAACAACTATACATACGGTATACAGAAGCACAGATGAAGCTGTGGCAATGTGCCCATCTGAGCAAAGGCAGGGAACAAGGCATAATCTCATAGCTAACGATGTGGGTCATAGAGCCAGAAAGACTGTCCATTTTAGAAGGCAAATCATAGATAAAATAGCGGGTAGCTTGGAGTGGACATGACCTTTGATTTTCTGGCTCTGGTTTATGTATGACTAATGGCCTGGCCACTGGGTTGCATCCATATGTTTTGGTTTGGAACTCTCACAACAATATTGTGTAGCTGCTGGGACTCTGTTACGGCAACTACTGGTGGTATCTCTTTCTAGGCCTTCAAACTTTGGTATCCACAGAGCTATTCAACAAAATCGTTATTTAATTCAACTTATTCACCTCCAAATATAAGTTTTCCTACAGTCCGGAAAGAGTTGTTGCTTATTTGGATGTCACTAGTGAGCCCATGTTTATTATCACACAACAGCAATTTGTGCATTGCAGAATTCAAGAAACAATGGCACAGTTGTCACATCTAGTTCCCAAGTAAGGCAGGTTTTCGCATGCCACTCCAAGTGAGAGGCAGTTGGTGCGTAAGCTCCGTCTTAAGTTAGGGATCAGTTCAACATATGCCAGCAACCTGTACGGCTGGAAGTTGAAGATAGCTACGCATCAGCTCAGTAGGTACAACTAGACAGTTCAATATTACAAGCCTAACAGAGAAGCTCAAACAGCCTTCATTAATTTACTCATGCTTTTCAATTAGGAAGTATTTGGCTACCGTTCCGAGACACTGAACTCTATTTCCTGCCTCTAATTCTATAGGACCAATTTACTGATAATTTCCTGTCTACAATTCACAAAGTTAGGGGGCATATTCAGTTTGTTTCACTAGAACAAAGAAATGTCAGCCTCACCAGCATTTAATGGAAATTAGGCCAAATTTCAAGGAAGCCAGTAGAATGTGAGTAAGCCCTGAATGATGTGGATCTCACTAAAGGCTGAGCTACATGGTTCACGGCTGCGTCGCGGCTGCGTTCCGTGCGTGTCTGGTGTCCCGCCCCCAGGTCAAACAACAGGCTCTGATTAGCCGGACGTAGCGCGAACGCAGCAAAAGTCGAGCCGGGCTCGACTTTTGCTGCGTCCGCGCTATGTCCGGCCAATCAGAGCCTGTTGTTTGACCTGGGGGCGGGACACCAAACACGCATGGAACGCAGCCGCGACGCAGCCGTGGACAATGTAGCTTGGGCTTCACTCTTCAGAGTAACTGCCCAAACGTTTGTGTTTGCTATACTGGTTATAAGCACCTTTTAGTCTGCCCTGCCTAGCTCAGAGCAACTGAGCCCATGTCACCCATTGGAACCTAGATTCTTTGTTTAGCATAAATAGCCCTTGGCATAAGCATATACACCCATTTGAACCCCAGGAAAGCAGTATATAAATCTTTTAAATAAAGAACTATACAAATACTGTATGCACACGGAAGCAGATCACTCAACATAGCTAGTTTCAGACATGCTACTTTTCATATACCGTACCTTGCAACAGGTTAGAAATGCAAACCAAGCAAAGGAATGCATCTGTGTGATTTCTAGAAATGAAAGGTGCTGGGGTTCAAGGCTGCCTGAAAGGGTTGGTCCACACAAGCCTGTTCATCATTTTATGACTGCAGCACTAAGTGGTACTTTGCTTATGTGAACGAGCCATAACAGCACCACCAGTAGAATTTCGTTTCACATCAAACACACTGCTTTGCACACATTCAGCTGTGAGTCATTCAATGAAACTGATTGGTGAGAAATTTAGGATAGACAAAAGAAGGTGGTATGTCACACACAGCATAATTAGTCAGTGGAATTCATTGCCACAATATGTGACGAATGCCACCAGCTTGGATGGCTTTAAAAGGCAATTGGGTCATGGAGGACAGATCTATCAATGGCTACTAGTCAGGATGGCTATGCACCACCTCCAGGTTCAGCAGCAGCATGACTCTGAATATCAGTTGCGGGGAGAAAAGGCAGGAGAGAAGTATGCCTTTCTCTCCTGTTTGTGGGCTTCCAAGAAGCAGTTGTTGGGCCACGGTGGGAAACAGAATGTGGGTTCCAGCAGGGCTTTTCTCATGAAAGCCCTAAGTAATCACGGGATGAGAAATTCAGAGACTTACATGTATGTTTGAACTGGGCTCAAGTAACATTCTCTGAGAAACGACTTTTGTGAAATCTGACATGTTTAAAGTTGGTTGTAATTATCCAATATTGCAAGAAGACAGGTAAATGCTTTAAATGCTCTCTCTCTCTCCATCTCCATCTCCATCTCTCTCTCTCTCTCTCTCTCTCTCTCTCTCTCTCTCTTTTTACTTCACATTTTCAGTGCTTTAGTACTAGCACTGAAAACTGGTCTGAAGCTGGGTTTGATTTGGCTCAAATTAAGCATCCATCAAAGCCTTTGTAACATCTGACACTCACAACCCAATCCAGTGTAACTTAGACCGGCTCGGCGCTGGCCTAAGGAGTTGCAAACGTGCTGTCAAGCATGTTTGCGACTCCTGGAGAGTAAGCGGCGCCAGTGTGGAGGTCAGCGCCACTCACTCAGGTCCAGACCAGGACCTGCACTGGCTGACGAAGATGAGTCTTGCGCCGGTCGGCACAGGGGTGGAGGGAGGATGGACAGGGGCAGTCAGGGGGGTGGCCATTGGCCAGCCTGGGCTGGCAGGGGGGGGGATATCGGCGCTGATATCCAGCACCCCGTTACAGCCCGGGCCAGCCTTACACAGCCTCCCTGGACGCAGCACCACCTTTGGAGCTGGTGTGCATCCGAGAAGGCCCATTGGGCCCTGCCCCGCTTACACCGTGGGAAGGGGATGAATGTCCCCTTCTTCCGAGGTGAGCCCAGGCCCTTTAGGCCGGCCGCACATACTTGCGCAGGAAATGGGAATAATAGGGGCCACTCACCCAAAGCTGCTGTGAAGAGGAACAAGACAGAAAAGGGCAAATATTTTCCAAATTTAGGGCACAGAGTTAGTATGCAAGCCCCTTCAAAATCAATTGGACTTAAATGCGCTTAACTATGTTTTGGATTGGTCCCCAAGACAACACTCCTACTTAGTTATCTCAGTAGATTCAGTTCAAGTAATTTCCCTTGATTCAAACCGGGGTTCAAATATGCCTGCCTATGAGCTTCTGCAATTTCGACCTAAAACTACATAAAAGTTAATAATAATGACAACCATCAAATTAAATAATGATCCATCATGGTCTAAAAAGCCACCTATTGCTAAAATGTTATTTGAAGCATGGTTAATACCGCAACCAGTCTTTTGGTACATAAAATACATGAAAACACATGCATGATTTTCCTCACATGTGGTTGTTCATAGCATGGATCATTTTTTTTTCCTAAGTTCTCTTCATAAGATCAGCTTCCCTCTTCATTCCCACACCTCAGAGGAAGCTCTCTTTTAGCCCCTCTTCACAGAGCAGGAAACCCACTGCCTACCAACCAAGGACCAACAGGTATATATCCAAGAGGAGGTTTCTCCCATTCATATAATATCACCATCACTTCAATTGCTACTGCTACTATTACTCTTCATAACAGTAATATAGTTTCAGCTATGCACATTGTACCTACTTGCAGGAAGGTAAGGCAGCTGCAGTTTTCCTATTAAACTGTCCTCTCCCCCCCCCCCCTCAATTTCTATGCTTGTATCCCATACCTCACTGAATAGGGTGAGGTGTCTTTTGGAAATTCCAGTCTCGTAGGGAAAGGAAAGGAAAGATTTTTCTATATGGTGTTATAGGAAAACATGACAAATATTCTTGACATCAGTGGAAACTGGATTAAATCTTTGGTTTCAAGTTTTAGCATCATTTTCTGTTCTCAATGTATTGAGGATGGGAGGAGGCAATCTGGACCGAATGGGATGATGAAGCCATTATCAAGGCATTCCACAATGGGCCCAGATGGGGATCTTAGCATCACACTTATTGGAGTGCTTTCAGCAACAGCCAAAGCAGCATCCGAGTTCACAGTACACAACTCAAGACAACTGCTTCACCATCTCCATACAGAGCACCCCCTGCAAACTAACAATGGAAAACACAGTACAAATGGAAAATAAGCTTCCAAAGTGACCCACAGATGGCTATTTCTTTTTACTCAAATAGTGCTAGCATTTTGCCCTTGAAGGATATGGATGCCATGCCCTCTGCATACACTTAATACAATAGCAAATGTTGTTAAAGGAACAATAACCCTGTACACATCTATTGGAAAACTGTCAAAATGCCTAATCTGGAACTATTCAAAATAAAGGTTCAGGGGTATATTATGAGACAGTTTTAAGGTAAACAAATGCATTAAAAACTCTTTCCTTTCCCCCTTTCTTTTTATTATCTCCTGTGCACTTAACTAATACTTTGCCCTTTCAGTGAAGCTTAAATGGTAAGCACAACTAATTTAATGAAAGTATATGTAGTACTTTCTCTGCAGGGACCTGGGTTATTTCAGCCGTGAACATAGTGAGCAGCTGCAGGTGTTGCACTAAATAAAGTAATAGAAAGTGTCTAACTGGTAACAGTGGAAACCCTGTTTCAAGCCCCTTGTCTGCTTTTTATTAATAGCCAGATTCTTTTCTATCAGCAGTCACAACAGCCTCTACCTTATTTTTCAGGGAGAATATTTGGACAGGGGAAAAGATCTATTTTGAAACGACTACCAATGATTTGGTGTCTGCAGCCAGTTTGTAGTTGAATAAGCTTTCAATCTTCTTGCACAAGGGGAGAAGGTAAACCTATGATTCAGAAAAGAGAGGAAACTAGGGGTTACAAAGGTTGGGAGGCCAAGTACTATGAAACAGGCCCCCTCCATCAAGTCAGAAACCCTGGCAGGATAACTAGAAACAGACCAACTCCTAAATCCTCCAGTTCATGAGCTAGCAATAAGATAATTAGCTGGAATAAAACTAATATTTCAGCATTCAGTTTCACCATGGCACAGAAGAGGGATTTATTAGTGAGAACGTTGGTGATATATATATATTTTTAAAGGTTATTTGAGCTATTCTGTTTAAGGGCAAATATATCCACAAAGTGATAAAAGAAGATAACGAATGGAAAGTGACACTGTCATTTCCATCAAAATCTCTGGTAAAGATGAGAGCATGGCGAAGTATTTGCCTTTGGGAAAAGTATCACAATACAATGGAGGGGGAATGTTCAGGGGCAGCCCATCCATTAGGCGAGGAGGTGACGCATCAGTGGCAGATTGGGGTGGGGGCAAGAAGGTGGCGGGATTGGGGTGCTCTTCGCTCTGGGTTTGCCGCGGCCATTGCCTCCCTCTAGCCTGCTGTGGATGCAACCCGCCGCGCTGATCTGCTTTCCACCTGCTAAAAGCAAGCCGAAGGTGGAACACCCACTTCCTCACCCGTCCCTCACTACAGGGACTGTGCAAATGAAGGATCTTCTTCATTCACATGGTTCTTTTAATCAAACTGGAAATCCTGCACTTCTGCAATTGAAGACATCACTCAAGAAGCACAGTAAGCGGTGGCTTTTCTTTCTTTTTTCTTTCTTTTTTGGTAATTGTGCAAAAGCGGCAAACCCAAGGTGGCATCAAGCAGCGTTTTTGCTGCTGTTTGGAAATTATCAGTATTGCCTTACAAGTTATCAGAATATTTTTTTTTCATTCACTAGTTCCTTCAATGAGCAAAAGCGTGAATGTTGGGTTGGTTTTTGGAAACTGTAATAAGCTGAGTAGTTCTACTATTAAGAGCTGTAAAGCATAAAGAGAATAAGAATGCAGACTCTATGCTCTTTTGGGGACCTGGCAAAGGGCTGGCCCACACATACAGCAGAATGAGGTGGTAGAATCCTTAAGAGGTAGAGTTGATTGTACCACTTTAGATTGTCTCATTTGTTTATGCTTCCCTGCATTAAAAAAAACCATGCAAGTAAAAAAACTGCAAGAACAGGAAGAAATGTTCTGACTCAGGCTGCTTCCTGCTGTGCTGGTTTTACCTGCAGGGAAGGTTTTTGTTTTGTTTTTAATATGCGGAGCATTCAAAAACATGATCCACACCTGCAATCTGAAGTGGTACAGGCCATAACCACTTCAGAACATAAGAAGAGCCTTGCTGGATCAGGCCAAAGGCCCATCTAGTCCAGCTTCCTGTATCTCACAGTAGCCCCACCAGATGCCTCTGAGAGCACACAGCCAACAAGATAACCTGTTTCCTGTTGTCACTCCCTTGCACCTGGCACAGAGAAAACCTACTTCTAAAGCCAGGAGGTTGCTCATGACTTGTAACCTGTGATGGTCTTTTCCTCCATGAATCTATCCAACCCCCTTTTAAAGGCATCTAGGCCAGGTGCCATCACCACATCCTGTGGCAAGGAGTTCCACAGATGAATTACATCTGTGATTCAGATGTAATTCAGAACGTTACCACCTTGTTCCGGTATACATCTAGACCAGCTCAAATGTCCGAAGGGTTCTGAGACCAGCCAGTAGCGCAGGAGCCATTCTCACTTTGCACCAATGACCAAAGAAGGTCAGAGGCATCGGCTCCAAGACCATTTTTGGTTAACAGGGACAGCTGCTTCTAGATTAAGGGGCCCCACAGACAGAGGGTATTTCTCCCAAGGGTCCCCAAATCCTGGGGCCAGCATCATGAAAAAGATTACAGCTGCAACAATGAATCAGTTGCTCGGTTAGATTACCTGATTAAAAATCTTTGTTCAATTAAAAATTAACCCTGATTAATCAGATTTAAAAAGCAACAACTCTGAATTATTTTTTAAATAAATACAAAAAAATGTGGATTGCTGGTGACATACTAGAAAAGACATTTCCTCCTCCTCCTCTCTCACACAGAGGGAATGCCTCATCTAAGATGGTGTCTACTACAACACATGTGGAATTTCCTAAAAATAAAAATAAAAAATCTCTCTTTAGAATTATGGTTTACCCACATGCCAATATATGCAGATTTAATTGATAACTAATCAACTAATCAAGTAAAGCCCATGTGATTAATCAACTAAGGTTTCTCTAATCAGAAGCCAACTCTATGCTACAATATATTCTTTTCTCAGTTAGTGAAAGAAAATAAAAATCTACTAAAGAATAAATCTACATATGCAAGTGTATATTTGTACACATGCACACCCCCAAGCAGATAAGTAACATTAGTTGCCCTAAGAATACTCTTCAGGAAATTCTCTCTATTTGATGAGCTGTTGGCTTACTGAAGAGCATTTCACATGTCATCGGCTACATCAGGCTCCGTATTGTGTTGTTTTTACCAAATTCCTTTAAGAACACATTTTTTCTTTCAAAAAGAAACTGTTTTGCTCACAACACAATTTTAGTTTGAAGTCAATGAAAGATGTGTGAAACACAGAGCTATTTTAAAAGGAAGAATAGAGTGTGTTTGAGTTTTCGGAGGGAGGAAAGATACATCCCGGACTTCTTGGAATCTTGTAACGGTATGGCCTGTGGCAATAAGCATGGGGGGAAGGGTTGGGAAAAAGCTGTCTTTTAACACTTCAAACTAGGATGATTTAACAGAGATTGTCTCAGTTTTGTGAGCCCCCCTTCCCAGACTCTACCCAAACAAAGCTACTAATGTGTGGTCATTTTCTTGGCAACCCCACTTGGTGCTGATAACACCACTGCCTCCTATTCTCCAAGGATCTGCTTGCTAGAAGACTGCTCCGTACCTCATCCCCCTGATGCTTCTGATGCGGGTGATCCTCCGACTGCACGGCGCCAACCACAACACGCTACCCACCGTGAGAGAGCAGGACGCAGGCTGCTCTAGTCAGGAGTTATCGTCTATCATACTGATTGACGAAACCAAGAGTGAGCAGAAAAAATAAACATGAACAGAGGCTGCAGTGTATGGGGCAGTCAGCTGGGAGTTTTAGTATTTGGCCTTGGTGATCCTACTCTCATGGTAGGTTATCTTTTCCTTGTGCTATCATTTATCATAACTTCGAGGGCCAGTGAAAGAAGCAAACCCTATGATTTTCCTATTGGGGACATTAATTAAGTGCTTCTTTTTTTAGAACGACTTCCTTTGCCCCCCAATAACAATCTCACCACCTCAGACTCTATTCCCTGAAGAACAGTGAAACCTAATCTAAGTAGAGTTTGCTGCTGCTGTTGCTTCTTCTTCTTCTTTTTTAACATTTATTACAGCAATAGGCCATTTTGAGCAATTAACCTTTACTAAACTGTCAGACCTGGAATTCATACACAGCCATGTCCTCCCGCAACATTAGCTTTCCATTACACAGCAAAGAAGCTGAAAAGACAGCAAGGTCCTTCATATTATTTGGCAATGGCTGTTGCCTTTGTCACTAACAACTCCTCTTGAAATAATGGTGGTTGACTTTTGCAGGCGCAAACCAAGTCCTGTATTGATCTTGACAGCCACCATAAAGTACTCCCTGAAGTGTCAGTAACAAAGATGATTTGTATATGGCTCGCAGTCTTCCAGTGTCCTAATAGCTTTCTCATTCCAACACAGAAAACGCCAAGCATAAACCAGCTGGTTAAAGCTGATACAAGCATTTCTTCTCTCAGCAGGCCGTTCTTGCATAACCATTTATTCTGCCGAGTTTTAAAGTGCCTGAAGGATTTAATTATGTACATAGACAACCACTATAAACTCTATTCTAGGTTTTTTTATTGACTTTTGTGCTGGGCAGCTCTTAGGCATTTCAATTAAGTGTTTTTATAAGAAAAGCTACAATATTGTAAACTATATATATTTTTGCCTTTGTAGAGGGTTTCAAACAGCTTGGGTGGATTGAATAAAGTTTATTTAATTGACAGGGACCTTTGTATCTTAAAAAACCAGTCAGGGAGATATACATACATAAGATACATTTCAACAGGCCTGTCACGACCATTAAAAGCATCAGAAGAAAACAGTTTGGTTCTTTGGATTCAGTAGCAACTACTGGTATGTTAATTTAGGTGAATACTGGTCACTTTGGTCAAACGTAAATGGCAACGTGTCTGACAGCGAGGGCACATCTACGTGGCACGTTTCCACACAAGTGCTTCTAACACTAGTTTCCGAGCACTGTTGTAGCATTAAGAAAGTGTGTAGTAAGAGCTGAGCAAGATGATCAGCTGAAACTGATCATCAGGTATCATGACTGAATGGTCTCTAATAGAAATACTTTCCTGCACACCGTAATCTAGCGTATCAGGCATATTTATTTATTTATTTTTCACATTTTTATACCACCCTTCCTCCAAGGAGCTGAGAGTGGTGTACATATTTCCTCCCCTCCTTTTGTCCTCACAACAACCCTGTGAGGTAGGTGGGGCTGAGAGATAGTGACTGGCCCAAGGTCAACCAGGAAGCTTCGTGGCTGAGCGGGGATTTGAACCTGGATTTTCCAGGTCTAAGTCCGACTCCCAAACCACTACACCATCCTGGCATATGCATATGTACTAAAACTACAGGATTTGGAAATGGGTCAAAAGCACTTCAAAACCCTTTGAAGAAAGCTTCGAGCATTACATTTTTGACTGTACATCTAAGAATTTTTTAAAAGTATATACCTAAACATATTTTTTTAAAAAAATGACCATCACCAAGAAGTGTTTGAAATCATTTGTATCATATATAGGGACACTCATCAGAAAGCCAAAATTAGATAAGCATACACTCAGTGGCAAACCCAGGTTTGCTATATCATGTATGAAACAGTCTTTACAGAGCAATCCTATCCAACTTACACCACCTGTGTAACCAGCAGTGCAGCGAGAACGGGAGGCCCCAGAACAGAAAGGGGATTCAAATCCCCTCCAAAGGGGGATTCAAAGGGGATTTAAATCTCCCCTCCCCTCCAAAGCCTCCTGCCCTGCCCTCCCCCGCTGGTTACACCAGTGGTGTAAGTTGGATAGGATTGCGCTGCAAGTCACTTTGGTATGAATGTACCGTGAAACTTCCTTGTGGGCCTCTTTTCTAGAGTCACTGAATATCAGCAGTGTCTTCAAAATCCACAATATCAAATGGATAGATTGCATGGCTTCGTCTTCAGGAGAGGAAAAGGCTGCTTTTCTCAATTGCTTGTTTCTAAAGTATTTACGAGGCTTCTGCAGCCCTGCCTTCGTTATGATGTGAGATATTTCGGTCCCAGCAGGTGGCCTAGGAGACCCTTGCCTGCAAAAAATACTGGTATGTAATATCTTCCCGAAACCTTAACCAGAAACGTGCACCTTTTTGGTTCTCCTAACCATTCTAATTTCCCGTCTCTCCTCTTAATCTGCTCTGCGAACCATGAGTATGCATTCAAATCTCCCTCAAACATTTCGCCCACAGGCAATGTAATTCCGAAACAAGCAACCAGCATTTTCACAGCTCAGGAGTAACAGATTAATTTGAACCTAATGTCGCTGTAGTTTACTGCTCCAAATGTTCTGGTGTAGACATAGCCCGAAGGCACAGGGTTGTGGCGTGCGCAACTCCTGGAACCGTAGCTACAGTTGGATTCACATCTGTGCATCACATTTGCCATGCGCCTCATTATCGTACACCCCACTGTGCCTACCTGCTCCAATCAGCTTCCCAGCCACAGGCGATCCAATTTTTCCCCCTCAACTAAGAATCTTTGTTCTCCTTCTCACTTACTAAATTTTTGCAAGACTCCTGCAACCTAAGCAGTGGGGGGTTCTGTCCCTGCAAACCTCCTAGGTTTCTATAAGCTTCTTAAATTCGCCATCAGGGACGGGGCAGTGGTGGTGGAGGGAAATTACAATGTTAGGTTTCTGACATGTCACCGCATAAATTGTGCCGTTTGCAGGATCTAATATATAAAAGCCTGTGACTAAGCACACAAACATGTCATAAAGAATGGAATTGTTTGTTTTGACTTTAACAAGTTCGGCCTGGATCAATTCTCTGTAAACAAAGGAAAGGTAATTTCCAATGCCAGATAAAAATCCTTGCTGCAGAAAGGTTAGTATCCAAAATCAAAACCAACTGTTCCTACAAACTGAAGTAGCCAGCTAGAGGTTTTAGGGCATTTTCACAAGTGACTGTGAAAACGACTTTTAGCCTTTCTCTGTTACTTGTGCACACATGAGACTCTCTCAAACACAGCATGAACGTGCAGGAATCCAAAATAAATTGCGGCGGCCATACAGGATGCTCAGATGGCATGTTAACTTGCTCATGCTTTTTGCGTCACCTGTGAATAACTGTGCTCTACCTGAAACCCACTGGCCATTGCTACCATAGAGGTATACAGTTTCCAGACTAGGCAGGTGGAAGGGGTGCCCCCTCTTGCACTAACGCACTAGAGCACAGCAACTTTTGACGCAGAAGAACCCTTATTTATTTTATTTATTTACAATATTTCTATCCCGCCTTTCTCCCCGAAGGGACCCAAGGCGGCTTATGAACAGAGGCAATGGGACTCAACTGGTAAAATTTCATAGTAGATAATGATAGGGATTTAACAGTGACACCTGTGCAAACCCAAGGTTCTGTTTCCTGTGCCAGAATTGGCAGAATAAAGGGCATAGGAGAAGGTTTCATTTCCTGGCACGACATTATAGATTTCAGGTGATGTACAATACACAACAGAAATATGGAAATCTACATCCTTTTTTTACTATCTGCTCACTATAATAAATGACATGAAAGGTACTGACAGTACTTATATAGAGATGCGCTTGGATTCTACCTGCAAAGTATTGTGGTACTTACCTCATGTCACACATACTAATGTCTGAAACCCACAACTTTATTCCTCATTGGGTTATAATGTCAGATGGTTCTTGATTTTAGTGTTTTAGGCAAAGGTTTGCTAATGGGCAGCCCAATCCAACATAACATTCTGCGCAACGATGCAGCAAAGCCAGAGCAGGCTATACTGCATCCTGTGCAGAAATTGGGAGGCTGGAGGTCACCTCAAGTAAGGGAACCTTTGTTACCTTACTCCAGGTAAATCCCCAGCCCCCGCAATGGGTCTACTCAGATCTGTGCTGCCATATGGCTAGTGCAAGTCCGAGAGGCTCCGTGTAGGGAAAACAGGCCCAGGGAGGGGGATAGGATTCGGCGTGCACTGCCACCACCAATCCCCCCCCCTTTCCCAGGTCCGATCTGCCCAATCCCACCCCATTACGGCCCCTGCCCCTGCCCTGCCAGCAAGAACATACTTGCTCTGGCGCACGGCCGGCAGGATGGCGCAGGCCTCCCCGCCAGTGCTACTACCTGGAATGCTGTCACAACATGCTTTATGGCACGTTTGCAACAGCTTCCACCAGCGGAGCACGTGCTCCACTGGTGCTCGGGCTAAATAGGATTGATTTTAGGTTGCTTTCACTTGTGCATGGTCACCTTCCGATCTGTAGTTCGTGCCTTGTTTTCTCCAGTTGAAGAATATTAAGTAGGAGGGCTGGGAAAGACCTCGGCTAGAAACCTTGTAGAACCTGCCAGGCAAAGGAGACTGTACTGGGAGACTGTACTGGGCTAGACAGAAACAATGGTCAAATTCAGTATACAATGATTCTAATATTTCCTAAACAGTTTGTTTTAACCACAACACACTAAGAGTCCAAAAGAACTCTTTTGGAGATCCGCAACTCCAAATAAAACAATTAAGTACTTCCTATATAACAGGGGTGGCCAAACTTGCTTAATGGAGAAGCCACATATAAATTTCAGGTGTTTGAGAGCTGCAACATTTAAGAAGCATTTAAATTCTTAAATATATTTACTCACCATGAACATCAAACTTTTAATCCAGTGGACTCTCAGTTTATACCTGGTAAATAATTATAAAGCTTGAACATTTCTTATTTACCTTTTATATTAATTGTGATGCAAAAAGGAGCTCAGCCAACATATTTCCAGGAGTCGCACATTATATGTCAAAGAGCCACATGTGGCTCAGGAGCCACAGTTTGGCCACCCCTTCCTTTAACCATTGTATAGAAGAGGGAATTTTGACAGGTGCAGTTTTTTGCACCTTCCATGATGAGCTGCACCTGTCAATATTCCCTCTTCTATACAATGGATAAAGGTATAGGCACTTTGTATCTGATCACCCTGCCTAAGTCTAATGTCATTTCCATTTTTAAATTGAGCAACATCCTATTTAGGGGCCTGAGTATTCAAATACTGGGGAATGTAAAAGCAACCAGTTCAACAAATCTGATGTCACCCCAAACCACATAGCGAATGTCCTTAGTTATAACTCAGCTCTATAAATTGCATATCATGATGCAAAAAGGGGCTCAGCCAACATATTTCCAAGAGTCGCTAATTATATGACAATTGCATGTGGCTCAGGAGCCGCAGTTTGGCCACCCCTGCTATATAAGCCCTTCACGGTTTGGGTCCAGGATATCTGGGGGACCGCCTTCTCCCATACATTCCGGCCCGCTCTCTTAGGTCATCTGAGGGGGCTCTCCTGCGTGTACCACCTCTATCGCAAGTTAGGGGAGTGGCAACACGTGGGCGAGCCTTCTCTGCTGTGGCGCCACAACTGTGGAACTCCCTGCCAGGGGATCTGAGAACCACCCCCTCCCTCATGACTTTTCGGCGAGGGCTCAAAACATTTTTGTTTCGTCTCGCGTTTGGGTGATGGGTTGTAGCCTGCCTCCTGTGTCTCAAGATGCTCTGCCATGCTGCTTTTGTGCTCCCTACTGTTGCCCCCCCAGTGGTTTTTATTGATATTATTGTTTTTATTGTTTTTAAATTATGTATTTAAACTTTCTGTATTTTAAACTGTTTTTAATTTTTGTTGTAAGCCGCCTTGGGCATTTGCCTCGGCATGGGATAAGGCGGGATATAATTTTTTTAAATAAATAAATAAATAAATAAATAACCTTGTTCCACATACTCACAACTCAGGAACCGTGGAAGATCAGTCATAATCTCAGAGACCAGGAAGGGTCAGTCATAATTAGCGATAGCATTTTGGTGGCATGTTCCAAGTCTTCCATATTAGAAATCAAGAAGGAATCGTTTCTCAGGTCAAACTAGCGTGTTTCCTGCTTGCTTGTGACACATAATAACCTGCATTGCTTCAGCTGATGAGCAATAGGCATACCTTGCAGCAGAATTGAATAGCCTTCTAATCTCCTCCATTTCTGAGTCTGAAGATAAATTTGGAGGAGACTCAGTCAAACCTTTGCATAACTGTAAAAAGTACAAAGTGCATACCATGTTAGCACATGGCCTCAGACATTTTGTCTGTGTACTCAAGAGTTATTTTCAGACTTTGATATCTATGTGTTAGCAAACGGCAAATACATCAGTGCTTCTCTACCATACTTGCAAACAACTAGCATCCAAACTGGACAAAGATTTTACAATCCTTTGGAAGAGACAGCCAAGTATTGTATAACATTTCCACTTTATTCTCCCACCAAGGAGACGGATATGGCATTGTTGCCCCACACTGCCCAGGGGTGCCCACCTAGGGGGCAGCACCACATTGAAGGGAGAGGTGAAGGACATCCTATTAGGTGTAGGTAAGCTTAGCTGCGAGAGAGGTTTTTATTGGAAGAATTTTAGCTCATGTCCTGCAGCTCGGTCCGCCATCCCTTACTTTGCCCCAGGGATTAAGGGGGAAAGGGTTGTATCCTCCCTTTATTCTGATCTCCATCTGTTGCTGGATCTGCCAAGTGGGCGAAGCGGCCTGCCTGGGCAGAGTCCCTGATAGAAGTGCCAATCCTGCATCTCCTGCTCCAGGCCCTTGGACATCTCCCCATGCTTCTGGGCATGTTTCCCCAATAGCTCCCCTGACTTTCCTTTGCCGTCTGCCTTTTCCACTCTGCCCAGGGCTTCCTCTAGCTCCACTTCCATACTCCCAGGTCTTTGCTCCTGCCTTCTTCTGACTACTCCGACTGTCTCCCCCCCCCCTACGGTGCCTCTGGTGAAAACAAAAAGCAAAGTTGCTGCTGTACGTGTAGATTTCTCCTGAATATGCATACTCTTCTTTGGGTTCTGGCCCCTACATGGAAGAGCTTCATTTTCTTCTGCATGACAGCGCTGTTCTCACAAAGCCAAGTGAGATCTACAATTTATGACTAATTTAAGGTCTTTGTATATTACTGAAAGAAAATACGGAGACTTTATTCTAAATAAGAAATGGGAACACAAAACTTAAAACAAAAACACTTCTTGAAAATTAAAATGCCCACTAGAATGTATTTTCTCTTTCTAAAATCATGTTTGTAGAAACTGTATGTGAAGTTTAATGACAGCAGCATCTCCCCCCCCCCGCCCCCTTTATGGCTACAACGTAAAGCCAAGCTTTCTCCTGTCACCAACCTTACCAGATGGACTCCTATGAAATAGCTTAGATTTAGACACTCCTGTATAGATTTCCAAAATCCACACCATAGTCCATCAAAGCGCATGCACGTTTCATTACATGCTTGAATTAATTTGTTCTATGTGGAGTTTGTTACTTTTACAGTTTTTAAAAAAGTAGCTATTCATTATTGAGAGCAGACAGATGGAACATGTTCAATTTAAGATATCAATAAGAAGTAGGGGAGATCTTGTGCCACAACCTACTCCATCTGGTAGTTACAACTTTTTTGCCAAGAATTTCTTTTCCTATATAAAAGCAAACACTTTTTTTTTTTCAGTTGGTGGAACATTCTTAAGTATTAAGACTCTGCAGTTGATTTGCAGATAACAAGCAACAACACAGGCTTAAAATATAGTATTTTAAAACCTTAATCTGTTACATAAGGGAAAAGGTCTGAGTTTGATCTGTAAAAAAACAGGAAACCGTGTTTATCTAAAAGTGTTATCTTTGCTTGGAGTACAGAAACTGGAAGGTTCTTTTTCTTTTCTTTTTTTGCTTTAATGGGCCATGAAAGTGATTTAACACATTGTTTCAGCCTCTTCAAAATAAATATTAAGCGACATCAATATAAAATTAGACAATAAAAAGCCAGAAGCCCCCCCCCTCTCTCTCTCTCATACACACACACACACACACACACACACACACACACACACACCAAGGAGAGCAATCCCATAGTGTGTCTATGAGAATTTCAATTACTGTACCTTCAAGTCAGTACTGGGACACAGGCAGCCTATTATGGGGAAGCTGAATCACAAAGCCCAGCCAGCAGGATTGGGAGGGACCAGAGCCTGGTAGAACGACTGACCACAGGGGGGTCAATGTAAAGGCAGAATAAGTTGTTAGCCAGGATCTGAGCCAACAAATCCACATCTGTTGACTGGAAGAAGGGGAGGAAGTAGGCAGAAAGGCAGACAAGTGGATTGTAAAGCTAGGAAGGAACCAGAAAGTCAACAATGCAAGGCTGAGGACCAAATAATACCAGAGTAGGGTGTTACCTGAACAAAGACAAAGACCTGACCTGGAAGTATTTATAGAAAGGGTCAGGAGGAGGAATCAATGGGATGCCGTGGGAGAGGTGAAGACATGCTAGGATCTGGGGAACAATGTGTCATCTTCTTGGGCTGCCCTACACCCTCAACTGGTTCACCCATTTCCTCCCAGCCCACAGGTGTACGCATTTGACTCCTGTTGCGTATATACACCCTTGGGTAAAAATGACTTAAAGTACTGTCACCTCTCATCTTACATGAAGGTTACGTTCCAGAGTCAGTGCGTAAAGCTAACATTGCATATACATTGCAGTACACAAAACTGCCTTGAAAATCCCTTACATCCGGAAAATACATCCTGTCTCTTTAAACATTATGAGAGACAGGCAGGAACTGAGATCAACGGAGGGAACAGCAGTTTCATTCTCCAATTTCACGCTCACTCTCAGGTATGTATTTAGTAAGTGGAATAGTGGGCAGAATGGTCTGCACTATTTAAACTGCTGGTGGGTGGGTGGGTGGGTGTGTGTGTGTGTGTGTGTGTGTGTTTTGGTTTGCCGACACTGTGAAGTTGAATTCACACAAGCCACCTGTGCCCAAAACCAGGGGCGACTGTACAGAACAGAAGGCTCATGGTTTGAATCTGAGCCAATTCTGGCACCAGGCTGATAGTGGCAAATCCATATACGTTTGGTAGTTGCTGGCAGCAATTTTACCCATCATTTTTTTTTATGCTGTTCAATTCGTTGCTCATTACATCCAACAAATGCTGAAAATAAATAATTGTGTGTCTATAATAATTTTTCGTAACACAATTAGATTGTGAAAATATTTGACTCCATGAATGTGTCCTATGAATAAAGACAACTAGACGTGCTAAATGCATATTTGCCAAGCACTTCATTTCCCTTCTCAAAGCGTTTCCTCTTATTTCTGTTGTGCTTTGCATTAAGCTGTCTCATTATATGAAAGACATTATGTCACTTTTCTGTTTATTAGTGGTGTTGGCCCTAGGCCCTAACAATAATACTGGGCCACATACACCCATTTCTGGCAAACAGCCCAGCGATTAAAAAGATTGTTGTGAGCTAAAAAACTAAAAGGGGAATTCAATCATCCACCTAAACGTTACATTATTAAAGAACTAGGTAATTTGATATAATGATGTAGCAGGGTTCACATTTTATCTTTGAAATCTCACATCAAGATGATTATACCGATTCTGGTCTTCGACTGTGGAAATTATGGGTCAACTTCTGAGAACTGGAGAATATCATATGGCTTCACTTGATATGGAAAAACCAAAACCTAGAGCATCTCACGTCTATATCTCCTTATTTTCCATCAACTACTGTATCTTTAGTGGGGATTGATCATTTTTAATAAAAAGGGTCACCTGCTTTCAATCCCAGCAGCAGCTTGATTTCCAAAAGAGGAGGTCAAAATCAGATGGGTTGTATTGAATGTGGATTCGTTTGGGGTTTTCTGGTCATATTCTGCATGCAGTCTGTAAACTGGAATGTCAAGAGGATAAATTATTCTGTTTATTACACTTGAGTAAATTGGAACTGTGATGCTGCTAACCAAAATTGATTTTTTTTTGTAGGTGGGAGCAGAATTTGCTTTAATGGTCCAGTCCTTAATAATTCTTAAGTAAATAACAGTGCAATACTGCGCAACTATAGTTAGCGCTTCGCTGGCCTAGGATGTCGTAAACGTTTCATAAAGCACGTTTGACACCCAGAGAGTAAGTGGCACCGGTGCGGACACCGGCACCACTCACTCTGTGACCTACCTGGACCTGCACCGGCCGTTGCAGGTGACTGCTGCACAGGTTGGTACAGGGGGCGTGGGGAGGGCGGGCAAGGGCAGTGAGGGAGGGGGCCATTGACCATCCCGGACTTAGAGGGGGCAGGAATATCAGCGCGCTGAGATGCTCCGATATCCTATGCCCCTTCGCAGCCCAGGCTGTCCTTGCATGGCCTCCCCAGTTGTGCGCCAGCATCAGAGCTGGTGTGCATCCGAGGAGGCCCATTGTGGCCCGCACCGCTTACACCAGGGCAAGGGGATGAATGTCCCCTTCTCCCGAGGTGTGCCTGGTCCGCACCAGGGCAGTCCACAATAGGCCTAGGATACAGCAGCCAGCCCTTTAGGCCGGCCACGCATAGTTAGGCAGGATTGGACTGCCCTTATCATAACTATACAATAAAACAGTGCCCATTAGTCCGAGGAGAGTAAGGGAGAGGGAAGGGGAGAAGGGACAGGGATAGAAGTCCAGTGCAAGTGGCTGCTGCAGAGATCCACCCCATCCCTCCCCCGATCAGCCTCCCACTGTCCCCCTCCCCCATTCCTCCTCGCTTTGTGACGGTGGCTCAAATGGCTGCCAGTGGCAAGCTTCGCACATTGTTGGCAGGCGATTTACAACAGTGTTCCGCTGTCATAAAGCAGGAGATAGGATTGGGCCGTAAAGCACTTAAGAAAAGTGTTCTATAAATTCTATGCATTATTAAAAGCAACTGATGAAGACATATTTTCCCAGTTTGGAAGACATATTTTCCCAGTTTGGAATTAGGTTTATTTTTGCATTCCATTCTTCCACGGTCCTGTTGCCTACAATAGCTAACACCCACCAGAATGGTCTCCTGCGCAAGCAGATTCATTTCCAAAGGATTTGTGCAGGAGTATCTTCCAGTGGGTCTTACCCAATGACTGTGGCTATTTGAACCCTATATGTCAACAACTGTGAAGTAGTTCATCTGCAGTAGCAAGCTGTGAAGGAGGCCAAGAAAGGAAAGGTGATTTGAAGAAAAGGCAGTACAGTCATTAGTCAAATACCACCAATTCTATTTTCAGTGTCTTTCCCTAACTCTTACTTTCGTTTATCTACTGCCGAACCACATAAAAGGGTTTATTCCCCCTTTTCAAATGAAGTTAAAATAGGTGAGCAAAACATTTCATTCTTATTGACACACACAAGCCTGCATGTGATTACAGCCAACCATGAGCAGAATTAAGCATTCAGCTAACAAAGACGGTATCTGTTATCAGAGTCGCAAGAATCCGAGTGCTTGGAAGGGAAATGGAGGCCCTGACCTGAAGCCCACTCCCTTGGGTCAGTGCATGCTGGGAGGGGAAATAAGCTACAGAGCAGATAATTTTCAGCTTGAATGGTTTTACTTTCTCTACCAGGCCTCACAAAAACAAACTGACAAAACAAGGGACACAAAATTAATGACCCGTGCATTCTGTCAATTGACTCTTAGTAACAGTGGCTAGTTCACCTTGATTTCCCCCCCCCCCCTTCCACTTTAAGAATGTCATTTTGGGAACAGATCAGGGTAAGATTTAGATTTGTTTGAAATATTTTTCAAAATAGTGTTTGGTTTTTATTCGCTTCTGACCCCAACAAACACACAATGCAAAGAATTTTAGATAATTATATATACATAGACAATACTGACGTACACACACAAGTAAAGGATATAGTTGGCACAAATTATTAATCCTTTCAGCTGGTGTGCCAATTAAACCACACTTCTTGGGTTTTACACCACTTGAAAAACATTGAAACACTCCAAGCGCTCGTGAAATGCAAACATTTATAATGTTAAACTTTAATCCAATGGCAAAAATTAGAAAGGTAGGCTACAGCTCATGATACGTGGCAAATTCTACTTTGCCATCTACTACTTGTATTTTATTAAAAGAGAAGTGCAAATGAATGCAAATCTAATAACTCCTAATAAAAGGTGGAAATGTGACCATTCTCAAGGCACAATCCTATTGAATCCCTATGCCAACGCAAACGTGCTATAAAGCCCATTTGCAACACCCTGTGAGTAGGCGGCACAGGCGGAAAGGCCTGTGCTATCCCGCCAGCGCTGAATTCAGGAGCCCCGCACGCTGGGGCAGGTAAGGCTGCTCTGAGTGGCGCAGGGGCTGGGGGAGGGGGCATACCATGGCAGGGAGATGGGCGGATTGGGCCTGGGAGGGGAAAGGGATCAGCGGCCTCAGCACACACCGTATCCTGCCTCCCTCCAGGGCTTGAAAGCCCAACATGGGGCTTCTCGGTTCTGCACCAGTGGTTGAGGTGGCACAGATCTGAGTAGCCCCATTGCGCATCCTGGGGGTTTACCTGGGGAAAGGAGAAAAAGTCCTTTACCTCGAGGAGATCTCCAGCCCACTCCTATCCAGCACTTGATACAACGTGGGCTGCGCACTGGATAGGATTGGGCTACCTGTGTGGTAGGCACACCATCTTTTTCCTCACAGATGCCCTGTATTTTAAAGATTCAGGACAAGCGGAAATGCAGAATCTTCCCCTCATAACAGCCTCCCTGTACCTGAAAAGCCACGTATCTGCCCATCATGAAAAACTACACTTGTAAAATGTTTGCCTATTCCGCAGCTGTTAAAAGGACAGAGTCTCTATCAGGAGAAAAACGGGCATAAGAATATACGAAGCTATTTTATACTGAGTGAGACCATTATGGAGTATAGCATGGCGCTGTCTTCTCAGATTGGCAATGACAGTGACGCTACAAAGTCTCAGGCAGAGGTACAGTATTGCAGAGCCCCACAATTTGAGATCACTTAAAACAAAACAAAACTGGAGATGCCAGGAACTACGTCTGGGATTGCTTGCATGAGAACTATGCTTTCCTGCTGGGCATGGCATGAGCTCTTCCCATGGCACCTGCGCGCACACGCACACACACACGAGCTTGTCAGGGGACGGGTTCTGGGTTAACGTTTTCCCTGAATTGTTAGCATTCTATGTGCAAGA
This sequence comes from Plestiodon gilberti rubricaudatus, assembly GCA_026170595.1. Classification (NCBI taxonomy): domain Eukaryota; kingdom Metazoa; phylum Chordata; class Lepidosauria; order Squamata; family Scincidae; genus Plestiodon; species Plestiodon gilberti. Next base: position 15,625,741 of record JANXHW010000003.1, on the reverse strand, counting down.
ATATTTTCCCCAAGGACCGCACTCAAACATAAGATCCTCCACCTGCAGTCTGAAGTGGTACAGTGCAGGAAACTGTACCATGCGATTCTGCTGCATGCATAGATTGACTATTACAGTTCATTTCTTTCCTAATATTTATCCTAAATTTAGTCATCTTATAGTTTTCTCCTTGTCCTGACACCAGTGAACATTTGTCCTCCTGCTTCTTCCTGACATTTCCAACATATTTCAAGCTCCCTTCATATGATTTGGCTTTTAGGCACTTTATCATCTGCCATCTTCACTGTGTAATTAATCCTGTTCATTTGTGCTGCATAATTGAAAAAGAAACAAAGTATTTAGTAAAACACTCCAGTTCATACTGAAGGCTTTCTCAAATGTGGTGCACTAAAATTCTAGTAAAATACTAAGCCTCATCCAGTTTCACCAGATTATTTTTTAAAAAATCAAATCAAACCAATATAAATAATGGGTAGAATTACAAAACTGCAGGGAATGTCATTGCAAATTTCCTGGCATTTTCTGTGTAACTATAAGTATGACTGGTCTATTTACTGAGAGCCGTATATACTGTATAATGTTCAGTGAAAACTCATGTAACTAATGCAATCCGATAACCACTAGGGTGCTACTGTGACGTAAAGGATATGCTACAATTTTATCCAATTCAAACAGGGAAAAAAATGGCTTTAATAGTTCTGCCCTCTAAACAAATACCTCGTCTGTTCAACTGAACTTGAAATTCAAGGTTATGGATAAGTCATCCAGCAATAAAAATAATGCTAAGGAATAAACAGCATTACACTTCCACAGAATTCAAGTCTTCAATCAATAAAGTTTTCGGAGAAATGAATAGGTTATGCCTCCTTGGATGTCATACAATTCTAATGCTTCAGAGGTGGCCTTCAGGGGTCAGGACTTTTTTTCTCAGAGCCCCCCCCCCCTTTATATGTATATCCCTGGGTGCCCTGTTTGCCGCAGGCTCCGTGATTATACCCACGCTGGTCACAGTCCATGTAAAGGCCTCCCCCAGGTGGTTCCTCTAACACCACCCCACCTGCCAAGATGAAAGGGCAAAGCAAAGCCAATCTGTGCATGAAAATGATTGACTGAACAGAATGCCCAATGTGTTTCAAACATCTGCATTCTTACTCAGGGAAAAATAAATTGTCTTCATCAATTGTTGCTAAGGGGGCTTACATCCAAACTTCCTTGTGCACCAATTATACAATAGCTAAGCTGCTCTCACCAAACTGATGACGACGACAGTATTTCACTTTCCCTGAGGAAGAGTTCAGACAGTCAAAATGCATTGAAATTCTGGGAAATGTTTATATGAATAAATACACTGAGTAAACGTTCAATAGTTAAAATAATGTTCATTCACCAATTGGCTGGCTTTTGTCCTTTTGTCCTTTCCCCCCCCCCTCCCGTGTGATGTGGTCCTTGCTCTGATTGCAGTAGCATACCACACACACACACACACTTCTCAGAGGTGTCACTTTGGATTGTGTGGTATTCCAAACACGCAATTCAAAGGAACCATGTGACTTGAAGCCTTACAGGAACCCTGACAAATGCAGGAGCAATTGTGTTGCTTAGGGTGAGGAAGAGGGGTACAGGGTTAAGAGATGCTCCCATCATCACCCAAGGCAGGGTTTCTCAAGCTCTGTTATACTGAGCTATATGGAGAGTAACAGATGATGCCAACTGTGTTTAGGAAGAAAACAACAATCCCAGCAGCAGTTTGCAACTGCTAGTTTTTTTACCTCCTCCTTATAATGTTTCTATTCCATACAATGTCTATGACTTTCTCAATAAGCCTCCTCCCAATCCACTGAGGTATTTCTGTCTGATTGTATTTGCTAATGGGAGGCCCCTTGTCCTAGATTGGAAATCAGATATGGCTTTTGCCCTCTGATGCTCAGTTTACAACAGACACTGCTTAAAGGAATTTCATCTTTCAAACATTTCTGAGCACTGAAACTTTGTCTGCTTGCTCTTGCCAGAAGATTCATTTGTCAGGGCTGGGGCTGTGCCTGACAGTTGACTGCAGAAGGGCAAACCCCAAAGGTCTGTGAAGGCTTTGAGTCTTTCTTTTTCTTTTCTTTTTTGCCCAGCTTATATTTTGACCATCTCTGAGCTATTTGGTTCCATACTGTACTATCACAGTGTGTGCAACTAAACTTGGCAAGATCTAAAGCCAGGGCCAAGAGCCAGAGGTGACTCCAGACAAGAAGAAGAAGAAGAAGAAGAAGAAGAAGAAGAAGAAGAAGAAGAAGAAGAAGAAGAAGAAGAAGAAGAAGAAGAAGAACAAGGCAAAAATCAAACCAAACCCAGAGTTCATTCTTTGCAGTTTTGGCGCAGCAACCAGGGAAAATTTCAAGGTCAGGTCAGGTGGTGCAGTCCGCCAAAGGAAAGGCACTGCACAGTCCAGGACGAGCACCTCAACATTTCATTCATGCAGTAGAGATGTCAGGGGACACCCGCCATCCATGTCACATGCTGCTCCACTTGTACAAAAACACTGCCACCCCAAACAACTACTAGGGATGCATATGCAGTTGGGTCAGGCTGGCAGGAAGGGTGCACAGAAGTCCCACTCAACATGGTACTTTTTAAGGAGTCTCTTCCTGCACATTCAGTTGGTACTAAAGCAACAAATGAAAAGCTTGGGATGTTGCTGCTGCTTTTAAATACATGAAATGGAGTACAATGAAGGGACACTTTCAGGAATAGAACAAAAACTACACATAAAGCCAGAGGACTGCTAGCTGTTTTCTCAGGAGCAGTACCAACTGCAGAAGAGACAAGCTGCTACTCGGTTTTTAAAAGTAGCATGTCTCTTCTGTAATACAAATTGTTATGGAGAAAATAGTAGGCAGCACTTTAGCAATGAATTTGGTGCTCTCTTGTACAAGTTATTTTGTTTCCCATTGATGGTTTTGTTCTGCATCCTCAGATTTGGCCACCGTTTTATAGCTTAAAAGGGAATCGTTCCAGGCTGGACACCCACACACGTGTGTATGCATGCATGCATGCACGCACGCACACACACACACACACACACACACACACACACACACACACAGAGCTTTCTTTTCATTTAGAAAACCCAGACATTTTCCAAACACCAAATTAATTTGCTTTGTTGGCTGCTTCAAGACAGCGCGGAATAGGGCCTTCTCGGCTGTGGCGCCCCAATTGTGGAATTCCCTCCCCCTGGAATTAAGAATGACTCCCTCTTTAGAGGCCTTTCGGCGGGGCCTTAAGACGTTTTTATTTAAGACTACTTTTAATGTCTGACATGGTGGGCTGACTTTTTAACAAATGGTTTTTAATACATGTAAATGCAGGTGACCCACTGGGGTTGTTTATTTTAACTTAAATTGTTTTAATTAATTATTTTAATGTGTTTATTAATTATGTTAATGTGTTTATATGTATTTTAATATGTTGTAAGCCGCCTTGAGTGCCCTCGGGAGAAAGGCGGGCTATAAATTCTTTAAATAAATAAATAAATAAATAAATAAATAAATAAATAAAGACAGTACAAATTTCAAAGATGGTAATATTTTATTTAACAATCAGTTTTAGGGCTGGTTCATGAATGTGCATTTTGCACATTCATGTCTGCAGTGATGACTGCAACATCAAGTGAAGACTTCATGTATGAATGAGCCATCATAGATCTAACACCATAAACAAAACCTGCACACCACAAAATGTCACCCAAACACAATGTTTTTAAGGTCATTCAGTTAACACATTTGATGTCACTGTTTCAAGTGTCAAGCAATTAAGGTGATGAGAAATTAAGTGAAATTTAATTATTTGTTCAGTGGAAACACTCACACGGTATATGAGTGAACCAGGCCTTAGATGAATGGATAGGATTACATAACCACATAGGGAAACTAACTTGTGAATATGGCATAGAGATCAACGACAGCCATACTTGTCCTTGCCTCTCTTCTTTTTCTGCACAACATTCAAAGGTATATCTAAATTTTACAAGTGTGACAGACGAGCCAAACCATAGTTTAAATTTAAAACTCTGCCACTATCACATAATATGCTGTGAATCGTATAAAAGCAATGTGATAATGAGTCGAGCATTTATCAGGCCCTTAAAAATGAACTGTTTCTATAAAGCCACTGATAGTTTTATTTGATGATAGAGTTCATGGATAACCAAACTGCAGTTAGATGACATATCAGAGTCAACATTTCTATAGCCAAGAACATCTACTATCTCCACGTAATTCTCTCTCTCTCTCTCTCTCTCACACACACACACACGCACGCACGCACGCACGCACGCACGCACACCTCTGAAATAATTCACTTTGAAACCAATATCTAATTTTTAATTAATTCCCCCAAATTGCCTGCCTTGTGCTTGCAAAAATTAGACCTAATCTTTGACGAGTTGTTCTAGTTTTTTCCACTTTCTCTCTTGGGGAAAACACAGTCCAATTCTACACATACCTACTCAATTCAATTCAAAGACCTTTACTGGCATAAACTATCCACTCCAACTAGGTCAATAAAAACACAAGATAAAATATACACATACCTACTGTGGTGCTGGAGAAGACTCCTGAGAGTCCCTTGGACTGCTAGGAGATCAAATCAGTCAATCCTAAACGAAATCAACCCTGACTGTTCCCCGGAAGATCAGGTACTGAGGCTGAAACTCAAATATTTTGGCCACCTAATGCGAAGAGAGGACTCTCTGGAGAAGACGCTGATGCTGGGAAAGATTGAAGGCAAAAGGAGAAGGGGAAGGCAAAGCATGAGATGGTTAGACAGCATCACCGATGCAACGAACATGAAAATGAGCGAACTCAGGAAGATAGTGGAGGACAGGAAGGCCTGGCGGGATATGGTTCATGGGATCACGAAGGGCCGGACACGACTTAACGACTGAACAACAACAACACTCAGATATAAGCCCCATTAAATGGGGACCTACTCCCAGGTAAGCATGTATATAGGATTAAGTATGGGACCTACTCCCAGGTAAGCATGTATATAGGATTGCACCCTTCTTAGGCATGCTAGTAAATGATGCTTGGCTCCCCCCTTCTTGTTACAAAGAGTGCCACTGCTCTTGGCTAAGTCTGTGAACATTAAGCATAGACTTCATGTATGCTGACTACTAAAGCAGCCCACATGGCATAAAATTGCAATTCATTATCAGACTCCATATACTTTCTCAACTGACAGTGTGGGTAAAGCAGCTTTCATCCTCTTTAAATAGATGCCTGACTGAGTAAAACTCACAAGGAACTTCATGGACGTTCTTTTGTTTTGAGTCTGCACGTCCAGGTGATTTATTCTGGTATCGTGGGACACGTGACCATGCATTCATGCTAATGACAAACTAAGTTCACAATCCAGAGGCTGCAGCATCCTCACTCCATGACTTCTTGGACTCGGGGGGGGGGGGAGGTGTTCCTCAGTGATCGTGAGCTCCCTGTTCTCTGTTGCTATAGTATTTGGTGGACAGTGGTAAAGGGACAGGTGGGCAGAATACTGATAGCCACGCCTGCCGACAGGTATCAACAATACAGCAAGGGGCATGGAGTGTGTGTGAGTGTGGATAGCTGGGTGGGCTACTGTAGTAGGCACCCTATGTCATATGCCAGCCCAATGATTGGCCCATGCACTGCTCCGCCTGATAGGTTCATGTGCTAGAGTCTCCCAGGAAGGTGTGCCTATTTGCAGAGATGCAAGGTGTGAAATGCCAGATGATGTGTTCTTTGACCATTAGAGAGCAGCTTTGTGGAGTGGCTGCTGTTGGCGTCGCTGTTGTGAGGCGAGGAGAGCAGGCCGCCTCACGGTGACGCGCGCACCCATGCACATCACCTCCCCTGCGCGCGTCGGCTCCGAGCCGGGAGGACGGTCCGAGGCCTTCTCCTGGCCTCAGACTCCGAGGCCGGGAGAATGCCTTGGACCGTCCTCCCGGGCCTTCTGATGAAGGCCCACTGCGACAACGTAATTTATACCTTTTTTCGCGCATGCGCAGACCGTTCCTAAGGGAAAAGTGGGCCTCGTCAGAAGGCCTCATCAGACGCAGTGGGCCTCGTCAGAAGGCCCAGGGCAGCCAGCCGGGGAAGACGTCCCCGGAGCCGGATCCCGGCACCCGGCTGCAACGAGTGGCCGGGGGGGGACAGCGTCAGGGGGGCACCCGGGGCAGCGTCCTGTCGGGTCGCCCCCTCAAAAAAATCACGGCGCGGCCGGGGATGGGTGTGGGAGAGATTAGGGTGACGCGCGTCCTCCCCGCCTTGGGGCGGCGCGCGTCCTAGTGATGCCGGTCAAGGTCCACTTCTCTCTCTTCTTTTGTCTCTGTCATGGGTGTTTCTGGCCAGTCATGCAAAAGGTGAGTGAGTTGCTTGTGAGGGCAAGTCCTTTGGCTAGGCTTGAACCCATCTCATCTGGCTCACAGCCTATGCCTTTGTGCTATGAGCCACCAGCACCTTGCTTTACCCAAGTGCTGATGAGGCTCCTGTTCTGTCTTATCCCAGTCCCTCCCCTGGCAAAAGGGCTCCTTACAGATGACAGATGTCCTCACAAGGAACTCAAACCCTTGCCATGGAGGGGCCTGAGTGTTTGCTTCACATGGCTGCCCTCTTCCAAGACAACTATCTTTCTACCTATGCTCTGCTCTGCTCAAAAGGTATTTCTTGGATGGTGTATATGGGTGGGATGAGGGGATTTGTGTTGGAAATGGGCAACTTCCACATGCTGGACACTGGGGGGGGGATGTATTGTCCGGTCACCTGAGTAGACCTTCCTTTCTTTGACCCTTCTTTGTCCAAAGGAAGGAGCGTGGCCCCAGACCCTGTTTTTCCTCCTTCTTCACCCTTTCTCTCTCCACTTCTACTCCTGATGCCAACCAAGTAGGATGATGCGAATGCTGCTTTGCAGCCCAGCGGCCATCTTACAGCAGATCTGCATGCAGGGTGTCCCAGCTGTAGGGGCATGCCGTCTCAAGTTAGAGTAACCTCTGATCTTAATCAGATGCTGTGTATATACAGTATGAGCTGAAACTGTGAGTAAACGTTCTCTTCTTTTTGCAACTACAACCAGCCTACGACTCCTGTGTTTAATCTAGCTAAGCAAATTAGCAAGTCTGCCTGGGTGGGGGAGGAACTCGGAGGTTAAAGATACCTCCAACAATTTGAACCCTGCTTTTGCCCCGTTGCCACTAATACCACTGTGACTCCTGTGGGGCAGTCTGTATTGGCAGATTGCAGGAGACCTGTGGATTTTGAGGAGTTAGTGGTCTGCACAAGTCCTCCAGATGGTCAGTCTGTTCTGTCATGATTAGGTTAATATTTCAAAAATTGCTGAAACACCCTTTGGGCCCGATCCTGCCTAACTATAGGCCGGAAGAGTGAGCACTCTGCTGGCCTACAGTGTTGCCATAAAGCACTTTCGTGGCACCTCGGGTGTAAGCACTGCTGGCGCTGAGGCCGGCACCGCTCACATCGTCGCCGTCCAGAACCCGCGCCGCCAGACACAAGTAAGTCCTGTGCCAGGCAATGGGAGGGCGGGTCAGGGTGGCAGGGAAGGGGACAATTGGCTAGCTAGGCCAGGAAGGGGGCGGGAATATCGGCACCGGGCTGCGCCAATATCCCAACCCCTTTCCCTGGCTTGACCGGCCTTTCGCGGCCTCCCCAATTGTGCACCAGCTAAATAGCTGGTGTGCATCTGAGGAGGCCCATTGGGGTCGCCAGGGCTTACACCGAGGGAAGGTGACCTCCCAAGAGGTGAGCTCCGGCTCCACCAGCATGGTCTGCTTGCATAGGTGCATCTTAGGCAGGATTGGGCTGTTAGCTTTTGCACCTGGTAGTAAGGATGCCTCTCCTTTGCGTTATCATATCTGGAGATGTTCTGGGCAAAAAGCCAAGGTCATGTGCCTGGATGAGGCAATATCTCAGGGAGGTTGCATCACACACTTCTCCCCCACCCCCTGAAAGTTGTATAAAAGGGGCTTGGAAACACTGTTATGCATCTGGCATTGGCATGGTACAACTGCAGACAGGACCCGCAAACCTACCCACAATAGGAATGCATCGATAGAAGGAAGTGCCACTTCTATTTTGAGGTGTGTAAGAGCACTGTATTTTATTCTGTCTGCCTGGGGGATTATTGCTTGTACAAAGCTGATAAATCCAATTTCTGTCTTTCTCTCACTGGTCTATTCCTTGCTTCTATATCCAAAATGAATCTTGTCTTTCTGGCAATTCAGTCTTAACCATCTTACATCTAACTTGATAAATAAGAAGAACCATATTATTTTTTCTTTGTGATCTTTTTATTGAAGAGTGTTATATAAATAACCAAGATAATAATATAGTAAATAATGAATATTCATAAATACAAGATGGGCAAGTCCTTTGCTAGTCTTTCACATTTTTGGATGCATTTAAGAGGGGAAAGGGGGGGAAAAGTACATTGCAGCTGGGCAAAAAAGACTGCAAACTGGAGAAATTTGTCCCAAAGAGGAACAGCTTATAACTGCTGTATCTTGGCCATTTCTCAACAGATCTGTCTGAAATTTGGCCAGATTATGGTGCACAATTTGTAGATATTCTAATGTAAATTAGCATTTGTAATGTTCAAGACTTATAACAGCAGTATGCAGGTTGACCTATCCACCTCCTACACCTGTATAATTTACTTTAAAACAGCAGCTCAAAAACCTCCTGGTTCTTATTTCTAAGATTTTCTAGGCATAGGCAAATTCAATATGTCAAAGATGCATCAGACCATTAACAATATTGGTTACTACACCAAAACAATTACCTTATAGTAGCTTAACTAGCACATATAGTTCATGTGTGAGGCTGGGAACAAATTTGTTCTTAAATTCCTGGGAGCTACGTGGAAAATTAGGCAAATTCCTAGGTGCCAGTATACAATCTTTAGCAGCTGAAGCTAGCATGTTCTTGGAATTTTTCCATGTAAGTTAGCCCAATAAATCTTAGAGAAGGCGAATGCGAAGATTCTTCTGTGGGTGGCTACTGTTCATTTCTGAAATCCAAAAATCATATAATGTCTACTAGGAGGTCCCAGGAAACTCCTCCTCCTGTTTCAATAATGTCCACCCACAGTATGAGACACAAGACTGTCATGTACAACATGGGATGAGAGTTTGTGGGACTCATATATGTGTGACTTGACAATGTCAAGCCTTAGAAGAAGCTTGTTACAGGAGGCGGGTAGATCCTCTGGAGAAGCGAAGCAGACGTTGTGTCAGGAATGTCCATTTAAGCAATGAAACAAGCACGCAAACATAAATCAAAAAATAAAATAAAATGTGGGCCCCATATCTGATATGAAAAGAAAGTCATGCAGCATAATGCTGAATAAAAAGCGGAGGAAATGTAATCCATTCAGTATAACTGAATTGATTTTATGTGAAACATATTTTAATATATAATGAACACAGAGAACAATATGCATGAATAAATAATAATCTACATCTTGCAGTTTTCAATATATATTTATTTTCTATAAAAATATTGCCGCATATACGATAAAACATAAGAAATGAATCTCCAGAGATCCGTCATTCCACACCTTTATCCAGACAGAACACTGTAGTGGCTGCTACCGGGTAAAGTGATAGGAATGGGATTTAGGAGTAAAAGGCAATGCACCTTTTTATGTGAACTTCTTGAGAACTTATAGAAGTATACCTACAGAGGCTGCTTCCAGATATACCACTCACTCCACAACAGTTTCAAATCATAACATAGGCCAGCGTTATGAAGGAATGAGCTTCAGTCGGAGGGTCCAGGCCATTGAAGGAATCCGTTTAGTGGTTGCTAAGGGGCATGGGAAAGCAGTGGGGAATGTGGGAATGAGGACAGTAGAGACTGTGGGGCAGAAAGGACATAATCAAGGCCATTAGTCATGTATGACTGGACTTCTACATGGCATATAATAACCAGTGGATAATTGGGAGTATTGAGAATTGCAACACAGTCATTCACTCTAATATTATCTATGATAGAATAGGAAAAATATTTCCCAAGAGCAGGCTGCGGGACACAAGAAATGCAAACAGGCAACTGCAGCCCAGAACAAATCAACCATATGGAAGAACCTTATAGTCCAATCCTAAGGCGCCCTTATGCCGCCGGAACTAGTGTTCTAGTGGAGTAAGGCACTTTACGGCGATCACAAATGCAACACGCCATTAGCAGTAGCCTGGCTGCTGCTGAAAGCAGCGAGTGGTGGCAGCGGCGGCGGCCTGCCAGCTGATCCATCACGTCCCCTGGTGCTGGTAAGTCAGCACAGGAGGCGGGAAGGTGGTGGAACAGGGAGGAGTCAGGGGTAGAAAAAGGCTGGAATGGGGAGGTATTGGTGGCAGCAAGGCCATCGATATCTTATCCCCCTTCCGGTCCTTGATCTGCTTCTCTGGGTCCACCCGGACTTACACCAGCGAAATCACTGGCACAGGTCCAAGTAGACCCGTTCTGATGTCAGAGGCTTACTCTGGGGTAAGGGAACAAATGTTCCCTTACCTGGAGGACACCTTCAGGACTCACCCTCACAGGGTGTAAGTGCATGCTACAGCGATGCAGCTGCATCAGCAAGGCAGAGAAAGGATAGGATTGGGTCCTTAGAAAAGGACACAAACCTGCATAGTTCCTTGATTGAATGTAGCCTTCCTTCCTTCCCCTTCTCCTCTTCCACTAGCAAATATGACTGTACACAGAGATGCTTTGTATTCCAAAAGGCTGCAGCATTAAAGCACGCAAACATAAATTATTTTTTTAATTTATTCAAAAAGCAAAGTTCTTCAATGCTTTGCTTGGGATCATCCTCATGACCATCCATCATGTTCCCATCATGTTCCCTAAGGCAGTATCTTCCCTCCTTCTTCTCCCACTCTCATGTGGTAAGAAGTCAAAGGAGGGTTTACAAATCATCAGGGCTGGCCCAAGGCCTCCTGGTGCCTGAGGCAGAACGCCAAATACTGTTCCCCCCTTACCTGGTGATGTGCGAGCCTCTCCTCCTACTACTCTTCCTCCTCCCTGAACTGGAAAGGAAGTGGGAAACAGAAGAGGAAGTGTGGAGGACAGGAGAAGCTTCTCTTCTTCATACTTCTGCTCTGTCCCCTTCTTCCTTTTCCAATCCAGGGAGTAGGAGGAGCAATAGAGGCTAGCGGGCGGATGGCGAGTGCTACCCACCAATCTGCTGCCTGATGCACCTGTTTCAGTCGGCTTCATGGATGGACTGGCCCTGATGAATATTATTCACTCTGACATTCAACATGTCAACAGACATGCCAACAAGGGAAGCCTGGTTGCACAAGTGATAGCCGCACTATTGTATGGTTCCCCCAGTTTGGAACTGGTGTGGATATACACTAACAAGGGCTGTCGTTTATAGTTGCATGGTGCCTTCATGTTCAGGGGCACTATACCACTGACTACTAGTTGCTGGGAGGGACAGGAGAGCAGAGACAGAGAATGTTGGCTTGAGTTAGTGTAAATCATAATCTCTCTGCCCAACTTACTATCCTGGGCTCTTGCGAGGATAAAACAGGATGATGGTACAGTATATATTGAAAGGCAGTTATTAGGTAAAGAGGAACAGGAAAGTGGAAAATCAGTTGTGGTGAGGGAAATGGTTTCAGGGACGTAGGGAAAATCAAGTCATGATGTCTTTATATTGGGGAGACAGGGCTCTAATGAATGCAGTGGTACAGGAAAGAGACTTCATTTAAATGTTTTGGTGTTTAAAATTTGTTAAGAGTATCCCTGTGGTAAAAGAAGTGGTTAAGGTTTCCAGAAGATTAAAGATGGATAGAACACAAGATTGCAGGGCATTCATATGATAGGGAGAGTGAATGATAATTTTAAATATAAACCAATGAGATTGGATGATCACTTGAAATCATCCAAATGATTTCCACCTTTTGTTGAGATCTGCAAGGGAAATGCAGCTGTCCTCTATCCATGATGCTAGATTGATTGGGATGAAGGACAGCACCTTCATGGCACCCACCGTCTGGAACTCCCTCCGCCATGAGGTCCACCTGTATCTGCCATTATTTAGAAGGCCAGTGGGCTGTTGGCATTTAGGCTTTGTCCTGGATACTTAGCCTTGTACTCTGCTGTTAGAAACGCCTCTGATTTACTGCTTTTGTTTTACTGCATTTTATTTTATGTATTGCAATAAAATAAAGAGCAGCAATGGCAGCCCAGCTGCTGTGGTCCAAGAATGGAGGGACAACGTTGGTAGCATGGCTAATTTATTGTATCTCACTTTGGGCAGAGGTTTCATGAAAGGCAACTAATGCATTTTAACAACAAATACATAAACATTAAAACAAATAAATACCGCAAACGTCCCTGAGACCTAGAAAGGGCAGGGGACAGGAACTCTAAATAAATAACTTTCAGATGTCTCCAACATTTCAGAGTTAGAAACAAATGTCCCTTCCTACATTGCTTGCAACTCTCAGGGATTCTTGAGCACATACACCTTGAGCTGCCACCACCACCTGCTACTTCCAAACAGCCCTTTTGTCCCAGTCAAGCAAATGACAGGAATCAACTGAAGAGACCCAAGTAAACTTGGTTGCAGCAGCGCTCATTGCTTAGAGAGCCCCATAAATCTGATGACTGATGGGATGATGGCAAATAAATTCTCATTACCATGCTAACTTCGGTTCACTAAATAAATTAGTCATGTCGCCAATGTCGTCACTGCATTCCTGTGCCACAGCAGCTGGGCTGCCACTGCTGCTCCTTCTTATGCTCCTCAAATCATAATACTCGAACCAACTTCAAAGGGGGCACTGACAGAATTAATTACTTAATACGTGTGAAGTGCTTTGAGATCCTCAGATGAAAGGCGCCGTATAATTACTTCTCCTTGCTTCTCCAGCCTGTGTCAGCAGCAAGCAGAGAGGGAAATGATGGAATCCCAAAGTGTCGGTTTTGATTGCATTGCCTTAATGGGGCTTGTAGTAGATTGCAAGGGATTACTTGGGAAAAGATGGTAAAACCTGCTGTGATTTCAGCACTTACCATTAAAAAAAAAAAAAAAAGAGTTGTCCATACTGACTATACTCTACATACGTAGAGAAGGGAAAATGTAAACTTGCCCTCACTCTTAGTTCTCACACTTGCCAAAGCTTCCGAAAAACACATTCCAACATAACCCAATCCACACTGTTACATTCCGCAACTGCATCATAGGAACATAAAAAGACCCCTGTTGGATCAGACCATAGTTCTTTCTAGTCCAAGGCTTCTAGTCCAAGGCTTCTGTTTCCAACAATAGCGCTCCTCTGTTGGTTGCCTCTCACATCAATTGGCATAGCCCGCTGAACATGAAGGAACCACACAGCTGTTATGACTAACAGCCATTGAGAGACCTATCCTAACCTCTAGTTCCTCACAGCCCAATTCTATGCAAGATTGAGCTGCCACGCGGAGCCTCTTACGACACCCCTGCTGTTGTAAAATGGTAGCTGGCACAGCGCTCCATCAGCAGCCATTTTACAAGTGCTGCTCCGCACAGCAGCTCCAACAGACCCCATTGCGCCTGCCAAACCAAGTAAGGTAGCAGTGGGGGCAGGCGGAATGGGGCAAGGGAGGGCAGAACAAGGGGAGGGCGGGGCGTGATAGAGGCGGGAGGGTGTGTGAACTGGTGCACATCTGCATCGGTACACCTGGCTGCATCGGCGGGGGGAGGGACAGAATTGGGCTGTCAGTCTAACAATTGGGACCACCACCCCATGGATGCCAAAACCTTGCCATTTGGGTGTCTGACCAAACTAAGTCCTGATACATGGCTTTAAAGGGGGCACCTTAAGGTCTATGTCTAGTGGCTGTGGATAACTGGAAACTCCACACTTAGAGGCAGTATGTCTCTGAATACCAGTTGTTGAAAGGCAACAATAGAGTAGGGCTCTTGTCTTCATGCCCTCCTAGAGAGCTTCCTAGAGACATCTGGATGACTATTGTTGAAAGCAGGATCCTGGACAAAAGAAGACCTTTGGTCTGATCCAGCAAGGCTCCTCTTATAATCTTATCAAACCCTTGATTTATAGGGTTTAAACCCTAGGATTATAAGGCTCCTTTTATAATCTTATCAAACCTTCGCATAATGAGTTAGCATCCACTTTGTGACAAAAACATCCCCAAGAAAAGTCAACTCATATTTGCTCAAATGTATCACCATACTTGTTTAGACTGGCCCAAAGAAGTTTTCCAAATAAAAAAAGACACTTCATATGCATTTTAGGTTAGCTACAGTATTACATTCTCCCTTACCTCCATCCCAAGAATGTTAAAGAAAGTTAATAGGAAAAGCACAGAAGCTAGCAGCTTCACTTTCTTCTTACTTGAACTCTCTTGTGCGCCAGTTGGGATTCTTTTCCTATTCATGTACGGGGAATAGGAATTTGAAGCTCAAATTACAGACTTACACAGTCTGACAGCATGTAGAGATCTCCCAGAGATGTTTTCTAAGCATTACAACAAGGTGTAATTGTAAAGTAAAGATGTCAACTGCCCTGATTTTCTCAGATCCACCTCTGTGTTACATACACCATATTTCCAAGCTGTTTGGTTTCAGCTCTTTCACAAGTGGTGAGGTGGTGGAGTCATGGAGCAAACACTGGATTGACTTTTATGTCTTGCTGGGCCTTTGGTCCATTCAAGCTGTTTTTAGCTGTGTTTTTTTTCTCCTTGTAACCACAGCTCTATGCCTTTTATACCACACTTCTGTATGTACACATGCATGCACAATTTTTCATTCAGATTTGAATGGGACAGGCATATCTCCAGTTTCTCTGTCTTAGATGCCAAACATATAGGACAAACACAGTATATAAGTACAAGTATACAGTCGGACCTTTTTATCCACGGGTTTTTTATCCACGGATTTGACTCAACACGGATGGCAAAACTATGGAAGAGGGAGTCCAACCACACTACAACATTACATCTTTTTTCAGCGTTGTCAGGGACCTGCCAGCCACTTCCACTCTCCTGCGCGTGTCCAAACCGTTGAAAAATGCAGCCGGGAGTCTCTGGCGCCATTTACAGGTTGCTTCCAGTAGTGGCTTTTGTTTTTTCAGTCAGTTTAAACAAACTCAGGAGGAGGGAAGCAGCAAAGATGCTGGAAAAAAGGTAATGTGACACCATTCCCAACCCCAACCCCCCGATTTCATATAACACTGATTTTCTTATCCACTGTGGTTCCAGGAGCAGAGCCCCAGCGGATAAAAAGGTCTGACTGTACTAGTAAGTACAACACTGTTAGTAAAGACACCAACAGGCATACAGTATTTTTGCCAGGATGAAAGTCAAAATAGGAATCCTTCCACTGAATGTGCAACATTATCTCATGTTAAAATCATGGTCTCTGTGTCTCTCGTATGCTAAAGGTTTTAGGATGCTGCAAAGTAAATTCTTCTAGAATAAATTGTTTCAGGATTGCGGTCTATTTACCTGGACTGACTGGGATCATTTCAATTGTTAATGACTTGGGGTTGATCTACTGAATTTCTCCAAAGTTTCAGGCACAAGGGGTGATTCCAGCACTCTCCATTGTTGGTCCCCCTTTCTTGTTCTTGCAGCTATACATATATTTACAGGGGCGCATTCCCTTGGTTTGTATGTAAACTAAGGTTTAAATCATTTTATTATACTTTCTGATTTTCATTTATGCAAGAAGTTTATCTAAATTTTTATTGTTAACTATTTTGAGTTTTCTTGGGAAAGGTGGGGATATAAATGTGGTAAAGTAAAATAAAAAATAACTTTATTTATTTTATGTAACATTTCCCAAAGTAACTTGTTTTCCTGAGGTTTTGATTTTTGGTTAGTTATTCTATTCCTGAAAATGGTTTGCACTTGGCCCTACACAAAAAGTGACCGGACGTTGTAATAGCTCCTCTGGGGAACCAGTGCCTTAGAGGTGAAGATTATCCTCAGAGAAATTCCTTTTCACTTGCTTCTACGCATGGAAGTTAATAGGGAATATTCTTATTATTTTAAGCCTGAAAACAACAAACCAGCAGATGGCAGTTTAAACCAGCTTCAGTGGAAACAACACATTCTTAGACATTCAAATGTACCATTTTAGCTATTATTGTTCTCGTCAGAAAATTGTGTTGTTTCTAACCAAAAAAGGTGCACAAGATAAGAATGCTAATATTTGTTTAAAAATTATCACATTGATGCAACAAGGCTGATATATCGGTGGAGTCAGATTTTGGAATGCAAAGTGTCGCCCTTTTAGATTGAATCCATTCAGACAAGACGGTATCATGGGATGAAAAGAACATCCAGTACAACTTGTCCCTTAAAACGGCCACTGTGCCAGAGGATTGAAGGATAGCTAATGTCACGCCAATTTTTAAAAAGGAAGGGGGGGGGGGACCCGGGAAACTACAGGCCGGTCAGCCTAACATCTATTCCAGGGAAGATGGTGGAAAGTCTCATTAAAGATAAAATCTTAAAATACATAGAAGAACAAGCTCTGCTGAGGGAGAGTCAGCATGGCTTCTGCAAGGGGAAGTCTTGCCTCACAAATCTTTTAGAATTTTTTGAAAAGGTCAACAGGCATGTGGATGCGAGCGAACCCGTGGATATTATATATCTGGATTTTCAGAAGGCGTTTGACACGGTCCCTCATGAAAGGCTCCTGAGAAAACTCCACAGTCAGGAAATAAGAGGGCAGGTCCTCTTGTGGATTAAGAACTGTTGAAGACCAGGAAACAGCGAGCAGGGGCGTTGCTGGAGCGTGGCGGGGGGAGCAGGGCGCCACCGGGTGACGCGCACCACGGGGTGACGCGCCCGGGAGCCGTCCTCGGAGCGTCCGACCCCATCCGGGTATTTCCCGGATTTTCGTGCATGCGCAGACCCGTTTTGAGGGCTTTTTGCCGATATCGTAGCATCACTAGGGTGACGCGCGCCCCCTGCCCCAGGGTGACGCGCGTCCTAGTGACGCTACTGACAGCGAGTGGGAGTCAATGGGCAATTTTCACAATGGCGAGAGGTGAAAAGCGGTGTGCCCCAAGGATTGGTCTTGGGACCGGTGCTTTTCAACTTATTCATAAATGACCTGGAGTTGGGGATAAGCAGCGAGGTGGCCAAGTTTGCAGATGACACTAAAATTTTCTGGGTGGTGAAGACCAGCAGGGATTGTGAAGAGCTCCAAAAGGATCTCTCCAAACTTGGAGAATGGGCAGCAAAATGGCAGATGCGCTTCAATGTAAGTAAGTGCAAAGTGATGCACATTGGGGCAAGAAACCAAAATTTCACATATATGATAATGGGTTCTGAGTTGTCTGTGACAGATCAAGAGAGAGATCTTGGGGTGCTGGTGGACAGGGTGATGAAAGTGTCGACCCAGTGTGCGGCGGGTGTGAAGAAGGCCAATTCCATGCTCGGGATCATTAAAAAAGGGATTGAGAATAAAACGGCCAATATCATTATGCCTTTGTACAAATCGATGGTAAGGCCACATCTGGAGTATTGTGTCCAGTTCTGGTCACCGCACCTCAAAAAGGATATAGTTGAATTGGAAAAGGTGCAGAAAAGAGCGACCAGAATTATTCGTGGGCTGGAGCACCTCCCTTATGAGGAAAGGCTACAGCGTTTGGGGCTTTTCAGTCTAGAAAAAAGGCGCCTGAGGGGGGACATGATTGAGACTTATAAAATTATGCATAGGATGGAGAGAGTGGATAGAGGGAAATTCTTCTCCCTCTCGCACAACACCAGAACCAGGGAACATGCACTAAAATTGAGTGGAGGGAGAGTTAGAACGGATAAAAGAAAATATTTCTTTACCCAGCGTGTAATTCATCTGTGGAACTCCTTGCCACAGGATGTGGTGATGGCACCTGGCCTAGATGCCTTTAAAAGGGGTTTGGACAGATTCATGGAGGAAAAGACCATCACAGGTTACAAGCCATAAGCAACCTCCTGGTTTTAGAAGTAGGTTGTCTCTGTGCCAGGTGCAGGGGAGTGGCAGCAGGAAACAGGTTGTGTGCTCCCTGAGGCATCTGGTGGGGCCACTGTGTGATACAGGAAGCTGAACTAGATGGGCCTTTGGCCTGATCCAGCAGGGCTCTTCTTATGTTCAGTATTTAGAGTGGACACATAGTGTCTCTTCAGCATCTTGCATCATCCTACAGCACCAAAATAATCCGGTATGGAAGGGGAGAACTGATTCTGAGCACCATCTTCCCTCCCCCCTAAAGAAGATCAGATCTTTATACTTTGCCAAGGGGGCAAAGGTAGGGACAGAGGTAGGAAATTTTCAACCCGCTGTTGCTCCTGGTGATCTCTCAAAACATTTAAGAGACTAGATTTTCCATCTCTCCAAACAGAAAGGACATTCCTTCATGGTACAAAAGATGTATAGTTACAGCCTCATTTTCCTTTTTTTCTATGTGTTCCATTTTGTAAACATGAATGCATGAAAAGCAGAGAATTAAATGCTCCATCATTGAAGACTGTACTGCTCAATCTTCTGTTTTTGTTTAGTTAGGCTTCCAAGAGCTTTCACATCCGTGCAAGTTGTTGGAGTAGGCTACAATAGTAGCAGTTTCAACAGCTCAAACTTTCTTTTCCTTAACCATAATGGGTAATAATCACTGTGCTAAGAACACTCCTGTAGTGAAATTATTTGAGCACATCTTTATGAGGGTAGACCCACCTCATTTGAGTGCTGCCATCTGATTTTTCAGGGTCATCCCATTCTCTCCTGCCATGAAAACTGATCTTGCCTGTGGTTTTGGGGGGCATACCACAGGACGTTCTAGGGTCCATTTCACATACATGATTGCAGCTTCGTAACGATACAAACAAAACAATCCATTAAAATAAAATTGCCAAAGAACTGAGCACTATTGGGCTTCCTAGATAAAAGCAAAGCATTTTACAGTCCAGTGCTCATCTGCAAATTCAGTAAACTTTGCAACTCATCTGAAAGTTAAGTAAGCCACAGATGTAAATTTGAACTGCTACATAGTTCAGATCTAAAATCTTGCAAGAACTTTAGACTAGACATCAAATCAGTCAATCCTAAATGAAATTAACCCTGACAGTTCCCTGGAAGGACAGATACTAAGGCTGAAACTCAAATATTTTGGCCACCTAATGCGAAGAGAGGACTCTCTGGAGAAGACTCTGATGCTGGGAAAAATTGAAGGCAAAAGGAGAAGGGAAAGGCAAAGGATGAGATGGTTAGACAGCATCACCGATGCAACGAACATGAAAATGAGCGAACTCAGGAAGATAGTGGAGGATAGGAAGGCCTGGCGGGATATGGTTCATGGGATCACGAAGGGTCGGACACGACTTAACGACTGAACAACAAAGTTTCTCTGAGGAAGCAAAACAACTTCTTTCACTTTTTTTTTACCAACAAGTTAAGCAGGAGATTAGCATAAAAATACTCCATTCTATTAAAGCATAGCTGCTATTTTCCAGCTATGATCAGTGCCCACGGGACTGCAGAAAGCTTCAAGTATGGATAGCCATAAATGTGGTACCAGGATAGGTCATCAGCAGGTATGAAATAAACCACTGCAGACAGAATCTTACACAATAACAACAGTGAGTGTTGAAGTTGTGGAATGTGAGTCCCACAAGGCAAAAGAACTGGTCATACGTGTGCAGGGGGTTGACTGTAATGGTGGCATTTCACACCATTTCTAGGTTTGGGGGGGGGGGCTGGGATACCACAGGAAGTTCTATATCTAAGAGATAGTCACCAAGCATACCTTTCTGCATGCTCTCATTGTATGGCCTTTGGTGTCCCCGTGATTGTCTCTGTAACGGCATGAGCACTGGAAAAATTGAGCATGCACCACTTTATTAATTACATTTATACAGTACATGTACAAGCATACATAGGTTCCCCCTATTTCATTCTCACACCAATCCTGTGACATATGTTAAGTTGAGAAATACTATACTGACTGCCCAAGGCCACCCAGGGAGCTTCACAGCAGAGTAGGGATTTGAAACTGGATCCCCCCCCCCCCAGTCTTAATTCAACACTCTAACCTAGTGATGGACAAACTATGCTAGTGAATGGGCTGCATGAATGACCCTCCTTTACCTCAGCTGGCCACAACACTAAAATCTGGCATGTCTACTAACCATGACCCCATGAATACCATGAGGGAATCTTGCTACTCTGCACAAGGGCAATGGTATACAAAATGTCCTGTAGGCCACATATAAAATACTGATGGGTCGCATGGGCCAAAGGTTACCCCCACCAGTGCTCTAACTGCTACACTACATCAGCTCTGCCAGGAAGATGCAGCAACCAATAAAACTGTTCAACACAAGTCCTTATGTTATCCAGTTTAATCCAGTGCTGATTCCAACAGAAGGATATATTTAGCTCTCCAATCTACACAAGCAGATAATCACTCGCCAAGATGAAATCAAAGTCACCTGTGCATTCCAAGTCTGCAAATCTTTGATATGCCTAACACTTTCATTCAGCTGAAAAAGCTGCTACTTTCTCCATTTATAAAGAATTTATAAAGACAAACATTCTTATTATCTCTATCTTTTTTAATATTTAACTAATCTAAACACTTGGAGAAAGCCTTATCTGAATAGCTCCTTCTCTAAAAGCATTAACTTTGTCTTCCTTGAACTTTAAGATATCTCTCCTGACTAATACACCTGAACAGACTGTTTGGGGACCCTTTGTAAAGTGGTAGTGCAAACAGCCGAAGGACATTCTCTATGGTTCTTTGTTATTACCTGTCCAATGATACTATCTTCTTGTACTTTTCTTAATGAGAAAATAAATAGAATTTGTGTCATATGCAGCTGTGCTTTTCTTCCGCTAAGGAATTCGTAACTTAAAAAAAAAAAATCATGTATCAGGAAGCAAGTTGGTTTCAAGTAAATAGATCCCACCTACAAAGTTTGCTTCTAAAAGATTAAAGCTCAGTGATGGAGCTTCAACTTACCTAACTGAACAGATTTATGAATAATCAAAAGCACTTGGAGGAAAAAAGGCCCAGACAATTTTAGAACATTACCTACGAAGCAAATGTCAATAGAGAACATACATCCTCTCTGGTTACTAAGCAGCCATGTTCTCTATCACATTATTCAGTGTAGTTTACTGATTAATCGGCATTTTAAAAACATTTATTAGAATTCTTTATCGACTCAGGTTAATTCTTTAAAAAATAATCCAATTAGGTGCTTGGGTTTTTCGTTTAAACAATTACTGAAGACCTTACTTATAATAATCACTGAATGGATTATTTGTATAAATCATTCAATACCGGGTTGTGCCTCGGATGCCGGCACAGGCAAATTGCTATAAAAACTTCATAAAGGAAATAAAAGTAAACTATGTATGATGCAACTACTGGTTTCCGAATTAAAACCAAGGTACTTTAAACAACACACGTGAGAAACATATGGAAAAGGTGGGCACTTTTCTATTTTTAATGCAAAATCCTCCCTGCTTCACACAACATCCAAAGAAAACAGCTTCTTTTTCAGCGTTTATTTTCTCTTCTAGGAAAACTGTGGTTATATTGTATATGTTACCTACAGCTAGTTGTTAGAAGCACGCCAGTTTTAAAGCCCACACTAAGAGACCCTTACTGAGAAAGGGTAAAGTCAGAGAGCTACAAAGGCCTTATGGTTTATTTTCCACAGCCTTCCCTATGTATTTACATTTTTCATATGCAAATATTAAACTTTGTTTAACTTGTGTATGCTCAGTACCAATTCCAATTGCTACTACATATAACTTCTATACCAAAGCAGAGCAGGAAAAAGACAGGCATGTAGCCTAGTAGCCTTGGACCTGGGTTCAAGGCGTCCCAGCTCAGCCAGATTCAAAGAAAGGCCACTGCGATTATGCAAATCGGCATAGCTTGAATCTCTATAAGGTTGCAAGGAATGAGTAACTGTAGCCAGATTTTCCAGTGAAGGGTGCAACTGGTGTACCAGTCAAAGCAGCATAAAAGTGCTCCTGGCCACAGCTAGTGCACCAGTCAAAGCAGCATAAAAGTGCTCCTGGCCACAACCACCATCTGAACAACCAGGAGCAGGGCTGGTTCCAGGAGCACACCCAAACGGCAAACCCCGCCCTTCAAAGGAAGCGGAACCCCATCTAAAACTGGCTGAATATCTAATCAAGGATCACTTCTCCTACTGACACACATCATCTCCTTTTTGTCCAAACTGCATCTTCGCTTTTTATCACACATCCAATCCGTAACTGACTTCAGACATTGGTTCAGAACCTCTACTGCTTCATTAAGTCTGATGAAGAGAGAGGTAGAGCTGGGTATCATCTGTATATTGAGACAACTGAACCCAAACTTCTAGATTATCTGGATGATCTAGAGATTATCTATTTCATTAGGTTTACCAGATCTCCAACCGGGACAGAGTGCTAGACCTTTAGGAGAAGGAATGTGGGCAGGTGTAGCTTGTTAAACCTCAGAGCACAATCCTAGACATGTCTACACAGAAGCTATGGGGCTTGCTTCTGAGTAGACATGCCTAGGATTGTGCTCTAAGGGTTTAACAAGCTACGCCTGCCCACATTTCTTCTCCTAAAGATCTAGCACTCTGTCCCGGTATGGATCTGGTAAGCCTATTCATTCCAAAACAAAGGGACACCCATAGAAAAACTCAAGTCTTCTTTTTCCTTCTCTGGCCACATTCACATTCTGATATACAAGATGGATAACAACACACATACACAATAGAACAATGTCTTAAAATACAAAATTAATAAAAATAAAAATGACCTAGTTATCCCTCTCTCTCAGTCCTAAAACAAAATAAAAAAAATCCTTCCCTCTCAACCATCAAATCCTAACCACCCCAAACGTTCTCATAAAGAGCTTGTTTTATCCATATGCCATAAAATAAATGAAGACTGAGTCAAGGGCAGGGCATTCCATGTCTGGGAGAGCACAAGAATGTAAGAAAAGCCCTTTGGATCCGGCCAAAGACTCATCTGGTCCAGCATTTTGTTTCCCACAGTGGCCCACCAGCTGCCTCTGGAAAGCCCACAAATAGGAGATTCGCAGTCCAATCCTATCTGGTGCAAATCTTAACCTCTGCAAATTTTTAATCGGTGCACCGGATCCTATCTCCTCTTTTTCAAGCCTCCCCACCTCTTTCTTTTCCTCAGACTTGCATCAGCAACACAGCTGGCGCAGGTCCAAAGAGACCCATTGTGGAGCAGGAGGCTTACAAAGGGGTAAGGGGAAATAATTCCACTTATCTCTTTGAAGCCTCCCAGTCCCCCCCTCCCCCTTGCTGGATACAGCACACTCCATTTTGGCATGGCTGCAGTAGCCACACATAATTTCGCCACACATAATTTTATAGGTCTCAATCATGTCGTCGTCCCCTTAATTGCCTCTTTTCCAAGGTAAAAAGCCTCAAACACTGTAGCCTTACCTTGTAAGGAGGTTTCCAGCCTGATCATTTTGGTTGCCCTCCTTTGCACCTTTTCCTGCTCTACAATGTCTTTCTTGAGGTGTGGAGACCAGAAATGTACACAGTATTCCAAATGTGGTGAGACATGCAGGGCATTCCATAACTGTGGTATGGAGACCAAGATGGTCCGCTCATCTATCAAACCTCAGTTGTCAAAAGGACGCAGAGCAGGTATCTGACATTTAACAAAGTGCCCGGATAGTATAAAGATTGTCTCCCCCAGTACATACCTATCAGGTATTTTTCTATGTGGTTTACTTTGCTCCAACGAATGTTCCACCAAACGGCACAATCCTGATACTTATATTCTCCACAGAATGCCAGATATTCTCAAGGATGAAACATGTATTCTCAATGCTACAATTTAATGGAAGGAGACTTGCAAGACTGAATGCTCTTTGGACAGCAAATTACAACCACTGATCTTTTATTTTCCTCAACATGAACATCAATTCTATTATTTTTAAACAGTTTCATTTTTATTGTTTCACGCCACTTGAGAACAAGACAGAAGCATGAACTATTATTACCATGCTAAAACATCTGGAAACTCATGTGCATTAGAGTTAATTCAATCAGAATATGCAAACATCGCTATAGTAAATAATTTCTTAATTGCAACATGCAATTATACAATGAGACAGGCCTCTCAGTTGCTCAAAAAGGGGCCTGAAGAATTGACTAAAGTCTGCTGATTTATCTATATCAGATTTATCTATATCAGATATATATATATATATATCTATATATATGCTGATTTATCTATATCAGACAAACATTATTCTCCAGAATAGATGACATAAAAATCTTTAAGAAAATGTGTTTATGAGATCCTAAGTCAGTAATGGGATACTGTATACTAGTGTGCCACAAGACAATTGCTAGTGTGCCACAATAACAGCACAATCCTAACCAACTTTCCAGCGCCGGTGCAGTCGCAATGCAGCCCTGAGGTAAGGGAACAAATATTCCCTCACTTTGAAGACGCCTCCATGACTGCCCCTGCACTGCAAAATGTAGTGTGCACCCTGTTGGCATGGCTACACCAGCGCTGGAAAGTTGGTTTGGATTGCGCTGTAAATAAGTGAAGGGCAGCCCAATCCTATCCCTACTCGGTATAGGCTCTTTAGCACGGGCCACACTGAATCTTATCTGGGGAAGGGACTGGCTGGAGGTCTACACGGGTTAAGCGGGTAAAAGCCCCAGCCGCCGCAATGGGGCTACTCGATTCTCCACCAGCTCTGTAGCTGGTGAAGAATCAAGCAGCCCTGTGTGGGCTGCAAGGGCCTAGGAGGGGGGGATAGGATACGGCGTCCATCAAGGACACTGATCCCTCCTACCTCCCAGGTCCGCCTACCCCCTGCCCTCCCCTGCTTGGAGCACCCCCTCCTCACCCCTCGCACCGCTTGGAGCAGCCTTACCTGCTCTGGTGTGCATGGGGCCTGGATTCAGCGCAGGCCTTCCTGCTGGTTCTGCCTCCTCTCTGGGTGTTGAAACATGCCTTACATGTTTCCAACACCCAGCGCCAGCGGACCTTAGGATTGCGCCATTAAACAATTGAAGTATCTTGTAGTCAACCCACAACCCACAGGTACTCAACCCACAGAGGAGTTTGCCTATTGCATCTCTGCAAGATTTAGTGCTCTGCCCCGGTTTCTTTCCAATCAGTTTGGCTCACACTAATTCTTACAAAAGGAAATCTTCTCAGTGTATGAGTGAAGTGTTTTCCTCCAAATGTAATGGAGAAAAATGATGTCCCATTATCAGAAGTTCAGGAAACATGTGATCCTGTGTGCTAGTCTTGACCCTAAGTCCATAACTTCATTCCAACAAAGCATGAACCGATTAATTTAAATTTAATTCCTATCTTGTGGCAGGGCTGAAGGAAACTTACAAGAGCAACATGTTCCGTTCTCATTATTATCCTCACAACCCTGTGAAACAGGTAGAACCAGGAGACAGTGAGCTGATGAAAGACACTACTGAGCTTCTGTCTGAGCAGACAGCTGACAATAATGTCTCCCAAACTGAAACATGTCTCCATGCCTAACATCCCTCTCTCGTGGGATTTAATTTTTTCCTTGCCTTCCGGAATCAGGCCTGAATTATGACCTGGGTCTGAATCAAGATAACCCCCACCTCCAGCATAAAAATAAACTATTTCTGAAGTTCAGGCTACTTATAAGGGCAACAAACGTAGAGATATAATATTCTTTTCTCTTTAAGTGCTTTATTTTTTCATTAGTCTAAGAGAGCAAAAAGGAACAGTGTGTTATTTTCAGATACGCTGGTCTTATCAACACAGATTATATTTATACTTAGCCTGAGAACATTTATTGTAATGTATAGAAAATCAACATGTTTAATGACTTGACAGAAGGAACAAGAAGGAATAAAAATCAAACAGTTCCTAACTCAGTACAGTATAGACATTTTACTGTTTTTTGCTGTGGCATTCCTCTGAGGCTTGTTGTTGTTCCATGCCAAACCTAGTGACAGACATATGGAAATTCTGTAAATCAGTAAAGCTGAGAAACAGTATGTCAAGTTGAGGGAGACTGGGTGATATATTCAATAGGCATCAGGCATGGAGGCTAAAGAGCTATGTTTCCCCCCCATTGGAGTCCTTGAGAAGTCAATGAATCTAGTTGGCAAAAGCACCAAGTAGCTTTTGTGACCTTACATTTCTCCATCACACCTGGCACGTTCTTCATCACACCTGGCACGTCATATTACAGTGGTAATCCACATGGAATGCAATCTTGCGATTCAGAGCCCAATCCTAATCCATTCCCCCCACCATGGCGTCGAAATGCAACGGCGTCAAAATGGCAACCGGGCAAGGGGACGTTCAATCTCCTTATCCTTGCATAAGGCTCACGACCAGCAGCAGGTCTCCTCGGAGCTATGCTAGCAATTTAGCTATTGTAACAACCCAGGAGAGGAAAGGGGTGGGGAGGCTGCAAGGAAGGGAGAAAGGATCTGACGTGGGTCATCTGTGGTGGAGCCTCTCCCTCCTGTCACCTCCCTGCCCTCTGTTCCGGCCTCCCCCCGCCTCTCCACCAGCTCACCATTCTGGGCCCGCAGCCTGGCGTCCTCCGGCGCGCCCAGGAAGGCGGAGGCCTTCCCGCCAGCGTCCCCGGCAGTGCTAGTCGGCTCACTGTCGAGGAGGCGTTTACAACTGGCGCGGACTGCTTTATGGCAGTCTGTTCCAGCAAGGGAGGTGTGCCGCCATTGGGCAGCACGCAGAAGATTGGACTGTGAGTTAAACATATTCATTTACCTGGAGGATCAACTGAATCTTGTATGAATCTGCCTATTCTTTAAGGTCATCTTCTGAAGTCCTGCTTCAGGTGTTCTTTGCCTTCAGAAGTTAGGAAGGAGATAGCTGGGGACAGGCGTTTTTGAAGGAATATCTTCCCTTTGCTACAATTGCTGTCATCTTTCAGACACCAGCTTAAGAAGGATTTGGAGCCAAACTACATGAGATGTTAAATGCATAACTGACCCTGACATGGTTCAATTTTGGGGGTAAACAGCAACCAAATTGGGCCCCCACACAGAGCAGCATCAGTGAGACACAACACACAATCCCATTCTGGATCCTCCCTAATGTAGCTGTATTTTGCCAAGTTGAAAAAGCCTCAATTACAGCCAAAAGGAGCTTTAGCCCCTTGGCAAAAAGCAAGGAGAGCCCAAAGTGACTTACAACAATAAACAAAACAATCATAAAATAACATCAACCCATTAGAATAAAAAAATAAAACACATAGCAGCAAATCATTATTCAGATCATTAAAGCATGACAAAGCAAGCAAATCAATTAAAGGCCAGGTAGAACAAAGAAGTCTTTGAACTCTCCTTTGGAATGCCATCACAGAGGAGGCAGTCCTATCTTCAGTTGGGAGTGAATTCCATAGGCTAGGTGCTACAACAGAAAAGGCTCTGTTGTGAGTTGGCACCAACCATACCTCCAAAGGTGATAGCACCCACAACAGAGCCTCCCTTGAGGTCCTCATGGAATGGGCAGGTTCATGCAAGGAGAGATGGTCCAAGTATGCTGGTCCCAACCTGTTAAGGGCTTATAGATCGTAATCATGTTTTGAATTGTGCCCAGAAACATGCAGGTACCATACTGTACTGTAACTTCTGTTACAATACAATGACTAATATTTTTATATTGGATTTGTTTAGCTTTGATCCTACATGGATATATTCAAAATTTATTAATTTTTTATCAGTTGTCAGCCACCATGGAGGCTGATTAGGACACAAACGTTTAAATAAAAGAATATAATATACTTATCCTATCCTATGACATGCCTGTGTGCTCAGTTCAGGAATCCAATTCATCCTGCTTATTGTTTCTGCCATCACAAATAAATTTTTACTATATGAGAGTTTGGTCTTGTAGCCCAAGGCAGCATGCATCCAGCTGCTTGGCTACTAGGAATTCAGCAAGACTAAAAAAATCAGATTTGCTAAAATTGTGCTGGTGGGAAATCCAAAACTTTCCTTTATACAGTACATAAAGAAGTGAAGGAGCAACAACTTATTTGCAGGGGAAAGTGAAGAAAAGTCCGAACAAGTGCAGCCCTGCTGTAGCCTGTTTGCTTGAGCTGGAAAGTTCCCAGCCGGGCAGCGCGATCCTGCCTAAGATGTGGTGGCCGGAAGAAATGGCCAGCCACTACATCTTAGGTAGGATGCGGCCCGCGTCAGCACGGCCGGAGCTCACTTCGGGAGCCCTTTCCCCTGGTGTAAGCCCCGGAGGCCCCAATGGGCCTTCTTAGATGTGCACTAGCTCTTTAGCTGGTGTGTGTCCAGGGAGGACATGTAAGGCTGTGTATGGCAGAGTGCGCTGCTGAAATCCCCATCCCCCTCTTGGGCCGGGTCGGCCAATCACCCCCTCCCCTACCACCCCGCCCCGCCCTCCCCATGCCCTCCTGCCGAAGGACCTACCTGTGTCTAGTGGCGCAAGTCGTGCAGGACAGCCTAGTAAGCAGTGCTATCCTCTGCGCCAGCGCCACTTACTTGTTCAGTGCCGCAAAAATGCTTTACGGCACTTCCGTGACACCAAAAGCCAGCGGAGCAGGGTGGCAGGTTTGCTGGCAGGGTGGGAGCAGTGCACAGATGCATCCCTAACAGATGGTGGGCTGATTGTGGGACAGAAAGGAGAGTTTTTTTCCCTCAACAACCCACAATGTTGTTGTATGTCCCTGAGGTCTCCCTGCATGCAAGAACCCACTCCTATCCATTTTTGCTCCTGGTTCATCCACATGCTAGTTGCCTACTTTACTATCGGAGGGAGTGATGCACTTTAATATTTATTCATATTTTACTTTTCCAAATGTTATTCAACATGGCTGGGACCTCAAGTAGAATACAGAATATAACAAACATTAAGCGAGCAATAAGATATTGTCCTCTCTTAATTACATCCCTTGCTCACCAAAATATTCACAGGGCAGCTGGCCCTTTTCAGAGTCAAATTGGGAAAGGGCCCAGATAGGCTGTAGGACAGATTTGCCAATGGTAACACAAGCCTAGGTCCCCTTCAGCAAGGAAGTTTGCTTTCTGACTACTCGCCGCACAGTTACTTGCACAAAGTTTGACGGAAATGGAACCTTCTGGGAAAGGTTTAATCATGGCATCCTTTCTGTGCACATTTAGCCAGCCCCTGGAAAGTCAGCCTAAAACATTTCCAAACATGACTGAAAAAAACCAATATTATTACAAGGAGGCATTTTGTAAAAAGCATTTGCCAACACCCCCTCCCCAAACCCTCATCTTATCCTTTGCACTCCACAAAATTAAATTCATTTTACATGTAGAGAAATAAAACAACTTGCCCTTATAAATGTTATCTCGTTATTGACAATCTGTTCAGGGACTCACAGATGAGCAGAACTTTTTAATCCTCAGTAATATATATCACCCACATCGGTGATGTCATCCAATAAACTTAATTACCTTTAGTCTTCACTATCTTATGGAGTCACTGTACAGGATGAAAAGTGAGCAACTAAAATGTACATTGTTGAGGCACAGCAAACCATTCTACGCTTCACAATGTGTAAGTCAATAAACTGTACTTTCTTCACCTTCTGCAGAAATTCTGTAGAAACATCCAATGCAATTTCTGATCAAACCACAAGATTTCTTGTCATCTTGCCTCGCTGCAGCCAAACCCAGTATGTATAAATTCTTCAACCATCCCGGGTGATGGCTGATGTGTTCCTTCTAATTCTTCCACTTTGTTCACAAAGAAACAAATGACTCATTTATAATCTGTAAATGCACAGAACAGGCCAGCAGACTAGGCATTTAGAGAGGCCCCTCGACTATAATATAACTTTGCCTCAGCAATTCCTCCCCCCATGAACTTGAATTTTCATGGGGCTGCCTTTTCAGAGAACTAATGAAGAAACTGCATATCCCACAGACACCAACACATCACTCTAGACTTCATACCAACAATGGAGACTCACATTGTGACTCAGATGGACAATAGAATGACGTTCATTTCTCAGAAACCACTTGGAAGACGCATCAGGCCTTTGGAGGCACTCAGGTTGCTCGCAGAACAAAACGGTGTGCTAAAATACAGTTTTCTTTAACATCCTAGTCGGTTGCTTGTTAAAGGTCTGCTTCACCCATTATGCATTTTCTACATGGAAAGCACATCTGTGTAAGAAAAAGTAGGAAGCCTGCATGTAGGTTATCATTATGTGACAATCACCCATGAGTGTATTTTGCTGCATGTACAGATGCACTGAGAAGCTGTGGCTACTTGTGGGATTCTTTCCCAATGCATGAACACTCAGTGAAATATATAAATCAGAATTATTATTATTATTATTATTATTATTATTATTATTATTATTATTATTATTATTATTATTATTATTAAGAAATCTAATATTTCAATTCCCTGTACAAAAATTGTAAATAACTCAGGCCCTACCTCTGGGCTTAAAACACAATACTTTATGGAGGAAAAGGTTGGTGAGTAAAAAGGGAGAAGAATCGATTAGAAAAAACAAAGACTGAATAGCTACCACATTCTAGCAGAGCGGCCACTTTACTGGTGGTGGTTCAGGAACCCAGTCCCTCGGTCTTCTGAATCTTTGCACCTCTGATGGATAATTTGAGTCCTGGGCCATGAAAACACACTTATTCATTCTGAAGTGGATTCAGCAACTCAGGAAAAAGTTCTTGGGGTAAACAGACAGTCAGCAACCATACATTGCACAGTGCTGACTGATGTCCCCTCTGCCTCCATTACCCCTATCTGCTTCCTCCTTCCTTGATTACCCCACCATAGTAGACCATGGTTCCTACCAGAGAACCACTTCAGCCACTGCCACCGCAGACGCTACTGTAATCTAGAGTGGAAGAACCCACACTGTGCACCATCACAGTTATTCACCTCTATAGTATCAAAATGCAAATATGCCTATCTTATAGGAAACTAATGAGGCATTGTTCAGATATGTGTAGGTTCACTAGTATTGTTAAATCTACACTTTCAGTGCTAAATTTTGTCTTCTGTCTTTGTCAGAGAACTGTGAATTTTATATAAAGAAAGAAGAGTATGATGCTTACTATAAAAAAATTGAAGGCGTAATTAGGAACACATTTTCTTTCAACCTATTAGTGAACTCCTTTGTTGCATTAATATATTTTTAAAGGAATTTTACTGAACTTAGGTAACAACTTGATTCCTTTTTGCACCATTCATTTGGCACTTGATTTGAAAGAACTCCAAGCAAAATGTTACGAGAGAGGCTACATTTGCCTTTGCTTTCGGCTCTGCCAGGAAATACGGGATATGACCAATTCCCACACACTTTTTAAAACATCATCAGCACAGAATACTTGGACAGAAGAAATTTTGTCTGGTACCAAATCAGAATATAAACAACATGACATGCCTAAGAGTTTGGATTAGATGTTATGAAATGTGCAAGCAGGAAAGAGAATTCGGCACGATACTTATTTTCTGCACCGTTGCACAGCTCGGCTGAAACGAATACATTATTTTTAATATATTCTTTAGAAACAGCCATTACATTAAAAAAAAAAGATATCCAGGTGCAAAAGTGATCCACTGAAACATTTTCATGTTGCTTCTGCCTGTTTTTCAGTTGTATAGAAAAGCTGAAAATATAATATAGAAAAGCTGAAAGCCTTGTGAGACTATAACTATGACACCATCAATCCAATAACTGGGCTTAAATACCACTGAAATCAATGGGATAAATTAGTTGCAACTAACTTACAGCTCAATCCTATTGAGTCTTAGTATCGGCTGTGGCAGCACAAATCCTATCCCCCTTCCCGGGCCTGTTTTCCCTACACACAGCCTCTCGGAATTGTGCCAGCCATATGGCAGACGCAGATCCGCATAGACCCATTGCGGGGACTGGGGCTTTACCTTGAGTAATGGGACAAAAGTTCCCTTACCTCGAGGTGACCTCCAGTCTCCCAATTTCTGCGCAGGATGCAGCGTGGCCTGCACTGGCCTCGCTGCATCAGTGCGCAAAAAGTTAAATTGGATTGGACTGCCCAGCCCTATTAATTTCAATGGAATTACATGCTCTATGCCATGGGCTGACTTGCATCCCCACATGCACGGTCCCCATAATATTTGGAAAAGAAATGTATGAGAGACATTTGTGTTTGTGCAATACAATTTATGTATGTGATTCAATTGTGCTTGTTTTTTCACCCATCGGGTGAATGCAGAGCCACGTGTTTCCGGGCCGTTGGTACTTCGGCCAATTGCTGGTGGTACTCTGACTGCCGGCCCACCAGAACCCTGCTCCGATGTGGTGCTTTTGGCGTCATGTTTTTGCTCATGAGAGGCCTTTGGCCAAGCCTCTCGGGAACGATGAGAAAGGTCCTCCCAGCCACCCAGAGCCTCCTACCTGCATTTTCTGGCCTCCGAAAACCTGAAAACCCAGGAGTAACTGGTGATGATGTCATTGCCAGTCATTTCTGGTGGTATGCAGCAGGGGAGTGGCGCCAGTACTCGGCTGGAAAGGGGTTGAGAACCCCTGCCCTAGTATATCAACAAGTAGCTAAAAGCATTGGCATGATGCACAAAACATCATCTTCAAAACAAGTTGCTTTACCTGGGTGCACACTGTTTAGTGACTAGCAAGTAATTAGCCCACTTTGGGGTTCGTACTCTACTCTGTCATGACATTACAATATCTGAAATTTCAGTTAAGACCTCTCAGCTCAGTCGAGAACAGGCACGCAAATGGTTCAGCCAAGAACTACGGTAATGTTGTAATCATGGGTACAAGTAGGATACAAGAATCAGAGGCGTCGACGGAGCGTGGCGGGTGGGGCGGACTGCCCGGGGGTGACGCGCGTCATGGGTGACGCGCGTCTGAAGGCTCTGAGGCCCGGGAGCCAGCCTCGGAGCGTCCAGCTCCGCCGACGCTCCAGGGCCTTCTGAAGGCCCGCTGCTTGAAAACGTAATTCTTACGTTTTCGCGCATGCGCAGTACTTTTCTGAGGGCAAAGGGGCAGCCCTTTGCCCTCAGAAAATGTACTGCGCATGCGCGAAAAACGTAAAACTTTACGTTTTCAAGCATCGGACCTTCAGAAGGCCCTGGAGCGCTGGCGGAGCCGGACGCTCTGAGGCCGGCTCCGCCCTAGGGTGTCGCGCGTCTAGCGACGCTATTGACAAGAATGATAATACCACCACAGAAAATGCACACACTAACATTTCCCCAATGAATAATATGTCAAGAAGGATCAGTGGTTCACATCCAAGGTACTCTGTAATACACAGAATATAATTTAGCAACTCATGGCTCATAACCATACTACCAGGTCCTCTAATTGCCATTTTAGAGGCAAGAGGAATGTGAAAGGAATTGTGACTGAATTTGCCACAGACAGTTTGGAAGAGTGGCACGGAAGAAACTCAGCTTGCCTTTCCTCAAACTCAAAGTAGCACACCAGGAAAACAAGTTTCTAAACAGAGGGTCAAAGATAGACTGCTATCAGCGGCTGTCAATCAGTTTATACCTCGTAAAATGACATTTAACTACTGTGCTCATCTATTCTAGCATTTCACCATTTCACAGTTATATATTTTGTTTGTCAATTACCACCCCTTTAATGTTATTAAAACTAAATTCATCTATGGAATTTGCTGTATTGTTTCAAGAGAGCTTAATTGAATTGCATGTGTTCTAAATAAACTTGATTACCAAAAAAATAAAAAAAAATCTGCAGCAATTTGCTCTTATCTTCTAGCCATCCCAGTTATAATCCCCTGGTTTCCTCTTCAGTCATTGGGAAACCAGATGGTTAGACAATCAGATAAACCTGCTGCCTTGATTACTTTGTCTCTTCCATAAGCACCAAACAATACATCTCACAACTTTTGTTGGTAGGGAATGTGATGGCAATTTCCCAAGCTCCAAGCTAGACTCAACAGCAGGAGTCCTATTTCCTGGGTCCACAGAAGACAGAAAATATCACATTTCTACTTTATTCGACCTTTTCAATATCCTCGTTATGCTTCATTACTTTTACAAGTCACCATTCCACTTTTGCAACAAAGATTACAGGGAATCTAACAGGTAAAGGCCTCAAGCGAACATAAAAATGGAGTAGGCCCCAACAGAAGGCACAAGGACTACATGTCTTATCTACTTCATATCTTGGTATTTCTAGCCACAAGGCCTACCCTAGTGACAGGCTCTGCCGTCCTGAGGCAATGAATCTGTAATAAGATATACAACAAATAATAGGCTTTTTTCCTGCTTTTGCTGAAAAAATATATACTGAGGTAATTAAATTGTTAACATGATGGATGGTCTCATTTCATATTTGTATTCAAAGTGACTTTCTCTAGATCATAACAACACTAGAATGACTTCATACTAAAAATGCAATGTCATACCTCATAATGAAACAGAAAAAGGAGCCTGCGGACAGTATGTTTAAAAAAATCAAACATTTCTGCGTTCCTTTTTAAACAAACCTTTGTAGAGTACTCTCATCCTTATATTATAAACTAATACTGGCCATAAGAGCTAATATTGGCCATAAGAGCAAATAGAAAAAGCACTGGCATCAACTTTAGTTATTGTTATTTATGAGAAATGGCTATCAACATTTGACCAACATAGTCAGCAGCCTAGATGGGGTGGATTTATTCTAAAAAGGCCAGACCTTTCTGTTCATTGCAACACTCAGTGGGAACAATTTTTTCCTTTATCACTGCAATATTTTAATGGGATGAGTTCCATTTGTGGTACTCTGTCTTTCTCAAGTTGTTACAGTACAAAAACCTGTTGTTTGGTTGCACATCATTCTGGCATGTCACCACATTCAAGCTACAGACAAATATATAATCTAGAAATCTTGCGAAGGATTATTTATATCAGTTGGGAATTTTACTTAGACCAAGAAATTTGCTAACATAATGCATGAAATGTAACTGTTAATCAAAAACTGAAATTTGCATTATTCTCATTGCTGAAACTAGGGAAGCCAGTGACCAGCTGCCTAGGTAATTTAAGATGAATTTCATTTTCCACTATATTTCTGTTTTATTAAATACTATTCAGAAAACCTCCAGAGATTAGACTAGATGCAGTTGGTTGTATGATGCTGAAAGAGTTAATAAAGCAACCATATATTTGGACCATACATTATAAAAAAGCAACAACAACCAAAGAGCTATGGCCATTAAAAATTATTGTTAACATCTGTTCGTTATTTCCCTGTGTGGCCATGCATTAGGTAAACGCGCTTATTCATAACTGCGCAGTGGTGGACCATTACATCAACAATGACATCAAACAAGAGGCCTCTGGAATTAGTCAGTGTGTTTGGCATTGCCATGGTTGGGTTTCCACAATGGAGGAAGCTTACGAGTGACAAGCATGCAGGAATAGCAAATAAGCTTTCTTGGTTCTTTACTGCAGATTTCATTGAATAAATAAATAATGCTGTATACCTACTAACAAGCTTCTGGAATTAACAAAATATCATAATGGATGCAGTTAACAAATCTGTAATTAGTCTGTCAGTCAGTGGCATTAACTTCATTTCCCTCTAATAGGGTACCTTCCAGTAGAAGCAGCCAATGCTGTTAAGCAGGTTATTTATTTTATGTCTTAATTAATCAGTACTGACACAGAGCCACATCCTTCCTCCTTCCTCATTATTTAAATTACCCATTTATATGGATGAACCTCTTTGCTTTGTGCATTTCATTACCACATTAACAGGCTCTCTGAACAAGAATCATCGTTAGCGCTTCAACATGTGCTTCCTACAAACGATACACTCATGCTTTCTCAACCCTTGCCTCTAAAGCATGACACATTGACCTTCAGAATGAGGGATAGTCCAAGGGCACCAAATTCAACAGGAGAAACCATCTGGGACTTTGGAAAGTCATTGAGAAGAATGAGATGGCTTTACAAAATGAAGTCAACTGTTGATGGTCTCTTAGAGTAAAGAATATTTGAAAGAAGTACTGTAGATACAATTGCAACCCAGCCATATAGCTAATCCGTCAGCTGTGTGCCTGTCCCAAGCCCAAACACATGGGAGAGATGGGGAAAGCAATGGTGACCTACCCCGCAGCAAAATCTCGCCAGAAAACCATATGGAAAGGGCAGCATGGAAAGCTGTCACCTATAAAGTCGGCAAAGAGTTGGACACGATTGAATGGATGAAGGAGAAGGAGGAGATAAAATTGCATCAGACTCATGGGAGATGCAGCAGGCAAAAATCCAGGAAAGGCAGCAAAAGAGTACCATATATCTCAAATAATGCCATAAAACAGGGGTTCTCAACCTGTGGTGCGAGTACCCCTAGGGGTACGTGGACAAATGGCAGGGGGTACGCCAGAACCTGCCCCTTATCAGCATCAATCAGTAGTTAATTACTTGTTAATTAGAACTTACTGTATTTCTTCGATTCTAAGACGCATGTTTTTTCCCAATTAAGCATTTCAAAAAATGGAGTGCGTCTCAGAATCGAAGGTCTCTAAAAAGCACCCCAAAATGCTATCTTCTTACTTACCGGGGTTGGGGGAGCTTCAGGGAGGCCTGCACGGCCCTCTGCAGGCCTCCCTGATCTTCAGTTTGGCGAAAAATGGCGATTTCCGGGCATTTCCGGTTTTCACGAAAACCGGAAATGGCCAAAAATCACCGTTTTTCGCCAAACTGAAGATTCGCAGAGGGTCGCGCAGGCCTCCCTGAAGCTCTCCCAAGCCCAGGTAACAAAGGAAATGGCACTTTCTGGTGGGGCCAGAAATGCTAAGCAAAGGCACTCAGTCATCGTCAGCTGCAGCGCTGGACATGCTGGGGAGAGTTGGTGCTGAGCAGGTAGATTCAATGAAGGGAGGTGAGTCTTACAATTGATGGATTTTTTCCCCTTGCTGGTGGTACTGAAAGTAAAGGTGCGCCTTAGAATCGATGGCACCTTAGACTTGAAGAAATACGGTAAATGCAATCCCCCCTGTCTGTCTATCAGTCTGACTCTCTCTCTCTCTCTCTCTCTCTCTCTCTCTCTCTCTCTCTCTCTCTCACACACACACACACACACAGTTAAGTACGACATTTTTTCACATTTAAAATTGTTTTAGTACTTTTTATTTAACGATTAATTAGCTAATTAATTAATTGATTAATCCAATTAATTAGCAATTAATTAGCAGGGGTACTTCAGAAAATTGGACCATGATAGGGGGTACCCAGGCCTCCAAAGGTTAAGAACCCCTGCCATAAAAGCTTGTAGGCTCAGGGATCAGTTTGGGGGAACCTGATGTAGCTGCATTATTGCAGCAAATCAGTTTTGGACCTGATTAATGCTTTGATGGAAGAACACTTGGAGTCTCGTGTAAGCCATAATGACTTTTTCAACAAAGAGCAAGTAAAAAAAGTACCGTATTTATTGGCGTATAAGACGCACTTTTTTTTCTACATTTGTGACCCAAAATAGTAGGGTGCGTTTTATACTCTAATACTAAAAAATCCCTTTCCCCCCCTTGCCCGTTTTAAAGCATTTTCAGGCTTACAGCGTTTTTCCGGAGCCTGAGAGCTCCCTTGTGCTTTCTTCCCTAACTAATCTATCCGATCTATAGCTGTTTGTCGGGTTTAATTTATGCACGTGCATGAGTTGAGCTTCTCAACAGCCAGCAGAGGGCGCTGTGCTCAGTTCAGTTCAGCTGAGCTGCCGAGGGCCTGCTCTTGAATGCAGCATGGGTAAGCTTCTGAACTGGGCCTAGTTGGGAGGCTTTGAAAACTGCATAGGTGGGGTGGGGGAAAAGAGTTGAGTCTGTGGTTTTTGTATTTGGGATTTATGTTGTTTAAGAGTTGGTAAGAGTTGAGTCTGGGGGTGGTAAGGTGGTAAGTGTTGAGTCTGGTTTTTTTTGTACTTTTATGTTTTTTAATGTGGATACTGCAGGGGTGGGGTGGGTGGAAAAGAGTTGAGTCTGGGGGTTTTGTATTTGGAATTTATGTTTACTTTGGAAACTGCATTGGGTGGGTTGGGGGAAAAAGAGTTGAGTCTGGGTTTTTTTTGTACTTGGGATTTAAATTCTGGTGCATTTTGTTCATGTGTCTTATTGCTGTGTGTTTTAAAAGAGATCCTGGTATTTTTGTGCAATTTATGTAAATTAGCTAATTAGGCAGCCAAGCAGTAAGTGGCCAAGTGGCCCAAAAATGCTTTAAATCTTTTTTTCTTGAAACCCAGGGCCAAAAGGAAGGTGCGTCTTATACGCCGGTGCGTTTTATACGCCGATAAATACGGTAAATAAAACCTTTATCTTCCAAACTCAAAGAGTTTTAAAGATAAAGGTTTTAACCTTTATCTTTAAAACTCACAGATCAATGCTACAAACTGGTCCTGTTCAAGCATCTGTCTCCCTGGGGATGAGTGTGTGGGTAGTTCTTCTGAAATGCACACCATAGCTTCATCCCCTCTGATGGTCCATGCATGCCAGCCCCATCCAACCTAACCTTCACAAGATTAGAATTTATTTCCTTATTTCAAATATTTTATACTCATTCTCATTTATAATCATTCACAGTTATAAAGTATGATGTTGAAAAATTACCATTAGATGTAGCATTCCAAATAATCAAGTAGACATTCATAGCCAAGATTACAAAACAGAAAAACTTGCAAAAACATGAATATCTAAATTGTACCTACTTTGTATAAATTGAGTCAGGGAAGATCAGCTTTTCTGGAAAGCTTTTGTCGATTCTTCCCATCTCTAAGTCTACTGCATTTGGCTAATTTAGACATCTCATTCATAAACTATATTTACCTAACAATTCCCTTAGGTTAGGCAACATTGGTTTTCACCAATACTTTGCAGCTAGCGTCACGGCCCAATCCTATGGGGCCATACTGCCGCCAGAACTAGGGTTCCAACAATGGCTGACGCTTTAGTTTATGGCATCATAAAAGAGGCTCCAGAAGCATGCAGAGCCACGTGTTTCCGGGCCATAACCACAAACAGAGCGGAGGACTTTGCACGTGGCAGCAGTGAAGACAAGCCCCGCCAACGTCCATAAGTCAGAGGGATGAGTGGAACAGGGCATCCCTTGCTCCGTTGCCAGAGCGCCCATGCGGCCACTGGACAAGGTAAGTCGGGATCCGGCGGGCGTGGGGGCATTTTGGAGGGTGAGCAAGGGGGGCCATTGGCCTAGCCGGCCCAGAAGGGGGCAGGGGATGGGCTCGGCTATATCCCCGTTCCCGCTGGGCCAGCTAGGCTGTTACACGGCCTCCTCTACTTCTGCCAGCTATTTAGCTGGCGGAAATCTGAGGAGGCCAATCAGGCCGGCCTGGCTTTACACCCGGGGAAAGGGACGCGTGTCCCCTTCCTCGAGTAGACCTCCAGCCCGGTGGCAGAACGGCCACCGGGGCATAGGATCCAGTGGGCGGCCATGGTCCGCAGGCCGGATCCTTGAGCTGGATTGCACTGAAAGACAGTTAAAAAATGAATTTGGTTTCAATCTGGCCCTGGCTATTCATGAGCCAACAAAAGCCAATAATATATTTTCTTATTGGCCACAATATTTATTGTTTTTGGCTTTCTCATTTAATTTCTTGTGAATTTTTTGATGTCTTGAAATTCTATGAAGCGAACCGTTTTTTTTCTATGATTGAAATTCAATGCTTTTTGTTTTTGAAGTTCCACTTTTTGACATATAGAAATGAAACAAGTGAAATTTCAGAAAAATAATAATAACTGAAAAAAAAACAAAAAATGTAATTTGGGAGAATATATGAGAGGTTTGAAATTTTCCTAGAGGTGCACAAGGCACAAAAGGATAATAACCTCTGGTTTAGATCATCTTTCCCCAGAACTCTCTTACTTCTGAACAGTGCCACCAAATGTGTGCAAAAACTGTTTTCTCACATGTTCATCTCCAACAGTACTCACTAGAATTCTTATAAATCTCATCCAGCCACTGTGGGATCAGATACCATTGAAAGACTAATTTATAATGATTCTCCTTAATATTACTACACAGTGACTGAGCTCCCTTTAAACATACTAATTGCCAAGAATGGTCAACAACTGACAGACCAAAACTCTTCTCCCATTTCACCTTATAAATAACAGGTGCAATTCCAGGTTTAATCTCCCATATTCAGTGTTTGTTGCAGAAGACAAACACTGAACATGGAGAGGGATGGAGCAGGGTTGACATGTGTGTGTGCACGCCATCAGCGGGGTGGGACTAAGTAGGTATATTCAGGAGGGGGGACTCACACATTTCAATGGGAAGATGAATGCTTGAACAGGGCTACTCTTTGTTTTGTCTGAAGTTTCAAAATACAAGCATCTTGATGGTGCAAGTGTAAGAATGAATTTAAAATGTTGCATGAACAAACATCATCATCATCAAATCAGGCTTCTTTTCACTTTCAGTTCTGTGCAAGCTTGACTAGGCACCCCTCCCATTTCCATCAATTTCCCCCTCCCACTTCAGCCCTTTGCACCCCATCATCCACTGACCCTCAAGAGTGAACTTTCAGAGGGCACAAGCAGGTCCGCCCCTAGCCAAACAGCACCTTTGTAGGCACCCCTTCCTCCCCACCAGAAGGAACGTTATGCTGGCATCCCTTCTCCTTCCTATGTGAATGGCACCCTATGAAGAAATGCTGAGTCTAATGGGCTTGCATGTAGCACAGCGCAGTGGCACGCTTGCTCCAAGGTCGTTCTCTGCTGACGAAAGTAAAACAGGCAAGGCAGATGTCCACCACCAAGACTGTATTTACAAAATTTACAGATAAGCAGCTTCAGCAAAGCAATACCTTCTTATATACAAAACTCCAACTCCACGGCATAGACTCCAACTCTCTCAAACTCCACACAACAACCCACACAGGTAGGCTCTGCCAGCCTCCTTATATAGTGCTTTACACCAATCACAGTGGAGATTGATGCATATCATTATCTATTGCATCAGCTCTTTCTACAGGTGCTTTGTTACAGTGATTCAGCATTTTTCCTGTCCATTTCACTTTCACTGTTCATTGCTTTACATTACATTACATAGAGATATACACATACATGGAGTTCTTGGTTGCTATGCCTGCCCAAACATCAGGGCCCTGCACTATTCAGACTGGAAATTTTAGATCATTTGGTGAGCTAACCCTGACACACACCCCTTAGATGTGGCACCCCTTTGCAGCGCACTACCTGCACAACCATACAGGGTGGTCCTGGGCACCAGGGGTTGCAGTGGGGAGAAGAGTGCAGAAAAGCCCCGTTTTGTGAGAGGAATGCTGTTCATCATGCTTCCCTGCATGCAATCCATAGTTTGCAAAGTAAATCTGGAAAATTCATCTCAAAAAGTTAATATTATGAGGAAGTCATACACTACTATTCATGGCAAAAAGAAGAGGAAACTCCAACTTTTACGAACCTAACCTTGGTAGTGCAACATCAGTTCTGGGATTTATTTCTCAATACATATAAAGTATTGGCTGGTACAATAAAAGATTTACTTAGAAAATGTCTGTATAGTTGTATACAAGTTAGACACAAATGGCACACAGATCCATTTGCATTGTTCCCAGATTCCTCTCAGCGATACCTGTATATTTTGTGAAGTTGCAATATGTATTGTAATCCTTTCCACATGATAGTTTTAGAGAGACATTTTACAAAATGTTTAGAACGACTTGTCTTGCAATTTTCTGTCACAATACAGCAGGGGTCCTCAAACTATGGCCCGCGGCCCAGATCCAGAACACCAAGGTAATCAGTTCGGCCCGCCGGCCACAACCGCTTGCTCGGGTGTCCTTTCGAAGCCCGGTACAACCGCTCGCTTGCTGCTTGGAGTCCAAAGTCCGAGCAAAGACCGAGCTCGGCCCTTCTGAGGCCAAGGCTTCGAGCAGCGTTTTGCGCATGCACCGCTTTAGCTTTGCCTAGGCTTGGCCTCCCCTAGTGGTCAGAAACGGCCGAGCCGCCAAAGAGGACTCCAAGCAGCAAGCGAGTGGTTGTACCGGGCTTCAAAAGGACTCCCGAGTGAGTGGTTGTGATGGCGGCGGCAGCGGCAGTGGCGGCGGCAGTGGCGGCGGCAGTGGCAGCAGCGGGCTGGTGGGCAAGCTAAGGGCAAGCTACTAGGGCAAGCTAAGCTAAGGCAAGGTAAGGGGGGTGATGCCACAAGCAGGGGGTGACACCTCGGGGGGGACTATTGTCCCACCCCCAACTATAGTCCAGCCCGCCAGCAGTTTGAGGGGCAGTGAACAGGCCCCCTGCTGAAAAAGGTTGAGGACCCCTGCAATACAGTGACAAAATGATAGTCATGATCTCTATTTGTATTCTTAAGAAGAGCTTGAGGCTCCAAATTTGCCTATTCTTCATGTAGAAGTTAAATGTATGGGGGCTCAAACTATGAACACTTCTGATATTAATAATACTGGCTTTATGCAAAGCGTACAGATGCATGTCCAAATGAGATCATTTTACATTGATTTTAACATGCAATGTCTTTAAAATATAATGAAAGCTACAATAAGTCATAAAGCAAAACATTGGTGGCCGTTTAGGAGGCCTGCTGCATGCCAGTTCAGTGGTAAATATTAGCCTCTGTATTCTGCCATTAACAAGAATGAAAATATCCAATAAAATGCACATTAATTATCATTACTGATCTGTTACTGAATAACAGGCTATGATCCTCAGCTTCATCTATCTCAGCCATTATCTCTTCTTCCCATGTGATCATAATGTTGATATTGCTAATGTAAAGGAACACAGAATAGTAGTCGTTTATCCTACAAAATACCTCGTGCTTCCCCCCCCCATTCTATCAATCATTAAACAAGTAATGTCTTTTTTGTTATTGCTTTGACATTCATTAACACTCACGTCACAGGAAATCTTTGCAATTAAAAACCTTATTGACTATCTACTGCTGTTTCTCATTGGCGTGTAACAGCCAGATAATAAATAAAACACAGAAAACAGTAGCATTAAGATAAATAGTCAGGCTTTTCTCTTGGCGTAATCCACTGGGAATGTGTGCTGAGCAAGCCCAACTGATATGTTCTTGTACAAGTCTCACTTCATTTCAGTGGGGTGTGCGCATGAGACGTGCCTACGGATTGTGCCCTTTGACTCTTTGATAGTGTAATGTGGATACAGTTTTTACTCAAGCATTTAATCAAATGAAGTGAATGCTGATAAAATGCTCATTATCAGTCCTAAATAACTGAAGGTGAATTTGATATCAATCCTAGATGAACCATTTAACAGAAAGTCCCAACCTTTGAAAGTGGGCTTAAATGGGCAGAGAGCAAATGCTTAGTTCCTGGTTATGTATTGCACTGTGACACAGTCATTTGGATTATGGAGATGGATGGCAGGAGGGAAGAGACTAGATCAGAGGTTCTCAACTGCAGGTTGGGGTACGCGAGATGCTCTCCGTTATCAGGGGATAACGAGATGCTCCTCATTATCCATGCCATGGACATTTACCCATGGTAATGTTCCCTTACCTAGAGGAGACCTCCATGACTGCTCTCCCTCACAGGAAGCTGTGGTAGCCATTTTGGCATCACTGCATCATCGGGGGGGGGGGGGAGGAAGGATATTCATTATTTATATTGAAAATGCTTCAGATTATTCATCTTTCACATTACATTTTAAATAAATCCCAGTGCTATTAGTTAGAAAATCTGCAACCCAGAACACCCAGACTGTTCTGGATAAGATTTCACTTTCCTTGAAAGAGCAGATTTTCAGTTTGGAAGTGCTCCTTGTCCCAGTCTTGCATCTGGATTCCCAGGTATCAGCTGTAGCCTAGGGTGCTTCTACCCAGCTTAGGCTGGCGTATCGCTTCTTGAGTCAGTCACACCTAACTACGGTTGTCCACACACTGGTTACATCATGATTAACATGCTCTCATGGTGAGTTCATGGCAGAGGCAAGATTTGAAATAGGCCTTTCCAGATCCTATGGCCTCTGGCCGGCAGCAGAACGTGCGTTCTGCTGCCAGCTGCCAGCCACTGCTGCAAAAGTGCTGGAAAACACTTTCCAGCAGCACGCTCAGTAGTGCGCTTCCTAGACGCCGGCGGGAAGGCCAAAGCCTTCTCACCCGCATCACCAGAGCTTCAACCGCCTGCGGGACCAGGTAAGTCACCATGGAAGGCAGGAGGGGAGGGCGGAACTGGGTGGGGAGGGGTGTGACGGGGTGGGGAGGCTGCGGGAGGGGTTGGATCCGGCGGCAAGCAACTATAATTGTGCTGCCACAAAGCCCTGCTGTTGTAGACTCAATTCCACCTGTGGATATGTCAGAAATGGTAGCACAACATCACACCAACACAATTACAGTCGGTATAAACCTCAAAATGGGGTGGAGATGTGTGCAGAACATGGAAGAATCATTCTCCCAATGACAGACACACCCCAGATGCTGGCATAACACTATTCTGAAGTCGGAGCTGGTGTGAGAACCAAGGAACTCATGGGAAACAAGTGGGGGGGGAAACACCAGTAGGGGTGTCAACAAGACGCATTGGCAGTCCACTTTGGGGAACATAAGGACTGACCCCTTGCCTTTCCATCCCATCTCAAAATAACTTTCTCTTTCTTTCTTTCTTTCTTTCTTTCTTTCTTTCTTTCTTTCTTTCTTTCTTTCTGTGAACCATCCTTAGAATTACGATCAACTGTACTAGAGTAATTAAGTTTGTCAAAAAGCTCCAAGTGTGTGTGTGTGTGTGTGTGTGTGTGTGTGTGTGTGTGTGTGTGTGTGTGTGTGTGTAAAATCACTTATAATTCTTCAGAAGGAAGACTAGACTATCATAAAAGACAATAAAATAATTAACATGTCCTGCTGTAAAGCTGACTAAGGTTAGGTGCGTTCCTCTGAT
The DNA here is from genome assembly GCA_026170595.1 of Plestiodon gilberti rubricaudatus. Classification (NCBI taxonomy): domain Eukaryota; kingdom Metazoa; phylum Chordata; class Lepidosauria; order Squamata; family Scincidae; genus Plestiodon; species Plestiodon gilberti. The sequence goes on along the minus strand of JANXHW010000003.1, from coordinate 15,580,839 downwards.
AAGCGTTTTACACTACTTCTTTAGGAACAGGGGGGGGAAGGAACTTGCACAAACAAATGGCACATCTTTAGGAAGCAATTGTTTTGGTGATCCCATCTTTGGGAAACACACTGAGGATTTTGGCCAGCGTTGTGAGTACTCTGCAGAGTCATAGGAAAAGGACAGACTGTGGTACAGGACATAGAATTCAACTTCCTAAAAATCTCAGATGTCTTTCTAAAGATAAGTTTCCAGTTTACAGTACATGGCTGCTAACGAGACTAACTATGGATAATTCCTGATGTAATTTCAGAAACCAGAGCTGTGGTTAAATAAAATTTCCAGTCTTCAGGAACAGAGGCTTAGGCCCTGCATATCGCCTTTAGTCTCCACATCTAGGTTGCAATCTGAGATGTTCTTACCTGGGAGTAAGTCCCATTGAATTCACTAGGGCTTATTTCTGAGTAGACATGCATAGGCTTATTCTGTTAGAGAAGCAACATCATTATGGTTTAAACCAGCAGTTCTCAAACTGGTGGGTTGCGACTCACCAGAAGAACTGGAATCTGTCCCCTGCCACCTTAAGGGGCGGGGACAGCGCAACAGCTGCAGTGGTGCTCCCAGGGATTGTCCCGCCACCAGGAGAAAACTGATATTTTTAAATTTACCAGGGGTCCTGGCGGCCCTCTGGATGGCGGCCCCTCTGCAGGCATCCCTGTGCTGTAGATTGCCGCTCTGACGCATTTGCAACCACTTCCAGTTTTTGTCTGAAAACCAGAAGTGGTCGCAAACACGTCGGAGTGGTGATCTACAATGTAGGGAGGCCCGCAGAGGGGGCCACCGGCCTCCCCACAACCTCCAAAGGGCTGTCAGGACCCCCGGTAAGTTAAAAAAAAAGATCACTTTTCCCCCAGTGGCAGCGCGATACCCGGGAGCGCTGCCACCGCTGTCCCTACCCACTCAAAGTTCTCCCCTACTCATGAGGAGAACTTTGAGAAACCAAACTATAAGACTTCTATTTCTGAAGAATATGGATTGCTTTGGTACAACATTTTGAAATTTTTCTTCTGCAGAGTATACACAGCTCCACTTATTGACAGATCCCAAAGATGTGCAGGAGAAAGCTGCATTAATTCTTGATTTTTTTAAAAATGAACAGCACTTTGTTTTCAGCAGCAAAAACTACTGCAGCAAAATCATAAAACCATAAACCGGTATCCCATATATATACATTCTGTTCCATACATGCAGAAATCTCTCCCTTTCCTAAACTGTAACATTAAATAGGGTTTGCGTTATCAGAAACAGGGTATGAGTTTTTCTGATGTTCCAATGCTCATAATAAGACGCATGAATCCTCCATGGTAGTGGTATGGTAGTGGCATGGTAGTGATCCTCCAGTAATCCACAGCAGAGCAGAAAAATTATGGGTGATACTATGAGACAATGTGAATGGTTCAGCCCACACAAAGAAAGGACACAGAACGTTCCTCAAAACACTGCATGTTTTTTCCTCTCTCTGCAACTGTCTTAAACTAAAATCATCAACAAAAAGCAAACAAATGTAAAAGAAAGGTAAGTTATTATGCTTTCTAATAGGATATAAACCAATTTATTACACTGCCTTCTTAGTAGCTGCCTCCACCACATTCCCAAATGACTTCATAAAAGTGTCAAACATCAAGAAGAGCATGTCAAATTATGACAAGTGAGAAAAGGGGTGATAGTTGAAATAAGAAGTTGGGTGTTATCTCCAGCTCATTTATTTATTATCACTCATTTAGCATATTGGTGCCGACAGACAGCATTGCATTTCCTGTTTTCCCCTTGATTCTCATTCCTTTCACATGGCCTTTCATTTGACTTAAAAACATTTTACCCGTCTTCCTCTTTGTCGCCCCCATATCCTGTGCATTTTTACTTGCCTCTGTTCCCAGTCTCCATTACCCATTCACCCCAGAACCGCACTGTCTAAAGGAAAGAGGCAAGAGACGAGAGTTTCTCACCTTATGTGTCAATAATAACTGAAGTGAGAAGATGAGAATTATTATGTTCACAATGGACGTGGATGGAAGAAAGAAAAACAATCCGTGGCAATTGTGCGATTAGAGAAGACCACTCATTTGTGGTAACATTCCTTCGTTTCCTCTCTGTTAAATGATTGTGTTCATGAATTGAGCTGAAACCAAAACCTTTAATGCAGGCAAAACTTAAGATAATGCTTGACAGTGCTGTGATTAAAGTCTGAGGAAACACAAAAGAAACTTACCAGAACATTCCCGCAACTGAGATTCAGAGTTCTATTTCTACTGGATGACGCTACACATACTACTAGCTCTTTTTATCCAGAGATAACACAATGGCACTTAAGTTTTCTATTGAAATCCCCATTTAGTTGTGAACATTTTTATTTTTTAAGGAAGTAGTGACTCATGGTAACATAAGCTATCACAGGAAATAATATAGGAATAATATAAGATAACTTAGTGATGCTGAAACACAACCCCTGCTCTGTTCTTTGCCACACACCCTTCCTGTCAGGTGTAGAAAATGTAAACGGATGAATAGGCATCATGTACAATGAATCACCACTTTAGATTCTAGTCTGTTTATCCTGGTTTCTAAAGAATCTTTTGTCAATGCTAATAAAAAGTGTTGGTTTAAAAACTGTCTTTCCCTAAAAAAACCGCCACCCCCCATCAAGATAACTAGGGGTGGCTACACTCCGCTACAATATAGCAGCTGCTTCTGTGTACAGAATCATTTGCTGTAAGTAACAGCCCACAACACAGGGAGACACACAGGGGTACTTTTACCACACTATCACAAACCCACATTTACAGAGCAAGCCTATCTAGCAAGCATGTCTACTCCAAAGTAAGTCTCATTGGGTTCAGTGGGACTTATGCTCAGGTAAGAGTCAATAAGATTGCATCCTTAGATGGTTTGTGGCTTAGCGCAGGCCTAGTGCCAGGGTTGGGATCAGCCTCACCGACTTTTAAGCACAGCACCCAAAATCAACCACTGGAGATCTGATAATATGAACAACTAAATGTAGACTGTAGGGCAGCTGGCTTTACCCAGAGTTGCTAGCAGGTGGCAGTGTTGAGTGCCTCTTGGAAGTCTGAGGGCCAGTCTCACTGTCCACCCTTGGGAATTGCCTGGTGTCTGTGGAAAATGCCCAGGCACGAATCGATGGCTTCAGTGGATTATCAGAGAGGTGCACATGGAGAGGGTTAATATGTGGTAGCTGTGAGGAAGAGCAGCCACAGCTTTGGACAAGCCAGAGATGTGCATTTGAGGATGGTGGAGGCCTATTGGGGAGTTTGTTATCTGCAGCCCACAGAAACCTGGAATCATCCCTGGTTGAGTACTAGTACTAGTACTAATAGTGCGAGGCTTCTCCATGTGAGGAATAGTTCTAGAAGCACAGAGGGGGATTGTAAAAACAGAGGAGAACTGTTTAAGTGCCTGCAGCCTAACTTGCACTCAGATTCTGAATGTTTTCTTTGAATTAATGTTTGGTGTCATTATCCAGCTCTGTGGTTTTATATCATTATCATGCTTGCACCACTTACAACCCTACGAAGTTGAAAGCAGTCAACCACCACCATGTATTGTGGCCTGCCAATGCTTGGCAACCCCCGCCCTCCTTTTTTCCTTTTTTTTTTTTAAATAGTGCCAGACAGGTAGCAAACATGGGAGGTTTTATCAAACCCCCGAAGAGCTGCCATATACAAGACTGGTGGTCTTTGGTATGGTAGGTTGCAAACTGTGCAGGCCAGCTCTAACAAAGAGCTGGATTTTCTCCTATTGCTGAAACATGTTTTTTCAAATAACAGTAATTTGGAAAGCTATGTGTAACATTAGCATAAATATTAAGCAGCAGCAGGATTCACCCCTTTGCTTTGTCTAGAAACTGCTGGCACTGTAACAGCAGAGAACAGTTTTGCTTCATACTTCCTTGCCACACCTTATAAGAAGAGGTCATCCCTTCAATCATCAGACAACTATGTAGCAGTGAGTACACAGAAGGATTCATGCCTTATCTTTTCAGGGTTCCACCTGATCATTTTTTATGGAGCCTTTGTTCTTGCTTCAACTGAACTGTCAGTTCCCTTTTTAAATAATGATGCAACACATTCAACTCTGAAACCCTGAAAGACTCCATAAAAAAAGACAGGTGGAACTGTGAAGAGACAAAGCATGAATCCTCCTGTGTACTCGTTGCTAAGATTGTCAGTTGACTGAAGATAAAGATACAATCTCTTCTAAAAAGGTGTGGCAAGGAAGTGCAAAGCAAAACGCATATCTACGGTTACAACGATAACAATTTCCAAGCAGGAGAATAAGGGTCAAACTAGATGTGTCCCTAAATGTGCAGTGAGGTCCAATGGAGGGTTGGCTTTCTTTACAACAAGCACATGGGGAGGGCAGCAAAACCTGGTCATGATTGGGGGGGGGGGGTTAGGGGATCTTACTTTCATGGTTTTGATTCCAGTTGTCCTCCCCTACATGCCACATTCTGGTAATTCCTCTTCTGGGACCAATCAAATAAATGCAACATCTTAAGTAAGGTTTTGAGTTCTCCAGGACTCTTCATCAGACTGGGTTAAGAAGAGCAAAAGAAAGTGGGTGGGGGGGTGACAGGACATGATGTGGACCCCCAGAGTCTGCTGTTCGTAACAGTCCTAAAATGGAGTACAGGAGGAATTAATAATTTTGTAATAATCCTGCATTTGTATAGTGCTTTCTGAGTGTGCAAAGTGCTTCACATGCACCATCTTGATGTAATCCTTACAACAACCCTGTAGGGTGAGTAAGCATTATTATCCCCACATTAAAGTGAGAAGGAGTGGTATAATTAAAGCTACCTAATGCAAGATTCAAAGCAAGGAAGTCCTGATTTGAAACACAGTCTCGTAGCCACTATGCTACACCACCAGCACAGTCAATGTGGATTAGGCTCACTAGGTGCTAGACAGGATCTCCCTTTCCAGCAGGTCTGGGAAAAAGATGAGACAGTAATGGTTATTCCTCCACTTTTAGAATATTAAGTACAGCATTTACTCTGCTCCATCCCCAGCACTAGATAACGAACCCAGGACCCTATTCAGGCAGAGAACCGAAGTAAGAGAGAAACGTAGAAGTCTTTATATTAACAAAGCTGGAGGTCACTAAAGTGACACACTAGGTAGAAAGTCAACAGAAGCTGAACTGAAAGTTCATCTAGTCCAGGGTTTATCAATGTTGGCAGTGCAACGTACCACCTACATGGCAGCCGCCACGCTGTGTACCACCGGAAGTGCCGATGACATCATCGGCACTTCCGTCTTCCCGCCAGTGGCGTCGTATAATGGGGGGCCAAGTGGGCGCGCTGCTTCCGGGGGGCGCCATGACGCACGAAAAAAGTTTTAAAAGTGAGCTGCAGCTGCTGTGCTGCAGCTCTGAGGCGCAGCGGGCACCCTGTGGCTGCGGGGGCGTGCCCGGCCCGTTGCATCTCGACGATGGTGACGCTCACCTCCTCGGACTCAAAAGCTGGAGCGCGCGGCGCCCACCCGCAGCCATAGCAGGCGGGCGGCGCTCTAGCTTTCGAGTCCGAGGTGGTGAGGCTCAGACGGCATCGGCGCACGCGCCACCTCAACGCCGCTGCCTGAGCCTCACCACCTCGGACTCGAAAGCTGGAACGCCACCCGCCCGCTATGGCTGCGGGCGGGTGCCGCGCTCCAGCTTTTGAGTCCGAGGAGGTGAGCGTCGTCGTCGTCCAGCAGCTCTTCCCCTCCCTCCTTACTTCGAATTGTGATCTGTGTAAACACCCAGGAGGAAAACAGGAGGACTCCGGCTGTTCTGCCTAAGGCGTAGCAGTTCGCGCTGCCCCACTTTTTGGGGGGTTCTTTTGCGAGCGAGCGGGCAGTTCGGCAAAGCTTCGCGGGAGGAGGGGCAGGAGAAGGGTCTGGCTCCCTTGCCTTGCGCCCCCCCCCCCTCCAGCCTGAAATCGTTGGCCTGGGAGGCACTGCGGAATCCAGTCCAAGAGGCAGCAAAAGTAAACATTCTGGCCTGGGACTCTAACGAAGGATTTTTCGAAGCAGCTGCATTGCCATAAAATAAATAAATAAATAAATAAATAAATAAATAGTGAAATTTGCGCCCCCCCCCCATCGACAACGACGCCTTTGGCAGCGGCAGGGAATGTAGAGGAGGAGCAAAAGGGAGGAGGGGGCGAAAAGTTGAGGCTGGGCCCCTAATACATTTTGGGCTAGAAACACCACTGCTTCCTGCTGCACTGGCGGCCTCACAAAGGTAAGGCAAGGAAACCAGGACGGGCAGGAGGGCCTTTTTCAAGCCCTGGAAACCCACAGCTCAAGGTCAGCAGGCTCTGCAGACCTCGAGTAGCCGGTTCCCAGGCTCTGGCGACCTCAAGCAGCCAGTTCCTGGGGTCCTGCGTGAGACAGTACGGGCATCCTGGCGGCCGCCATCTTGGCTGCCAGAGCTTCACGTACCATCAACCAGCGGTCCGCACAGCACTAGTGGTACATGTCACGTACCACCAGTTGAGGACCCCTGATCTAGTCGTTGGAGGGTGTTCAGATAGTACATAATCTCTCTGTTCAATGTCTAGATGCAATATTTTCCAAAGTACAAAAAATCATAGATAACCATAGTAGAACAACTGTTGCATACATGTTCATTAGTTTATCATTGTTTATATTTTAATTATTTCTTTTTATAGTAACATGTTCATAGAGCGCAGAGCAGCTTATGTATTGTTCTTAATCCATCCAGGCACTACCCAGACTCAGACCTGTGTCAAATACTCTTCCCAGATCAGGGTCAAACTACACATGATATTAAATACTGTATTGGTCTGAGTATAAGACTCACTTTTTTCTCCTAATTTAAGTTTTTAAACTAGGGGTGCGTCTTATAATCAGGCTGTTGCAATTTAATGCCAGTGATTTAATTAAATTTTTTTAATAGCACCAAACTTTAAGGGTGCGTCTTATAATCAGGTGCGTCTTATACTCGGGACAATACGGTATATCATTGTAATTCCATCTTTCCCCCCCTTTAAATAGCAGTCATGAGAGGGCTGATTAGGGCTGGGACAATCCTTTTTAACCCAAGGAGTACTGCCTTTGATGAAAAATGCTTTAATGAAAATCCCTCCCTCTCCCCTCCCCCCCCCCACTGCAAGCTGCTCTTTGCCCTTGGAGAGTAGCTGCTGTTGGGACCAATATAGCTTTTCTAGCATCTCAAAACGCAATGTTGTCAAAGTAGTTCACATGGTTTTGTCATGAGACATCTAATGGATAATTTACATCCATATGTGTGAATCAATCCATAGTTCCAGTGACCACTGCATATGGCAAAGTTGAATTTGCTTTTAAATCACATGGTACCTAATATAGAAATTGAGCCAGTGACACCTTTATTTTAATTTAAATGAAATGTCAAAGAAACATATAATATCATTAAAATGAATTCACAGTGTAAAATAGTTCTTTCTTGCCAAGCCAAGAAAGTGTTTATAGACTTTCTGCTGTGTGTGTGCTATATTTTTTCCACAAAATGCATCTCTCCATTTTAAAGAGGGGGAAAAAATGAGCAACAGATCTTCCCTTCTTAATCCTGAGTGGTTGCTGTGAGGAGAAAGAAACCTCCAGACATTTCCCCTTCAGATCACAGAAGGAAACATTAATCAAGGAAAAGATGGGAAATTATGACACTGAGCAACTAAAGCTCAACCCCAATGGCCAAGTTTCAGTGGATCACAGGGTACAGGTGACTATCCATCAAATGACCTATCATAATGCACATTAAAATGTCTGGTTTAATCAGGACAGTAGCCAAGAACAATATTTTTCTGCTGACTTTCAGAATACATGGTACAAAAGCAATTCCCCTGAAACATTACACTATAAACATCCAAAAATCCCTGATTAAGTAAAAGGAATTCTAAAACTTAGATTTTAAAAGCACTAGGCTGCCTTCTTATCATGAAATAACAAGAATACAAGCAGGTTTCCCTGAAGTAGATCTGCAGTGTTTCAAGCATATCTTGATAAATACACTAAAAGCCATTGGCTTTCCTCATGTGGTGACAATTATAAGCTTGGACAAAAATGGTAAGCGAGAACAGAGATAATACATAGATGATCTCAACACTTGATTGCAAAGTTGGCCTCTGTTCTTGGTAATAATTGTGAAAAGGGTCATTTTTAAAATCTATCATTACTGGTGGAAAAGCATTTTCATCAAAACTACTATGGCATATGTCAACTAGGATTGCTGCTGAAATTAAATGCCACAGAATGTTAGGATCTAAACTTTGGGAGATCCGGAGTGTTGAAAAGTACCCCAAAACGTCTTCTCAAGTTGCTGAATTCTAATTTTTCTTCAGTACAATTGAAGTTAATTTTGACTATATATTGGTAATATTATGCATTTCCCAATAGCTGGCAATATAGTTGGTAATAGACCGTGACTCTCGCAGTTGTATTCTCGCAAATGTTACAGTCTGAAAGGTTCAAACTAAAAGCAAAATTCTCTCATGAGTTTCAGGACAGTCTTAAGATGGAAAACTTCACTTTAAGATACGAGTTTGTCCTGGTTCTCATGTGAATATTCTTCACTTCATGATCATATTCAAGTGAGTAATAACAGATCACTCAGTAGTACAGACATAATTTTTGATATTCATCACGGGATGCATGCATGTTTGTTACTTGATTGAAGCCTCCAGTGGTGATCTGCATACAGATCAAATACTGCTTTCCCATCGTTTCAAATGCTATGCCTTTCCATAGCGTCAGGATGGTACAGTAGTTAAGAATGTTGGACTGGGGGGGGGGGGCAGTTTTAAAGATTTGTTTCCAGAGTTTCAGACAGGAATCTTTCCCTGCCCACCGGGAGATTGTGTGATCTTCTGCAAGTTCTACGATATTCAATTTGAGCACCAAACCTAATTTAAGTGCACTACTCAGAGGTTCCCAAGCTCCCAAGCAGAGCTTTCCGTGCTGCAAGTTGCTATGAGCCCCCCCCCCAGTTGTGCTGGAACTGGGGGGAAAGGGTTTATTTTGACTCACCAGGGGTTGTGCTGGCCCTCCGGAGGGCGCAGGAGGGCTGCGGATTCCTCTGTGGGTCTCCCCGCACCCCAGATTAGCTTCTAAAAGCGATTTAAAGCTACTTCCAGTTTTCGCGTAAACCAGAAGTAGCTTTAAATCACTTTTAGAAGCTAATCTGGGGTGCGGGGAGACCCACAGAGGAGTCTGCGGCCCCCCTGCGCCCTCCGGAGGGCCAGCACAACCCTTGGTGAGTTAAAAAAAAAAAACCTTCCCCCTCCCCCGGTTCCAGCGCGATCTCTGGAGTGCTTTTGCACGTCACTGAACGTTGCCACCCCCCCCCCCTTAAGAGGGTAGCAACCAATTCTTTCTGACTGGGGCGTTGCGACGCCCCAGTTTGGGAACCTCTGGCTTTACTGATAGACAATTCCTTACCAGACCTACACCATTTCCCCCTTTTCTCCCTTACTTAACATTTAGCCTGAGGAAGCACCCTGTGTGACTCAAAAACCTGCTTCCAGTATTTTAAACACTAATCTATATAAAATTACCTCACTTGCCCTGTGTTTTCTGATCTGTGGGATCAACATACACTTTATGCCCCTGATACATGAGGCCATCTTTTCATGGTTCATCAAAGTCGTCTTTTTTCATAACATTAAAATCAGCATAAAAAATATAAGTGATCTTCTAATGCATCATACTTTGGTTTTTCTAATCAGTCCTTTGATGTGGCTCTTCCATGAATGGTATGTCTTCCTGTTACTGCTCTTCTCATTCCAGCATCTTTGTGGAAAGTATCACCATAAAAATATTCCCGATAACTGGGCAAAGAGGCACCTTTTAAAGAGGTGGTCCTCATATAAGGGAGAGCACCCTTCCCTCTTCGCCCATCTTTTCTAGTGGACGTTTGCTGGTGCAAGGAACCATTGCTTTATTTATTTTGCTTTGTAAACTGTTTTGTGGACTTTTTTTGTTGAAAAGTGGCATATAAATGTTATTTATATATCCTTAATGTATATTAGAATTAAAAAGTTCTGCCAACTTTCAAAAGATGTGACCCAAGACGATTTGAAGTGGCATAAACCATTGTCATTTACTCAACAGCTCTCCTGTCCTTTCTGAAAATGTGACCCTTGATAGTTGTTAGCAACATGGGTTGTCGGTGCCAAACTTCTCCCAGATGGAACAGCAAGATGTCAGCAAAGAACGCCATGAGTCCCACAATATGGGTAAGAGCCTTGTGTCAGATGTGTGTTGAAATAAAGGTGGTGAGAAAGACATTAAGCTTGGAGGAGGCAGAAAAAAAAAGCAGCAGCACTTGCAAGAAGAGAGTTGTTGGAGAATATAAAGATCTGGCAAAAGGGTTTTTCATTAGGTCATGCCAGTTAGTGCAAGCAACTGTCCCAGCTTTGCCTCAGGAAAGCACAAATATTTGTCAGACAAATGATTTATGGATTTCACATTGTGGAACAATGAGGAGAAAGTTTGGCAAACACATACAGAACCTACAACCTTTCAAAAGACTACAACAAGCTTATTATTGAACCTGTGAAGTTGGTAACACGTGATACTATTTGAGAAAATCTCTATTAAGACTAGCAAAGTGTAACACAAAGGCTATTTCTCTGAGATTTGAGATCAAATGATTTGAGGGTGGTGACATTTCAGTGTAGTAACATTTGTGATTTTGGCGTGGGGGGAATTTCAGAGACAGGCCTCTCCCCGAGAGTGTGTGTGATAAAGTCATAATGTGAGGTAAAACTTTCAGTGCCTCAGACATGCACGCATGAATCAAGCCCAAGAGAACATGGACATATATTTCAAACCTGCAGGATAAGTATCTCCTTTTATTCCTGTTTTTGTTATTTCAAATACCGTTTATATGCTGCACAGCACACAGTCCTAACTTTTTCCAGGTCCACTCAGACAAAACATAAACACAAATATATATATCCACTTATATTCACCATTATTTAATTAATATGGAATAGATAAACAGGGAAAGTAATTTCAGAACATTTTCCTAAAGCCCACTTCCTAGATTTGTCTGGATGTGCATGTACTGTATAGTGAATGGCAGGGCTGGATGAACCAATTAGCTCAATATATGTTAAAGGGAAGGACCTATGGTAATGCAATTGGATCTCCTATTGAGCATACCTCTGTGAAGAGAGTAAACTATTATGGCCCAGCACTCAGATGCCCTGAGAGAACATGATGCCTCTCACAGAACTCCTGAGAGTCCCTTGGACTGCTAGGAGATCAAATCAGTCAATCCTAAATGAAATCAACCCTGACTGTTCCCTGGAAGGACAGGTACTAAGGCTGAAACTCAAATATTTTGGCCACCTAATGCGAAGAGAGGACTCTCTGGAGAAGACTCTGATGCTGGGAAAAATTGAAGGCAAAAGGAGAAGGGGAAGGCAAAGGATGAGATGGTTAGACAGCATCACCGATGCAACGAGCATGAAAATGAGTGAACTCAGGAAGATAGTGGAGGACAGGAAGGCCTGGAGGGATATGGTTCATGGGATCACGAAGGGTCGGACACGACTTAACGACTGAACAACAACACTCAGATGCCCCAGAGACAGAGAGGCGTGCCTTCAAGGTTCAATGTACCTGAAGCCTGTTCAGAGACAATCCAAAAGGACAAAAAAAAAAAAAAAACCAGAATTGTCCTGAGGAAGAAGATTCAGTATCCGACATTGGCTTCGACTGCTTCAATATGAAACCTGCACTTCCTTTTCTGCCAACATACTAGCTACATCTATCCTAGGACTTCACTCCATTAGCTGGAGAGCTCTCCCAGACAGAAACAGTTTCCTAAAATAATCAAGCAAGCATCCTCCATGTTCCTTGCAAAGAAGTGCTGGATAATAATTTGATTTTATTACAGCATGTTTAGCCAGGAGCTCTGAAGATGATCAGAAGCCATGGAAAGGAAGTAGCTATCACAGAACATGCCAGGCAACCAAAGCAGATGTAGCTATCAGGAACAGCCCGTTTTCATGCTGGAAGGGAGACCAGAAAGTCACTGATAAGCTGTCATGACCCTCGGTGGCAGAGAGGAGTCGCTGTTGCGTGCCATGGTGAGAGAACGGACTGGAATGCTGAGAATGTCAGTGACAGAGCGGTAACAACTGGAAAAAAAGTTTCCCTGTTCAGCATGATCTGTGGCGTCCTGCAGAGAGCTCGAGGCTTGTGTTCGGTAAAAAAAAAGTGAAGATGACTACACCATGGAGGAAACCAGCTGGAATTGTAGGGTTCTATACAGAACAATATTGTAAAGATCCTTATCGGATCTAGATAAGCCTGCCTATGTAAACCGCCTTGAATAATATCTGAAGAGCAATCTGAGGATAAGAAAGGCAGTATATAAATACAGAAATAAATATGAAATAAAAATTCATGTGCCCTCAAAGCAGTGTGGTAATAACTTTTTCATAAGGGACCATTCTAGTTAAGAGATCACTAAGCCATCGCTATATTGCCATTTGACTGGATGACTGTAAAACCAAAACGCCATCCTACCATAACAGTAGGTGACACTACAGAAACACCACAACATAACTTGTCACTATTTTCCCCTTATGCATTGTTATAGTTACATGCAAAATGTTCTTTTTTCTATAAAATAAGAAATTCAGAAAACTAACATATAAAACTATATATATCACATTTTATATCACATATATATATCACATTTTGTGTTAGTTTTATATGTTAGTTTTCTGAATTTAGTGACAATATATACTCAAATAGTGACAATATATATATAAACTTACTCACTGTGCACAATTGAATTAAGAGAGAAGTCAGCAGGCCTGATGGACAGACGATGGAACATGGGCTCATTTAATCCCCAATCTCTCACTATTACAGATACAATAATTTAATACCATTCCGTCTGTTTAAAGAAAGACTACTTGTTGTACAATGGAATACACAGTACACTTAACAGGAACAACAACCAAAAACATTTAAATACAGAAATGTTAACACTTCTATAATCCGTAATAATTGCTAAGAACCAGCCAGAAAGAGGAAAAACATTTGACAGTGTCTGGGCGTGCTGCCATGGGTTGGATCCACAGTTTAGTATTGTATAATTTACAAACTTCTGTTCTTTCAACAACTATTCAGAAAATAGAATTGATAAGTAAATATATAGAAAAAAATTAACAGAGAAATATAACAACTCCCTTGCATCACCTAAAAGGCCTTTTAAAGGGAAAATAATTTTCCAAGACTTGCCAAAGGCAAGAGAACATTAAACAAATCACATAACATGAAAGCTATGGAAAAAATGTTCACGGTATTTTTCAGCACACACACAAAAAGCCCTTCTCAGATGCTACATCGATAAGGAGATAAGCCCTTACATGCTTATTATACCATCTGAGTAAATGGATTTGGGATCCCTAGACTATGCAAAGACAACTTTTTAAACTTAAAAATAATCCAGGTGTTAACATATTGCAGATTTTTCTCTCAGACTGCATTAGCTTAATGAAAATGAGAGGCAGGCAGATTCACTGAATCAAATCACAGATTGGGGAGGAGGAACTACACCATTCAATCAATCAATGAATGAAAATTCCAGTTAAAAACAGTTCTAGGACAGGGAAAAGACCTCTTGTTTGAGACCCTTCTGAGAGCAGACAGAACTCAGCAGAGATGGACCACTGTTCTAACTCAATATCAGGCAGTTTCTTTCAAAGCTTTTTTCTAACCTTTTTTTTTTACTTTTAAAACCACTTTTCTACTTTCTGCTTGGCAAAACAAGAAAAACAATGTTTTTAAATAGTGAAGGTGATTCCACTTAGTAAAGACATGCCTGAAAGTAAGACTGAGATTGGAGAATGAAGCTGCTGTTCTTCCAGTTCCCGCCTGCTTCTTGTAATTTTTAAAGAGACAGTACCTATTTTTCCAATGTCAGGAACTTTCAATGTAATTTTGAGTATACACGATTTTAGTTTTATATGCTGACTCCGGAACGTAACCCTCATGTAAGACAAGGGGCGACTGTACAAAATGGGTTCTCACATAATCATAAACCAATCACTGAAACAATGAATTAAAAACTGTTACAGTTGCAAGATGTCAACCTTCCTCAAAGAAATATTAAAAGCTTAAGTAAACAAGAATGTTTGTTACCTGAATGCAAAATTACAGGCCTGGAGGGTCTTTTTTGGGAGACTGATTCACAACTGCAGCGTTATTTCTGAATAAGCTCTTCTCCAAATGCAACCAAATCTTACCTCAAAAAAGGACAGCACAGAGTAAGGAACAGTTGGTCTTAAAGAGGAACAGGAACAAAGAGGTATTTATCTCTTCCTATATTGGATGCATTGTGTAGACCTCTAGGTCTAATATCAAGGAGTGAAGAGTTGTCTTATCACTGTCATCTATGCTGAATAGTAATTTATGCAAGTCACCCACGACCTTTTGCTCCTGTTCATTTTAATGGGGCTTTCACAAGACCATTTCCTGATGGATACTATCCAGAAGCAAAGGACAGGAAAATGCGTATATACAGTAGTTCCATGAAACACATTATGATTACTGGAAAGAGGAACTGCAAAGGGAGTTGCTTCTGTGTGAAGAAACAAGATTCACAACGCAATACTGACTAAGGATCCGGTGGGTGGCCCAGGGCCGCCTGCCGGATCCTGTGCATGGGTTGCCCATTGAGCGGCAAGACGGAGGTCTACTCGGGAAAGGGAACGCTTGTCCCCTTCCCCGAGTGTAAACGCAGGCCGGCCCTATTGGCCTCCTCGGATTTCCGCCAGCTAAATAGCTGGCGGAAGTAGAGGAGGCTGTGTAACGGCGTAGCCGACCCGGCGGGGACGGGGATATGGCCAACGTCATCCCCCGCCCCCTCCCGGGCCGGCTTGGCCAATAGCCCCCCTCCCCCATCCGGCCGGACCACCCACCCGGCCGGTGACGAAGCACTTACCTTCTGCCGCCATCCGCATGGAGAAATACCGTAACCTAGCACAGACATAATTAATACAGGAGTTAGTATCCCAGTAGGCTTACCAGATCTCCAACCGGGACAGAGTGCTAGACTTTTAGGAGAAGGAATGTGGGCAGGTGTAGCTTGTTAAACCTTAGAGCACAATCCTAGGCATGTCTACTCGGAAGCAAGCCCCACTTAACACAATGGGGCTTGCTTCTGAGTAGACATGCCTAGGATTGTGCTCTAAGGTTTAACAAGCTACACCTGCCCACATTCCTTCTCTTAAAGGTCTAGCACTCTGTCCCGGTTGGAGATCTGGTAAGCCTACCTCTGAATATCTTTTGCAGGAGGGAGAGAAGTATGCCTTTTTTCCTGCTTGTGGATTTCCAGTGGCAGCTGATTGGTCACTGTGGGACAGGAGGCTGGACTAGATGGGCCTTTGGCCTGATCCAGCAGAGCTTTTCTTATAAGCTGATTATTTGGTGGTGTCTTCAGTTGGTGATTCAGCAGAAGCATGAATTTCCTGAGTAGTGGTGGCATGTACCCCAGGCTGCTAGAATTTCCCCCAAATGCTGCTTCTGTGTGCACGCTTGCCTGTACACCCTCCATGGATGAGGAGGAAGGGGGCAGGGGAGCGAGCTGTCTCTATCCCCCCTTCCTTTTACTTACAAAGAGCATGGCACAAAGCAGCCTCCCTCCTCTGCACAGCTTCTGTGTGCAGCACTACAGAACCCAGCATACACTGTTCCTGCTCATTTCAAACAGGCTGCATGCTGTGCTCCTGGTAAGTAAAGGGAAGGGGCGGGTCCCAAATCGCCTCTCCTAAGCCACTTGATACTTGGTAAGCAGCACCAAGTAGAGAGGAAGAAGTGATCTGAAGCTGCGGCAGCTTTTTCCAATCCCCACTAATTCTTCCAGCAGTGCTGGAGGGAGAAGGTTAAAAAAAAAAACCCTGCTGTGATTCCAGATTACTTCCCCCTGCTTGTTCCGTTGCTTCTTAAGCACCAGATGGGAGGGGAGAAGGTATCTGGAGCAGCGGCAGCTTTTTTCCCCTTTCTCCCTCCAGCAGTGTGATCCTCTTCCGACTAGCTCTAGGGCTAGCACCCAGTGGAGCTGCAACAGATGGGACGGGGGATCATCCATTGGCTGTCCCTCCAAGGGTGCTGCTCCACGTGACCATGTCAAGTTGATTCATGGCAAGGCCAGCCCTGTTTCTGAGGCCTTTGATGCGAGGACCAGAGGAAAGACTTCAAGAAGGAGCTTCCAAAGTCCTGAATCTGCCTGAAAGTAGAACCAGGACTTTCATGGAATCCCTCTAGTGTGTGAGTGGAGACAGGAAGGGGAACTGGCTATCTTACGGTGCAATCCTGTCTACTTACCAGACTGGTGGGGTGCTGCTCCACAGGCCGTAAGGCACATTTGCGGCACCCAGTGAGTAGGCAGTGCCAGTGCCGAGGCCGGCACTGCTCTACTCGCTGCGGATTCAATGGATCACTTGCCAGGAAAGGTGAGTTCCCCGCCGGGTAGCAGAGAGACGGGGGGAGGGCGGAATGGGGCATTCCAGAAGGGAGGGATTGGTCGTCTGGGCCTAGGAAGGGGGAGGGATCAGCGGTGGCAGCTCCGCCAAAATCCTATCCCCCTTTTTGGGCCTGGTTGCCGTTACACGGCCCTCTCGAATGTGTGCCAGCAAAATAACTGATGCACATTTGAGTAGACCCATTGGGGCGGCTGGGGATCTACACAGGGTAAGGGGACGAACGTTCCCTTCCCCCAAGGAGTACATCAGGTTCGCCGGTGCAGGGTCCTCTCCAGAAAGGATGCAGCGCAGGCTGACCATTTTGCTGCCCATTACTTAGGGAATTGGGCTAGTCACAGGGTCTAGTCATTCTTGAAAGGTGGTATTGGAGTAACTTTATAAGCAATGGAACACCTAAGCAAATCAAGCAACTTTATTATTTTTCTAAATAAAGTTTGTTTCATCAGTTTAGTATTGGGTTTTGTGATGACTCCCATGCCGATGCGTTTCATGCTACCAGGCTTTTAGTAGATGGTGGCAGCAGGTGATTAGTAAAGGAGTCCATAGTGGAAAAGGGGGGAGGTTCTTGCAGGAGCCCCTCCCCTGTTGCCATTTGAAAAGAATTTCCATATATACTGGGTGGGATTTAAAAAAAAACCCCGGTGATGTTATTTAAAGAACTGTGTGAGGGGTACCTAGACAGGGGAGGTCTTGGGTTCTGGCTGTAACGCATCCCCACGTCCCTCACACATCACAGTCTGAAAGGGAAATCACAAATGTACGACTGCATTTGCAGGATGGATTAAGCTGGGGACTTTACAACAGCAGAGAAAAAGCAGGAAGCACATGATGTTTCTATGCTAGCGAGGAGGGGAAGTTGCTGGGAGGATCAAGAAAGAGCTTATTCCTCCACTGACAAGAGTCTGCAGTTCTCTAAACAGGCCCACCTATCAAAAGATATAATCTAGCAGAAAATTCTCCTAAATTAGCCCAAAGAAATGAAAAGGAACTCACTAGAGCACAGTAGTGCCCTGGCGCAGCTCCCATCCATTTCAGCATCTTGCACAGGAAAGCATCCCCCTTGCATTCTCCTCCTCACAAAATGTGGTGATTGGGTCACTAGTTTAGGTGGCTATAAAACAGATTAGAGAAATTCACGGAAGATAAATTGTTGGCTGATAGCACAGTAGCAATATGGAACCTCTAGATCAGGGGTGGCCAAACTTCCACCATTAGGGCCTCTGCGTTCTTAAGAGTTGTGTAGAAGACAGAACCTTAGCAGCTGCAATTGCTGATGGTGCATTTCACCTATACAACCATTAAAGGGCCAGGAGCATTCATGGTGAAAGGTTGGCCACCCCTGCTCTAGATTCAGATAGGCAGTATGCCCTACATACCAGCTGCTGGAAGGCAACAACATGGGAGCCTTCGCAACATGCTTTTGAGCTTCCTGGAGGCATGGTCACTGTAGGAAGCGAGATGCTCAGCACCTTTGGTCTGATCCAGCAGTATCTTAGGAGCAGATGCCCATTCAGTACATCTATTTCAAAGATATTTAATTTTAAGATATCACTAAATACTTGATTCTTTAAGGTGCTTGTATCTGGCTACTCACAAAGTGAATTGGCTCAAGTCACTAGTAATTTCTTAAGTTCTCTTGCTTAGGACAGCCTCAGAGATGGCCCTAACTGTTCAGAACACTCCCAGTCTGGCAGTCAACCGGCCGGATACCAAATTGATAATGACAGAGAAAAAACACCTGAACAAAAAATAAGAATGTGTTACCTTTCCCACAGTTACAATGTGGGGCCCAAGAAATTGTTTCTGTATTAAACATATTAGCGTCTCAGTACTGTTTACTTACTGATATCCTTGAAGGAATGGAATACAAAGATGAGGGTGTGAATGCTATCTGCCGTATCACCCCTTCCAGGCAGCTGGGACATCGTCTTATTTGCTTTATAGTAACTCATTGCCAAGTGCATACATAAAAGTTAAACAAGCTTTTTAAAAATGATAACGCTGAAAAGACAGTTTTGAAAAAAACATATCTCAACATAAAAACAACTTCAAACTCACAGCTTAAAAGGGGTGAGGCAGAGGTTACTGAAGAGGGTTCCTGCAGTTTGTCCTCTGTGCTATTCCAGTAAAAGTTAAGAGGGTGAGCTGTGTACAAAACACAGTGACCTGAACGGGAGGCGGAACTCTGCAAAAGTCAAGGGAGGAGCTCCTGCCTAAGGAAGAAGAACCGTTCCCTGGCGCCTCCAGGATTCTCAAGGAATACATTTCACGTCTATTATGCAGAGACCCCTCTGCTTTTCACAGCACTACCTGTGCAATCCATACTGCTAAGTGGAGCTGGGAGAGGGCCATAGCTCAGTGACAGAGTACATATCTTTCATGTGCAATCTTTCATTGCATCTTTCATTTCATGTGCATCTTTCATTCCACGTTGCTGGTGACATTGGAATAGCAAATGGGTCAGGTTTGATGCAGCATACTGCACAAGCCCTCAATGTGAAGTCTGTTCAGATTTTTCTTCCCTTCTCACATTCACTTTAGACCAGGGGTTCTCAACCGCTTCCCCGCCGAGTACCACCTCCAGCACCACTCTCTTGCTGCGTACCACCGGAAGTGACTGGTGATGACATCATCACCAGTTACTTCTGGGTTTTCAGGTTTTTGGAGGCCAGAAAACACAGGTAGGAGGCTCTGGGCGGGTGGGAGGGGAATTTGTCTTGGGATCAGTGTTCCCGAGAGGCTCGGCCAAATGCAGGAGCCTCTCGGGAGTGAAAATGTGCCGGAAAAAGTGCCATGTCAGAGCGGGGTGTTGGGATTTGAGCAGCATTTGTCTGCAAGGACACTGGAGGGACCTTTCACCTGTCCCTTCTCTATGCCCTGGAAGGGGCGTGACCCTCCCTGACCTTTTTCCAACTTCCTCTTCCTCGCCATGTGCTCGTTCTCTTCTCTCTCAAGACTCCGAGGAGGAAGGTTGTGCTTTTCTAGGCTCCAGCCTAGTAGCCATCTTTCCATGCATGCCTTCAGGCATGCTGGGTGTGCCAGCTTTTAGGGGCATACTGTCCTCTTTATGTTTATGTCCTGTACTGTCCTACAGTGTCTTTATGTCCTGTACTGTCCTACAGTGTACCTCTGGTCATAACCAGAAGAATGTAGAATATGAAACTGAACTGTAAGTAAACTATTTTTCTTTTTACTATACAAGCTTCTGCCTCCATGTCTCTTTTCTTTTTATTGATAGCTTGCTAGCCTGGGTGCATGGGATAACTCTGCTGGTTCTATAGGAATAAGGCTTTCTTGCGCTGCTACTCTGCTACTTGAACCCCCTAAGGTTTATGCATTGCACTACATGCAAATATCCAACACGGGGTTCCAGTGGTCCGCCGGTCCAAGTACCACCAGCAGTAGGCCAAAGTACCACTAGTGCCACTGGTTGAGAACACCTGCTTTAGACAAAATACATACTGGAAAAACATAAGTTTATGCTTTGAACATTTGGGGCCCTGTAGACCCTTCCCCAGATCTCCTCACATCCTCTTCTCTCTCCAAGTGTCCTTTTCCTCTATTCTATATTCTCAGTTTCCTCCCATCAGGTAGAACTCAGTAAGCTGATTTTCATACCACTTCACAATGCTTCTTCACACATGTACAAAGTCAGGTTCGGTCCCTGTCATCTCTGGCTAAAAGGCTCTCAGGTAGCAATGCTTCCTGAGACCTTGGAAAGCTGCCACTAGACAGAATAGACACCAATAGGGAAGATGGATAAACGTTCTAACTTTGTATAAGGCAGCCTCACGTCACGTTCATAATCCTGGATTGGATACTGTAGAAATCTGTGTTTGCAGATACAATAGTTTCATGGAAAGGATTGGTAAGGTTGAAATGATCAGATAGGACTTGCTTTCAGAACATATTTTCAGTATCAGAGTTCAACCCTGGAATATGTGAAGAAACAATCAAAAAAGTTTTTCTTAAAAGCAGTATATTTAATAATAATAATGAGTGCTTTTGAGCCAGCACTTATCAGGAAAAGTTTGAAAGCCCATTGCCAAAATTACTAAGAAAAAAAACAGTTCAGTCACCTAAGCAAGACAATGACAGATCTCACACTGTCCCACTCCTGCCTATTCCCAACCCTCTATCTCTTGACTTTATAATTGAATAACCTTTATTCCAATCAATAGAGAGATGTAGCATATGTCCAAGTCTTCTGCAATTCCAGTTCTTTCTGAACATTTAGAATAATTATCCATTACAGCCCTATTAGAACCATACCAGTTCAAACTGCTAGAGGAGAAATTGCACATGGTAAGTACTTCTGTAAGCACATGGCATCTGGGCCCATCAATTCCTGGCAAATAGAAGGGGCAGAAATGGAAGCAGTAACAGATTTTACTTTTCTGGGCTCCAAGATCACTGCAGACGGAGACAGCAGCCATGAAATTAAAAGATGCTTACTCCTTGGAAGGAAAGCTATGGCAAACTTAGACAGCATAATAAAAAGCAGAGATATCACCCTGCCAACAAAAGTTCGCATAGTCAGGGCGATGGTGTTCCCAGTAGCAATGTATGGTTGCGAGAGTTGGACCATAAGGAAGGCTGAGCGCCGAAGAATAGATGCTTTTGAACTGTGGTGCTGGAGAAGACTCCTGAGAGTCCCTTGGACTGCTAGGAGATCAAATCAGTCAATCCTAAATGAAATCAACCCTGACTGTTCCCTGGAAGGACAGATACTAAGGCTGAAACTCAAATATTTTGGCCACCTAATGCGAAGAGAGGACTCTCTGGAGAAGACTCTGATGCTGGGAAAGATTGAAGGCAAAAGGAGAAGGGGAAGGCAAAGGATGAGATGGTTAGACAGCATCACCGATGCAACGAACATGAAAATGAGCGAACTCAGGAAGATAGTGGAGGACAGGAAGGCCTGGCGGGATATGGTTCATGGGATCACGAAGGGTCGGACACGACTTAACGACTGAACAACAACAACAACAAGTACTTCTGTGTGTACGAAACTTTCGACACTCTCTGCATGCAACATTACCCTGACAGCTGCTTAGGCACCATTTACAGAAGGATGATTTGGAGCAGGAAAATGGTATGTAGGAAAAGGGTTTAATCACCCCTCTCAGCAATGTCTCTAACCAAAATGCCCCTCTGGAAACAATGTCTCCCATTTTAAAAGGGCTGTCCGGGAACTTGTATATGCATCCTTGTGTAATGTCTACTTTATCTGTTAACAAACTAGTGCACAAGCGATATTCATTCTAACCTAGTCTTCTCTCTGATGTGTCTTCTCTTTTCTAAATGTACAGAGGGCTTAGGGTCTTTTTTTAAACATGGGAACATTCAAACAGGAAATCCCCCTCCCTTATACACACACAGTATGAAATGGTACAGTCCCACTAGTGGTGTACCACATGCTTATTCTGAATGTGTTGTTTTGTTTCTATATGCTGAACTAAAACAGTGGGAAGTAGTAGCTGTCAAGAGCAAGTTCTATGTTTTATGGGTGCTGCACAAAATGTTTCCATATGCTGACTGCAATTCTCCACGTTTGCCATGTTGGGCAAACAGGGAAGTGCATGGGGACAAGCAGTGTTGCTATGTGGCTTGTGAGAATCTGACACACTGGATCAGCTCATCCAAACCTTGACAAAAACCACTCTATGGGCATTCCCATAGAGAACCTTAATCGAACGGAAAGATAACAAAATTTGAAATTATTTTTACTAGTCATGGCTGAAACTTTAAAACAAACAAACAATCTGTGTTTAAAATGAAACTATATCAGCCACCGATTCAGAAGTTCTCAACGACTATACGAATCAAGGTCATTCATAATTGCCTCCATCTTTCCCATTCCCTCCCCAGGGAATAATTACTTTGATAAACAAAGTCCTGGTTTATTTTACTTCAGATGGAGAAACGTGCTGCTTTTATAAAAACATTCAACTTTCTTCCTTCATTACATGGTTAAGCAGAATATTAACCAGCGTTCCTTGCACTGCGGAATTGCCATTAATGGTCAATGGTCTCAATCATTTTCACAGTGGTATAAAAATACTCACAATAAGGAAGACTTCGGCATCATGAGACCTGAACATAAATGGTTTGATGAAGTGAAGCGCTAAAGTTGAGTTGCCTTGAAGTTATTTTGGGACAAATGGCAGGGCAGAAAATATAAATAAATAAATATTATAATCAAATATTGATTTATTAACCCTCTTTGCTGCGTTTCAATCTAACTAGCCCTCTGTTCACCTTGTTTGTTAAATGGACATTTTAGTTTGTTTATTTTTGAAATTTCTTTTTTTATTAACTTTATTTTTCATTTTCATTTGGTGCGTAACATATAACCCGTAATATGTTTATATGAAACCCGTAATATATGAAATTTCATTCAAGTTCAACATTTATTTATTTATTTATTTGCCTCCACACTTAATTTCTAACTTGTCTTTCATTCCAAAAAGAGCCACAATACAGTTGACTACTAAAAATTATTTATAAAAAATACCCGTTAGAGCTTTCAATTAAAACTACCAATCAAACTCAATTTAAAAAGTTCTATAAAAGTTAATAAAACAATCTCTCAATTATGATTAGTCAACACGTATGCTCCAATCTAGAGAAGTAAATCCATGCGTGGAAGCACGGTTCTATAGGCACATCTCTTGCAGGTCCAGGAAACGCAGATATGTGTATCCAAATGTGGTTATTTATTCCCTTGCTCAGGCCCAGCCCATCCATGAGGCCAACTGAAGCAGTTGCCTCAGGCAGCAGATGGGTGGAAGGCACCCATCTCTGTCAACTTTCCTCCACTGCTCCTCCTCTCACTCCCTGGATTGGAAAAGAAAAAGGGGGACAGAGAGGAAGAAGAAATGGGGAGGAGAAAAAGTGCTGAGCTAAAACCCTGGAGAGTGGGAGGAGCAGAGGCTGGCACATCATCAGATAAGGGGAGGAGGCATCTGGCATGCTGCCTTAGGCATCAGGTCTTGGGCCAGACTGCATTACTTCTATTATTGCATTCCATTACTGCATTACTTTCAACAGCACATACACTCAGTTCTCGTTATCCACTATGGTTAGGTTCCTGGAAAACCTAGTGGTTACTGAATGAGTGGATACCGAATCGTTGAGCCTATGGGAAACATGGGGTTAAGTTCCAGGGGACACTCTTCACCATACGCCATATGAACTTTGTGAACCTGAATCTTACCTTGAAGTCTATGGCTGGATGATAGTGGGGTAACATCTAGTATACTACATCGGCTCTTTGTTATGGAACAATTCCTAACTCAAGCAAATTAATTATTATTCCTTCCTAACAATATTATGCAAATATAAAAGGTATTGTACAGTACCCTGGAAGCCAGAGAGACCACAAACAGTTCCCATTGTGTTGCAAATGGCATTCAAAATAAAGCAAGCGCGTGCGCGCGTGCGCACACACACGTACGAACACACACAAGCAAACAACAACTCCAGAAGAGATAGATTACCTTTTACAGTAAATGCAGCAAGGCAGGGAAATTTGCTCCAAGAGCAATGTGGAGACCCATGACAAAAAGCTAAGTACACACCTCTGAGAACAATGGCGCTGACAAGATCACAGATAGCGAGAGCAGACTGCTGATACAGAAAGGTAAGTGGCAATTTTGCCCCTCATAGATAAGCGAATTTGCACAGGTAGTGATTCACATATAAAGAGAACTGATTTGTCATAGTAAACGAAAGAAGTTAATGGGAGAAATTATATTCTAGCTATTTTCTATTTCTAACTATTGTGTGCTTATAATAATTTTTCAGCCCAATTCTATCCTCTCCCCCCCCCCTTGCGGCCGGTGCAGCCTCACTGAACAGGCGCATGCTGATCCAGTGGGGTGAGGGTGGGGAGGGAACCTCCCAACCCTCAATGGGTCTCCTCAGTCCAGCCACAAGCAATTTCGCTGGAGCATGTCTGAGGAGAGAAAAGGGAACGGGAGGCTGTGGATAAGGAGGGTAGGATCTGCCGCATGTGCCTTCACCACCGGATCCACCCCCTCCTGCCTCCCGTGCTAGTTTACCTGCTACAGCGAGCGACTAGCGCTGGGGACAATGTGTGAAGAAAGGCTCTGACCTTGCTGCTGGAGCGTGCTTTACGGTTGCCTTGCAGCAGCCAGCGCTGGCAGAACATTGGTTCCGCCAGCAGGGCAGCCCAATAAGATTGGGCTGCACAACTAAGCAATTGGAGGGGCCATACCTCGGTAAAAGACCACATAATTTGCATGCATGTTCAACCTCCTGGCATTATCAATAATAGTTTTTAAAAGATCTCACATAGCAGGTTTGGGCAAGACCTCCTCATCAGGACTTGGAGAGCCACTATTGGTCAGAATGGACCAGTGGCATACCTTAGTATAAGGATATATATCAGGGGTGGCTCCTGAGCCACATGTGGCTCTTTGACATAAAATGTGCAGTACTCGGAAATATGTTGGCTGAGCTCCTTTTTGCATCACAATCAATATAAAAGGTAAATAAGAATTTTTCAAGCTTTATAATTATTTACCAGGTATAAATTGAGAGTCCACTGGATTAAAACGTAAGTTTAATGTTCATGGTGAGTATATATATTGTTCATGGTGAGTATATATATATATATATATATATATATATATATATATATATATATATAAAGGTATCCCCTGACAATTAAGTCCAGTCGTGTCCGACTCTAGGGTGTGGTGCTCATCTCCATTTCAAAGCCGAAGAGCCAGCGTTGTCCGAAGACGCCTCCGTGGTCATGTGGCCGGCATGACTCTCCTTGCCGCAGCGCGTAGCATGCGGCTGGAACACGGAGCGCTGTTTACCTTCCCGCAAGCGGTACCTATTTATCTACTCGCGTTGACATGCTTTGGAACTGCTAGGTTGGCAGGAGCTGGCCAAGGAACGAGCGCTCACCCCGTCACGGAAATATATATATTTAAGAATGTAAATGCTTCTTAAATATTGCAGCTCTCAGACATCTGAAGTTTATCGTATGTGGCTCTTACATTAAGCAAGTTTGGCCACCCCTTGGTGTATGTTTGTGTGTACCACACACACACACACACACACACACACACACACACACACACACACACTGTATTACCTTAGCTCGCGCAGGTCCACATTGCCCCATAGCGGCTGCTGGGGCTTATCTGGGGCAAGGAGACAAGTGTCCCCTTACCCTGCAGAGACCTCCGACAGGATGCAGCATAACCAGCACTGGCCCCGCTGCATCGTTGCGCAGGAAGTTAGGTAGGATTGGGCTGCCCATGTGCTTCAGCATCTTGTAACGACTCGACTGGACTTCATTGTCAGGGGTCACCTTTACCTTTACCTTATACCGTGAGTACTCACACAGCTGTTACTGATAGAGAACGCTAATGGGTTCTGAGCTGTCTGTGACGGATCAAGAGAGAGATCTTGGGGTGCTGGTGGACAGGTTGATGAAAGTGTCGACCCAGTGTGCGGCGGCTGTGAAGAAGGCCAATTCCATGCTTGGGATCATTAAAAAAGGGATTGATAATAAAATGGCCAATATTATTATGCCGTTGTACAAATCGATGGTAAGGCCGCATCTGGAGTATTGCGTCCAGTTCTGGTTGCCGCATCTCAAAAAGGATATAGTGGAACTGGAAAAGGTGCAGAAGAGAGCGACCAAAATGATTAGTGGGCTGGGGCATCTCCCTTATGAGGAAAGGCTACAGCGTTTGGGGCTGGGATTGGGGATTGGACAGATTTATGGAGGAAAAGTCCATCACAGCTTACAAGCCATGATGGGGATAAGCAACCTCCTGGTTGTAGGAGTAGGTTTTCTTTGTGCCAGGTGCAAGGGAGTGGCGACAGGATACAGGTATCTTGTTGTCTTGTGCTCCTTGAGGCATCTGGTGGGGCCACTGTGTGATACAGGAAGCTGGACTTTGGCCTGATCCAGCAGGGCTCTTCTTATGTTCTTAGAATACCCTCTCTCTTCATCCATGTTAGCAAACTGACAATGACACTTTAACTTATGGATGCTTAAAAAAATGGTGCCTTTCAAACAGTTGAGCATGGGATGAAGGGTCAGCAATGGTAGCTCTACCCACTGACTCTTGCCTGAGCCTAGATTCAGGCAAAAACTCTTCCCTGCTCCCAGTGTGAACAGCAAATAAAGCTTTGCCAGGTTTTCACTTATGCATCAGCTCAGCCCACTTACTTGCATTCGGGCTCCTGAGAAGTACATGTATTGTTTAAACTTATTTTCTGTATTATTTTAAACTATGTATTTTAATTTTTGTTGTAAGCCGCCTTGGGCATTTGCCTTCGGCATAGGATAAGGCGGGATATAAAATTTTAAAATAAATAAATAAATAAATAAATAAATATAGCCGAGATGCATAAGGGAATATTATTCTAGCATAAACACTGTTCCTTGCCATACTGGGGTGACTGGGGTTAAAGGCTCCTTTGTCTGTGTCTTGGCATGATGGGCTGAGGTGCAAATTAAGAGATGAGCTCTGTCAAAACTTCTGTTCATCTACATGGAGGATGTGTTAAAGAGCCCCTCTTTGCAAGTGAGCAACTGAGGTGTACAAGAAGGAGAATGTTCCTTAATTGTTGCTCACACTGGAAGGAGATGTTAAATAGAGCATTTTGCCTGAAAGCAGTCATTCCCTAGGCTAGGACATAAGAGATGATGCAAAGCAAGCTTAGAAAAAAAAGTGCATTATTGTGAGATGCCCCTTCCAAAAGTGCATGAAAAGTGAGCATCTATTTTTTACAGAATCAATCGTTTTCCACCACTAGAGAATGACACTGAGAGCAAGGTATGGTTTTGTTATAGTTGTTTTAAACAGCAACATTGCGAAGATCTACAGCTATACCAAAATGACTTCTCCAGTGTGAGGTTAAAATGTGTCCAAATAAGGCTGATCTGAAAAATGCACTAGGGTGGACCACATAAATTGCCTTGTACCCAATAAAAACTCAAAAGCCTTTCCAGTTTCATCTTTGGGGTTTTAATCTTTTAAAAGCATGTTCCGATACTATTCATTTGATTTGGGCGAGATTGTTCCTCTGAAAGGAATGGCCTATGTGTGCATAGACACACTCACACATGTGGAATTCCTTTTCAGTAATCCTCAAAGAGCCTTTTGATTTTTACTTCTGATTCACCAAAAAAGTGTGAGTGAGCAACTGAGATGTGTCCTGGGATTTGGATGGCTCCAAGGTCACTGCATACATTTACAGAGAAAACATATGGTTATAAGAAAGCTTTCTGCCGTGTTGTAAAGTGGATTTTGGAGGTGTTTTCCACAGGCTCTTACTCTCAAGTATATGAGAATAAAGACTATATGAATCCAAAGTGAACAGGGGGGATTGCAGATATGTGTACACACACACACACACACACACACACACACCACAACAACTAATTGACCTCATGATATCAGAGGTGGCTTCAGAGTTACCACTAGTGTGTTTAATATTTTTGTTCATTTCACATCGCTGGATTAACAGATTTAAAATTCCCATCATTAATTTTAAAGGGATGCCATCTGGTTGGTTTTTGACTACGCTAATCATTGCTGGGCATGCGCAAATCCACAGTCCTTATTTATTTGTAAAGGCCTCTTCATTAGGGCCATTTTTAAAGTGATAATCCTAGAACCATTTTGAAAGAGAAATGTATTTCTTTAGCCCTTACACCAAACATCTTTAGTCCCTGCCCTCAGACACTCACAAAGTACACTTCCTCCATGCCGCTTATCCCATATGGAGTCATGATAGAGAGAGAATATTATACAGTACTCTCACATGAGGCAAGAAGCTAGTATTTTAGATTTTCCCCTGAAAGGGAACATGACCACTACTGAAGGAACAGCCACCAAGAGCTGTGGAGGGTTCTAAAGAAGCTTTCTACAGAAAGGGAGAGGGGTGGCAGGGTAGACACACTCTACTTATTTGCTGCAAATTAAAAAAAAAATCTCCAAGTTAACTGTGAGCAGAATAAATTATACTAATACAGTGAATTAAGTCAAATATATTTAAATACTTTACTTCATGCAGTGCTATCAAATGTAAATGTGGTTGATAGATCTATCATCCATGGATTTGCTATTTTTTGAGGTCATCTAAAATAGTGCCCATCATCACATCCTGTAGCAACTAAGTGCTGAGGTTATGACCATGAGGTGATACTTTTTTACATGCGAATGCTCTGACGCATTGTGACTTCCAAGGCTGCCCTGGCGCTAGGCAGGGGGTGCCCTTGGCAGAATCTAGCGGAAGGGCGACTCACATGGGCCCTGGGGGATGGCCACTTGGAAAACAAATGCAAAGACTTACTACTTGCTGACTCCAGGCGCTTTATGGCCCAATCCTGCCTAAATATAGGCTGGTGGAGCGCTTGGGTGTCATAAACATGCCGTGAAGCACATTTTCAGCACCTGGAGAGTAAGCGGCACCGGCACTGCTCACTCCGCTACAGTCCCAGACCCGCACCGGCAGCCGCAGGTGAGTGCTGCGCTGGTCGGGACAGGGGGTGGAGAGGGAGCCCGTGAGGGGGCGGGGATATTGGTGCTGGGTTGCACTGATATCCTATGCCCTGTCGCAGCCCAGGCCGGCCTTACACAGCCTCCCCAGTTGTGTGCCAGCTTCCAAGAGGAGGCCCGTTGCAGCCCGCACCGCTTACACCAGGGGGAGGGGACAAATCCCTTTCCCCGAGGTGAGTCTGGGCCATGCCAGTGCATACGGAAATGGGCCTAGGATACAGCAGCCGGCCATTTAGGCCGACGACGTAAAGTTACAGAGGATTGCGCTGTAAATCTTGTAACTAGTTTTACACTCAATCCTATCCCCTGCCACGGTTATAGCATGCAGCTGCGCCAACAGAGGCTGGACTGTATGCTACAGGGTGTGCGATCAGACAGACTGCAAAAGATTTTTTTTTTAACTTACCCTCCAGTAGGTTGCCCAACTGCATATAGCAGTGGTTCCCAAACTTTGCTTGAAAGTTGGGACTTCAGGGAGCCGTTTTGAGGTGTGTGGAGGCCCCCAGAGGCCCCTCTGGAGAGCTGGCACGACCCCCTTTTTCTTGTAACTCTTAGAAGTAGAAACTCCCCTTTTTTCTCAGCGGCGGCGTGATCCTGGAAGTGCCGTTGCTGCCATGACATCACCACCACCTTTAAGGGGGTAGCAACTGGTTCCCACTGGGCTGGGGCATCGCGACGCCCAATTTGAGAACTTCTGGCCTATGGGTATCCTTAGGCTGTCTGAGGAGAGCCAGGGGGCGTTCTGGGCAGGGGTTTCAGGGATAGGATCCTGGTGGAAGTCGCTGCCACTGGATCCACCCCTCCCTCCCCTGCAGTAGCGTCGCGACGACGCGCGACACCCCAGAGCGGGGGCGCGCGTCGCCCTTAAGGGAGAGGCTCCGCCCCCGCGCGTGACGTCACGCGCAGGAGCGGAGCGCCCTCCCCGCTCCGTTTTCGGCTCATTTTGGAGCTGAACGAACACAGGGGAGGGAGGGCGGGCCCGCCTCCAACAGAAAACTGTAAGTGGGGGAGATCGCGCGTCACCCCTATACGCGCGAACCCCCCCGCTTCCCCCTGTCGACGCCAGTGCTCCCCTGACATGACCCCCTCAAACATGTCCCATTACTCACCCACCTTGCGCATGGCCCAATCCCACCAACAACTCACCAGCACTGGTGGAGCCTCTCAGAGCTGCTGCTGCATACACCACACTGCTCACAGTTTGCGGCATCAGTCCAGCAGCACATGACAACGTCCTGGCTTTCACCCCGCCACAGGCACCGTTCACTGCCAGAACGCTAGTTCCAGCAGCGCAGAGAGCCCATAGGATCAGGCTGTTATATATGGAGTAGCTTGAATGAAATCTTGAAAGATAAGGTTTTCAAAAAGTAAGTAAGAACTGAGGAGTTGATGAGCAGCACTGATTTAGAAGAGCCAGGATGGTGTAGTGGTTCGGGAGTCGGGCTTAGACCTGGAAGATCCAGATTCAAATCCCTGCTCAGCCACGAAGCTTCCTGGGTGACCTTGGGCCAGTTACTATCTCTCAGCCTCACCTACCTCACAGGGTTGTTGTGAGGACAAAAAGGAGGGGAGGAAATATGTACACCACTCTGAGCTCCTTGGAGGAAGGGCGGTATAAAAATGTGAAAACTAAATGCATGAATAATGTTTATTTTTTAAATACGATGACAGTTTTGTCTGGCTGACACATAACCAGCTGAGGTAATCCCGTCAAGGTTGCATGCACATCACCTGCTGTAATCGCTTGTGGAGGGGGTAATTAGCTGAAAGAGACTTATTGTATTGAACCAGGCATTTATGCTAATTATGAGCTTTATTAACTGTTAATTCTGGTTCTTATGCCTCTACCCCCACCCCGGTCATTGAAAAGTAAACCTGTTTTGATGAAGAGCGAAAGGTAAAGCAGAAGTCAGAAAGCATTTTTGCTGGATCCAGAAGGAGTTTTCTATAATGTGACAATCACAAGTTTCTCTTCTTTTTAAAAATGCATTTCCTTAAACTGTTCCAGTTCCGGTTCAGGCCAGTCCCAGTCTTTTCATATTCATCTGACTTGGATAAGAAGTCATATTTAGCAACTCCCATGCTAAAATTACTCAATAACTGTACTTTGTTGACCCTTCTTTTTCTTGATTCACATGACTGCATCTCTAAAGGATGAGTCTGTGCGTCTCAGTTGAGCACCTAGTAACTGTGGTTATATAACCACACAGCTTTTGCATAAGTGTCAGGTTTTCTTTGTCGAGAGGACATTGCCCAACCTGTTCGAATAAGGAAGAGCACTGGGGCATAGGAAGATTAGAATCTGTACAAGCATCTCACTAACCAAATGAATAGCATATTTCTGGGCAACATTCCCAGCAGCTCTAAATCGGTCTGCTTCACCAGAAATGGAGTTTGATGTTATCTGGTTATTGAGAATAGTTTTGAGAGGAGGTATGATAAAGTTGTACCTCTTGCTGGATCAAGATACCTGATGAGAGTTCTCATAATTAAGTTTAGGCAGCTTAATAATAAAGTATTCTACTTTACAGTTCTTATGTTTAGGGCTATTTTATCTAAGGCATTTTTCAGCAGCAATAGTGCACGATGGTATACTGCTTCATGCCAGCTCTACCGAACTTCAGCAGCTTTACAATGGTTCTGCATCATGGGAGTCAACACTAGAGACACTGTTTTCAGGCAGTAGCCAGGACTGTATTCGGATCATTACAAGGACACAGTCGTCCTTTCCAGGTGTTGTTTGCTCCCTGTGTAGATTGAATGCATGGGGAAAGCTCCGTTTTGTTGACCTCATGCATTCAGTCTACACAAAGAATGAACGAAATGATATTTTGAGTAAACCAGAAGCAAGACAACCTGAAACTACTAGTGCTTATTGAGTAGCAGAGGCGTCGCTGGAGCGTGGCGGGAAGGGCGGACCGCCTGGGGGCGACGCGCGCAATGGGTGACGCGCGGTCGCGCGCGTGCACCCGCGCGTCGCGCGCAGGCGGTCCTCCCTTCCCGCCACGCTCCAGCGACGCCTCGGAGCGTCCGCCCTCGGCGGAGCTCCAAGGCCTTCTGAAGGAACCCCGATGCGCGACGTCATGTTTACAAGATTTAGCGCATGCGCAGAACGTTTGAGGGCAAATTTGCCCTCAGAAACGTACTGCGCATGCGCGAAACCTTATAAATATGTCGTCACACATCGGGGTTCCTTCAGAAGGTCTTGGAGCTCCGCCGAGGGCGGACGCTCCGAGGCCTACTCCTGCCCAAGACAGCTGGCCGGCGAGGATGTCTCCGGAGCTGGCAGCAGCGGAGGCTCCGCTGCTGTCGGCTCCGGAGACATCCTCGCCGGCCGGCTGTCGGGCGGCACGGGGGTCATTAGGGCGGCGCGCGCGCCCTCGCACAGGGTGGCGCGCGCCCTAGTGACACTGCTGTTGACTAGTAAAGGTATCCCTTGACGTTTAAGTCCAGTCATGTCCAACTCTAGGGTGCGTTGCTCATCCCCATTACAAGGCCAAAGAGACAGCGCTGTCCGAAGACCTTTCCATGGTCATGTGACCGACATGACTCTCCTTGCACAGTGCGAAGCGTGCGGCTGGGACACAGAATACTGTTTACCTTCCCACAAGTGGTATCTATCTTCTCACATTAACTGCTTTCAAACTGCTAGGTTGGCAGGATCTGGGTCGAGCGGCGAGAGCTCTCCCGCTTTGATTTGAACTGCTGACCTTTCGATCGACAGCTCATGGTTCAGTGGTTTAACCCACTGCACCACCCCGCAGCCCTTGCTTATTTGACTAGACCATCCTAAACGTTGGCCTAGGTTTTGTTTTATTGTAATTTTGTAAGTCACTTTGGGTACACTGGTAATGGGGAAATGTGGGATAAGATATTTGAAATAAATAAAGTACAATAAATAGTACCTGGTTAAGCACTGGAGTGCCTCAGATTATTCTGCTATTCCCACAAGAGAATAAGACCTGCAAACTTTACTTGGTTTAATCGACAGATTAATCAACATAGCTTTACGGCCCAATCCTCCCTAAATCCCTGTGCGGCAATGCAGTGGTGCCAGCGGCATCTTCTGCTGCATTCCGCAGGGGATTTTTGGCTGTTGGAGGTCTCCTCCGGGTAAGGGGACTGCCCCAGCAGTCACAATAAGTTAACTCGGACCTGCGCCAACGTTGAATTGTGCAGGCAGATCATGCCCGGGAAGGGGGTTGGGATTCAGTGTGACCCGCTACTGTCATAACTGCCTCCCAGGCCCAATCTGCCCACCTTGCCCCATTTTCTCCCCATTTCGCCTTCCCTCTGCACTGTTCAACCCCCTGCCTGCCCTCCCCCCACCCCATTTCGCCCCCTGCACTGGGCTTACCTGTTTGGGTGGGCCTCCTTCGCTCTGCTGGTGCATGCAGGACGGCTCTAGCCCTCACGCTGGCCTACTGGCTCTTTGTGCTGCCGCAAAGTGTTTTACAGCGCTTTTGTGGCAGCCAGCGCCAGCGGAACATGCATTCTGCCAGCGCTTTCTTTCAATAGGATTGGGTTGATTAACCAGGGTCAATTTTCATTGATGAATGCAAATCTTAGGCTGCAATCCTAAAAAATACTTACCTGGGCATAGGTAAAGGTAAAGGTGACCCCTGACAATTAAGTCCAGTCGTGTCCGACCCTAGGGTGTGGTGCTCATCCCCATTTCAAAGCCGAAGAGCCAGCGTTGTCCGAAGACGCCTCCGTGGTCATGTGGCCGGCATGACTCTCCTTGCCGCAGCGTGTAGCATGCAGCTGGAACACGGAGCACTGTTTACCTTCCCGCAAGCGGTACCTATTTATCTACTCACATTAACAAGCTTTGGAACTGCTAGGTTGGCAGGAGCTGGCCAAGCAACGAGAGCTCACCCCGTCGCGGATTCGAACTGCCGACCTTTCGATCGACAGCTCATGTTTCAGCGGTTTAACCCAATGTGCATAACCTGGGCATAAGTTCCACTAAATTCAATGGGACTTTCTTCTGAGTAGACATGCATAAGCTTGTATTGTTAATCAGTGAGTTGAGAGTTAAGGGCACTTTTTATTCTATTATAGGCACATTTATTTGGATTTGAAACTAAGTAATTCACTAAAAGGCAAATTATTACTAAATAAAGAATAGTTAAGCAGTTGAGTAAGTTCATTTCATTTCATTAACCTTTATTAGGCATTAAATAATACAGTAAAAAAGGAACATGGCCTCAATCGATTGGTGAAATAATAATTGGCTAGCCACTAGGCTAAAAATGATTAAATTAATTTTTTTAATGGTTCTGGTTCTATTATTGTTCATTGAGGGCAGAAAAACAGGGTAAATTTACCCAGATAAAAAAAATGTAAGAATAATTAATACAAATGTTTAGCACAAACTTAAAAAACTGTTTTTTTCCTGTCTTCTGTCTTCAAAAAAAAAAAAAAATCTGTCTTCATCTTTCAACTGACCCTTTACTCATCTTCCAAACTCTGCCAGCTTCATTACATCACATCTGCCAATTATTATCTGTCATCGCTTATTACCATCACACTGAACTCTCTATGAGGTCATGGAGGCTATTCCAGATAATTTCTGGAATAAGTAATTTGAAGAGTGCCTTTGGGCACAATCCAGAAAACAACAGGCACGCTTAAGTCTCATTCAAACAAATGGAATGTCAGCATAGTTGCATAACACTCCAATTATATAAACACATTTACATGGAAGTAAGTCCCATTGATATCAGTGGAATTTATTTACAACTTTAAAATACATTTAGAACTGCAGCCTAAATCCCATTGCTAACTGTGCCTGGATTGGTTACTGTCCTTTGATATGACTCATATTTTGTCTCAAATCTAGTTTAGCTCACAAACTAATGCATAGCCTGCAACTGCTAATGCCTTAACCATTCACACCAGATAGAACCATATTCTTTTAAGTCAACACCTGGCTAGAAACCAAATATTAGTATTCTGATTCTACCCAAAAAATGAAATAAAACATTCTTTCAAGGGTAATTTGGATATTATTAAAAGCAGGGGGAACAGGAAGTGAAATTGACTTGTGTTTCCTGTCTCCTGCACATCTCTAACACACTTCTGAAGTTGATCTCGTACATCTCCCCCAGTGGGAAGATGTAAAAACTATTCCTTCAGTGGGGCAACTTTGGAAGACATAAATACATGCAAGAAACAGAAGCACAGGTCTCACCTTTTCACCATGTCCACAATAGTTTTGAGTGGACAGACTGCAAAAAGGTGCAGTAACTGACTGAATAGTCTTGAATGCATAACTCAAATATGATAGTCCGGAGTCAAATATGGTAGCCTTCATCACAAAAACACAAAAGTACTGTATTCCTACTATTTCTAATTGACCAGGCAAAAATATCCACATTTTGTTTTGTTTTCTAATATTACAAAAGGAAGATGGGCGGCAAGACGAGGCACAGTGCCTAGTGATAACAACTGACACCCCACTGCCTGCTCTCTACTTTGCCTTCTTTGCTGGGTAAACTAGAATTGGACTGGGGAGAGGTAGTCTTTACTGTTGTGAAGTCTGCGGCGCAATCCTAGGCTTATCTTGCACTGGCGCTGCAGTCTCAGCGCCAGTTCTGAGTGTCACAATCGTGTCGTAAAGTGCATTGTGACACCCAGCAAGGCCTGAGCCACCTGCCTGCCAATCAACGTTGGACCCAGCACCGTGGAGCGGGTACGTCCCGCTGTGAGCAGCACAGGGGCTGGAGGGAGGGGGCGTAACAGGGCAGGGGGAGGGTAGGGGGTTGGGTGGATCGGACCTGGGAGGGGGATGGGATTGGTGTCCTCGTCGGATGCCATAGCCTATCCTCCCTACAAAGCCTCGAGCCCCGACACAGGGCTGCTCAGTTCTATTCCT
This sequence comes from Plestiodon gilberti rubricaudatus, assembly GCA_026170595.1. Taxonomy (NCBI): domain Eukaryota; kingdom Metazoa; phylum Chordata; class Lepidosauria; order Squamata; family Scincidae; genus Plestiodon; species Plestiodon gilberti. Next base: position 15,544,853 of record JANXHW010000003.1, on the reverse strand, counting down.
GGCGGCTGAAGAGCCATTGTGGCGGCTGGGGATTTACCTGGGGTAAGTGGGCAAATGCCAGCTTACTCTGAGTAGACCCCCAGCTACCTCCTTCCCTAGATCCTGGCACAAGTAATTTGGGATGGCAACTCTACTAATGGTGCAATCCTAACCTCTTCGGGCACTGGCGCTACAGCCTTAGTGCTGGTGCCAGGTGTTGCGAACGTGCCATAAAGCATGTTGCAACACATGGAGAGGAAGCAGCGCCAGCAGGAAGTCCTGCACCTCCTGCCAGCACTGAATCCAGGCTCCTATGCGACAGAGCATGTGGAACTAAGCAGGTCTACCATTTCAAATTTCAGTGCTGGTGGAGGCAAAGAGATTCATAGGAAGGTTCAAAAGCTAACTCTTGGATATAATTCATATGAAATGGCAAAAAGCAGTATATTTTGATTATTGGGTTTACCTTTTAAAAAAATCCTTTTTTTAAAGGATTTAAAAATCCTTTTTTTAAAGGATTAAAGGATCCTTTTTTTAAAGGATTTAATGACTATAGCAATATTATTGCCTGGAGATAGATGGGGGAGAATGCTGATTCTTTGTTTATTCTCCTGGACCTCTCAGCAGCTCTCAATACGCTTCTGAACTGCCTTCCTGGGACAGGAATGGCCCTGGGGAATGATGTTTTTTGTCCTTTCCTAGAGGATCACACCCAGAAAGTATTGCTGGACCCAGGATCACACCCAGACTATTATCCCACCCTGTGGTCTTCGGCGTATTCAGGGCTCCATCTTGTGTCCCCTATGCTTTTTAACATCTACTGTACATGAAAGGTCATCCAGAGGTCTGGGCTGAAGCATCATCAATATGCTGCTGACACTCAGCTTTCTCTCTCATTTCTATGAACAGATTCCAGAAAGGCAGTTGAGGCCCAGAGCTGGAGTTTGCAGGCACTTTTGGTTTGAATGAGAGCAAGTAAACTTAAACCAGACAAGACAGCAGTGCTGTTCATTGACCAGGAAATCTACAAATGTGGACGGAAATAGTTGCACTTCCCCCCAAAATCAACGGTCGAAGGGGTGCTCGTGGATGACATTAACCATGACATTGGATGCCCAGGTGACACTGGTAGCCTACCACACTTTTTATCATCTTTGGCAGGTTCACCAGTTTGGCCTGGCTTCAGCCACCCATCACATCCAGATTGGATTACTATAATATTCTCTACGTTCTCTACAAGGGGCTGCCTTTAAAGACAGTTCAGGACCTCCATTTGGTTCAAAATAAGGCTGCAAGGATGCTGATAAAGGACAGGCAATTTACATGTTACATTTACAGCACAATCCTATCCAACATACACCATTGGTGTAACCAGTGGTGCAGCGAGAACGGGAGGTCCCAGAATGGAAGGGGGATTCAAATCCCCTCCAAAGGGGGATGCAAAGGGGATTTAAATCTCCCCTCCCCTCCAAAGCCTCCCGCCCTGTCCTCCCCCGCTGGTTACACTGGTGGTGTAAGTTGGGTAGGATTGTTCTATACAAGTTACACCAGCTCCCAATTCATTTCCAGGATCAGTATAAAGTCCTACTTTGAACTTTTAAAGCCTTTCATGGTTTGGGACTAGTTTATCTTAAGGATCACCTATGTCCATATATGCCCATCAAATCCTGAGATTGACATTGTACTCCATGTTCTCTAGTCTACCACTGTCTTGGATTCAGTTAGTGGGTACCAGAGACAGGGCCTTTACAGTGGTACAACTTTGGAATTCCCTCCCCAGGAGGTTTTGCCAAGCCCCTATTCTCCCTGCTTTAAGTGGGCCATTAAAACGTTTCTATTTAACAAACTGTTTAAATGATCAGCTTTTAATGTGATGGGATTATTCTGCTCTCCTGCTTTTATTGCAGTTTTAATGTTATTATGAACTGTTGATATACTTTAGTATCGTTTAGCTTTACTTTAATTCTGTTAGCTGCCTTGTGAGGATATCTGTTAAAACAAGGAGGGAGGGAGGGTATAATACTTTATTAAAATAAATCATAAGTGAATAATAAATCAATAAAAATAAATAATTAAATACATGCCAAACAGTCATTATCTTTTTTTATGTAAAAGGATTTGTAAGGTTCTGTAGCTTTCATGGCCAGAAACGATACAAATTGATTCCAACTTCACAGGATTAACGGCCATGTAGAAATATTTATGTTTACAAACGTCGACAATGTTAACACGTAAGAAACAGTTTAAAAACACTAATCTATAGGATACAATGTTTCGTCCACAAGTTGCGGACCTTCTCAGATATCAGGCAACAGAGTTGCAGAGATGTTAGCCTCTTGATATACTAGGCTGGCTTATGTAGCAGAGCAAAGCGTCGGTTGGAGAAAGACAGTCTTAACATCTCTGCAACTCTGTTGCCCGATACCTGAGGAGGTCTGCAGCGTGTGGATGAAACATTGTATCCTATAAATTAGTGTTTTTAAACTGTTTCTTACGTGTTAACGTTGTAGACATTTGTAAACATAAATATTTCTACATGGCCGTTAATCCTGTGAAGTTGGAATCAATTTAAAAGGATCTGTGTTCTTGGTATACCGTATTTTTCGCTCCATAGGACGCATCGGTCCATAGGACGCATGCATCCTATGGAGCTAAAAATAGGGAAAAATAATTTTTTACTTACCTGGGCTTGTGGGGGCTTTGGGGAGGCCTGCAGAGGGTTGCGCAGGCCTCCCCGAGGGAACTGAAGATCGGGGAGTCCTGCAGAGGGTCGCGCAGGCCTCCCCAAAGCCCCCACAAGCCCAGGTAAGATTAATTAATTAAACATTCGCTCCATAAGACGCACGCTTATTTCCCCCTATGTTTTTTTGGGGGGGAAGTGCGTCTTATGGAGCAAAAATACGGTACATACGTAGTACACCGACTTATTTAACCGTTTATTTATAACAATTCTCTCTTGGGGTATAGAACCAGTGAGCTAGCCAGAGATATAGATGTTCCTGACAAATAATCATCACATGCTGAAACTCCTCTCTCTCTCTCTCTCTCTCTCTCTCTCTCTCTCTCTCTCTCTCTCTCTCTGTGAGTGAGAGAGAGAGAGAGAGATTCCGGCTTCCCTAAATCTATCCCCCCCATGTATCACAGTATTACAGGAGTCAAATTTCACTAGTAGAGTACTTGCAGCAAACCTTAGGGATCAGTCCCAGAAAACCCTCAGCAGCATGAAGCAACTTGCCCAGAAATGAGTGTCACTGAGCAGACAGGGGTGGACAGGTCCCTGTGAAATCTATTCATTACCGCATGGCTCTAACTTACATATCTGAAATTACATCTATGTCATATTTATTTATTTATATAACACCCTCCCTATTTTGTTGCATTAGCTCTTTTCAACAACTAGTTTGTGTGACAAAGAAGTTGTGATGTCTGACCCCTTAGCCTTTTCCATGAGGAAGTTAAAATTCCAGTGAAATAACCCACTGTTCCATGCCATTCAGAGGAAACAATCTTTTCAAAAAATATGACAGATAGTCTTGTAATAACATTTCCTGAGTACAATCTAGAGACCATTTGGGGAAAGAGTATGAAGTCATAGAAACAGTGTTATTACCTACAAAATGTGTGAAATATTAATAAGAGCAATATTTCTTTATCACCAAAGAAAGGAAAAACCCACAAAGAGCTCCATTATGGTATTCGCCTGATTAAAGTTAGTTAAAAGATAGAACCTCTCCCCTAAATTACATATTAAACAGTAAGGTAAGCACCAGAACCTTGGGTGAGATAGCGAAGGTGAATTTGACACTCCCCTCTCCCACTATGCCAGTTCTTGTGATTTTCTTGTTGCATAGAGATGAAGAATATTACAAACCTGGATGTAAAGTCTCCTTCCATTTTTATTACCTTTTACTCTTTTTTTCTGGAAATATTGCCAATGACTGCTAATAATGATTTATTAAGTTCCACATAAAGATGCATACAAAAATTAAGTTAGTGTCAGTGATGGATGTGGGACAAGGTGGGTTTTTTTTCCTGCCTACACAGTTGGGCTAAAATGTTCCCTGTCTCTGCCAAAACACTGGGCATACAGTAAATGGTAAACTCCAGAACCGTTTCTGTTTCTTCAGTTGGTGGGGACGATGAATCTGGAGCAAGATCTGTTCAATACAAATCGGTCATCTGTGAGATACACTGCCCCCCTCCACATCTCCTCAAGGGAAGAGATACAAATCAAAAGGGGAAGGGAAGGACATGCTGGGAGCTACCCAAGGGTAAGAGAGCCACACTCAGACAGGGAACTCGCTTCTGCAGTAAGATTTATTTACAAGTCTTTGAACACCTCTGGTTAGCTGCTGCATTGGAATTCACAGTCTATGCGCCAGCTTCGTCTGTCTACTAATAAAGCTCACTTGGGACTTCCCTCTAGCCTATTCAAATCAAATTCCTTCAGATCAGGAGGGTTGGAGTGCCTGGTAGGAACAGCTGGCCCCAACAGGGCATGCCCAGCAAACTTGGGAGAATGGAGCAGGGACTTCATTACTTCTTGAGGTGCAGAGGTGGGGTTCTTGCCTCTCTGTGCCCCTCAGATTGCCAAGACCCTCCAGAGGAGCACATGGCTCAGCTCTCGTCCTTCCCCCTCAACCTCTGCCCATTCTCTCCTAATACTCTCCTTGTCCTGGTCCCTTCTTCTCCCCACTTCGTTCCCTTCTCTCTTCTCTGGAACACAGTCTATTCACCCTAGATACCCCCTTGACCTTCTCTCCTTCTTTCTGCCTGCATATCTTTTCCCCCTCAGCAAGCATACATCTCTTGTCTCAGCCTCGTCTACCCCGCTCCTCCTGGCCTCCATTCTATTCCCACTCTTCCTTTTGCACCTTCCTTCTCTTTTATTACATCTGGCTCCATTACCTTCTCCTGCCCCCCCCCCGACCTATCTCCCAGCCCTTTGAACTTGCCAGCTCCTCCTGGCTCCACCCCATCTCCTGCTGGTCAATCCATCCATCTCCAGCCTCCGTAGGCTCCACTGCACCCAGCAATGACATCATTACTGGTCACGTCAGATTCGCCTGGATGGCCAGAGTGGCGTTGTATGCAGAACACAATCCTATAGTACAGGGCAAGGCACCACATCATCTCGTTGACAGAACTACAAAACCTGTTCTAAATTCTCCCTAGAGTTCAACACTGATCAAAATTTGTGAAGCTGCTCAAGCTCCAGTATGGAAAAGTATATCTTTGATCCCCTGTCTTCAGAATGCCTTCCCATCACTTCGAGCAAGGGCAGGTAGAAGGTAGATAGGGATTCACTGATAGATCTCTCCGTGATTTGCAGTAGATTAGCAAGAGTTTCTGACTCCTAATAGTTTAACAATATCAAGTAAAACTACAAGTAAAATAAAGAAATGTATCTCCCATGGCTGTTCTTACACTAATCACTTATCTCAGCCTCAGTGTCTAACCCAGTGATGGCGAATCATTTGGGCTTGGTGTGCCAAAATTTTTGAAAATGCCTAACTTGACTCTGCTGGTGTCCCCCCCCCCTCCAATAACTTTTAATAGTACTTTGACTATGGCTACTTTTAATAGTAATTTTGAATTGAACTGAACTGAAAACTATAGAACACATTGCATTTTATTTAACATCAATTAGTGACTTTTTTGTTGCTGAGTTTTAAGGTAAAGGTAAAGGTATCCCCAGACAATTAAGTCCAGTCGTGTCCGACTCTAGGGTGTGGTGCTCATCTCCATTTCAAAGCCGAAGAGCCAGCGTTGTCCGAAGACGCCTCTGTGGTCATGTGGCCGGCATGAGTTTTACTAGATAATAATTTGATCTGCCAAAATCCCTGTCTTAAATGTTCAAGACAAGCCTGTAAAACCTGCGAAAATGTAAGGTTTCCCTGGGGGAAACACTGACGTGTCACCCAAAATGACCTCGCGTGTCACCTGTGGCACACATGTCATAGGTTCGCCATCATGGGTCTAACCTGTCAAATACAAGCTTAACTAGTTGCCATTTACTAGGTTTGTGCTCTTCTACCTAGTTTTAGACCTTTGTGTTAGAATCCCTTACCTTTGGCAATGAAGATTTGACAAAGTATGGCTCCCACAGTATGGCTCATGAGCACAGTACGCAATTGGCTACCCCCAAGCAACCATTTAACATGTGGCTCCAGCCCTCCCCTCTCCCAGTGTTTTGCATCTGGCTCTGAAACCAAGCTCTCCGGCATTAAAAAATCTATTGGACGCTGAACAGGAGAATGTTGCCAGAGGACCCTCTAATCAAGCCTTTCTGAAGACAGATTATCAAGTGTAAACCTTCTCTTCTCTTCCTACTGTCATCCCTACACTCAAACACTCACACACCCCACCACAAATTCTTACACTAGTAATAGGGAAAACAGCAGCACAAAGAAAAGGACTTCTAGTGATCACGATACTGGAGTGTGTGCAGTGTTACTACTGATTATCACTAATCTCGCATAAAATTCTAGGGCGAGTACCAGTTTAAGAGGAGTACTTAAGCCATCAGAGGAGGACTGCAGTGTATATATTATAAATCACATTGCATGTGGCTCTGGCACAATTTAAAAGATGCTCCATTAAAATAGTACACTTCTTTCCTGAAAGGTTGACATATTATTGCCCACATCCTACTTAAAGTGATAAATTGTATCGAATGACTGAGCAGGTTATCTTGTTCTATACATGGTCAATGTATGAGAATGAACTTTGACCTGTTTAAATGAGGTTTCATTCTTACTGGCACAGACCTGGCAGTGGTTCTCACTGTGACCTGCTGAATGAAATGCAATCATATAATTTAAGTAACTACTTAAAAATGGTTCTATGATGTACAACTGTTATCTTCTTATTCCTTGTACTTACTACAAGGCACAAAGGAAACAACAGGAGTTCTAATAAAATTAAACATTGCGGGAAGGTGCTTATAGACTATTCTTACAATTTCACTTGTATCAGCATATGTTTCTATATCAAATATTCAACTGTCAGCTGTAATATGAAAGCATTTAGAGACAGGAGGGAAATGTTTACGTGATGTGACCCCCCCCCCCCCAGGCTCTCTAATTCTACTGAAACTCGCTCTCAAAATTCATCAGCAGTTTCATTCAAACAAGAACCTTCAAAATTCCAAACTTTAGTTTTAAGTGAAATGCTGTGTGTGTGTGTGTGTGTGTGTGTGTGTGTGTGTGTGTGTGTGTGTGTGTGTGTTCTCTATTACAGGCTTGAATATATTACAAGGGAATATAGCCTTGTGAAGTAGCTGTTTCTTTGGGATAAATGTTTGACTAGTAGTATTCTCTCTCCTTTCTAAACATCTCACTAGATGATAAAATCAGCGCAAGGAAGGGAGATGCACAGCTTCCAAATAATTAAAAATGCATAAACTAAACCTAAGGTTAAAAAAAATGATGAGGCATTGCTCTGACTTACAGACAGCCCAATCCTGTGTAGCATGCACTGACTAGCCTGAACAGCCGGCGGCTGCATCCTACGTAGGCAGAGCCAGGGCTCACCTCGGGGGAAGGGGACATTCGCCCCCTTCCCCCAGTGTAAGCCCCGGCAGCTCCAATGGGCTATTTTGCTGGCGCACATCTGGGGAGGCCGTGTAAGGTCGACCAGGCCTGGGAAGGGGGTTAGGATATCAGCGGAGCTCGCTGCCAATATCCCCGCACCCCCTCCCTGGACTGGCCAGCCAATCACCCCTCCCCCCGACCCGCCTTCCCCATGCCCTCCCGTACCCAGCGCACCTCCAGTGGCACTTTTTGCATGCAGAAGGTCCCAGGCTTAAGGTAAAGGTACCTCGAGAAGCAGGGCTGGAAAACACATAAGAACAAAAGAAGAGCCCTGCTGGATCAGGCCAAAGGCCCATCTAGTCCAGCTTCTTGTATCACACAGTGGCCCCACCAGAGACTTGCTGCCAGTCAGTTCAGATCTGATAGTCTGATTCAGTAAAAAGCAGCTTAATAAGGCAGACATTTTGATGCATCTTTGTAAAAATATTGGGGTCATCCATTAGGGCCAGTGGTTCTCAAACTTTTTAGCACCAGGACCCACTTTTTAAAATGACACTCTATATCGGGACCCATCTAGCTTTACGAGACTTTAAAAAAGTGATCTAGAACAAACAAACAAATATATTTATTTACAAGTAAAGAGATCAGCTGCTTGCAGGGTAAATAGCAACTATCTTGCAAACTGCAGGAGCTAAGCTCTTTGAAGGGTAATTAGAAGCTAATGTATCTGATTTTTGAATAGCCTCGGGGCTTGTGGCAATTACTTATCTGATCTTTCCATCACCTGGGACCCACCAGAAATCAGGTCGTGACCCACCAAGTGGGTCCCGACCCACAGTTTGAGAAACACTGCATTAGGCCCTTGATCAAGCTTGTCCAATGGCATGATTCAGCATGTATACTGTTATAATCAACCTGGGATAATGGGTTTGACTTTTGTTTGTTTTGTTCTAGGTCTCTGGAAACAGCACTGAATCTTACCTGAAGGACTGAGCCTTGGATACTGTGAAAATAATACTGAGAAAGACTTGCAACTTATAAAGCACTTCAGATACTTTTGTTGCGTAGAAACCTCTAAGGGGCCGATGTACACATGGATGCACTGACTCAGTGACATATCACATGATGACTTGCAGCTGAACCATGTGCAATTCCTCCATTGAAAAGTATTGTGTTTGAGGTGGTGTCCAATGAGGTGACACAAAAAGCTGTGTTTGTGGTGTTTGATCTGAGGTGACTGTTTCACATATGTAAGTCAACTCTTGATGCTGTAGTCAGCCCATGACGAACATCCTCATGTGAAATAACAGAAAATATATTTTCTTTTTCTCTGTTATAATCTGTTAAAGTAATATTAGAAAAGTAGAATTACAGGTGGGCCCCCATATCCACTGATTCGCTATCCACGGTTTCAGTTATCCACGGATCGTGGGGACCCCCCAGGCTTTTACTTTTTTCCCAGTAAGCTTCATTTCTTCCTTAAAGAAACAGGAGAAGCAGCCTCTGGCTGCTTATTACAGGCAAGTAGAACGAGACTAAGTACTAGATTGGCTCTGCAAGGTTAACAAAAACCTTGCAGAGCCTCTCTAGGACTTAGTCTCGTTCTACTTGCCTGCAATGGAGGCTGCTTCTCTGTTTGTTTTAAGGAAGAAACAAAGCTTGCTGAAAGAAAAATAAGAGCTGGGGGGGCAAGCATGCCTTCCTGCAGGGGAGGCAGGGTGGGGGGGGGCCCTCAGGAAACCATGGAGGGGGTGTTCGCTCTTATCCACGGTTTCAAGTATCCACAGAGGGGCCTGGAACATATCCCCAGCGGATATGGGGGCCCACCTGTACAGTGAAATCCGGCTATTATTTTATTCAGTTTGCTTACAGCCCAACCGATTCCATAGGTTCAAAGAGGACAGACTTTCTTGCCCTCTTCACAACAACCCTGTGAGTTAGACCACTATTAGGCCCATTTAAAGATGGAGAACCAAGTCTCACAGCAATTGATCCAAGGACATCTAATGAATCCACAGATTAATTAGAATTTGAAACCCAGACCTACACACCTGTCTTTCTAACCATTAGAACAAGGTAGGCCGTCATATTATAAATGTTCAAAAATGCTTTTCAGGTTTTTTTGTATTATTTCCCAGGCAAAATGGTCCTGCTCTTTTTTTATTATTATTATTAAATCCCTCCTTAATTTTACACTACATAAGAGCAGGTACTATTTTTCACATATTTAACCAGTAATAACTTTTATCACCATGAATTTGCTATTGATTGCTTCTTTAACAACAAAATGCATCACAAACAAAAATGAATGAAGCTGTCGAGGAGAAAGTTCTATAGTGGTTTTACTGTCAATGCTCACCATAAATAACCATGACATCATATGAGTCTTATCTACGGGTTGCTGTTACTGATCGATGGGATCACTCTGGTAGTGTAAATAGCTTCTAATGTCCCATCTTCCACCTTCAAATAGGTTCTGATTATTTATGATAGCTGTTAGGTTACAAGTCTGAGCTGTGGCCTGGATTTATTTTCTACTTATGGCTGCTGTGGATTTCAAGTTAGATAGGATTATTTTTTAGTTAAGATGATGAACTGGGATAAAACTGTCATGAAGCCTGAAAAACCCGTGTCTCATATACTCTCTGTAACAATTTGACTGTGAAATCCAAAAAACCTTGAAGGCTTTCTTTTTCATTAAATCACAGCACACATTATTATTTAAAAAAGAAAAAGAAGACATCTAGCCTAAGACTGTAACCAGTTGTTATCAATCAGGCATGATAGGCCCACCCCAATCTATTTGCGACGCACTCACTTAAATTGAATAGAAATCATGTCCTTCCACCTTGCTATTAAACTCTGAACTATATACCCCCATTCATGAACATTTAAAAGCCCTGCAACCAAATGTCTTCATTTTTCCCATGATGATAATGAAATACTGGAGCACCTTTTTTAAAACGCATTCAGTCAAAGCAAGAGAGAAAAAAATCATAAACTCCAGGGCAGTAGAAATTTGTAAGGATGATTTCTATTTCTTCCTTAAGGATAATTCAAAAACTACAGTATAGCGTGCACACGCGGTCATACACGCACACACACGCACACACACACACACACACACACAGAACAAACTGTTATTTAACAAAGAATATTAGCCATTACTTTTACATTATAAAAACATATCTGGAAACAGATGCCACCACTGATTTTTGCTTACCATTTGCTTGGAAAACAGAATGGTAGAGTCAGGTCACTTTAATAAATTCATTAGTTACATTTCCACAGTAGCTCAAAGTTCTTAGGAAGTGCACTCAGTGGAGGGTTATTCTAAAGGGAACAGGTCATCTTGCCAGCATCAACAATAATTAATATATGGTTAGCCTTCTATGGCTAATCTGTCTAAGAGAAACATCCTTAATGGCCATGAGAGGGGAAAAAAATCAATGGAACAAAATGACAGTGATGAACATACTGATATTCTCATTCTTCACTGATCAGGGTATTCGGTTTAAAGACGTATCTTATCATAGTCTTTTATTTTACACCTGTCTTTTATGAATACTTTATTGTTGATTATAGAACAACATCAGCACCACAGAAGTCCTGCTTGAAGAACCCTGATACATTGTTTATTTTACTTGCTTTTATGGCAATTTTATGCCCACTGGACTGTAAACGCCATGCCACCATTTGGTGGTATTCCAATACAGTGTGTCTGGACATACTAAAGATGGCTGACCTTCATCTCAAGGGTTCAATGAGATACATGGCAGGAGAGGGCAACTGATGATTAAATGCCATTCCTGCCAAACTTGCTTGCTGAGCAGAAGATGAAGAGGAACACATGCAACTCAAACCAACTAACTGAGAGCATGTGGATAAAAAATATTGTAAAGAACACAAAACAAAATGGAACCAAAGTTCCTAGGTGATTTATCATATGTAAAGAGTGAAAGAGCCATGCCACTCTCCAACACATTCATATAATCACTGCCTTTGCATGAACATGCAATATGGCAAGCCACCAATGTAATGTAGAAATCAAACCCATGTGACTCTAGGAATGTTCCAGTCATCAACATCTTCATTGCTGCATTTTTTTCTCAGTCTGTACAAAGAATAGGTATGCTGTAACTTTCACAATGATACTTATACTGGCTTGTTCATAGTCTAAAATAAATAATGTTAAAGCATATACTTACATACATAATAATGTCACACCAGCCTATATTCTAGATTTTAATGTTTTCTGGATTTTAGGAATACCATATCTACGTGGAAGACATATCACCAAGAACAGAGCAATCTGCAATGGATAATGTGCATCTTTAAGACAGGCATCAAGAAGCTATGTGCTTCCTTTCCTTATGCATCTATGTTTTGTCCAAAGGGGAGATTCACATTTCCTTTGTGGGAAGACAGCCATGAATTCTGTTCTTGCACTGGCTGAATATCAGTTTACCTTCAGGACATACATGCATCTCTCCCATCTTTCTGGGCAAGACCCAGAAAGTGAAAATTACTGATGCCTCCTCTCTTGTGACCTCTCTGGAAAATTCAAAGACGTTCTTGTGCTTGCTGCTTACAGAATCCACCATGTCTTTAGGCACTGTCATTTGCGTTAAAAATGGCTGTTTTCTACATTATATGTAGAATTAATCACAATCTCACAAACACAACCTTCACAATCTCACAGTCACAAACCCTTATTACCTGATTAACATAACTGAAGTTAAGGAGAGCAAGTTTCCCAGGGGGAACAATTTCTGGGTGAACCACTCCTGAATCCTAGCCTCTTTATGGACAGCTCTCAATTCAATCAAGCTTCTTCTTTTTTTAATAACCAGGGATGGCTGAATCTATTGGGCTGCCTGAGGTAGCCCAATAGTGCCGCCCTCTGCACTGCCACACCCCAAAACCTGCACACCTTTAACCTTGCTCCTTCCTCTACACAGGTTCTTTAAACAAAGCAGGAAATGCAGAGCACGATGTTGTCTCAGCATGCTCCACGTTTCCTGCTTCGTTTAAAGAGCCCATGAGGAGAAAGAAGCCACATAAGAGAGCAAACTCTGTCAGCGACAGACTCAATGGAGTTGGCGGGTATCTATTTGCCACACCCCCTCATCTAACACACAGCTGGCCTTGGTTGTAGGCCAGACTTTTGCTGAATCTCACTTATTTATTACAACTTAAACATGGTGACAACTTAAACATGACAACTTAAACATGGTGACATGCTCCTCAAAATATAGCAGTTAGAAGTCTGAAGTCAAGGAGCATAGCCTGAAGCCTCCTGCACCTACAAACTCCACAGACAGCAAGTTAGCTCAGAGATAGGGCCTGTGGAAGGAAGAGTTCAATCCGTACACAGATCTGATCATGCAACAAGAGGGCAACACCAGGAAAGTACACGTTTGTTTTCTCTTTTAAAAGAGCAGGGCAGAGAACTGCACATCACTCTGAAGCTGAACACAGATTCTACCCTTACAGCAGTTCTGGCAGCCCTAGACACTGGCATGTCTCCCCAAAAGAAATGAAACTGCTCAGAGATACAGATTTTTCACCAGAGAGCAATCTGAAGGGGAGAATATTGACTTTTATGTCACTGCCTTGTCCTTTAGCTACAACTTGTAATTTTTGAGACTTAACAGATTGATTAGGGACAGTATAATTGGTGGTACCTGGAACCAGTCCCTGCGAGTTGCTCGGGGAAAGTGATCTCACTCTAGATCAGCGATTTTAAACCAGTGTGTGCCACAAATGGTCCGCAGGTGTGCTGCAGGAGTTTGGGGGAGGGTCACTTATTAGTAGGGTCTTAGGGGATGCGAGCCCCCCCCCCCAGCAGCACGGTGACTGTGGAGCCTCTTGAAACTTAACTCCACAAAATGAATCGAATCTCTACATAACCATCAAACGGAGCAGATGCTCCTTAATGCTGTACAATGATAGCACAATGCAGCAAACAGGAAAATACAACATTACAATAACTAACCCCCAAAATAAGAAGCGTGCAGGTCATGGATCTGATCAAGGGTCTACATCAGAACTTCCTACCTTCTGTTCTACAAGCAAAGAGTGCTACCCCATGGACAATGGAAAGGTTTTTTTAAAAAATCTTATGGTGAAGTTTTCAGGGATGAAGGAGCTCTCGAAGGAGAGCTGTGACTTGAAGAAGATCCAGAAATCGAATCAATATGTTTGCCACTTCCAGCTGTACCATATAAGCCAGTGTGAGAGCAACTAGAAAAGCAACAGACCAGAGATATCATAGCACCCTAGGAATCAGTATTTCCTGGATAAGCAACGTCTTAATGGTAAAGAAGCCAGCAGGCAAACAGCGCATTTGCACAGACTCAAAACCACTCAAGAGCTTTCAGAAACCAGAACCGTAACAGTCTGTGAGGTAAATAGTGGATTGTGGTATGTAAGACTAGCTGAGGACTCCAGGATGCTTACTCCCTTTGTGATACCATTTGGTTGTGTCAGATGACTTCAAATGCCAGTGGCTATCAGTCCAGTGCCAAAAGCATTTCAGATGAGACTAACAGTGAAATCCAGCGCTGCCCGCCGGATCCCATCCCTCACCGCGGCCCGCCATGCGGCGGGTGAGATGTCTAATTCAGGGAAGGGGACGTTCATCCCCTTCCCCGAGTATAAACCGGGGCTGGCCCTATCAGCCTCCTCGGATTTCCGCCAGCTAAATAGCTGGCGGAAGTACGAGGAGGCCATGTAACAACCAAGCCAGCCCGGCGGGGACGGGGATATGGCAGATGCCATCCCCGCCCTCTCCCGGGCCGGCTTGGCCAACGGCCCCCCTCCCTCGCTGCCCAGACCACCCATGCAGCTGCCACCGGGAGCCTTACCTGCCTCCGTCGGCCGCATCCTCGGTCCGGCGACAGAGTGAGGGAGGCCGGTCTTGCGCCGGCCTCCCTTACTCCTGAGTCGGCGCAAACGTGCCTTATGGCACGTTTGTGATGGCTTACAGCGCTGGAGCGCTCAGTCCAGCGCCAGGAGTTTAGGTAGGATTTCGCACTAACCCAGGTACTACAAGGGCTTCCTGAAAATAATAACAAACGAATGCCCTCATAGTAGGTGAAGGACAGGATGGTGCAGAACCAGTGCAGGACGATGAAAGAAAATTACAAGCTTTTCTACAGTGATGCAGAAACAAAAACAATAAACTGAATTCAGAGAAATGTGGCTGAAACAGAACATAAGAACATAAGAACATAAGAACATAAGAAGAGCCCTGCTGGATCAGGCCAAAAGCCCATCTAGTCCAGCTTCCTGTATCACACAGTGGCCCCACCAGATGCCTCAGGGAGCACAAGACAACAAGATAACCTGTTTCCCGTTGACACTCCCTTGCACCTGCAACAGAGAAAACCCACTTCTAAAACCAGGAGGTTGCTTATGGCTTGTAACCTGTGATGGTCTTTTCCTCCATGAATCTGTCCAAACCCCTTTTAAAGGCATCTAGGCCAGGTGCCATCACCACATCCTGTGGCAAGGAGTTCCACAGATGAATTACACGCTGGGTAAAGAAATATTTTATTTTGTCTGTTCTAACTCTCCCTCCACTCAATTTTAGTGCATGTCCCCTGGTTCTGGTGTTGTGCGAGAGGGAGAAGAATTTCCCTCTCCATCCCATGCATAATTTTATACGTCTCAATCATGTCCCCCCTCAGGCGCCTTTTTTCTAGGCTGAAAAGCCCCAGACGCTGTAGCCTTTCCTCATAAGGGAGGTGCTCCAGAGAGAGCGGTAACATATATGGAAAATGTTCTAACAGTAAAGAGATTGAAAGAAGACTCCACACACACACACACACACACACACACACACACACACACACACACACAAGACTGAGGCAATCAAACAGATTCCAGCTCAATTACAGACCAATCCTATGGGCCTGCTGAGTCACTAGAACTCATGTTCCGGCGGCACAGCACACTTTACAGCTGTTGCAAAACGTAACGTGCCATAAAGCGCAGCATAGCCACCGTCGCAAACAGTGAGCAGCAGCGGTCAGGCAACAGTTGCCTCCGCGAGATCCCCGGTGCCAGCACAAGACGGCTGCCTTAGGGGGACTAGAGAATGTGTTTACTGGCCAGGAAGATGAGATATCTGCCAACCATATGAAAATCAACAGTACCCAGTTATAGTGGATTATTATTATTATTATTATTATTATTATTATTATTATTATTATTATTATTATTATTATTTTAAAATAGATAAGATGTAACATGATTAATGGAACTTAAATTAAGGAGAGCAAGGTTCCTGGGGCGGGGGGGGGGGGGGAGACAATTTTTGGACGAACAGCTCCCAGCCTCTTTCTGGACAGCTCTCAGTTCAATAAAGCTTTTGTTATAGGCCTAGCCTTTGCTGTCTTATTGCAACTGAAACACCCTCATTAGGGGCAAAAGGGAGCCCTATGAATGCAACCTGGGCTTTTATGGATTAGCAAGTGTTTCAGGTTTCAGACAGTATCCAACCCTCCTACACTACATCTCACTAGATCAGCAAGCAATTCTCTTTTCATATATGTACTTAATTTAATATTACTCAGCTTGATTAAACACTTTTTTGTATTATACTGAATTGGTTACCGTCACTTAACACGGATGTTTAACAATATCAACAATAATGTAGGTTAATAGGAATATGAGTGAAAAGAAAATAAGTAACAGGTCTCCCTGAAACTCTGTGCTGTACAGTATTTTTAAAAGCCCCAGAAGTAACAAAACCAGTAGCATTCAAGTAGCGGTTTTGTACTAGTTTGGCTGATAGTTCAGGCTGGACAGCAACACCTTTGATTTATTTTCTGTCTTCTCCCAAAGTTTTATCTTGTATTTGATGCTTCTTAATTTAACTTTAAACTTTGATGCTGAGACAATGGTGGTTTTGTCACATCTAGGCACTAGTAGTCACACAGGAAGTGAGGACAAGTCCAGCTAGCTGATGCCAGGGGTGGATGATTTATTGCTTAATGTCCGAAGTGGCAATTGGCCCCCTTCCCGCTGTCACTCAGGCCTTGCAAAGATTCTGTCCTAAAGAAGAGGTTCCCCCCTGGTCTAAAGAGATTACAATGCTTGTCATAAAGTGTCTTTTAGTGGAGGGGAACGGGTATGAAAATGGGCAAAGAAAGGAAACAATCAGAAGAGACGAGAAGATGGATGTTCTGTAACCTTTTCTCAGAGACCCGTTTCTTCTACTTTTTTTCCTGTCTGTAGCGGGGTTTTGTTTTGGCTGATGACAATGCGTAATAGCCTGATAAATTGATTTTGTGAGTCCCCTTTCTCATCTTTTGAGAAGACACTAACTCATTGGGACTTCAGAGGGCTCTCAGAGGCAGAAGACAACAATTAGTTTGTTGGGAATGTCAGAAAGGAGCTTCAAAGTTTTGGGCCAGGAAAAAAATCCTTTCTGACAGATCAGCCCTGACAATGTTGGCAGCTGCTAGAAACCGTGGGTCTGGAAACTCCCTCTGAATCCCTCTGGAGCAAGGAAAGATTGCAGTGGGGTAACTCAATATGGTGTTCTGGACTCCCATACTTTTCGTTAACAGCGTAGCATTTTGGTTTTTCATCAGAGGTTTTTCCAAACTGAAAACCATATTACAAAACTTTGTTTAAAATTAGAATTTCACAACCACTGCCACCTCTGTGCAGAGGATGCAGAGCTGCTGTCTCTTTTCTCTGAGCCACAACATCTTCCCTCTATCTTTCACTTCCAGTTATATACCGTGGTATTCTACCTTTGTTAACATCTATACAAAAATCACCTAAAAACAGGTTCACTTTTACTAGTAAGAGGCAAAGCACCATCCACTAAGACAAAATACTGATGGACAAGATGATACAGAAACGTTATTCATTATTTTTACACCATATTATATCATACCAAATATATAGCTTCTTGCAATAGGCACACAACCAGCACAACAGCATATTTTGGAGCAAACATTTTATTAACAGTTGACCAAAATGCAACACACACACACACACACACACACACACACACACACACAGAGCTGATCTAAATGCTTCTTTCATGAGAGTTTGACACTTACCTATTTTAATATTTAACTTCAAAAGCATTCCATCTGATTCTTTCTTACATTGATCTATTATTTGTTTTAAATATGACTACACGAGTACATAATTAATACATAATTATGAATACAACAGAGGTATTTACAGCAAATGAGAAATTTACCATATCTGAAGTTTTGTTGGCTGTCTCTGACACAAGGAATGTGGGTCAAACCTATAGAATTTATCTGATCTTACAAAACATTCTAATGACTCATTACAGAAATATAAAAACAATTTGTTTAAAAAAAATGTGTTCATTATTAGTTTTGTGATCTCTTTAGAGATCAATTAAATCTACAGTATTTCTTTCAGATTGCCCAAGACATTTCCCCAGAATTCTGGCAAACATGCTCAATTTGTATAGTATCCTCCTAACAAAGAGAGTTATCTGAATTATAATGTGAGAGCTGTGAAAAAAACTCTATTGATCATGCTTTATAAACAGTTTATCTAGGCACAATCTATTAGTTCAGCCACATGTCCATCTAACAGAGGATACTACATGCAATCAATACTGCCTAATATGTCTGTTTCCATGATTGATTGCCATTTTCTAATTAGCTTTAGACAACAACTGACATGCAGCTAATGGGTTTTACAAAAACATGTTTTAATTGAAGGGTGACTAGTTTGTTTGTTTTTTAAGTGTGGGATTTTAAAGGTATTAATACTATGAACATAAAACAACTCTTTTAGAGATGTTGAAGATTCTGTAGTTAATGCCACCTTCATAAGAACATAAATGACCCTGCAAAAATTATGACTGGATGAAGGTGTGAAAACTGCACTGTGATAAAAACCACCCAGCCATTCTCTAACTTTTAAAAACAAATCAATCCAAATAATAGTCATTTAAATTCCACACTCATGAAAGTGCACATTATCATACCATTTAAGTGAATTAATATTATAAACTGAACTGCATGTACGAATATTAGTCCATTCTAACAACATTAGCAGCTTGCACGTTTCTCAATATTCATTGAACATACACCCCTCCCAATCCCAGATTTTGTTTCTTTTTTCCCCTTTTCTATTGTACAGGGCAAGAGTTGTCATTCAGCAAGCACAAAAATGTGGGTTTTATGTACTTTTTAAAATGATACACCGCAATTTGATCATGCTATTAATCAAATAGATACAACTAGGCCTTCCTTCAGTTGCTAGGCTGAACTGAGTTCCACTGAGTTCCACGAACTCTTCAGCACAATGGGAGACTTTTAAATGCAAGACCGCTAAAATTTAGCAGCACCCCTGAGAGCCACAAATTGAGAGAGATTAATTCTGTGCTCCTGCGCCCCTCATTACCAGGAGAGCTGAAGTAGGTCAAATGCAAGTTAATCTGTTAAATTCCACTTTTGTGCATGGATGTTAAAGCAGCCGGCACATTGGCAAATGTCTTCAGGCTAAAGTGCAGAACTTAATAAATGCATTCCAGGTTGGTAGGGAGTATCATTCCAGCTAACACACACAACAAACTTTAAAAACAAAAAACTCCTCCTCTCATAGCTAATAACATTGTCCAGGAAAATATAATTAAGCAAAATAATTGCATTGTGAATATTTCACATATTTACTAACAATGAAAACCTCATGTTTAGGTATGTAGTAAAAGATACGACGATGCTGATAAAACAGCTCCTGGGTATGAAATAAACTTTCTCACAGTGGTAATGACCAGGCAGCACATGTGCAACTCAACAGTGCGTTTAATTTTTCAAAGAGATGGGGCTGCCACTGCCACCACTGGGTCCTACCAACGCTAGATCAAAGCCTACACACACACATGCACATGTACCCCACATTTATCCACTGTTACTGGAAAAAAAGGAAATAGAAAAAAAATCTTCTTTTGACTGCATAATTTTAAAATTGGTCAAGATTTCAACTGTAAGGAAAAGGATATTACTTGGAGGGTCAACAGATTTCCAAGGAGATCAAAATCAGACTCCCCCAATGAAGTGATTTTACAATCACTTTGACATGTGCATGTGCACACGCACGCACGCACACACAAATACCGGTAATCATATTGTTCGCTTTTGTTACAAAGCTGTTTATTACTGTGTTATCCATTTTATTTTGTCATAGGCAATGAGCAATTTTTAAAACTGCACACATTAAATGAATTGTCATATGCATTTGATTGTCGATTTAGAATTTAGACTCAGATTTTATGACCTGATCATCTTCTATGGTCCACATATGATAATCCTATAGGGCATAACAGAGTCCTGATTTCACCCCTCACCCTGGCAACATATACACAGGTGTGAACACAGGTACCATACAAGGCTGTCATAGGGAATGGGAGCCCTGTGGTGGTACCTGCACAAGTGCCAAGTGAACAAGGAAAAAACAGAGCCCTGTTTCCCACTGGCACACAGGCAGTACATAGGAACATCGGAAATCATTAGGGCCTTACAGTTTTAGATTGTAAGCTCCTTGGGGCACAGGCCTTTCGGGCTTATGAAAGTTTGCTAAGCACCATGTACAGTGACGGAGTTGTATAAAACGATATTTTTTCCTCACCTTCCAGACCTAAAATACACCCAACTAAATGCTATTTAAAATTTTCCTACGTTATACCATCACGGCTCCGATCTTCTCTGAGGCTAGCAGGAAAGTTTCCCCTCTCCTCTCTGGATCCAGAACCCAGCCCATAAAGCTGAGTATATATCCATAAAGCTATAAGAAGTGTGACTTCACTGCATGGCACTCAAGAATTCTAAAGGTTATATGAGCCATATACGTCCTCTTGGCCCATTGCAAAACTCCCCTTGATGTCAACAAGAGCTGCGTACACTGACGGAAGGCATTCTATTTCCCGCAGTGGCTTCACTTGGTCTTCCAATACATCTGCAGATGACATTTCTATGGATGGTAGTAATTTTCGCAAAAAAGAAAATATGACAAATGCTAAAAACTAGCAGAGAGGCACATAATTGTATGTCAAGGTGATTCCCTAGCATGAGTTTTCCTTTTCATATTTCTCACTTGCTCCTAATGCATCTTCAGCAAGCACACAGCCTGTCAGCTACTTTAGCTAATGATCTTCATTTTGTATGTCAACCTGAATTCAGCCAGTGCTGTCTAGAGCTATAATATTATCACTCTTGTCCCAAGAAGGAAAAAAAAATACTTCTTGTAAAATCATATTTAAACCACTTTAGGAGGGAAAATATTTCACTGAAGAATGAAATTAGAACAAATTTATTTTGTATTCTTATTTCTTCAGGTTATCAAATACAGACAGTGAACCCTCAATTTAACTGACTTTGGAAATAACAGCATCTTTAAAAATTAGTCATGCACATTATGAGCATGTGCGTTGCCATAAATGGATTCAGATTTAACAGACTTTCAGCATCAACAGAGTTCCCTTCCCCCCTACTGGTCCATTAAATTGAGGGTTCAATCGCTGTACACTGCTACAAGACCAGTAAGTAGAAGCAGGGCTAGCCCAAGTATGCCCAGCACCTGAGGTGACATGCAGTGTTCCCTGTAAAGGCAGATTCACACTACAGGCAGAGGCTCTGCCGCCGCCTGTGCCTCCGCGCTGGAAGCGGGGGAGTGTCTTCCAGCCTGTTGTCCCTCATGTTGTCCCACCTTCTTAAGAAGGTGATTAGAGGCCACTCTCCCCCCTCTCCTGCGATTGGCAGGCTGCAGTAGCTCCGCGAACCGCCCCCTAGCTCTGCGTCCCGCCCCCTGAAAAGTAGGATTCCTGCTTGAGGTACGCGCCTGCCGTGGGGAGGTCGCCTCGGCTACGCTTGCTTCGAAAATCAGCTCAGAAGCTCCGCAACGCGTGTAGTGTGAAGCTGCCTTAAGGGGTCCATGTCGGTGTGTGGACCCCTTCTGTAGTTGTGTGGCGTTGCAACTCTGTCGCGATGCCACCTCCAGATGTCCGGCAATAACGTCATCACCCAATTTCTGCATTGGTGAGCTCTGCACTGAGCAGAGCTCAGCTTGGAGGTGCACAGCCACTCAGCCGCACACCTTAGAGGAAATAGTGGTGACATGCCAAATACAGCCTCGCCCCTTACCCACCGCCGCTGCCACTGCCATTGCTCCATCTCCTCTCACTCCCAAAAAGGAAAAAGGGAATGGAGAAGAATCGAAAAGAGAAGAGGGGAGCTTTAGAGGGCACTTTCGCCCCCACTTTCCTTTCCATACCTCCTCTACTGCCCTACTACCCTCTTTCTTTTCAAATCCAGGGAACTGGAGGAGGAACGGTGGTGGTCACCTGAGGATTCTACTTCTGAGTAGAAGGGGCTATAGTTCATTGGTAGGGCACCTGCTTTACATGCACAAGACCCCAAGTCCAATCCCTGACATCTCCAGGTAGGGCTGGGAAAGACTCCCATCTGAAAACCTGGAGAACTACTGCCATTCAGTGCAGATACTCAGCAGGTTCAAGTTCTGCCTCCACCTGGATTGCCCCCTCCATTGAAATAAGGCCCAGATTTTTCTTTACTGATATAAGAAGAGCCCTGCTGGATCAGGCCAAGGGCCCATCTAATCCAGCTTCCAAGTTACCTACAGTATATCCTGTTGCCACTCCCTTGCATCTGGTATTCAAAGATAGGCTACCTCTATTTATTTATTTATTTATTTATTTATTTAAAAAAATTATATCCCGCCTTATCCTATGCCGAGGCAAATGCCCAAGGCGGCTCTAAAACCTGGAGGTTGCATATAACCCAGAACCTCTGCATTTTTTTTTTGCATGGTTTACTACTTATTATATTTGTACAGCCATATAAACAACACAATCCAACCAAATCTTAGTCATTTTAAATATACTTAATTTTTTCATTGAAAATAATGTGGCAAGGTTGCAATCCTATGCACACTTAAATTGAGTTTACCACAAGGTAACACAGTGGGACTTATTTCTGAGTAAATATACATAGCCTTCCGCTGCTGAAAATGTAATTTTGGCTAGCTTGTGCCCATATTTTTTTTCATTATTAAAGAAACATTAGTTTTTTTAAATTGTTCCTTATTAAGAGACCAATCCACCAAAAATCTTTCTTGCACAAACAAAATGAATGGGAGTGAGTTTCACACGTGCCAAAGTGCTGATGTGCAAATCCCATTCATTTCAAGGGGCTCACACTGAAGCTCCCTTTGGTTTGTGTCCTAAGACCACAACAAATTATATTCACCATTGAAAACAAGCACAGTTTCCAGCCTTTTGCATCCTTCTTATACACAACCTCCCATGTGCCAGCTTCTATCGTCTTTCTAAAAGCACTTAGGAAAGCATAAAGTTTAGCAGTGACTCGTGCTTACTGTAAAGTTAATGCTATGATTGCTTGCTAACCAGCTCTGTGAATCCTTCTGTGTGTTTGGAACAAAAGTACAATGACAATTTTTCTGAGCCAATGTAACCTCATCTTTCCCCCACAACTATTAGTGTGCTCTTGCCCCCCTGCATCTCCTCCCCCCCAGCTTCTGAGATGCATTTGGTAACAATCAAGTTCTTATTTTAAGGAGCCTGAAGATAAGGTATCTGTGAGCTCCACACTTGGGGTAATTGATCACATTTGTTTCCTGTGCATAGGTTAGGCTCCTCTCTCTCGCACTCTCTCTCAACTTGGCATGTTTCTCATTACCCTCTGCCTTGTTAGCGTAGTAGAAATGGTCTACCGTAGTGAGTGAAAACAGGACGATACTATTACAAACCACATCTAATCACTGATGGCAGCCTGTCTCTTTCTCTGGGAACTTTAGTACTCTTAATGCTTTTCTGTGTAGCCCTCCTATGGTTTGAGGCATGCAATTCTTTAGCTTCAGGAATATTCAGTTCTGAATCCTAAGTTGAATGGGTACAGTTGTTCTGACTGCTTTTAATAGTTCGTGCTTAACTGAATGAATTACAGTACGTGTAAATGTCAGTTTACCTGAAGAGAATCAATCGGCTTCTTTTGCTCTCAACTTCTCCCACCTCCTGAAATGATTCCAGAAACATGATTTTGCCTCATATACAGTAGGTTGAGAACTATCTCTTAAAGACAAGATTAAACCATTATACTCTGCATTAATTAATTCAGAATAGCAAACTCTCATCCTGGTTCTGCATTCATAATTAATGTGAATCAGAATGTCTCCTTTGCTCACAGGATTGAAAAATCTACTCTTCTGCCACTCTTAAAACACTCTAATTGGACGTATGACAAAGTGATTAAAAAGCAGTAAGAGGTAATTAATTTGCATCAAGTGATCTTGAGTATGCATTCTAAATCTGTCTCTGTTTTTTGGAATCATATGTAGTTCAAAGTCTGTCTCATGTAAGAGAGGAAACCATGTTTGTTGATGAATCATTTTGGGAGGAAAAGAAATGCAATGCCTCAGGAAGTACAAGTTCAAAAACACTTTAAAATGTCCTTACAATTATTATTTTTTTAAAAAAAGCATTAAAAGTAATCATATTATGAATGTCACTGCCTTATGGAAAACATGTCAAAAATGATAAAGCCTTACTTATTTCATTGGTCAGCCTGGGGCAGTGGCCTGAATCTTTGTCAATGACATCCAAATTTTGACTAGTCTCTCAGTAAGGACTTGCAGTACTGATTTTGAAGTACTAGTACTGATTTTTCTTTTGTCTTCCATTCATTTTTCAAAACCTTTTTGGAAAGCAAATATGCTGTTCACTATTATCTCATCCTGTGATACAGCAATGCCTTGCATTTTTATCTGGTTAGGAACCAGAGCATGGATGAAAGTCAAAAATGGATGAACGTCAAAACACAGCCTTACAGCGCAATCCTATTCAACTTAC
The DNA here is from genome assembly GCA_026170595.1 of Plestiodon gilberti rubricaudatus. Taxonomy (NCBI): domain Eukaryota; kingdom Metazoa; phylum Chordata; class Lepidosauria; order Squamata; family Scincidae; genus Plestiodon; species Plestiodon gilberti. The sequence continues at coordinate 15,520,442 of JANXHW010000003.1, read as the reverse complement.
ACCACCAGTGTTAGCAGCGGTGCTGCGAGAATGGGAGGCCCCAGAACAGAAAGGGGATTCAAGATGGTGTAGTAGTTTGGGAGCCAGGATGGTGTAGTGGTTTGGGAGTCGGACTTAGACCTGGAAGATCCAGGTTCAAATCCCTGCTCAGCCACGAAGCTTCCTGGGTGACCTTGGGCCAGTCACTATCTCTCAGCCCCACCTACCTCACAGGGTTGTTGTGAGGACAAAAAGGAGGGGAGGAAATATGTACACCACTCTGAGCTCCTTGGAGGAAGGGTGGTATAAAAATGTGAAAAATAAAAAAAAAATAAGTCCCCTCCAAAGGGGGATTCAAAGGGAATTTGAATCCCCTTTCCATTCTGGAGCCTCCCATTCTCGCTGCACCGCTGGTTACACTGGTGGTGTAAGTTGGATAGGATTGTGCTGTTATTTAGCTTGAAAGTTTATTTTGGCCAGCGAAAAACGTAAATAACTAACTATATAAAAATGCGAATGCATGCGAAACCTAAATGAACAGAAATAAAAGAAAAATAAACATAAGAACATTGATGGATATCGTGGAAGGTTGGATGAAATTGGATGAAAGAGGAAAGCATGTGGACGGAATCTGAAATGTGGTTATAATTGAAAACGGTTGAAAGAAGCAAAGCGATGAAAGTCAAGTGGATTAAAGTCAAAGTATTGCTGTACTGACTTCCAAAGATCAACTATGCATATTGCAGCCTCTTGCAGAGTTACCCACATTGTAAGGTGGTCTACAGTTGTCAGACTCTTCTTTTTGGACCAGCTTTTCAAAACCAGGGCATAAGGCTTGAGATTTTAATATATATTTTAGACCTCCTGCTTGTTTTGTTTTATTTTGGTAGTTTGTGCATATGTTTTACACTACAACCCATCCCAAGTTCCATAGAAGATAGCTAGGACTCTAAAAAAAAAACCCACCATAAACCAATAGAACACATTTTATTTGTGCCCCAAATAAACTCAATTCACAAGATTCTCTAAGTAATCAAAAATTCAATTAAAGAAAAGGAAATTATATTGTAGAGCAAGGGATATGTGGTTTGTGCAATAAACAATTTGTCAATATTATTTGTGCGGAGAATCACAAAGCTTGCTAAAATAAAATTATATGGATCTCTCCCAGTTTCTCTTTGCTCCCTATATATTTTTAAAATGTACATTCATCAACAATGTAGAAGCCATCCCATTTGCCCAAAGTATTTGTTCCTTTTCACTTCTTTCTTGTATGTCTATCTACAAAACTTCACACATTGTTGACCTATCCTAGGTAAAAGCTTTTGAAGGGCTACCACTCTTCTCCTTGTCTAATAAGGTCAGTGACCTTTTAAGTCCCACTATTTCCTCTCCTATCATTAGCCTGAAACGTGCATCAACTATCTTTGATTTTTCTTCATCTCTTCTGCACCCACCTCTTTCATTAGACTTTGTCTAATTAGGAAGTTAATTTCCTCTCCTCTGATGCAAAGTTTTTGATAACAGCAAAATCCCACTCACTCATGAGTAACATAAAATTGTTAGATTTCTTGGTATTTGTTTTGTCTCAGCTGCTGCTGTTATTCATCATAGTGGCAACTTTGTCTCTCACATACAAATAAGTGGACCAGACATTTTCCCTTTTAAAAATTATATAGCTCCTGACAACGAAAAGTATTTCTGCACCTATCCACATAACATTTCACTTTGGCCGGAAGCTGCTTACATCAGTGAGAACAGTATTTATTCAGCATGGGTCAGTTTGTTGCACATCACTGCAAGAAAAACTTCCAAGTGATTTCAACAGTGTACCAAGACCCAATCTGTACCAAGTTCTGTCACTTACATTCATATGAACTCCTAAGCATGTGGCACCTGCAGCAAGACACAAATCCATACCGACTCAAACCCACAGCTTCTGTGCTGACAAGGCTGTGCAGTCTAGAAAAAAGGCGGTTGAGGGGAGACATGATTGAGACGTATAAAATTATGCATGGGATGGAGAGAGTGGATAGAGAGAAGTTCTTTTCCCTCTCACACAACACTAGAACTAGGGGTCATCCACTTAAATTGAGTGGAGGGAGGATTAAAACAGACAAAAGAAAATATTTCTTTACCCAGCGTGTAATTGGTTTGTGGAACTCCTTGCCACAGGAGGTGGTGATGGCACCTGGCCTGGATGCCTTTAAAAGGGGATTGGACAGATTTATGGAGGAAAAGTCCATCACAGCTTACAAGACATGATGGGGATAAGCAACCTCCTGGTTGGAGGAGTAGGTTTTCTTTGCACCAGGAGCAAGGGAGTGGCGACAGGATACAAGTATCTTGTTATCTTGTGCTCCCTGAGGCATCTGGTGGGGCCACTGTGTGATACAGGAAGCTGGACTAGATGGGCCTTTGGCCTGATCCAGCAGGGCTCTTCTTATGTTCTTAAGGTTATGAGAACGGCCCTTCAGAATAATTTTACATAGGTTACTTAGGTCAAAACTACTCTTTTGGGTCAAATTCAAATGATAACACTGTGATGTGTGTGCCTCTGAAAAATCACTTCTGTGTTGCCACGTAAATGACCATTAGAGTCAATTTGTTTATGAAACGTATAGCATTAAAATCTTTTTACACATTGACAAGGAGTTCACCATGGAAAGTACTTCCTGCCTCTTCTTTGGCTTGCTTCTGCACCATTTTTTCCCAAATGCCCTGTGCTTTTGCACTGAAACACAGCACCCCTTGTCCAGACAGCTAATCAAATGGGCAGTCCAATCCTACATAAATCCCAGCGTGGCAATACAGCGGTTTCCCACAGGGGATTTTCGGCCGCTGGAGGACTCTTCAGGGTAAGAGGACATTTGTCCCCTTGCCCCAGGATAAGCCCCAGCAGCCACTATGGGGCAACTCAGACCTGGGCCAGCTCAATAGCAGGCACAAGTCCGCGTTGCTCTGTGAAGGCGGATTAGGTGCAGGAAGGGGTCTGTATTTTGGCATGCACCGCTGTCGATCCCGCACCCCTCTCAGGCCTGATCCACCCTCCTCCCCACCCCGCCCCGTTCCACCCACCCCCTCCCCCATTCTGCCCTCCTGTTCAACCCCCTCCCCGCCTCGCTCCAACCCCCTGTGCGGACTTTACCTGCTCGAGTGAGTGTCTGTGGGTCTGCCAGTGCATGGAAGGTCACTGCGGCCTCCCTGCCGGCGAGCTAGCAGCGTGCATCAGCAGAGGCTGCTTTGTGACAGCCGTAAAGCAGCCTCCACTACTGCAATGCTAGTTATGCTGGTGGGTGAGGGGGTTAGGATTGGGCCAGCAATTAGCCTGAATCAGCCCACTGATGATACATTATCAGTGGGACATCAGCTCAGTGATTCTATAACTCAAGTATTTTTTTACTTCAACTAAAGTATAAAGCAAGCTAGAATAGACCCGGGTCAGCAGCGACAAGAATCAGTATACCGTCACATTAGGAAAATCCTATGTGCACTTTGCTTCACAGTGTAGCTCCTCCTGAAATGCAAGAACTCCAGGGGGCTACATCACAAAACATCCCTTGCAGATTGCTCCCTACGGCGTTTGATTGTTAAATTTGCTCTTAAAAGATAACTATATCTTCTTAATTTTCTAATTGTCAAAACGTATCTTAGCTTGGCAATGTTTTTGCCTCTCATTTATCACTTTTCCAGTCTTCTAGGAGAAGAAGAGCAAGTTGAATGGAAATGTTCACTCTGAAGTACTAGTGAAAGTTCCTGTAAAATAGCTGCATATCTGTGCTTGTAATTGTCCTGGGTTTCCCACCCCCCTCGTCCCTCTTTAGCTCAAGCTTGAGATTTCAGTTATTCTGCAAACAAGTCTCAGGAGACATACAATTACACTCCCCTGGAGTCTCACCCCTTATAGCGTCCACCTGTAGCCAGACCAAGATAGCATCCCAGTGCAATGAATTAGCACTCTAAGCTGATTAGAGCAGCTTGGCACAACTCTATTTTATTGACACAATGAAGAGACGACAGAAAAGGGCCTGAAATGAGAAAATCATTTCCATGCTGACTGAATTAAAAGGACAAAAGATCTCCGTGCAGTTGCAGCATTCAGTTTGTTGAGTGGGGGGGGGGGGGGTAGGGAGGAAGCCACTTAATGGATCACAATAGATCTGAGCAGACAGACGAAATTCAAAACTTCAGCATGAGAGCGATTAGCAGCTAAACATATTCAAAATCATTTTGTCCATATGCATAATTTTGGTGATTGTTTAGCTCCATTGTTTGAAAAAAACAACTCCATCCTTAAATAGTAGAGCAAGATTTTTATCCACTTGGAACCCTTACATTTCATTTTTTGAATCATAGCACATTGTTCAGTAATAGGTTTGGCAGCAAACCTAAATTGGACTTAAACAAATGTTTGTTTCATTTCTTGGTTCTGAGAAGTGAATTAATGCCATTTAATATATGGGGAGTAATAATACAAGATCATCTCGTTCTCAAGAAGGCTTAAATTGATTCTAAATCATGTGCATTATTCGACATTATTTAACAGAAAATAAACTTACTGCAACTCTGTGTATCAGGAAAATGTATGAGTCTGCGTCATTACAAACAGCTATCTCATTAAATTTCAGTTTACGCTAACAATAATAGGAAAAGAAATACAGACTGCCAGGGGTTCCTGTGACTGATCTATATAATTATTTTCAAAACAGTTGTGCAATTTGGTTCATGAGTTTCAAACCAGGAGCAATTCATCTCTTTTTTTTTCTACATGGCCATAAAACCCAATCTATTAAATGTACTACAATTATCAGTGTTGCCAGAACTCTGTTTCTAATTCTTTCAAAGTCTGGATTTGACACTGAAAACAACTTTTCCAACTATCAAACTATTCATCTAATAAAAACATATTTGAATCCAGTCTCCTGAGATCTTTAGCAGATGAGAAACCTATTAATGTGCAGTCCAACCCTATGCATATATGCTCAGAAGTAAACCCCAGTGTTCAGTAGGATTTATTCCCTAGTAAGTCTTAAAGACAAATAGTTGTTTTGTATTGCTAAGTAAATGAAGGTGACATCATATACTGTGTGTAGCACATATAAACCAAACAGCTATGATGTTTTTTACATTTTAATTCTACTGCTTTATTTTTAAGACAAAAGCATCTTCATTTTTTCCAACTTCCTAAACCTACAATAATCTGCCTTAAACTGTTGTTCAATTAGTTTTACATTTGAGCATGCCTGTTTTCTTAATCTTTTTTATTATTTTTCTTCCCCCAATTTACTTTTCTTCTCATTGATCCCTAGTTGCCCAATTGCATTGTTAAAACAAATAGAATTATTTTTCTATGAAATGACGCAATAAAAATGTAAAGGAATGATCACAATGATTAACAAAAGCAAAGTTCTATTGAATATTATATTGGTTGTTATATACAGTATGTATAGCATGTAAAATAAACTAACCACAAACCAACCACAAACCAAAAAATACACCAGTCCCTGCCCAAAACGTATTGACACTACATAAGGGGGATATGTAAGGAGAGCAGAAAGAGGGATTTATAAAGACCACACCCTGATAAAATCATTGTTAAATTGCTGGAAATGAGTTGCTTTTGCTTTGGTTTGTTGATATTCATATCACTTTGGCAACAAAATTCTGCATCTGCCCCATATCTTTCTGACTGCCAGGGGTACCCCTAATTTGAAAGGGTTATTCCCTAATCCCAGAACATTAGAGTCCTACAGAACATAATGGATATCCCTTATATTAGACACAATGGCTCCAACATGTCCCTTGTTTTGAAAATGTTGATCTGGCAACCCCAGTAAAGACTTCAGTCACTGAAAGGATGACTGACATAGCATTTGGTTAACAGTCATACTATGAATCACTGAACTAGATTTTCATTTTAGAAACATTATTGATAGCCACATAACCCTTCAGAGAAAGAAAAATACAGGGTTAAGTGTTCGACATCATACAATGGATGACAAAACAAAAATTACTCAATGGGAGGGGTTCTCCACCCTTGCCCACCCCCACCCCCGATGGACTGAGCTAAGCACTTTATATAAAAAGTGTGTATATAAAGCTTTGGGATATTTTAACAAACTCAACGTAGTGTAACTTTGCTGACAGCTTGTCACATTTCACTGACTGTTGGTCTGGGATCCTGTGATAACATCTGCATTCACTCAGGGTGAAAGCTTAACATAAGACAAAAAAAAAAGAGTAGGCCTTGCCACATGATGTTCCATCATTCTGTCGGTCCTGACATGTCATCTGAATTTTTTGAATCACTAAACACTTTTGGGACTCTGGTCCTTATTATCTTCTCTTAGTTTCTATACTCACTCAGCAATGCTGAAAAACGTAAAATCTGAAAACAAGATACTGGACGGCAGCTTTTTTTTCTGTCTAATCCTCAAGCCCTCATTCATGCTCACTGTTAATCTCTTAAGACATTATAAAACTGTTAGACAAAGAAACGTGAATACCTCTGCTCTCCTCAAGAATGGGAGGAAACCAAGGAAAATCTGGATCATGCTAAGCTTTTCTTTTCACCACAGAAATGGTAACTTAAACCTGTTGCATCAAATTATTTATAATTCCCAACATTAAGGCAAATGTGTTTCCCTCTTTTTTTCCCACTGGAGAAGAACAAGCACTGTCACAACACTGAAGTGGAAGAAATGCTGTTACAGAATGTCAAGGGCATGTCAGGCACATCCCTGCCATGTAAACAAAACAAAAAAAACGGGAAGCTCGTCAGAATACAATCTCATTGGCTTTTAATCCCTCACTGTTTAATGTTTGATGGTACAGCATCAGTCTTTCACAAACCCAGTGAGAATCTGTGACAGAGGACTTCTTGAACTATGTAAGGAAACTGGGGTGCATTTCAAAATGCATTTTCTAGAAATCCAACTTCCCTGGAAACTGATGGCTTCCACACCAGAAGGGCCTGTGCATTTCATCTGCAAAGGCACCCAAGTGTTTGCAGTATCCCTCTCAGCAACTGCCCCACAGAACCTCTGAGCACTCAACTTTTCTTTACCCAGCATGTAATGGGTTTGTGGAACTCCTTGCCACAGGAGGTGGTGATGGCACCTGGCCTGGATGCCTTTAAAAGGGGATTGGACAGATTTATGGAGGAAAAGTCCATCATAGGTTACAAGCCACGATGGGGATAAGCAACCTCCTGGTTGGAGGAGTAGGTTTTCTCTGTGCCAGGTACAAGGGAGTGGTGACAGGATACAGGTATCTTGTCTCGTGTGCTCCCTGGGGCATCTGGTGGGGCCTCTGTGTGATACAGGAAGTTGGACTAAATAGGCCTTTGGCCTGATCCAGCAGGGCTCTTCTTATGTTCTTATGTTAACCACATCTGAAACTTTCTCAAATGTAACAGGCAGTGTTTCGGAGTTTGGTATGAAAGCTGCTTAAAGATATACCCAATAATCCAAGGTCAAGACGCACACACACACCCGAACTGCGGACCTGCTCCTTCAGAGGGAGTAGTACCCCTGTCGGGAATGAGCTGGCAGTCTACTGTATATCCCAAGTCATTGGTCTCTTCTGCTTTTGCCAAATTTAATTTAAGCTTGTTCACCGCAATCTGAGACTGGGTCAGAAACTGTCCCAGACACTTGTACACTCAACATCAGAGGAAGGCATCAAGGTTTAGCTTCTGCCTCAACTATGTTCTCGATCCAAGCTCCATAGATATCTCCCACGGATTTTTAAAGAATCTACTGACTCCTGAGCCCCTGAGCTGTTCCAGCCACCACATCTCCCTGAAATACGATGCAAACTCTCGGTGGAGCTACATGATGACAGAGATTGTGTTCAGTACAAGCTGACATAGCTAGGAAATATCTCAATGAAATACCTTTTCAATAAGTATATTTTGATTTGAGAGGGGGATTATTTTGATTTTCCTATTTTGAAAAGAAAATGGTGGGGTACGGTCCTGTGAAGGTCCACACTCTACTGCAGAATATGGAGCACACAGGAAATACAGGAATGCCCCCCACTAAAAACATGCTTGATCTCTCTTGCTCCTATATGGTATAAGATCTCTCTCTCTCTCTCTCTCTGTACACACACACACACACACACACACACACACACACACCAGTGTAAGTGTATATGTGTGTGTATTTATTTTAGGATAATTTGTATGATGCTTTCTGCTCAGTAAGGGCCCTTAAAACAATAGACAATCAGATCATCCTCATCAGATCATCGTCAGAGGCATAGCACAGTGCATTTGCTGTCTGAGGTTACGCAAGAACCTACTGGGGACAGAGCCTTCTCAGTCGTGGCAGCCAGGCTGTGGAATAGTTTCCCTAAAGGTAGTCACTTGATGCCTATTCTATGTTCATTTCAGCATCTCCTTAGAACAGTTTTATTGGAAAGGGCTTTAACTGAGGTAAGCTCTTATCATTGCTAACATTATTTCATCTTAGTGGTGCTGTTATTAGGAACTTTTCTATTTTTAAGGGCTCTTGCTGAGCAAAAAGCATCATACAAATTTTCCTAAAATAAATATCATTGGGGCTTCTACCCTGTTTCCCTGAAAATAAGACAGGGTCTTATATTAATTTTGAGTCCCAAAAAACACGGTAGGTCTTATTTTCAGGGGAGGTCTTATTTTCAGGGAAACAGGGTATAATGCCATGTGATCAAAGAAAACAGATAAGGCTAAAGAGCTGAAAAAAACAGCAAGATTCCTTTAGGTCAGCGTGCAAGGGGGTTGTCTGCAGCCTTCCACTCATCATGCTCCCTTTCCTGTCAGCTTCAAAGCGGCAAAACAACCTTACACCCTGTCACAATTGGTGATGGTGTCTATTGCTTAGGTAACGTGCTGGTTCAGGTTTACTGGGTTGACTCCCAAAGAAAGCACAACGTGATAGATTTTGTTAGTCTTCATTCCCAATCCCTCTATTGGGGAGTTGCCAGCATCACAGCTCAAAGTAACAGGATATAAGACGGTATAAAACTTGTCAAAATCCTCAGACACAAGGATCCATGTACTGTACAACTGTGTGTGATGAAATATTACATCAATGAAAGGTGGGCATGGTATTTTCTGCTTCTGAGCCATTAAGGCATTTGGCTTTTTTCTTAAACTACTGTACACTGGGGTTTTCATTAATGAGATCCTGCAACCATAGATTTGATAAAGGTGGACGTTTATCATTCTAACATGCAACAGAAAAGGAGGCTAAGAAGAAACTTTCCTGTCTGGTGCATCTGTGAAGGGTGTCAGAGGCTTTTGACAAGCCTCAGGAACAGTCTGAATGGTGGAACAGGGAACCAGGACATCTTGAGAGGAATAGGAAGGAAGAAGCAATCTTTGATATTTTGCCAAAGTGCCAAAATACCGAAGGCCAACCTCTGGCTGAAGATAATGACCAATGCCACTGCTGGTTAGATTTCACTATAAATGGATTGAACAAGGCGGCTTCACTTTAAGAATGTCACACTGTCCTAGTGCGTACTTGCGCTCCGTCTCTTCACTGCTTGTTGAGCCATCAAAACACACCTTTGTTTCATTTTGCATGCAGTTTTCACCTCTGACCCAAGAAACGAGTTGTAGGCTTCCTGAACTTTATTGCCTGTTAATAGACTGCTGGCTCTCTTTTCAGCAGTTACAGAAATGGTAAGAAAAGACATTTAATTAAAGGCTCACAAAGCCCAAGTCTGAAAAGCGAAGTCACTGTGCTATTTTTTTTGAAAAAGAATATGTTTGAGTTGCTTTTGATATTCTTTACAAGTTTGTGCCACCCTTTCAACAAATAAGAAAGACATCACTGATTTAATTATCTTCCTGTGAAACAATGGCATAACAAGTTGAATAGCGCTAAATGATTGATCTGGGTCATTCATCTTCTCCTTCCATCTATCTACACATTTTGTTTCTTTCGAGGCGTCAGGCTGATGTCCATGTCACGGAGCAGTCCAGGGCTTTCATCAAACACACCCAGATGATCTTTCCTGCCCGCTATTTCATGACACATGGTTATAATTTCACCCATATTTCTTTGTCATTGGGTGCTATTAGCTGCATCTGTTCGGGCTTTTTCCTCCTGCTTCATTTAGCTGGAGAACGGCAGGGTTTTATCAAAGATAACCAGTTAATGAAAAGTGGATTTTTCATTTTTTTTTCCCTCAGCATTTTGATTAGTGAACAAATATTCTAACCCTCCAAAAGACATTTTCTGTTTCACTTAGGGAAGGACATTATTATGGCCTATTTTAGATTAAATGACATTATTAAAGGTGATTTAGCATCCTGTTTTATGCAGCTTGGAAGGAAAAAACAGCTAATATCTTAAACTTTATTTTGTTAAGGACTTGATATAATTTGTTAACAATCTTGCTCTTTTTTTTTTTACAAGAGCAATAAACTCCGCTTAGTACAGACTTGCATTGAATATCCCAAGTCAACTGCGTTGCTTAAGGAAACATGCCCAAACAATCAGCTTTTGACAGCTGCATCTCCTGTTATTTACAATGGCCATCACAGTAATAACTCACCATTTCTATATTAATAAGGCAGTGAAATTTATTATGATGGTATTGAAAAGTTATTAAGTACTGCATCCCAAGTGACAAAGTGCCACAGCACTGTCACCATCCAAAAGCAGTTGCCCATCCATCACCAAGCTTTCCAGATGGTCCTGCATCTTTATCGCTCCCAGGTTGGTGACATCACCTGTTCACCCCCTCAAAATTGATGATGAAAGCAAACAGATCTATCTTACTTACATTTACCAAATCAATTTAATTTTACAGGCTGTGGCTTAGTGACATATTGACTGTTTTCCTTAATGGCATCTACTGTACTTAACGCAAAGAACTCATCTTTGAATCCAGGCTTGTATAATGTGTCATTTCATAATACATTTTTTTATCACACATTTATTTAATGGGAAGAATTATGACTGAGTGTCAGTTTTCTTTAATTCAATTTTATGATTATTCTGTCTTTTTTCTGAGTTTAGGTTTTGTATACAGTATTATCGTTCTAATGAGCTGAATAGTATTTGTATCTTATTCTTAAGAAAAAATCAAGAAAATTTGGTCAGAAGCCATATTTCCATTGGGTACTAGAATGTTCCATTTATTCATTGTGATTCTTTGGCACGTTTATTTACATATAGCATGGCTTCAAATCTAGTGATAACTAATTTGTTATGTTTTCATACCAAGATCTGGCCATGGCTAAAACAGTCTAAGCCAGGGGTGTCAAACATAAGGCACGCAGGCCGCATGTGGCCCCCATGAGAATTGGGCTGTTCCCGCACTACCCTTTCAGCAGTGCCACTTCTGCTGAAGCTCTGGGAGGGAGAGACGGAAGGAGGCCTCAGAACACAAGGAATGCTACAGGGGAAGTGGCAGACCAAGAGGGATGAGAGTGGAAGATGCTGCCTAGATGCTGGGAGAGCCCCATTATCATGCAGATTGGCCTTTCAACAGAGCCACTTCTGCTGAGGTGTCACTTCGCAAACCACCTCTCAGCCGCTGAGCTGTGAAGTGACGCTACAGGAGACACAGCGCTGCTGAAAGGGTGGCACATGTGATAATTGGCTCTCCCATATCTTGAAAATATTATCAATGTTTGCACATTTTCTCTTTTGTCATTTGCAGCTAATGAGTTTCTATGTGAGAACAAAGTGCTTATTTCTGGCCATCATCTGCTTAATGACATCATGTCCTACTTAATGATATCATTTCCGGCCCCCAATAGGCACCACCATGAATGCTATTTGGCCCACTATATGAAACGGGTTTGACACCCCTGGTCTAAACCTTGTAAGATATTTTTACAGTTATGTCATAAATACTGCAGCTAACATTGCCTGGCATTCAGATGTATAGTTGTTTATTTGGAAAGAGGTGGTTTTTAGGGTGGCTCCCACCAACCTCCCATCCACCCATGTAAGCAAGGAAAAGGAAATTATTGTTACAGAGAACAGTAAGTAGAAGTAGAAAATGACTTACAGTCCAATTCTATGCAGGATTGGGCTGTTCTACACAGCAATTTGCAACAACAGAAGACACTTCCGCTGTCGCAAAATGGCTACCAACGGAGCGCAGAGCATCAGGTGGCAGCACTCCCGGTCCATCGTCAGAACTGCCTATACCCGCCGGAGCTGGTAAGGCAGCAGCGAGGGCAAAAAGGCAGGGAGGAGGGAGGAATGGGGTGGGGAGGCTGCAGGAGGGGGTGCAGGTGGCGATGCAGGTTGCCATCGCTGCAGGTGGCGATGGCACACGCCAGATCCTATCCCCTCTTTTTGCAGCCTCCCCACCCCCTTTGTATCCTCAGACTTGTGCCAGCAAAATCACTGGCGCAGCTCCAAAGAGAACCATTGCAGAGCGGGCGGCTTATAGAGGAATAAGGGGATTTAAATCCCCTTTCCCTTCTGAAGCCTCCACTGAATACAGCACACTCATTTTCAGCGCAGCTGCACCAGCGGGGGGGGGGGGGGGGAGGCTAGGATTGAACTTTTCAGAACTGTTTCATGAACGTTTGTGGTATAAGACTTCTCACTGTACACAACCACAATGTGTAGGGGGTTGCATTACAGTATGAGACACCTGAATAAGGCTATAACAGATAAACTCTAGTGGACTGTAAAGAGGTTTTGAAAAATGCTTGTCCAAGTTTGCACAAATGGAGAAAATCCTCTAGTATGGGTTTGGTGGGGTTTTTGTGTGTGTGTTTTTCTTTTTTCAAGCAATGCTCTTTTACTAAGTCAGAAGAGATATTCCACTAGCAAAAGTGCATTTTTGTATCCAAACAGGATGGAGCCACTAGGAAATATCAATCATATTTCTCTGGAAAGAAACCACCTTCTTCCGTATATAAGCCTATCCACACAATTAAGATCTTCTTCAGAAACCATGCTCTGCATGCCTTTTCCCTGAAGTGGGTGACTATAGGGGCAGAGCCTTCTCAGCAGTGGCACCAACACTTAGAACCCCTTTCCTAATGATATGCATCCACCTTTCTCCTTGCTGTCATTTAGGGCTAACTGGCTAACATTGTGGCTAACATTGGCCTTCTGGAACTATGGAACGGCTAGTGTGAATTTGTATTTATTTATGGCTGTTAATGAGTTAGGTCCAAACTCACGACTGTGCTCACAGAAGCTGCTTCCATGAAGAGAAGGAGAGTTGTGTTCACAGAAGGACCCCTTCCCCTTCCACTCACAGTACGGTCCCAGGAGCACTGCCAGGACAGCGGCAGTAAATTTCAATTCAACCCATTTGTTGAATGTTTTTATGAATTGCTGTTGATTTTTAGTCTATTGTGATTATGTTATGGTTTTTAGATATGTATATTTAATTATTGTTAGACACCTTATGAATTTTTTTTTAAGTAGAAGGGCAGGATATAAATGTTTTAATACCTAATAAATAAATATTATTTAAAACAATCAAGGAAAACCCTGAGTCGACTCAAGTTATTCCTCCAGAAGCAGGAATTATCTAGACTGGGAAAATGTTTGTTCTTATGCCTCCCTGCTGTTTCTCCACATGCAGTACAATAGCGACCATAGGTTAGGCATACTTCAGAAGTTACTAAACTGATGTGTCTACTGCCAGATCCAAGAAGTACACAGGAGCCTAATTACATGAAAACTAATGTGAATGCAGCAGACTTTACAGGGTATGAGCAAATGGCTTCTCATTTGCCTTTGCAATTACTGTCTCTATCTCTCTATTGCCTTAAGAGATACTGGCCCTTTAAGGCAGGACAAAAACAAGAGCCAAGCCTAAACCTCATATCTACCCCTGCTAACTGGGCAAGAGGCACTTTTTCAATTGGTGCTCCTCTGATATTTAGCAGGGGGAGAGTAACTGCCCCCTTTCACCCCAGCACAGTATCTTTTCTGGTGGCTTTTGCTGGTGTTGTTCTGCATCTTTTAGATTGTGAGCCCTTTGGGGACAGGGAGCCATTTAATCATTTGATTTTGTCTGTTAACTGCTTTGTGAACTTTTTGTTGAAAAGTGGTATATAAATACTGTTAATATAGAGGTGGCATAGAGTGATCACTGCCACTACAGACCTTCCCTGTCCTAGAAAAATGGAGGTGAAGAACCTCCATATACTCAACTGTGGAGGAACAATGGGTACAGAGATTGCTCCCCACCAGCAATTATCTTAGGCTCCTGCCTCCAAGAAAACTGCGGTGGCGGGGGCATGGAACCCCTATTCTTTGGTTCGGGGGAAGATGATCCCTGCTGCAACGGAAATTATGTCCCACCACTGCTCCCTCTGAACTCAGAATCCTCTTGGGTCAATGAAAAGTGGCAACGGTGATAGGTGGGACCCATTCTTAGACAGTCAAAAATCTCCAATTATCTCAGTGTGGTACAATGGCTCAAGTATGGATCAAGAAGATCCAGGCAAAAACAATCTACTGTGCTATAAAGCTTACTGTGTATACTTGGAAAAAAATCAGTCATCAGAAACAATCACAGAGAGAAACTCTCCCTCTGATCAACATCTGTCACTACAGACAAATGCTGATCATCGGGAGGGTGAGGACAAGGCCGCCATGCATGCATGCAGTAGGGCGCAACGCCTCACTGATAGGGCACTGGTATCAGTGCAAAAAGAGTCAAGCAATCCTGGCAAAGCAATGCTGGTACAGCCCTTCCCAGTAATCCCTCCGACATCCATAGAAACACCAACGCAGCCCATTACCCATGGGGCGGCATCCTGACATCAGTGCATCATCGCCGTGACATCAGCACATCCTTACTGTGTCACTGGCATGTGACATCAGTGCATCATCGCTGTAATGGCAGTGCATCATCTGCATGGTATCCATGTGTCATTGGTGTGATGTCCAAGGAGCCAATCACCACATCCAATCAGGCCCAACAGTGGTGACCAGAGAAGCGCTGCCAGGGTGAACTGAGCAGGGGCAGGGCCAATGAGTGGCCAATGCTGGGGGAACACCCTCCTGCCAGCCACCAGGGACAAGCAACACAACAACTAGCACCAACCATGGGGAAATGCCCCTAGGACACTACACACAAACACGTGCGCGCACAGACACACACGACACAAGGATGCTGCAGCACTCCCACCTCCTGCAGGAATTAGAGTGGCACCAGCAGCAAAGGAGCAAAAGCAAAAAAACCCAAAAACTGCTAGGACCCCGGCACCCATCCCGCTCACACAAATACCTTTTTGAGCAGACCAGAGCAACGGTAGAAAGTTGGCTCCCTTGGAAGAGGGCAGCCATGTGAAACAGACACACAAGCCCTGTCATGGCAAGTGTTCGAGTCCATGTGGTAACACTCACCAGCTGGAAGGGACCCTTATGTCAGGGGAGGGACTGGAACAAGTCACAAAGAGAGCCTCAACAGCACTCGGGTGCAGGTTACAAACTGCGCAAAGAGGGCCAGACAAGATAGGTTAAAGCCCAGCCAACGGACTTGCCCTCACCAGCAAAGAATTCATGTTTTGCACAACTGGCCAGAAGCACCCATGGCAGGGACAAAAGAGGAGGGGGAGGCACGTCCAGAACCCACAGCAGCTACTCCACAACAGCTACTCTAACCACCCCGCCACAGCAGGACTAAGACACCTCATCTGGCTTTTAGCACCTTGCATCAACACAAAAAGGCACAACTGGCTGGGAGGTTGTAGCACATGGACCTATCAGGGGGAGCACTGCATGGGCCAATCACTGGGCTGGCATGTGACACACGCAACCTACTGCAGCAGCCCACCCAGCTAGCCACACTCACACACAGTCTATGCCCTTTGCCTCATCACTGACATTTGCTGGGGTGGCTATAAGAATGCTGCCCATCCCGTCCTCCTGCCACTGCCCACCACATGACATGGTAGCCGAGAAGAGGAGGCTCATGATCACTGAGAAGGGCTCCCCCCTTCAGATCCCAAGACGTCACTAAGTGAGGATGCTGTGGACTCTGGGAACAGAGAGGCCTCTCCCCCCAAGGAGCCAGCTGAAGTAAGAAACAACTAGGGTGGGAAGAAGGGATCTCTGTCTGCTAACAAAGTAACAGCAAGCGTGATCCAGTCAAGGTTTTTATTGAACGGTATCAGTGATAGAGCAGCACCAGCACGTGGGGTTGCCAACCATCTCCTCCCAGCAGGGCTCTTGTGCCATTTCAAATTATCCAACAGACAACCAAGTAACAGGTGCCTGTGAGGTCCGGTTGCACCTGCTGGTTCACTGTCTGCCATGGAGTTTGCAAGACCACAGGGCCTATCTGGAATTGGTAGGTCAGCAACCTTGCTGAGCAGCAGTTGGGTTCACAGTGGTCACTGCAGGCAGGCAGGCTACAGGTTTTCCTTGGGGTCTGCAACAATGTCCTCACCTGTAGGACAGCTGCCTGTGGGGAGCAAGGAGAATCCAGAGATAGTAACAAGGGATGGACAACAGCATCAGCCACACCTATGCCTTAAGATGCATAGTTAGTGTTTGTGACGGAAAGTGGTGCCTTGTAGCGGGAGGGAGGCTTGGAACTTTACCTTTCTCTCTCCTAGGAGGGCTGCAGTGGAACTCTGTTCAACTCCCTGTGGCAATGGTGCAGTGCTAAAAAACAAAAGGATTCTCAGAAGTGTTTGGCCAGCAGTAGCAACGGTTGGAGTCCCTGACATTCCCCAAAAGGGTGCAGATACTCTCTGCTGTTGCAGAAGGAAGAGATGGCTAGGAAACACTGTTGACAGCAGAGACGCATTTGATAACCCTGGAGGGTCAGAAGGGGGGAAATAGAGACATGAGAGGAAAATGCAGCATCAATACATTGCAGCATGAGATTCCCTCTTCCCCTCTGCTTACCTGTGTGGGGTGCATTGTCCTTGCCCTGTTGGGTGATGAGGTAGAGGTTCCAGTTGAGTGTTTGAGGGTGGAGACCTCCTGGACAGAACACTTGTCATCAGCATCACCGGCATGTCTCTTGTCTGAAGGGGGCTTAGGAGATGGTATATCTTGAGTCCTCCTCATCCTTCCCACATCTTTCTATGATCCCCCATGCCATGACCCCAATCTCCTCCCTCTTTTGACTTTTGCGCCAGTGGAGTTGTGCTGGCATCTGAGTGATATCCAAGCTACGTTGGCATGGCATTTTTTTGCCATTGCACCAGAGTTTGCACATTGCGCATCTGTTGGTGGGCAGGCTTCTACAGTACACTGGTGGGAGTGTTGTTGTGCCAGCAAACGTAGAGATACAGTGGTGTATCTTGAGGATAGGATTGGGCTGTTAGAGGAGGAAGTTCAGGTTCAAATCCTTGATCAACCATGAGGCTTATTGGGTGACCTTAGACCAGTCACTAGCTCTCAGTCTAACCTATTTCACAGGGTTGTTGTGAGGATAAAAGGAGGGGTGGTGTATAAATGGGGAAACAAACAAGTAAGATAGGGTAAAAAAGCAATCTAAATCAAAAAGAACATTTCTGTCCCTTTTTTAAATGACAAGTATTTTTGCAAAATTCACTCTCATTCCAATAACGCATGTACTGTACAAAGTACAGTATGTTCTTGGTGAATGGACCAATTGACACCTGTAGAGTTAAGCCTGATAAATACTAGTAGCTTCATGAATCAGGCTCGTGGATTATTTGAGTGGATATTTTGAAAATAAAACATGCCAACCTCAAGAATCTTTAGTAAATGTATTTTTTTGTGGTATTGTTGAATGCTATAAATAAGCATGACTAACCATTCTCTCACACTTACCTCTCACACTGTGGTTTACCCAGATTTGATTTGGGTTCATCTCATCCCATTATACCTTGAAATAGCTTTGGAACCCTCTTCTGTATTTTCAGTAATCTGAGGGTCACTTTACACATTATATTTTCAGGTGTACATTTAAGATGTTTTTAAGTGTACACCTAAAATTGTTATGTGTGAATTATAGCCCAATTCTATCTATTCCCCAACCCCGCTGATGCAGCGGCACCAAAATGGCAACAGCTGCATCCTGGGGGGGGGGGTAGTTGCAGAGGTCTCTTCCAAGGGAACAATTGGTTCCTTACATGGGGGTAAGCCTCCGTGGCGCATGGGGGGGGGTCTATGTGGACCTGTGACAGCTAAATAGCTGGTGCAGGTCCACGCGGACCTGCACTGCAGGATTAGGTCTGGAAAGGGGGATAGGATATTGCCAGCACTGTCGATCCCACCCCCTCCTGGGCCTGATCTGTCGATACCCTCCCCCCACCCTGTTCAACAAGCTGCAGAAAACTGTGTGTTTTCTGTATACATGCACACATATACGAATTATGTGAGTACTAGGGATGCGGTTGAAGGGTTACCTCACAGTATTTTTCAAGTAGTTGCTCCTAGCATCCTTCCAGGGCACAGAAAATGGTGAAATCGCAAATTTGGTGTCTCTTTGTTTTTTTTCTCGTTTTTTCTTTAATTGCTGCCATCTGCTTAAAATATGTTTTCTTTGTTGATTAAGAATCAGACAGTTCTCTCTTTCTCAGTGAGCTACGGATACGTTGCCTCAACATATGATTGGCCTGCTGGCAAATACTAAAACCACGGTGACAAACTGCAAAAAAGCTTGACCTTTGCCCTTGCCCAGTGACCTCTTGTTCGATTTGTGCTTTAGTCAACCAATACCTGATTAGATGATGCTCAGCTTCAGACTCACAAACTGAGATAAAATTCAAATTTATAGCTTTTCATTTAAGATGCTCTACAGCACTCTAATTATGAACCGAGCATAACTACATCACAACAAATTCTTTTTGTCCCACAATACATTTAACAACTAAAGTACATGTACATGCAAAATTGACATGATATTGCAAACTTATCTGGGCCAAACCTTTGCATGGAAATTCCTGAGAAACTATGAGGTCTAATTACAGTGCCGAGTATTATACAGTTGGGAAGCAGTGAATATTTTTGTACGTTGGTGGAACATTTTCAATTGCAGTTCCAGGAGCTATTTATCAGTCCTTCCTATCTGTCCTACATGTCAACATATAAATGCTTCAACCTGGATACTCTTCATTACCTATCAGAAAAATAAGGCCCATATGTCTATGAATATTATTCATATATTTGACTTGCTGTCATATTAACAAGCGGAACCTGCAAAAAAAATGTTGCAGTTACCCTCCTAGAACAGTGTTCCTTTTCAGGGTTCCATCCTGGAACACAAGCTATGTAGCAGGGCTGGTTACTGAAGCACTCACTTCAAGCGATGGGCTGAGGGAAGCAGCAAATTGATGAAAGTTTGCTTTCTGCTTTCACACACACACTCCCACTTCATTCAGCTCTGAAAGCAAGCGAAAAGACTGGGGCAGTGGCAGCCTACATCCTCCTCCAGCGCTGCCACCACTGCAAGCTATTACAGTGGCAGAGCTGCAGGAAGTAGCAGCAAGCAAAGTGACCCTGCTCTGAATGCTTGTTTCCATGAGTGATCAGAACTGGATCACTCTGCCTTGTTCTCCTTCTTGCCCACCCAGAAGGACAGCCAGGTGGAGGAGGAGGCAGAGCACCCCCACTCCTCCTTCCTCTTACCTTGAAGTTTGCTGCTGCTCTTTCTGCTTGCTCTCCTCCTGGTCATGTTGAAGCAAACAGACTGGGCGGAGCAGGCTAGGAGTGCTCCCACCATGTTCTGCCCATCCTGTTTGTTTCAATAGGGCCAGCAGGAGCAAGTGGGAAGAGGCAGTGGCAAATCTCTAGGTAAGAGAAAGGAGTGGGGGAGCTCTGGATCACTGTTGTCTGCTCTGTCCTCACTCTTCTTGCCTACCCACCTGCTTCCCTATGCAGCCAGACAGGCAAGGAGGAAGGATACAGAATACAGGTTATCTTGTTGGCTGTGTGCTCTCGGAGGCATCTGGTGGGGCAACTGTGAGATACAGAAAGCTGGACTAGATGGGCCTTTGGCCTAATCCAGCAAGGCTCTTCTTATGTTCTTATGAAGAGGAGGAAACTGCAGTGGTGGGACACACACATGCTAATGCAAATGCAAGTTTATTGTGAAAAAGTGGAGCGCAAGCT
Organism: Plestiodon gilberti rubricaudatus; assembly: GCA_026170595.1. NCBI lineage: Eukaryota > Metazoa > Chordata > Lepidosauria > Squamata > Scincidae > Plestiodon > Plestiodon gilberti. The sequence continues at coordinate 15,500,436 of JANXHW010000003.1, read as the reverse complement.
GGCAGGGGCAGCAAATCCACCCCAGTTCAGGCCGCAGATCCACTGGAGCCACCCTTGCTCTGCAGTGCTGTTCCAGGAAGTGGAGAAGTTTCAGGAGGGAAGAAGGGGAAAAAGCTACCTGTTCCTTTGAGGTGTTCCTCTGCTGTGCTATTAGAAGGTCAATTTGAAGGCAGGCTACCAGTCCTACAACTGCACATTTTATTGTGATATAGCACTGGAAGGGGAGCATGATGTCCCTTTTTCTTTTCCTCTGTCTTAAAACGTTTGTAGATAAGGTAGGAAGGGGAGTTTTTGAACTTCACAGCTCACATCCCCCAAGCCTAAACCCACCTAGATATTTCCTCTCTTTCTCTGCACTCCAAGGAGGAGGCAGGAGAAGTAAAGGAGGGTAAGATTTTCATGGCACACTTTACACATAGGAAGGGCACACTGGAGCTTAGTGCCAGGCGCTAGGGTAACTTGGGTCACACCTGGTTAAAAAAATACTAGAAAACAATTTCTGCTACAATAAGTTATCCGCAGTTCAAAATATACCTAAGCAGCTATATCCGCAGTTCGAAATATACCTAAGCATGAAATGACAAGCTGTATACTGCATTATTCTACTTCATCGTCAGATAAATCCATTGACACTAGAAACAACGCATATGCTCTCCACTCTGAGATTTAACTTCTAGAGATCCTGGGAAGGAAACTGAACCTTGAAGAATGACAACGTTAACAATTCACACGAAGAATGTTAATAAGACAGTGTCAAAAAGGAAAATAGGGACAACATAGGGATAGGGATTTACCAGGAACATGTACTGGGAAATAGGAGTTGTTCCTGGAAAAATGGGACAGTTGGAGCATATGTGCTCCATAGACTCATCATGGTGTTTAAGTGATCTCAAGTGAGCTTACTAAAAATCAAGCCTAGTTACATATCTCCAGATTCTGAAAAGGGCAGATTTTTGAAATTTATCTCCTTTATGCTGAAGTCTGGATAAATAAAATATTGTAGCCAGTACACCAAAACACAAATTGCCAGCAACAAGATCAATGCAAACTATGCTTTCTTTCCTTTTAAACAAGATGGAAAATCTGGCTGTATATCATTGTGTATTGCTAATGAATCAAATAAGAATGATTTTTTTTCAAATGGCATCAGACCAATACTGGATAAAGAACTCAAGTTCCGTTTTTGTGTGGATAAAGAACTCAAGTTCCATTTTTTATCTCTAAAAATAGTTTGTCCCATCTACCTTGAATATTGTCTCCAAGCACAAAGGAGACAAAGTACAAAGTACAGTTACAAACTATAACTTTCTTACAAAAAAATAAAATAAAAATGGCACACTCTGCTCAATATTGATCCAAACCTATATACCGCTTGGCTTGATCAACAAGTTAATAGGAAATGCACCAAGTAAATTGCGTGGAAACGCAGTTGAGAAGGTATGACATTACTGCCATGCATTACTGCCCCGGGGTTTAGCAAGCCTGCCCATGTAAACTGCCTTTGAATTAAAGTCAGACGAGAAATCCGATGACCAAAGAAAAGGCGGTATATAAATACTGGTTATTATTCTTACTCTTACGATATTAATAAGCAGAGTCATAGCGTAAAGTGATGAAGAGCCACCTTGTGGCTTTCCTGCATTTACTAGAGAGATGAGGAAACATTTTTGCATTCTTCAACCTGTTTTAAAAAGAAATGGAGTCAGGGGACTAAAGTGATAGTCTTAGATGCCCACTGGTATACCATCAGTGCTTAAGTACTTTGTAGGTGGCAACATTTTAACGTGGCGGTCTGTAGAAGTTCTCCATCTCCAGAGTCTCCGTGAGGCACGCATTTCTCTGGCTCTATCTGAATGGATTGTAGATGACCTTATGCAGAAGATACAAGGAAAGGAGCAGGTCTGCTGTGATCTGAGGCCAAGGACGATGTGTGGGTGCATGAGCTGCAGCCAGAGATCACTGAGCGATATGGAGGGACTAGGGCAAGGTTCCCTATGGGGGCATCATGGGTCAGCACAACTGTGGCAATGAGAAGAAAGCAAATGCATTCATACTGATTTGACAAGGCACAGGACCAGGCAGAGGCGTCGCTACGGTGGGGGGCGGTACTGTAAGTTTTGTACAATCCTAGTCCCCGTGTACTCCCCGGTATGAGGTGGCCCCGCCCCCTTGCCATCGGAGTGTTTCAGTGCAGCGAAGACAACGGGCAGGGAGTCTCCTGCCCGTTGCCTTCGACGCACTGAGTGGCTCTAAAGGCGAGGGGATGGGACCACCTCATACCAGGGAGTACACGAGGACTAGGACAGCGCGAAACTTACAGTACTGCCCCCATCATAGTGATGCCTCTGGGACCAGGAAGGAAGGATGAGCAAGAATCTCCAGGCCTAAAAGTTCTAGGATGCCACTTTCAGGCACAGCATATAGCCTATAATGCTAAAAACCGTTATGACTAGCCTGGTTAGAGGAGATCGCATGCACAAAGCAATCCTTAATACAGCAGAAGTGGCTATGTTACCATGCTAAGTAAGAAGCTCTACATAACATCCATGAGGCATTATCATTTTAGAGCTCCTGAAGGTGAGGAAATCTACCTACGTACTTCCCACTGGGGCTTGCTGACAACATCTTTTGGGATTTACCACAATTACTCCATGGCTTTCACTATTAGGACATTTCATTTTGCACAGTATCGTGGTTTTTCAGGACTGCTGCTCTCAATCTACCAATATGAACACTCTCATTCTGATAATTAAGCTTTCAAATGGCTGTTACCTGGTTTCATAGGATACATGTTTCTGTCATATGACAATCAAAACATCAAAAACCAAACAAAGAAAAAATGCAGAGATTAAAAATGTTCAAATATTGTCTCCCTTCCTCCCCACCATTTCTTTTAAAGAAGAGAAGACATTTTGAATTTGCAAAGCCTATGAGGAAAGATGAGACATCCATGGGGACTTGTGTCTACAAAAGTGTGGTTTCTTTCTATAATACATTAGAGTCCATTATTGTCAATCCTTAAATACTCCAAAGGATTTCTTTTAAAAAATATTTGCACCCTGAACCAAAAGCAAACATCAATAATATGACTGAATACAAGACAAAAACGTGGACATGTTCCTACCTCCCATCCATGACTGGGATCTTTAAGACTTGGACAATGTTCTCCTACATATGGCCCAAATCTTTCACCTACTTCAATTTTCCTTTTGGTCCATATCCCTAATCCGGCTCCAGGAATATTTGACTCTCGAAGCTCAAACTCTGATGGAATCGGGATATCATCAGGAATATATATGGGAGCTTTGTAAGGAGATCCCTCCTTTGATGTGAAGGCTTCACTTGATGTTGCTGGAGAAGATTGCTCATGGATACTGAGTGATAGAGCGATTGGCTCTCCATCATTTTCAGGTGCTTCTTCCAAAGGAATTTCAGGGAAGCTTTCAAATACACACTCATTGCCTGAAAAGGATTGCAAACATTAGGAGCAAGATGAGCAAAAGCGCTAGAGAACTATTTGTACAAAATGATTGTTTTGCCAGAGTTCACTATCACACCTAGGGCATGTATTACCCCTAGTGTATTGATCAAAATATCTTTATAAATTATTACAACTTTTTGAACATTTATATTAAACTGAAAACATAAAGATGATGTGGAAAAATGCTACATATGTGTATCCTTCCAAGGAACACCCATGAATATAAAGTCTCCAACAATCATTTGTGAGTCTTTCTTGTAGACATACTTCTCACAATGTACGGTACTTGTACTTATGGGAATACCTTGTGAGAGAACTGTAATTTGAAAAGGGAACATGGAAAAATTGTTATTAGTAGCACCCATTCCAGAATTTCAGATTTCTTTATAAATAAAAGTAGCTATGGTTAGTAGATAATATTTGAGAACGGTACGCTAGTGGTGTTACGTTCTCTAAAGGTTATATTAGCCACATGGAAACCACTTGGAATAGCCCTGCATAGCACACTGAGATCCAGTCACTACATGGAGCTGCTGCCATGGGAAGGCTGTTTCAAGCCCGTGTTTGAAGTTGGTTTTACAGCAGGGTTTCTCAAAGTGTGGGTTGTAACCCACTTAGAGAATCGCGGAGGCCACACGGGGGGGGGGGGTCGCGGGTTTGACCCTCCCACCCTCCCTTGCTCCGGTTTGGCTCCAAATTGGAGCCATTCCGGAAGCTCAATGACTTGCCAAGGGGGCGGAGAGGCCTCTTCTGGGTTGTGCCAGGCCAGCAGCCCACTGCACAGGCCTCTGTGGGCCTCAGAATGGAACCCTTTCAAAATGCTGTAGCATCTCAGATATTCTCCACATCAGTGGACTACTCCTGGTACCTGGATCACTGTCTGGAGAGTAAAATGGTCCCTGAGGTTACTGGCTAGCCACCACTGTTTTATAGGAATGGGAGTCCCATTTGTGGGGAAACATAGACCTGGCCTGCCAGCCTGAGGCCTGCTTAGAAACCTGTCTAAAATACAAATACCACACAATTATTTAAACACAGAAATGGATCCCTCAGGTCGATTCCTGAGGTGGAGGGGAGGGGGGAAATCTCAACATTATAACAGAGCTAAACAAACCCAATTATCATGTGAATTATCTACTCATGAGAGTGTATCTGCAGGCAGGAGGATGAGGTAGGAATAAGGTGACAGAATGCTGAGGCAGCAGAATGGACTGCAGCACTTCAGACTACAGATGGGAGTTTGAGTTTTGAATGCTAAGAGTCCTTCACATAAAATGACTCTCTGTACTGTATATAGAAAACTAGCACAGCAAGGAGAAAGGTGCTATCCCAACCTTTTCCATGCAATGCTGGTTTTCTATTACATGGAGTTTTTAATGTGGAAGAAGTTGCATTCAGAACTGTGATCACCCTATTGCAGTACAGTATTAGCTATTGTATTGGCTAATACACGAAAACCCTTGACTTCCGAAGGGCAGACTTCCCCAAAATGAGGAGACTAGTTAAAAAAAAGTTGAAAGGGAAGGTAAAAAGAGTCCAATCGCTCCAGAGTGCATGGAGGCTGTTTAAAACAACAGTCATAGAGGCCCAGCGGGAGTGTATCCCACAAAGGAGGAAGGGCTCGACCAAGTCTAGGAGGGTGCCGGCATGGCTAACAAGCACAGTTAAGGAGGCTATAAAAGGCAAAGAAGCTTCCTTCCGTAAATGGAAGTCATGCCCTAATGAGGAAAATAAACAGGAGCACAAACTGTGGCAAAAGAAATGTAAAAAGATGATACGGGAGGCCAAGCAAAACTTTGAGGAACGTATGGCAGGCAACATAAAAGGGAATAATAAAAGCTTCTTCAAATATGTTAGAAGCAGGAAACCTGCCAGGGAAACAGTTGGTCCGCTGGATGGTGAGGGAGAGAAAGGGGTGATAAAAGGGGACTTGGAGACTGCAGAGAAATTAAATGAGTTCTTTGCATCTGTCTTCATGGCAGAAGACCTCAGGCAAATACCGCTGCCGGAACGGTCTCCCCTGACTAAAGAATTAAGTCAAATAGAGGTTAAAAGAGAAGATGTCTCAGACTTAATTGACAAAATAAAGATCAATAAATCACCAGGCCCGGATGGCATCCACCCAAGAGTTCTGAAGGAACTCAAGAATGAAGTTGCTGACCTCTTGACCAAAATATGCAACTTGTCCCTTAAAACGGCCACTGTGCCAGAGGATTGGAGGATAGCTAATGTCACGCCAATCTTTAAAAAAGGAAGGAGGGGGGACCAGGGAAATTACAGGCCGGTCAGCCTAACATCTGTTCCAGACATCTGTGGAAAGTCTCATTAAGGATAAAATCTTAAAATATATAGAAGAACAAGCTCTGCTGAGGGAGAGTCAGCATGGCTTCTGCAAGGGGAAGTCTTGCCTCACAAACCTGTTAGAATTTTTTGAAAAGGTCAACAGGCATGTGGATGCGAGCGAACCCATGGATATTATATATCTGGATTTTCAGAAGGCGTTTGACACAGTCCCTCATGAAAGGCTCCTGAGAAAACTCCACAGTCAGGGAATAAGAGGGCAGGTCCTCTTGTGGATTAGGAATTGGTTGAAGACCAGGAAACAGCGAGTGGGAGTCAATGGGCAATTTTCACAATGGCGAGAGGTGAAAAGCAGTGTGCCCCAAGGATCGGTCTTGGGACCGGTGCTTTTCAACTTATTCATAAATGACCTGGAGTCGGGGATAGGCAGTGAGGTGGCTAAGTTTGCAGATGACACTAAACTTTTCCGGGTGGTGAAGACCAGCAGGGATTGTGAAGAGCTCCAGAAGGATCTCTCCAAACTGGGAGAATGGGCAGCAAAATGGCAGATGCGCTTCAATGTAGGTAAGTGCAAAGTGATGCACATTGGGGCAAGAAACCAAAATTTCACATATACGCTAATGGGTTCTGAGTTGTCTGTGACGGATGAAGAGAGAGATCTTGGGGTGCTGGTGGACAGGTCGATGAAAGTGTCGACCCAGTGTGCAGCGGCTGTGAAGAAGGCCAATTCCATGCTTGGGATCATTAAAAAAGGGATTGAGAATAAAACGGCCAATATCATTCTGCCTTTGTACAAATCGATGGTAAGGCCACATCTGGAGTATTGTGTCCAGTTCTGGTCACCACACCTCAAAAAGGATATAGTTGAATTGGAAAAGGTGCAGAAAAGAGCGACCAGAATGATTCATGGGCTGGAGCACCTCCCTTATGAGGAAAGGCTACAGCGTCTGGGGCTTTTCAGCCTAGAAAAAAGGCGCCTGAGGGGGGACATGATTGAGACTTATAAAATTATGCATGGGATGGAGAGAGTGGATAGAGGGAAATTCTTCTCCCTCTCGCACAACACCAGAACCAGGGGACATGCACTAAAATTGAGTGGAGGGAGAGTTAGAACAGACAAAAGAAAATATTTCTTTACCCAGCGTGTAATTCATCTGTGGAACTCCTTGCCACAGGATGTGGTGATGGCACCTGGCCTAGATGCCTTTAAAAAGGGTTTGGACAGATTCATGGAGGAAAAGACCACCACAGGTTACAAGCCATAAGCAACCTCCTGGTTTTAGAAGTGAGTTTTCTCTGTGCCAGGTGCAAGGGAGTGTCAAAGGGAAACAGGTTATCTTGTTGTCTTGTGCTCCCTGAGGCATCTGGTGGGGCCACTGTGTGATACAGGAAGCTGGACTAGATGGGCTTTTGGCCTGATCCAGCAGGGCTCTTCTTATGTTCTTATGTTCTTATTGGCTATTGGCTTCATGGTCCATACAGCCCGTTCTTTCACCTCAGTATTCTATCACACTTCATTCTACTGTGTGTGTAGGCCAGAACCTACCCTGTTTCCCCGAAAATAAGACCGGGTCTTATATTAATTTTCGCTCCAAAAAAAAGCAGTAGGTCTTATTTTCAGGGGATGTCTTTTTTTAATCCAAGTGTATGCCCCAACCACTGATGCCAAAGAAGATCATGCTCATGCTCATGATCTCCCAAGTTGACCGGTTCTATGAAGACCTACAACACCTTCTAGAACTAGCACCCAAAAAAGATGTCCTTTACATCATAGGAGACTGGAATGCTAAAGTAGGAAATCAAGAAATAAACGGAACAACAGGCAAGTTTGGCCTTGGAGCGCAAAATGAAGCAGGGCAAAGGCTAACGGAGTTCTGTCAAGAGAACACGCAGGTCATAGCAAACACTCTTTTCCAACAACACAAGAGGCGACTCTACACATGGACATCACCAGATGGTCAATACCGAAACCAGATAGATTATGTGCTTTGCAGCCAAAGATGGAGAAGCTCTATACAGTCAGTAAAAACAAGACCTGGAGCTGACTGGCTCAGATCATGAGCTTTTTATTGCAAAATTCAGGCTTAAATTGAAGAATGTAGGGAACACCACTAGACCAGTCAGATATGACCTAAATCATATCCCTTATGAGTATACAGTGGAGGTGAAGAATAGATTTAGGGCATTAGATCTGGTAGACAGAGTGCCTGAAGAACTATGGACGGAGGTTCGTAATATTGTACAGGAGGCAGCAACTAAAACCATCCCAAAGAAAAAGAAATGCAAGAAAGCAAAGTGGCTGTCAGATGAGGCTTTACAAATAGCTGTGGAAAGAAGGAATGCGAAAAGCAAGGGTGAAAGGGAAAGATATAAACAACTGAATGCAGATTTCCAGAGAATAGCAAGGAGAGATAAGAAGGCCTTCTTAAATGAACAATGCAAGGAAATCGAGGAAAACAACAGAATGGGGAGGACTAGAGATCTCTTCAAGAAAATTGGAGATATCAAGGGAACGGTTTGTGCAAAGATGGGCATGATAAAGGACAAAAAAGGCAGGGATCTAACAGAAGCAGAAGATGATCGGAAGCTTTTATAACCAGCTACAATATAGAACGTTTGCAACATTTCTCGGGATTTCTGGTTATAGGATCAATTTATAAAATGTCTGATTGTAAAATACAGCAGCAATCAATAGTAAAATCACATGTGAAAAAATACTTAAAATCCATGTAAAAATACTTAAAATCACAAAATACAAAACAATAAAACATTTCCAAACTGCAGCATGACGTTTCGTTTATCTCCTGTAAACTTTATCAAATGCTAAAAGCCTAAATAGACAGGAAGATGTTAAAATTACCATCGCAGTCCTGCCTGTATTTAAACAAGAATTGGCAAGTGTTTTCACTGAGACAATTAAACCCGGAAGTCATGCCTGGTGTCCTCCTTTAACAGGAGATAAACGAAACATCATGCTGCAGTTTGGAAATGTTTTATTGTTTTGTATTTTGTGATTTTAAGTATTTTTACATGGATTTTAAGTATTTTTTCACATGTGATTTTACTATTGATTGCTGCTGTATTTTACAATCAGACATTTTATAAATTGATCCTATAACCAGAAATCCCGAGAAATGTTGCAAACGTTCTATAGAAGCAGAAGAGATTAAGAAGAGATGGCAAGAATACACAGAAGAACTATACAAGATCTGAATGTTCCTGATGACAACACAACAATTTACATTTCTCCAAATGCAATCATGTCATCTTCTTCTGGAACATCGTCATAACTCTCCAAACCCCACATTCCGGCCTGAATTTCTTGCGACTCCATTGCCTGTAGAACCACTGGCTCAATCTCTCATGTCCAGCAACAGAGCAGGCGAGTATTGGCAGGCGAGCTCCAAACTATTTTCGGGGTAGGTCTTATTTTCGGGAAAACAGGTATTTTCGGGAAAACATCGGTATTGCTGGGCCGGCCGGCAGCTGGCGGGGGTTACATTATGATGTCATCAACCCCCCCACATCATGGCATCACCCCCCACTTCTGGAATGGCTCTGGTTTGGAGCCATACAGACGCCAGGGGGCAGGTAGGAGGGCCCGATAGCACTCTACTTGCACTCGAGTGGCAAGTGCTGCACAACCCCCCCCCCCGGACAGCACTGTGCAACGCCTGAGCACCGTGGGGTCAGTTCACGCCCTGCCCTGTGCCACCAATGCCTCTGGGACTTAGTAGTTACATGTCACATTTCTTTTTATTATAATTTAAGGTAATTAACTTCTTCTAGTTGGTTCTTCCTGCTTTTGGCATCACTAATTACTAAAATATATTAGTAAACATCACAGTAGCTGATCAGGGATTTGAGAACCCACATCTTCCACTCTGGTTCAAGTGTTCCTCAGTACCATATTACAGAAGTAAATAGTACTTTTCCTAATTAATTAAAAGAAAACATGTCATTGCTACCTTTTCAAGAAACAAGAAAACATTCAAGTTACGAGTATTGGAAACATAGTAGCAAAAATATTTCTCAACCAATAATTTATAATGTTTAATTTGATTATACAGTAACTGCGTTTCTCAACGTGTTCCAAATCACCCAGGCTGCACAGGTCAGAGAAAAGTGTACTTTCACACTTTCTGTTAATGAGAGACTTTCTTTGTTCGCAGAAAGCATCCTGCTACATTTGTAAAGGGGGCAATTTTCTCAGGGGTGCTAAAATTATTTGCTTCTTGAACTCCCAACCCTTATAAAAACAGACGTTGAGAGAAAAGCATCCTTAATTTCCTCTGCCAGCATAATTTATCCCCACACACAAAACGGCCCTGCAAAATGTAAAAATGGGGTGCAAAAACTTATGTAAACACTATTGTTGTAGTTTGAATTCCAGGCAGACCTCTTTAAAATCATAAAATTGTCCCCGTTAGGAACTGGGTCATATAATTGCAATGTCTGAGTGGGGAAATAGAATAGATTAGGTAACTTGGAAGTTTAGACGGTTCCTTTCATTAAAAAAAAAAAAAACACTTCTCATAGCTATCTTGCAATAAAAACATGAGCAAGCTTCAAAGGAAACCCTGCAGGAAAGGTTAATTGCTACTAAAAGACCAGGGTGGACACTGGTGTGTGCACATTCTGCACAAACGTGTTATGTTGGCAGGAAGGAATGCATGCGGCTAGCACTGGGATGTTCCTGATGAAGATGATAGAGCAGTTCTGTGCCAAAGTGAATGCCAGAGTTTTAACCTCTCCAGAGCCTGGGGTCAGTTTAAACAGTAACCCGGGCTTCTGTGTGGAACATGAGGAGGGGGGTAGACTTCCTTCCACTTGGGCAAATGCTTAACAGTTTAGCATGCTTTTCCATTCCAAAGGCAATAAAGGATTGCAATATAGCGTGTGTGAGAGTTGGGGAATTTAAAACAGTCAGTGTCCCTTCACCTTCAGCTGCAGTAGCTGCAAAGACCGGCTTGTGGCTAGCAGTTAAGTGCAACACAGCAACAGCCCAGGACTGCATATACACACCACTTCCACAATCATGCTGAGCAAATGCAAAATGTGTGAGCATTTGATGCAAAATCTAGCATGCTGGGAATCTCAGGCAATGCTGGGAATTTATAGGCAAGTTTCTAGACCTGAAGGCTGCAAAAATAGGTTTGGGAGGGTATGGGCAGTGCCTTGTGAAATCTCTGGAAACAGGGGAATGAAACAGAATTTCTAGCCTTTAGTGGTGTGAAATAGCACTTTAACTCTCCCTGTTGCTATTTTAGTTTTGATTTTATATAAGTTTTATTGATCCCCCTCTATTTTACTAACAGCGCAATCCGACTTAACTTTTGTGCCGGTGTAACCAGCGGTGCAGCGAGAACGGGAAGCCCCAGAACGGAAAAGGGATTCAAATCCCCTCCAAAAGAGGAATTCAAAGGGGATTTGAATCCCTTTTCTGTTCTGGGGCCTCCCGTTCTTGCTACGCCGCTGGTTACACCGGCACAAAAGTTAAGTCGGATTGCGCTGTAAGTTGAACAGATCTTAACTATAGTCTCTATTGCTGGTTTTTTTAAAAAAAATGTTGTTGAAAGTCACTTTGGATATTGTTTTAATAGAAAAAGAACCATGAAATATTTTAAAGAAATAAAAACTTAAAACGACAAGCAGAAATAGAATAAATTATGCACAATATGCAGTGTCTGCCTTTTGATGACTTTTTTAAATCCCAGAGCATAAACAGCCCCAGGGAGAACTAATAGATATTTTTGAACAAAAAATGGTTTGTAATTTCGAAATGCTTGGAACTCTGAAAGTTATCTCCTAACTCGGGCATAGCAGCCTTCCTCGCTAGGTGGGCTACCATATTTCCAGAAAGGACTTTAAATAAATTGAGGATCTGTGATTTCCTCATAACCAACAGAAACTTTCATAACCTTCTATAGCCCGTGCCTATGTATACTTTACTAACTATGAATTGTTAGCATCACAAATGTATATGTTGTGTAAGAACAGTTATTTTTAAATTTCAGAAGCACTTGCCTTTTTTACTTACAGTACTTACAATACACAAATATTGTAGGTACCAGTGTTGGTCTACTGTAAAAGTATCCAAAAATCACAGTAGGACAATGCCTAAGTATATGCTTGAAATCAAAGGGATTTAAAATTCCTTATATTTGATTGGTTTGTGTCCATAATCAAATAATACCAATTTAAACAGTGGACAATATAATAATATTATTCCAATTACATTTATTTCTCACAATTTTAAATTAAAATTGTGAACAGTGACTCAAAATGTTGTACAGTCAGCCCTTGTTATTGGCGGGAGTTCCATTCTTCCCCCCCCAGATAACACAAACCGTGGTCCAGTACCCTACGTGTCCATTACTCACCGGGCGGGTCTCCAGAGGCCCATTCTACACGCCGGCTTGCAAAGCCCACCGGAGTCCTCTGTGGGTCTCCGAAAGCCTCTCTGATGCAATTGAAAGTGACTTCCAGTTTGACTGGAAGTCCATTCTGATGATGTCAGAGAGGCTTTCGGAGGCCAACGGAGGCTTCTGGTGGGCTTTTCAGGCCGGTGCAATGTGGGACAGGCCTCCAGAGGCCCCCGCGGTGAGTAACGGACACATCGGGTGCTGGACTCCAACACCCCATTATTTGTGGGCTTCCGTGGATACTGAGATCCTGCGAAAGCAGAACCTGTAAATAACAAGGGCATACTGTATTTTAAATTTTGATTAGAACCTTACAAAACATCAGGCAACTTGAGTCGTAGTAGTTTGATGTGGATGTCCGAGTTCTGGTATTAGAGACAAATTAGAAGTTCTTCCAACAGCATTTGCATTTTTAGAAAGAATTTGAAAATTTTAAAAATTGTGATTTGAAATAAGGGTAAGTTGAATTTTAATTAGTTCCAGGTAACATCTTAAGATAAAAAGGTTTTATCTAGAAAAAGGTTATGAAGGAAGAGATGCACTATACTCAAGAGGGTCGTTGAAATATACAAGCATCCCGCTTGCATATTCTATCATAATGGTTAGTATTTTATCAGTATCATATACACATGTATATCATATACACATGTCAACTGAGCCTAATATGAGTATGAATGAATCAAGAGGTTGATTATACACCTGCTACTAGTGCTGAATAGTTGGTAAGACATGCCAGAAGCCCCATGGAATTGTAGAAAACTACTTACCTCATTAATATTATTCAGTGTGAGTTATAACCTCCTTCTAGACAGCATTTGATTTTATTGAGCTATACAAATCCAAATTCTGATAACACTCATTCTGGTGTACAAGCTGGAAATGTCAATGGAGTTACTTTAAGGTTGATGTATATACGTAAGTAAGATTAGAATCAGATTCTTTTCATTAGTTGAGATCTATAGAATTTTTCCTAGCTTGTAAAACTAGGCCATGGGATGTTTAGCATTTTTTTCTGTGTATCTTGATAGAAGCACTTTACAAAGCCTGCTTATAAGTGAACTCAAAATGAACGAGAGAAAAAACTAGTGTGATTTTTGGAGAAGATATTCACGATTCACTTCCTGAATATACATAATTTTAGTTACAGGAACAACTAGGATTTTTTGAATCTGCTGTAAATTCCTTGACACTTTTCATTGTTATATTTTTGGATATGGTATAATTACATTGCTTTAAAAGCTGGTTGCAGATAAGTTCCAGACAAGCAAGTTTCAGACAGCTGTCAGGTTCCTGAGGCACAAAAATCCCAATTTGTCCTCCTCCCCACTAATAACATAATAATCAATCAAGGCAATCGTTTGCACACATACCTGTGAGTAAGTCCCATTGAACACAGTAAGATTTACTTTTGAGTAGACTTGCATAGGCTTGTGCTGTAATGAACGTATTGCTAGTCTTCCACAACAGCTAAACTGAAACTCTACTACCTGAGGTAGCAATTTCACTATACCTAATGCAGGGACATGTGGTGTGGTGGCAGCAGGTGAGGCAGAACCATCTGGTCATCATCCACGGAAAATAACCGCAGCCTAACCCTGTGAGTGTGTGCGTGTGCCTCCTGCTTTCACCCAAGAAAGCGGGTGGCGCGTATGCGCAATCACAGGGTCAGGCTGCGGCTATTTTCCATGGATGATGACGAGATAGTTCTGCCACACCTGCCATCCCCGAAAGTCACCGAATGTCCCTGATCTAATAGTAGGGTCAGGCTTAATAGTAACTTAATAACAGAGCTTTCATATCAGCTGTAGTTTGCACCCAATGAATATCCTGACTGCTGGTGAGCCATTAGATGTAGGAAGAGGGAGTCTCTTCCTTTGTTCTAGGGAGAAAAATGTACACATGGAAGCCCACACCTACTGGGGCTGTAAACAACTCTTCAAATGTGTTTGTAAGCTGCTCTGAAAACCTAAATAATGGAAAAGTGGGATATAAACTGGCAAAATAAAAAAAATTGAGCACGCACACACACGGACTAGAAATATGCATGTATTGTGCTCCACCAGAAAATAAATAATAAATAAAAATTCTAATCTGAGATTTGACATGGGTTGTGTAGGATTAGTTAATAATACTTGCTTGCCTTCTTCTTGTGAGGATTACTGTACTTAGATAATGTATATCAAATGCTTTGAGAACTTAGAAAAAAGCAGTATGTAAACTAAGCACCATTTCCATTACAGGTTGGTTACTCCTTATCTGGAAATCCAGACATTTTTGGAGCTATGACTTATTTAAAAAACTTTTTCCAGCACCTGGCTGGCAAAGCGCAAGGCATGCTGGGGCACAAAATTATTAAAAATATTGTATAAAATAACCTTCAGACTATGTGTATAAGTTATATATGAGACATAAATGAATTTCGTGTTTTAGACTTGGGTTCCATCCTCAAAATATCTCATGATGTATTTGCAAATATTCCAAAATCCAGACAAATCCGAAATCCAGACAATGTCCTGTCCCAAGCAGTCCAGATAAGGGATACCCAACCTGTATTATCATACAGATCACACATGATTTCTATCTACAGGTCACAGATTAGCCTACCTACAAAAGTGTTGACAAAGTATGACCCACCCTCCACCTCCTATAAAAACACACACACACAAAACTGAGCTACTGAAGAGGCATAAGGAACTGTAGAGAAAGTAAAACTGATAAAAACTGAAGTACTGCTTATAGACCCCTGTGCATAGCTGGGTGCAGCTGCAGCGAAAGAAAAGATTATTTCTATATGGGTAAGTGGTCATTCTAGGCTAGCAGTTAATACCGTGTAATAATACGCTAACTGCATGAGGACTCCACATTGTTTCTGGAACATGTCAATATCAGCTTGCACAATAACTAGCAGCATTCAGGACTCTGGATAGTGTCGGTTATGTCTAATTGAGTAACACTGTCTAAGGCATTTGACGTGCACCAGACACTGTCTCTTAATTAGGGGCCAATATTGAAAGACTCCGGGTCAAATTCTGCTTTTCAATTACATGGGTGCTGTTCTCCTTGATGTCAGCAGCAGGAGCTGCACCTGCATACCCCTCGACAGACAGAATTAAGCATGCCGCATTCCATATAAACTATGGTAATTCCTGCAGCAACACAAAACTGAATTTATTTGCAGTTTTTGAATCTCATTTTATTTATAGTTCCAGTCCAACTAATTTTGGCCAGTATATTTATACTATCTGTACTTCTCCTCTGCTAAAACTCAACTGCAATCATAAACATTGTTGAAAGATTATTTGTAGTTAATGGGGTTTGAACTAGCCCACTCTATCAACCAGGGAGTGCTAGTAAAGTTTTGCACTGGTTGATAAAGGTTGCTCAAGCGAATTCATAAGCTTCTGACTTTCAGAATTGTTTCTGGGCAACATATAGTGTGGACACAAAGGAAAGATGGCAAATGCCAGTTTCTAGACTTTTTATGTACCATGTTTACCAAATAAATGTAAGTAGGCAGACCTTTATTGTACTGGCTAAGGATCCGGTTCATCGATATTGATACTAAATATAGAAATAATAACCCCTAAACTTTCACTTGGTAGGTCATGATCCCAAGCAAGGTTGTACCCCAATCTCAGGTGGTATCACCATCATTTGGGATTCTTTCCACGGGGGGGGGGAGGCTAAGACTTTTAAAGAGAAGGAGAACAAGAGAAAAACGATGGGAAGAATGGGAGAGTAAAAGAAGAGGAGGGACAATGGAGAAAAGCCGAGATACTGGGAGACAGGCAGAGACAGGCAGACATGTGTTTGAAACATTAAAAGTGGGTTCAGTGTTGCAGGTTTAGAGTTAAAATGTGGGTCCCGAGAAGGAAACATTGAAGATTATTACCTCAAAGCCTCTTCCAAAGTAATATTTTGCACTTATACCTTTATATATTCAGTTAGTGCCAGTATTGTTTTTATTGTTTTAAATGTGATTATTTTTTGTATTATTGTATCCCTTTCCCATGTTGTAAGCCGCCTTGGGTCCCTTCGGGGAGAAAGGCGGGGTAAAAATACTGTAAATAAATAAAATAAATAAATTGCCCTTATGCACAAAAAGGTTATACAGTCAGGTGACATATTATACAAGGGTTATGTTATGGAGACGGCGCATAAGGGAAAAATTGCATATAGCTGAAACTAAACAACCTTCAATCTGAAAAATACATACTGTCTCTTTAAAGACTGAAGAAAGACATGTAGGAACTGAGGGAACAGCAGCTTCACTCTCCCGTCTCATGCTCACTCCAGGCCAGGGCACGTACTTGGTGAGCGGAATGGAAGGGCACTATTGAAACTGTTGGTTTTTTCTCTTTTTTTGTTGCTGTTGCCAAGCGTGTATACTTGAATTCACACAAGTACTAGCATACTTATGATGAGACCTGACTGTACATGGGAATAGGTTATAACGAAAAATCTAAGATTCAGCTCATGGATCCATGTGGGAAAATATTACATGGATAACTAGTGTTCCCACTGATATGAGCTCACAGGGTCAATTTTAACCTTTAAACTGCAGTGGTATAGCGCTGTAATGAAAAGCATTACATCAGAGAAAGCCCTACATTGGGGAGGGGGGCTAGAGAAATATTACACTGAGGGTGCAATCCTGATAACATTAGAACGGCGGAGTGAGCGCTCTGCCGTTCTAAGCCGTTGCGAACGTACTGTAAAGCACGTTCACGACAACTGGAGAGTAAGGGCGGCTGGTGCCACATGGCCACTGGAGGAGGTAAGCAATCCCCCAGCGGGGGCAGTCCAGGGGGCGAGGGCCATTGGCCGAGCTGGCCCAGGGGGAGGCGGGGATGGCGGCCGCCATATCCCCGTCCCCTTCTTGGACCGACGCAGCCTTTACACGGCCTCCTCCGACTTCCGCCAGCTAAATAGCTGGCAGAAATCCGAGGAGTCCATTGGGGCCTCCCTGCGTTAAACAGGGGAAAGGGGACGAACATCCCCTTCCCCCGAGGAGACCCCAGGGAACGGGATAGGATCCGGCGGGTGGCCTGGGGAATCCTCCTACAATCTCCTACAGTGCAATCCTATGCATGTATACTCATAAGTTAGTGTCATTTTATTCAATACAGCTTACACTCCCAGGAAAGCATGTATGTACAGGATTGCAGTCCTTGGTACTTAAACACGTGTATCGACACTGCCCCTTCCATCAATGTGAACAGAGACATCTACTTGTGCAGCAAAGATCACTCAACTGGGACACATATACAGTACAGTACTTCCTTAAGCATCCTTTTAAAGCAACAGCAGCTGCAGATATTACTGGAATTGCTAGACTCTGATTTTTTGAGGTATGATTTTTAACTTTTTGATTATCTGATTGAATAATATCCCAATTATATTGCTAACAGTCCACCATACTGCTAGAGAATGCATTCAGCTGGAAATGAGAGTAATTAACCTTTAATTGAAACAACTGAGATTAAAACAACATGTGACCTTAATTTCACGACTCAGTTTAGAAAATACCAACTAGACAGAAAGAGTCAGTTACAAGCAGGAACACTGTTTAAGAAGAGGAATTTTCACAGTACAGAAGTGTAGATAGGAGAAGGACCATCTTTTCCCTCTTGCAATTCATCCTAACTCTGAGTGAGACCACATACCCTCCAACATCATTTCACAGATGAGAACAGGTGCACCAGTATAACAGCCCTGTGTGGTCATGCCAAGGGTGAGTATGCAAGCACCTGGGGCATCAATATTACACATTACTGAAGGTTCTACTCCACCTACTGGTGGAGGATAATTAAAAAGCAAAAGTATTTTTCTTCAGTTGAAGGTATATAAGAAAATCATAATTGTCCTATGTTACAAATAATGGGTTATAAATAATTGGAGGCATATCTCAGCAATGTGTGCAATAGCAGGCTGCGCTGCATGTGCCTTAGTGCTTTGTGTGCACCCTGCATGCATTTGCATCCATGCAGGACCCAAGGAGGGGAGAAGTCACCTTGCCTGGACTCAGAGTTCCAGGGAGGCCAAGCCTGCTCTACAAACTACGAGGGGGGTGGGTGGGATGAGGCTAAATTGTAGATCATACTTGAGGGTTTTTGTATACTTATTTCCCTATATCTATAAGGATGTCCAGATGTTATGAGATCCTATGAGGTTTGCTGGATTCAATCAAAAACAGTTTTTGAACAGAACAAGCAATATTTTTAACAGCAAGCTGCCAGCCCTGGCCATCCTCAAGAACAGAGAGAGAAAGAGAGAGATTGTACAGGAAACTGTAGGACTTGCAGTATGAGAGATAGAGAAGTGTGTCTATTGTCTATCTATGTGACTCGGGCTGCAATCCTATACAGTACTGTAACACTTTCCTGGGAGTAAGCCCCATCATATGTCCAGTTGCCTGAAGACTGGAGAAGCTAGTGGGAGCACCCTCTGTCTTCTGCCATAGAACTAAGGGCGGATCCACACCGCACGCGGCTCAGGGCGTTGCATCCAGCCGAGTTCGCGTGCGTCCGGTGTGGTGCTATTTGCGTGTGACGGCGTTCGCCCTCTGGCTGGTCGCGTCCCATCCCGTCCTGTCTCAAGTGGAGTCCGAGGCGACTTTTGGCATGTCAGATGCTCCTGGAACGTGCCGGAACGTGACCAATGCAAACGCGTGCGGTGTGGATCTGCCTTAAGGGCTCCTGAGAGGGATGAACATCATGGCAAGGGGAAATTCATCCTGGTCCCTGCCACTGGCCAGAGAATGGAGCAGCTGCAAGGAGCCTGCTCCCCCTCCCTGCCTGTCCAAAAACAACCCTTCTCCAACTGGCAGTTACCCAGGGGTTAAAGAAGTGAGTGGAAGTGTGCTAATGGCCCAATCCCACCAGGGCCTTAAACTGACGGATCTCACAATCCATCAGCGTAAAGTTGGGCCTGCTGTCATGTGAGCTGCTCTAACAGAGAGCAGCTCGCTACCAATGGTGCATGAGCCTGGAAGTCCCGCACTAGCAGCAGCGAGCTGTCAAACCTCCGCCAGAGCAGGTTGGTCGGTAGTGGGGTGGAACTTGGCAGCAGCAGCATCTATAAGATCCTATGCCCCTGGCCTAGGCCTGACACGCCCCCTTGGACCTATCAGATTTATGCCAGCAAAATAGCCCAGGCCCAGGGAACAGTGGAGTAGGTTAGTAAAAAAAATTATTTTACTTAAGTCCACACCACTGCCTGAAGACTGTTTCTGCATCACTGTATCGCACAAGCTGGCCCTGGATAGGATTGAGCCATAAGGGGCTTTTGGGTTGTTCGCATTGTTATTGTAAATCAAGGATGTGCAGTGCGGACGTGTCAGGAGAGATTGCGTGCGTGCCATGAGATTTGTGCATGCACTACCCGTTTACTCGGATGCAAGCGGGTAGCGCACATGCACAATTTCATGATGAGGCTGCGGCTCTTTTCTGTGAACTACGAGGGGCAGGGTTGCATTATCTGCCGTGTTGCACCGCATGTCCCTGTTATAAGTTACCCTGGGGACCATTTTGATAGAAAGGCAGGGTATAAATCTAAAAATGCATAAATACATTAAGCTGCAGAGCAGGCAAGAGTCCAGGCCTGATTCTATGTCATAGTTGGGCCCATGAGTCCTCGTTTTCCTGTCCATGTCTCAGACTTCCATTGCCTGTGCCACTTGTGGCGTCCATGATGCAAGTGGCCACTTGTGACATAAAGTAAATCCAAACAGTATCCAAAACTAACAGTTCAATCCACACGCTAAAAGCCAAACGCATTTGGTTAAAAGCCAAAGCACTTGGACTTGCAACAAAATGGAAGCCCCCTAGGATAAAATCAGCTTAATTCTCAGTATTTTGACGTTTAACTCAATTGTGAAACATTAAATAAGTGAATTAAACTTTATCTCATGCTATTAAAAAAATAATGTATTTTTTTAAAAGTCATTAGTAAAGCTTCATCATTTTAAATTGGGATGTCACAAATTAACACGGAGAATTACATGTCTTCCTGTTGAAAAGAAAGCTCTAATCAAAGTTGACTACTCCTCCAAATTACAATAAAGACAGATAACAGAATGAATTATAAAACAAAGGTTAGAGACAGAAACTGAGCATTGTAGCGGTAACAACTTTTAATTGGATTCAGTTTATCACATTTTTCAGAGTACCACAGAAGCAGAAGAAAGGATTAGAATTATTTCCACATTTCACGATTTGGCATAATGAGAAAACAGAGGGAGGTCCTCATCTCTGATGTGTATGGTGAGCCACAGGAGATGTTTAACATGTCAGGATATAGTAGCGTATGGTCCTGAGACACAAATGCGTTGACTCTATTATAATGTAGTAAAGCATAATCAGTTGGAAAAAAATTGCTAGGTCATGAAGTTTTGTTAGGCAGGAACACCATTTCTAAAAGCAAGTTTAACCCTTTAATGCAACCAGTGGCTGATAGAGTTAGCCTACAGGAACTAAAGCATTTAAGTTTTTAGAAGTGGAGAAATATTTACCTAATGATCAATGAGTTAATAGAAATTATGGAACAAGGGTCTTTCTAATGAGTGTCATAATAAGAGAGAGGTGTTTCCATTTGCATTGGTGGGGTGAAATTCTTCCACAATATCACTTGCACTGTAGGATTGATCAACTGCATATTCTTTCTACACAGATTTGAAGCATATCCTGATAATAGGTATTTACATGAAGGTATCCTGATAAATAAGGCCAGCGAGTGGCGCAGTGGGTTAAACCACTGAACCATGAGCTGTCGATCGAAAAGGTCGGCGGTTCGAATCTGTGACAGGGTGAGCTCTCGTTGCTTGGCCAGCTCCTGCCAACCTAGCAGTTCCAAAGCATGTTAATGCGAGCAGATAAATAGGTACCGCTTGCGGGAAGGTAAACAGCGCTCCGTGTTCCAGCTGCATGCTACGCGCAGCGGCAGGGAGAGTCATGCCGGCCACATGACCATGGAGGCGTCTTCGGACAACGCTGGCTCTTCGGCTTTGAAATGGGGATGAGCACCACACCCTAGAGTCGGACACGACTGGACTTAATTGTCAGGGGTCACCTTTACCTTTACCTTTATCCTGATAAATGATATTTACATTTTAGCAGTATGGTCCTTAAGCATGTTTATTTGGCATTATGTCTCACTGAGCTGAATGGGATTTACTTCCTAGGAAGCATGTACAGGACAACAACCTAATCTGCATTATTCCCACGACCTCAGGACAATTTAACATTTTCAGACAATTTCCTTAATTCTATTTCAGACGTCTATGAGTGAACATGCCTGGCTACTTCTCCTGGACCACATCAGTGGAGTTGGCAGGAGAGATACCATCAGACAGCTAAGAGAGAAGAAAAAATAAACTGTGCTCGGGTCATCTGTGTCCTCACATGTAGAAGAGCAGGTGAACACTAATCAAGTCTTGAATTTGTACTCAGGGCTACAGCTGAACTGCACAGCTATGCCCCAGTCAGCATCCAAGCCCCAGGTTTTATTGTTGTTTTGAATACATATGCAATAATGTTATTTTATATGTTGGGTGGTTTCTTTTCTTTGTGTTAATATTGTATGTTATGTACAGTTTGTTCCAGTTTATATGTGCTGATATATTACTATATTGAATTCTTTACATTTATGGTTATAACAGATATTTTTCTACTTTATATGCAAAGAGTGCATTTGAAATCTTTGTATACAACACAATTACAGTATAATCTTAGTCTATTCAGCAGTAAGCCCTGTTAAGTTTAATAGGACAGGAAGCCCAATCCAATCCAGCACCAGTGCAGCGTGGGCGCCATGCACACGCTGTATCTGGTGCTGGAGAGGAGCAGGCTGAAGGTCTCCTCGGAGTAAGGGGACATTCATCCCCTTACCCTGAGTAAAGTCCAACCCCCGCAATGAGGCTACTCGGGTCACGCTAGCTACTTTGTAGGTGGTGACCCGAAAAGCCCCATGTAGGCCAAAAAGGCCCAGGATGGAGCATAGGATTCGGAGTTTGCCAGAGACACCGATCCTGCCCCCTCCCAGGCCCGATCCACCCACCCCTCCCCGTTATGCCCCCTCCCAGCCCTCCCCTAGCACCCACACTACCTGGCGTGGAACCTACCTGCTCCATGGCACTGGAAGCAGGATCCAGCATCAACGGGATGGCGCAGGCCTTCCTGCTGGCACTGCTTACTCACAGGGTGTCACGGTGCTTTACGGCATATTTGTGACACCCTAGGTCGGCCCTGAGGCTGCAGCGCCAGCACCATCGAAGATTGGGATTGTGCTATTACTCCCAAGCAGGGACATGCATTGCACGTGCGGCAGGTGAGGCAACCCCACCTGTTCATCGTTCACAGTAAAGTGCAGCAGCCTAACCAGGGGATTGCGCACTACCTGCTTACTTAAGTGTAAGTAGATAGCGCGCGCACACTCCCCCAGTTAGGCTGTGTTGCTTTACCATGAACTACTAGGGGGCGGGTTTGCCTCACCTGCCACGCCCACACCACACGTCCCTGCTCCCAAGTAAGTGTGTATAGGATTGCATCCTAAGTAGATTATTGCCCCAATCCTATTCCCTACCATTTGCAGTCACGCCATGGAGGTTCACTCTGCATCCAATGGTGGGGAGGGTGATCAGAAGGCCCCATCAAGGTAAGGGAATTTTTGTTCCCTTATCTCCAGGTAGGCTCCCTAATAGCTTGGACCTATGCCAGCTCCACAGCTGGCGTAAATCTGAGGAGAGTAAGGAGGCAGCACGGGCTGAAACAAGGGGGATAGGATTCGGCATGCACATTTGCTAGGGTTTGTGAACCAGTCCTGCTAGGAACAGTGTATCTAATTTGTTTGCTCTGCATCCACAGAGTGATTGGAATGGAAAGAGCCCCTGAGAATGAGTGCCTTTTTCTCACCAGACTAACCACAGCCAGTCCCACTCCCTCAGCCCATCTTTGTAAAGCATTTTACAAAGTTAACACTGCACATATAGCTGCCTCATCTTTCATTTATAACCATTTAATAGATTTACAGTGCAATTCTATGCATGTTTATTCAGAAGTATGTCCCTTTGAGCTCAATGGGACTTACTCCCTGTATAGGATTATAACCTTAAGCTGTAATCCTGTGCACACTTACCTGGGAGTAAGCCCCACTGAACAGAATGGTACTTACTTCTGAGTAAAAATGCATAGGATTGCCCTGTTAGTACCAATGTTGTTTCCAGGGCCAGCTATTTCTCACCATACATGATATGGTATTTATATGAATAGCCTTCAACTTTCACAGAAATCCATTTACAAAATTCTACTCTCACAAAAACTACACATACACTTTTGCAATTAAGCATCCTGAATATGCAATGCAACTTTTCAGAGAGGCAAAAATATTTGCTGAAATAATAGGCGCAGTTTCACATATCCCTAACGATCATATACAGTAGAGAAACATATATGTGTGCAAACTGGGTGACCACTGGAGTCAGCAGCGATTCCTAGGAATGTATAGTAGGTCAGTATTCAGACATGCCACCTACTTGTGTACTACTTCCCCCCATTTCAGTGATGGTATAATAGTTCATGGGTTTGCCCTGCATAATGGGTTTGCCCTTACCACTGCATAACGGAGACAAAGCCTGTTGTATTACCACCCACAGAAGGTCTTTAATTATGTTATTACACTAATAGACCCTTAATTATACTTGGATGCCAGGATGCAACAGCACAGAAGACCTTGAAATGCTAATAAAAACATGAGAAACCAATCCACTAATCAGAAAAATGTATCAAATAATTCACCCTACAATGCCATCAGCTTAAGAAAAAAAAGCGGAAATCAAACCTTGGCAAGAATATTTTCCACCACTCATTCTATGTGGGAAATTCCAACCCTTACTCCCCACCCCTCACTATTTCTCAGCTGCCTGCCATCATCATATCTCTCCAAGGTCATAACAATAATAAATAGAACATACTTAGCTGATTGGAAAAGTCATGAATCTTAAGAGCCTATCCTTTATAGCGTACATGGGGATATATACCATGACTTACTACGGTATCTTAAACATATTTATTATAACTGGATTTGTTTTCATATACTTTTTCTTTACTGTCTTTGTTCAGCTTTGGTCCAATAAGGCAATTACATGACTAAAACCCTGCTTTTGAGAAACACAATACAAAGAGAGCCTGGCATTGGACACTTGCCAGGTGTGAAGGTTCCACATGTGCGCAAGCTAGAGAGACAGGGAGAGGGAGTATGTACGGCTGGCCTCCTACTTCCTTTTCCCCACTCCCTCCTCTTGCTTTCCACTCAGTAAACGAGATAAGATGGGGGAGAAAGAGACTGGACCAGCATACGTCGTCTTCCATGTCCCCATCAGTCTGGGCCTGCAGCTTCATCAGGGCTGTCCCTCCTCTCAAAGTAGCAAATTGCGGGTGGCGCAGCGGGTTAAACCGCTGAACCATAAGCTGTTGATCGAAAGGTCGGCAGTTCGATCCCCGCGACGGGGTGAGCGCTCGTTGCTTGGCCAGCTCCTGCCAACCTAGCAGTTCCAAAGCATGTCAATGCGAGTAGATAAATAGGTACCGCTTGCGGGAAGGTAAACAGCGCTCCGTGTTCCAGCTGCATGCTACGCGCTGCGGCAAGGAGAGTCATGCCGGCCACATGACCATGGAGGCGTCTTCGGACAACGCTGGCTCTTCGGCTTTGAAATGGAGATGAGCACCACACCCTAGAGTCGGACACAACTGGACTTAATTGTCAGGGGATACCTTTACCTTTACCATGCATATACCTTAGTCAGTGTGTGAAAGGTCTGGACTGTCTGCTTTGTCTTGAAGCACTGTGTATTACTGTGTTGAGCATGGCAGAATTATCTGAACCCTAGACACAAACAGAGAGACGAGAATTATATCTAAGAGCCAAAACTGAGATTCACTTCCCTGAAGGCTGGGTGAAATTTGCACAAAAAATTATGTCATATCACATCATGCCACACCCCCATCTTGATTTGTAAACAACAACAACAACAACAACAACGAGAACTGCAGGAAACCAGAAGAGGACAAAGTAGTAACGTATGAATTAGATATCCATTAAAATATTACGTTGGAATGACCCAATGTGGCTTTTGTAGGAAAGGTCCATCAGTAGGAACAGACAGAAATCTAGTGTGGATTTTTTTCTTTAATATTTCCGTCGCTTTTGCTTTTTGATGTAACATTTGTCATGAGTATTCTTCAGGCATATTTCCCAGTGGAGAAAAAAAATTACATCAGAATTGAAACTCATACTCTGGCACTGGTATGATATTAAGGCTCAGAACCAAATAATAAAATTGAGACTGAGTTCCTAGCCATGCAAACTGTTCTGATATCATCACCTACTATGCTCTGTTCATTTTACTCCTTGAAGATTTTTCAGGATGGGGCAGGTAAGTTGTGATATGAACATGCGCTGAGGCTGCAATCCTATATATGCTTTCCTGAGAGTAAACCCCACCTGAACACAACTGGATTTACTTCTGAGAAGATATGCATAGGATTGCGCTGCTAGTCATTTATTTGTTACATTTATATCCTGCCTTTTTTCCATGGCCGAACTCACAACTGCATACATACATGAGGTGTCAACACAGTCTCCCACCCAGGCAGTAACGATACACATTCAGAAGGTGGCTGCACCTTGTGCCCGCACGGCAACATCATCTACCAGACTGGTTCAACATGGCCACGCCCACAAAAAAGGCCAAAACATGTTGATTTCAACAACAAAAAGAATGACCATGTAAATATAAGACTTAGCAGCTTGAACTTGGTAGGGTAATTGATAGTTGACTTGGGCAGACGTTCTCTTTTGCTGTTTTGTAGGTCTTAGCTTTTGAAAGGAAAACTTCTATTATTTTTGCTTGACGACCATATGGCTGAATTGGTACCTGGCTGCTGTTGAAATGAAGTCATATTTTGAAGAAAGCCCATCATATATATCCAAACACTAACACAGTCATAGATGGGGATACTCAGTTAAATAGATGTTTGTCTAGAAGAGTCATCATCTGGCTAGCATCTCTGCTGAATGTTTCTAAGCAGCTAACTGATGTATACTAAACAAATTTGGTTTGGCTGCAGCTAAAGCCGCCCTGTGGAAATTCTCAACATACATTTGTTTGATTGAGCTGTCATTTTCAGTTGATCTGCTGATGATCTGTGTCACTTTGTTTAAATGTCCTTGCATTTTTTCTTTATACAGTGAAAAAAAAAAGAGAAGAAAAGAAAAAAGAAAGGCACGCTTTCTGTGATGGATTAAATGGAGGTGAAATTCGAGAGTTACTCCTGTTTTCGATTTCTGTGTTCCCAGACAGGTGGGTCTGGAATGACAAAGAACTTCATACGCCAACACTTGAAAAAACAGAATAGAGTAGATGCCCTTATGATTTAAAACATCCACAGATGTGTCAGCTACCAAATGCTCCTGTTCTAAGGAGTTGCTGAAATCAGTAACTGGAACAACAAATATTATTTATATATACTGGGGTAGCCAAAGCTCCTAACCTTACAACCACACACTAAAATCTTCACATGGCCAAAAGTCATAACACAGAGATAACTTTACTGCACTAATTCTGTACTCCAGAGACTTCTATGTCTGCATCTTATATTGGCGCCTCCTGCCATTGCTTCTTCACCATTGTGGTGTTGTTGTTGTTGGTATCCTCAACCACATCTCCCCCCCCCCCCAACTTCCATGTACTTCCAACCTCAGGCCCTCTATTTTTTCCCCGCTTGGTCTTTTTCAAAATTACTATGTATCAGTCTTGCAAAATTAATCTAAATATTGGTTCATTTGCAATTATTTTCATTTTGGGGAGGTTTGTGCTGCAGTTCTTTTAAAACTTTCTAGGCTTTCACAATAAATAACACACTGCGAAAAATCTAACTAGACATTTGTAGATGGTCTTCAAACTTTGATCACTATGAGAATGGCCATCACTTGATTCCTTTAGAAAAAAAATTCTGATAGACATGTTTACTTTTTAACGTCCATGCCGAGGGCATTTTCAAAACACAAATGCAGCAAATCAGGGTGGTATGCATTCTTCACTTGTCTAAGGAAAACTGTTTACATGAAAATCATGATTGTGTGTGATTAGAGTGAAGCAGAAATACTGCTTTATGTATTGGTTAATAATATTTATTAGACCAATTACATGCCAGGGGTAGAAACAGAAATATTTAACCTAGGGGCAGGTTAATAAGAGGGCCAAAAGGGGCCCCATCCAGATTTCTCACTCAGCGATGTCTTATTTAATGGCAGTTAGCTGTGGAAAATTCAATTTTTTAACTGTTTTGATCTTCAAATCCAGCTTTTTGTGTGTAATGAGGGGAAGCCGCTATTCAAGAAAAGAAAAATATATCTCCACTGCTGCTGCATTCATATTAAAAGCACAATCCTATGCATGTCTACTCAGAACAGGTAGACAACAGAACAGGTCTACTCATTGCATTAAATGGGGCTTACTCTCATAGAAGTGTGTATAGGATGGCAACCTAAGGGTTGTGGCACCTCAATAACCTTGATGTTCCCATTTTAAAGAAAAGGAAGTGAATTTGAAAGACAGTGGAGCTGAGGACATATTTACAGAGTTGGTAAAATAAGCACACAGTGGGACAGCGAGATTGTATCAGCTTGGCCTACCCCCGTCTGCCCTTCCTGAACCTCCATCTGAAGGTGCCATCTGAAGGAGTCAAACCATTGGACGGACATATTGAGCGGAGTCCATTTTAATACTGTCTTCTCTACAGCGACTGACAGGCAACAGAGGGGTACTGACTTTGTCTCCTGCTTATGCATTTTCCAGAGGCATTTGGTGGGCCGCTGTGGAAAACAGAATTTCGGAATAGATGGGCCTTTCGTCTGATCCAGCAGGGCTTTACATCCTTATGAGTAAATTGGTTGTATGCAGGGGATTGTGCTGTACAACTATCAGAGCCTCTGTGAGGTAGAGAATTTGCGTGTTGGCCTAAGTTGTTTTGGGATCATTACCTAGGTGCAAGGCTATGTGTATTTTGCCATTTCATGAAAACACAAGAAAAGTGTATAACTGGAAGCACAGTTCATACTTTTGGTCCTCATGACTACAAACACAATGATAGACTTGAAAGTATGCAGCCAATGCCTGCTGATATTTAATAAATTAAGAGGTTGGTTCAAGGCCAGCCTTGCCATGAAGTGACTGGAAATGGTCACTTGGGGTGGCAGCCTTGGAGGGGTAGCAAATGGACAAGCCCCTAAACCAGTGTTTCCCAAACCTTTTCGACCTGCGGCTCCCTTGATCGTTGGCGACCATTGGCTGCGGCTCCCCATTACATTATGTTTACATTATTGCACTGTTTTCCGAGAGGATTCCGTGGCACTCCGCAGCTCCCTTGGCTGGCTTCCATGGCTCCACTGGGAGCTACGCCTCCCAGTTTGGAAACTACTGCCCCAGACCATCTGTCTGCCTGTCTGCCACTCCACTGGGGGCTTACTGAGAGCAAGCTGGATCACAGCAGCGGTAGCCCCCTTCTCCCTCCAGTTGGATTCCCAGCATGTACTGCTTCTATTCATGTGAGGAGCATAGAGGAGGGAGACTGCAAATCACACTCTTGGGAGGGGAGGGAAGGGAAGGGTGCAGGCGGGTTTCAAAGTGCCTCTCCTCGCTCACTTGGTGCTTTGTAAGCACCGAATGTGCGGAGAGAAGCAATGTGGAACTGTGGCAACTTCTTTAAAATCTCTCCTTCCTCCAGCAGCGCTGCAACTCATAACCACCCTCCCACTCACTTGAACCCCTGTCCATCCACTTGTTTGCTCACCTGCCCTCCCCCTTACCAAAGGGGGCACGTGCACAAGTGCATGCAGAAGCAGCATTTGGGAGGGGGATACAGGTGGCGTAAAGGCACAAGTTGCCACTGGGTTGATTTGATAAAATTTGCAGCAGACAAGGGGTGGGTCTTTAGTGTCCTATATAGCACCTTCCTTCTCCACTGAGTAGAAAAAGCAAAATTACCAAAAATATGTAAATATATATTTTACATATGTTCAATTATAATTTGAATAATATACGTACCAAAGCAAGCAGCAAAAATAGTACAATTCACAAATACATAACATGGTCTTTCAGAGACTGGTTTAAAAAAATAAAATTCAGTAGGGCTTCTTTGGAAGTTTCTCATTCTCATTGAGAAACTGCCCTAACATTACTTCTTTGTTGGCTACTGCAGCAGGAATTATATCCAGGATAACTTCCTCTTAGGAAGCAATTATAGGAAACTGTCAGTGTTGAAGACAGATCTATTTCTTTGGCTCTGCCATATACCATGCTTGATTATGGGTTTGATGATCCCATGATT
The DNA here is from genome assembly GCA_026170595.1 of Plestiodon gilberti rubricaudatus. NCBI lineage: Eukaryota > Metazoa > Chordata > Lepidosauria > Squamata > Scincidae > Plestiodon > Plestiodon gilberti. The sequence continues at coordinate 15,470,845 of JANXHW010000003.1, read as the reverse complement.
CACAGCTTCAGTTCCAATTCTGTTTTTGGGAAACTATCCTGCAATATTTGTGTTATTTATCAAAGATTTCCAGGGCATCCTAACCAAGCTAAGGTTTCCTTTTCATAAAATCTAACATTTTAACTTTGAAAATATCAAGTGATCTCCTTGAAATTGGAGAGTACCTTTATATGAATGTCATTTCACCCTTCCTTTTCGAATGTGTTTTTAAACAACGAGCTCAAAACACAGTGAGATGATCAATTAAAAAAAATGTAACAATTGAATTGTCTTACAGGGATGAGGAGAACCAGAGCCTGGTAGCTATGAAGACTAATTTTAAAGCAGACTCAGAAGTTAAGAAAAAATGTGCACATTTCTCTTGATCTCAATATCTTTTACCAGATATACAGTATATAGCAAAAATACAAAATGATTTTTAAAAAATCCCTTGAAAATCCCAAAAGAACGGCTGCTGTACCATTCCTCTTCTTTAGCTATTCAGCAATAATAACGTTATGTATCCCAGCAATCATTGTCCAAAACGGCATTACCGTCTCTCTCTCCACTGAAACGTGAAGACACAGTTCCTTCTCCTTAAGGCTATGGTGCAAAGAGTTTAGAACAGTGATAGCAAACCAACCATTTGGGCTTGGTGTGTCAAAGATTTTGAAAATGTCTCTGCTGGTGTGTCGTCCCCCCCCCCCCCGAACTTTTAATAGTACTTTGACTATTGCTACTTTTAATAGTAATTTTGAACTGAACTGAACTGAAAACAACTATAGAACACATTGCATTTTATTTAACATCAATTAGTGACTTTTTTGTTGCTGAGTTTTACTAGAGAATAATTTGAAAGAGGTCTGCCAAAATCCCTGTCCTAAATGTTTAAGACAAGCCTGTAAAACGTTTGCGAAAATATAAGGTGTGTCGGGGCCCTGGGGGAAACGCTGGCGTGTCACCCAAAATGATTTTGCGTGTGTCACCTGTGACCCGCGTGTCACAGGTTTGCCATCAGGGGTTTAGAATGTGGAAGGAGAAACTCTGTGACAATTAAAGAAAAACAGGGTCAGCCCAGCAATGAGACAAGTTGAGGTGGACTTCCTCAGGCAGTGGATGAGCGTACCCATCGGCCACCTCCACCTCACCTGGCTCTCATTTGCCCCCTTTTGTGTTCCTCCAAGCTCCATTGCTCATTGCTTTTAAATAGAACAACAGAGCAGAACAAGGATGCCGGGGGAAGGACCGCCCCACTTCTGCTTCTCCTGGCTTCTGCACTGCTACTTCAAAACAGTGCAGCAGAGCTAGGAGGGGGAAAAACGGAAGCAGGAAAGGAGGGAAGAAAGCAACAACAGCAATGGTGGCAGTGAGTCAGGAAGAGGGCCTGAGCCGCCACAGCCACTGCTGCCATTGTCATCATTGCCACTTCCTTCTTCTCTGCAAGAAAAAAAGAGGGTGGCAGCAGGCAGGCTACTATTGCCACACTGCCATCTCTCTCCTCCTCCTCTGCAACTGAGGAGGAGGACGTGACAAGTGGGTGACGCACCTGCTGCTGCTGCTGTTGCTGCTGCCGCCGCTGCCATCATCATTGTCTTTCCTCAGCTGAGTGGAAGAGGCAGGGGCCAGGCACCTGCTCACTCCTCCCCCCCCCAGAAAGGAAGCAAGGGTGTGCCCCTCCATGCAAGGGTAGCAGCCCCAGAGGAAGGGGAAGCCGTTGGGGGTGGCTCCAGGTGCAATTTCCCCTTGGACAGGCCTGAAAAAAATGACACCTTCCCCGAAGTGCCTACTCAAACAGGCACAGAAATGAATACAATACCTTGAATAGTGCAGGAGATACGTTCCCTGAAAGTGAAGCACTGCGGGACTCTATCATCATATCCCACCCCACACATTTTATGGTTTAAAAAACAGGCTTCAAGTAGCATTTCAAGGTAGTCATTTCAAAGCCAAGGTCAGCACAAATTTGTACCAGGCCCAGGGCAGCAGCCCACAGACTCCTGTGACTGATGCTTGCCTTTGCCTCCCTCCTTTTCTTTCTCCTCAGCTTGATTTCTTTCCATTCCTCCTTGGCACCCACCCACTCCCCAACTTACAGGTAGCACAGCACAAAGTCCCCATTGACTGGCAGGGATGAAGAGCAACAGGAAGCACTTGCATAAAACTTGCACGGGTGCCCATTGCTTCCCCTCATCCCCACTGGCCATAGTTAGGCTTACCAGATCTCCAACCGGGACAGAGTGCTAGACCTTTAGGAGAAGGAATGTGGGCAGGTGTAGCTTGTTAAGTCCTAGAGCAGAATCCTAGGCATGTCTACTCAGAAGCAAGCCCCACTGAACACAATGGGGCTTGCTTCTGAATAGACATGCCTAGGATTGTGCTCTAAGGTTTAACAAGCTACACCTGCCCACATTCCTTCTCCTAAAGGTCTAACACTCTGTCCCGGTTGGAGATCTGGTAAACCTAGCCATAGTTCAGTTTTTAAGGTGTCATGTCTCTTTGACAGTAGGAACTGTGGCAGCAAAACCAGCAAGCAAAGCTGTATCTGAGCATATGGCTTCCTTCTGTCCATGCATGCCCTCTATTTGGATCCTCCTGGCCATACTTTCTAATAAGGTATTGCCATGATTTGCCCCAGCAGACCAGTAGCCAGTTCTACAAAAATCACGTATCATGTACTTTGGGTTCACACTTTGCCAATACTATTGTACAGGACTCCATCACCTCCATAGTTTGAAAGAGCGAGGTTGTTCTTCAAGAAAGGCACAAAATGTGAAACATGGCTGGCAACTTTTCTCCTTAAACAGAACAAATCTTTCACTCACAGAACTGCCTTTATTCTAGCTACAAGGTTGGAGTCTCCTTGAATCTGTTAGAAACCATTCCCTGAGAGAGGAAACAGACACTGTAAATGAACCATGACTCAGTAAGGCCCCCTTATACCAGCAAATATCCAGTGGATTCTAAAGAAGCATTTTCTGGTGGGCCCCCTTTCCTCAAACACTAGCTGTTACTCTCTGAGTCATTTGATTTTTAACCAATTCCAGCAGTTTTCCATCCTTCTTTGGGAAAGTCTGAAATGTGCTTTCTGTACTTCTTGCCTCCTGGCGAGGTTTTGTTTGATTGATTGACTGATAGACTGCTATTTTGCTCAGCCTAGATGCTAATAAATGAGCAATTTACATGCATTTAAAAGAATTAATATGTGTAAAGAGAATTTGCTATTTCTTTTTCCACTAGAACAAAATGGTAAACCTAAATAAGATTGTATATTCAGTATACTGGCCTCACAGGCAGTAAAAACTAAAGAAAACATCCTCAACCCCATTTTCACACTCCCAGTATAATCGCTCCCTTGTATAAAGATGAGGACTGAAAGTGCAAGAGACTTGAAAAATCCAAGTGGTTAGATTTATCTAACAAGCAATGAGAGAGCCCTGTGCTACTTTCTCAAATCCACTCCAAGCTGTAATAAATCCTACAATCTTTGAAAAAACTTCCCTCACAAGGGGCCTATATCACTATGGTGGCATGACAACATCAACCAATGTCATAGTCAGGATTTGCCCCTAGACCTTCCTGTCTTCCTCAGATGTCATAATGGCACAAGCAAGGCCAGAGACGGTCGTCAGTAAAGCAGTCCCTGTAGCACTTGCCACATTTGGGTCAAGAAAGGAGGCACTGGATAAATGATCTGAACATTTACAAAAAGGCACTGGCATTTATAAAGTCTGAATACCTTACAGACACCATATGGTGCAAGACAAACAGTATGAACGTACCCTGACTGTAGTGTTCAATTTTGCCACAGGGATGCTCCCCTAAGTGAAAAAGGAACACTTTTCTTGAAACGAATTATAACAGAGAACATCGCACTTGTTAGTCACAGGATCACTCCTGTGATTGATTTCTGTACCTAGATCTCCAAAGAAATAAAAACCTGCAGTGTATGAGCTGGTAAAGATTCAGTCCCCTAGATCAGGGGTTCTCTGGTACTTCGGCTGACTGCTGGTGGTCCTCAGACTGCCGACCACTGGAACCCCGCTCCGACGTGGCGCTTTCAGCGGCATGTTCTCACTTCTGAGAGGCTCCTGCCTTTGGCCAAGTCTCTCGGGAATGCTGAGAAGGGCCCTCCTACCTGCATTTTCTGGCCTCCAAAAACCTGAAAACCTGGAAGTAACTGGCAATTATGTCATTGCCAGTCACTTCCGGTGTACGCAGAAGAGTGGCGTCAGAGGTGGTACTCAGCCAGGAAGGAATTGAGAACCCCTGCCCTAGATTAATATGTTCATCCTTTAAGTGCTGACATCAAAATATCAGCTCAATTCTATCCCCCGCCACCAGCCGTGCCAAAAAGGTGTGCACTGCATCTTATGGGGGGGGGGGACATTTTGCATTTACCTGATGCAAGGCTGCCTGATCGCCAATGGGTCTCCTCGGACATATATCACCAATTTTGGTGGTGTACGTCCAAGGAGACAAAAGGTGTGGGGAGGTTTTAAAAAGAGGGGATAAGATCCAACGTGTGCCATTGCTGCCGGATCCACCTCCTCCCACCTCCTCTGAGCCCCCAGTTACTCAGAACTGGGGCAACTGTTCCCCACCCAGAAACACCCTCCGTCCTCCCATTTCCTCCCCTTTATGAGTTCGTGAGCTTTTTCAGGCATGATTTAAGCTCCCTTCTCATATCTCAGTCCTCATCCAAAGAGAGGCACAATGAATTAGACATCCTTCTTGTGAAAACAAGTCAAACCTGCACTTGCACTCCCAGAACTTTTCCAAAAGGTAAAAAAAAGTCATCCCTGCGTTTCCTAATAAGGTATGTCCACAACTCTATTTTCCCCCAACTTCTCTGCTTGCCTAAGACTGGTCATTTGTTATTTGCTACTTTCAATTGATTTTCTTTTGCCTTTGCTTTGTTTTCAGGCACAAGTGCAGAGAACAACCAGCACGATTTATACCAGCCATCTAGAACCAATCATTAGATAACAAGGTCCTTTACTGAAAGTGTTCAGAGTAAAACAATAGTTTAATTTTACCTTTGCTTTCATTTCTTGCTTTACTGCAGAAGGTTCAAAGGAAGGCCAAAAACTGTAACTCAGTTACTCTTTAGACATAACACTGAAGGCTCCCTCGTATGTGACCACAGTGGCCCTGGAGCCATTTAATCATTTCATTTTTGTCTGTAAACCGCTTTATGAACTTTTTGTTGAAAAGCAGTATATAAATACTGTTGTAGTAGTAGTAGTAGTAGTAGTAGTAGTAGTAGTAGTAGTAGTAGTAGTAGTAGTAGCTGTTTTCCCACTGCTTCATCCCACAGCTCTGTGGGGACATCAGCAGTCCCAGCACCATCTAGGCAAGGCCAACTGAGTGGGTTCTTCCCACTTGATTGCTGCCCACAATCCTGACCACCTGAAGGACCCATACAAAGGCCCACATGGCATCAGAACGGCAAATGACCAAAGCATTCACTTTACTTTTCAGCCATAAAACAAGGCAATGTTAATTGTTGATGTTTTTGCATTTGGCTTGCCTTCAGGAATTCAAGAGACTCCAAATATTAGCCTAGCCCAGTGGTTCCCAAACTTACCGGATGTGTGACTCCCTTCCTCTCGCTGGCGTCGGTCGCAGAACCCGGAAGTGCAATGACGCGTTTACGCACGACGTGATGACGTCATCGGCACTTACTTCCCAGTTCCGCGACCATGAAGCAACATTAAAACGAAATGTAAGGAGGTCAAGGTGGGCGGGAGGGCCCCTAAAACACCGCGCGACACACAGCCCACAGAGCAGAGCCTCTGCTCCGTGGTCTGTCATGTTGCATCATACTTCTTGCCGGCTCCACTGATGCGTGTCCTGCAACACCCCTGGCGGTTCATCATGGCTTCCAGGGGAGCTGCAAAGCATGGTTTGGAAAATGCTGGCCTAGCCTGATTAGGGAGGGATCCTAACTCAGCAGAACACAATTTGCCTGCACAATTTCCCAGTTTCAATTTGTGGCATTTCCAGTTTAAAAGAATAATGAAATCTACTAGCCCCATGACTCCTTCCCCAATAATAGCCAAATCATGCCCTCCACAGATAAATCATCTTTGACAACTGGACATGATTATGTGAAGCAGAACTGTCAGTCAGTCAGTCAACCTTTATTGGCATCAAAAGCAGAACTGCATGCTGGGAGCGAGTTGGTCATGCACGCACATGCCCCACCATCACGTGGTGGGTGGAGCCCAGTGAGTGGTATCATTCAACCAGTCCAGAGCTGTATCAACAACTCTAGGTTTGTTACCTTCAAAGTTCATGATGTTCAGATGGGATTGAAAGTTTTCATTCAAGACCTTTGGAATTAGTTACTGAAGAGATCGTGTGGACTCTCTGCAAAAGGAAAGTTTGATGGAAGCAAGTGTCCATCCTTTTGCAGCAGGGGGGATTCATGTAATTTTCTGCCTCTGTTTAAGATTCACCACTAATCCATCTCCTCCTCCTCCTCCTCCTCCTCCTCCTCTTCTAAGACAGCCACATTAATTCACCCTATGCTATCACATGAAACACACAGTAAAGGTTTTGGGAATTGTGTATGACAACTATGGGGAGAAGGAGCTCACTATAGAGACACAATGGAAATAAATGCATAACTCAGCCCTTTTAAAAAAAATTGTCCTTGGCATTAATGAGGAACAAATTAGCTACTCTCCTTGGGTGTCTACCAGAAATAATAGTAACAAGTGGAGCCTTTCCCCCCCCCCCTCAGTAATATGTTCATTTGTAGATAAGCACTGCAGAGAGAGGTAAAATTATGTCTTTTAAAAGTTTGCAGTTTTCTTATGCCGAGATGTAAACGATAGGGTTGGGTCTGGGAAGCATTTCAGAAATATATATTCCACTGAGACAATGGCTTTTGTCATCAGAAGAAAGAATCTGGGACTATCAAAATGAACCAAAAAGAACAGCAGGCTGGGTCTGGGTGTATACTGAATTGGTAAACACAGACACCTTTCCAAACTCACTGGACACCCTCAAGAAGCAGGGAGAGCCATGCTTATGCTCAGGGAACATGTGTGTGGGATGTGGGGTTGTGCGCTATTAGTTTAACATGAGGGCAAACAAATCATTGTAATCAGAATATATCATCATGTAGAACACTGGCGTCGCTGGAGCGTGGCGGGGGGGCGGGCCGCCAGGGGGTGACGCGCGTCGCCTCCGTGACGCGCGTTGCCTCCGTGACGCGCGTCGCCCTGATGCCCTCAAAACAGTCTCTGCGCATGCGCGAAAATTGAAAAAATACCCGGATTTGCGCTGCACAATGGGCCTTCTTTCAGAAGGCCCTGGAGCGCCGGCCAGGCTGGACACTCCAAGGCTGGCTCCCGGGCCGGCCTCGGAACGTCCGGAGGGCGACGCGGGGGGCGATGCAGGGGGGGAAGGCAGCCGGGTCACTAGGGTGACGCGCGCCACCCTGCCCCAGGGTGACGCGCGTCCTAGTGACGCTACTGATGTAGAACGAGGTACTTAAGAACATGGAGATAGGAAGTTGCTGTATTTGGGGGTTTTCAGTTTAGAAAAAAGATGATTAAGTGGGGGTATTAATAAAGATTTACAAACTGGTGCACAATGTGAAGAAAATGAACAAAGATAACTTTTTTACCCTAATGCATCGTGTTAGAACTCGGCGTAACCCAGTGAAAAAGATTCAGGGCAGACAGAACTAAGTACTTCTTCATGTAATGCATGATTGGCTTTTGGAATTCACCGCCATAAGATGATATGGCATTAAAAGGAGGTTAGACCTATTCATGGATGTCTATAAATGGCTATTATTCAGAGTAGCTAAATGGAACTATTGGATGTGTGGGAATAAAAGCACACACAAGACTTCTCATAATTCTTGGGCAGGACGTCTGGCTCAGCTGGTAGAGCGACCGTCTCATATATGCCTGAAGATCTGAAGGACGGCAGTTCAAGACGGCCGGAAGTGTCTGTTGGAGAGCTGCCGGCATGCTGAGCTGATAAGTTGCAGAGGGGAGCTGATAAGTCCGTGGGGGAGTGGATCTGCAGCTGCACTTGTTGAGAGTCAAGGTTGCCCTGTCAGCTAAAGCGTGGTGAGGCGAACACCAGAGAGAGAGAGAGAGAGAGAGAGAGAGAGAAAGAGAGAAAGAGAGAACTGACTGTGAAAGAAACATCTAGAATGAAGGGTTCTATGAAAGTTTAGAACATTATTGCATTGTAAAAAGCCCTTGGGGTTTAGAAAGCCTGCCCATGTAAACCGCCTTTGAATTAAAGTCAGAGGAAATCCGATGACCGATGACCAAAGAAAAGGTGGTATATAAATACTGGTTTATTATTGTTGTTGTTATAACTGAACTGTTTGTTGCTTACAACTCACTGGAAAGGCCTAATGCAGAAACATTTAGCTTCGAGAAACAACTGATCTGAGATCTTTTTCTGGCCCATCTAGGACTGCACAGTCTCCTCAGCAAATCACAGGTTCAACCAGTCATATAGACCTCTGCAGCAAACCTGAAACTGTTTCTCTGAGTTCTCTCACATGGCTTGTCTCATTCTGAGGCCTTTGGGGTTTGACTCTTAAAGAGGCAGTACACATCAGGAACCTCCATGATCAAAGGCAGCATACCTCTGAATATCAGAGGTTTGTTGGGGACAAACAATAGGGGAGGGTTGTTGCCTTCATGTTCTGCTCCTGGGCATCTGGCTTGCCATGGTTGGAAACAGAATGTTGAGCTCAATAGTCTGATTCTGCAGGATTATTATTGGGTTTTTTTTTTTGGTATGTTATTATGTATTGAGTAAATATGATGAGACATCGGAAACTTGGGTTTCCCCCCCCCTCCCCAAGAATTATTCATTCCCCACCTTATGACTTTCTGGTCTGTTTCATCTTCTTTTTATAATGTGTTAGGATGTCTTTTTCAAATTTAAACTTCATTACATCATTGCAGTTACAGTGCCTTGACCGCCAATGTTCCTGGATATCACTCATGAACAAATACTGGAATTTATGCTTGAAACTGTTGCAACGGGAGAGATATCTGTGGTTTTCCCCCTCCCTTGTTAAGACAAAATAATGCAGTTGAAGTGAGCAAACAAGCAAGCAGGTCTAAGCAACTGAAAGACAGATTTGGTCTCAATGCAATTTATTTGTATAATTTAATTAACCTGCCACTGTCTCATCTATTATGCAGATGCAGAAATACTAATAATACCTATCCTTACATATCTGAAAAGACAAAACAAATGGCTCCAAGAAATGAAGACTGGGGTGTTGTTATTCCCTCCTCCCTGCCTGTCTCGTGCTTGGATCTCTTTCGCCATTGCTTGTGTAACTAGCTTCTGGGTAAAATTCATTAATTTTTATTAACAGGGAAAACATTTGTCCCCGTGACAATATTTGCATTGCCTGAATGATTTTCACCTCTGCCACAAGGTGTACTATCGGCTCATACATCACCCGATTACTTGGAAAGCAGAAAGACCCTCAGTCATTAGTGAGTGAATTAAAGATGATCTAAAGAGCTATTAATCACACTGACAAAAGCCTTAATGTTGCTGTGACCCTTGTGGAGCCTGGGGACTAAAAGGGAAGCAGAGGGAGAGAAAATGGAAACATATGTTTTCTCCAAAATAACCTACCTTAGGAGAACTGTCAAAGGGAGAGTCCCGTCAAGTTGAGGAATTTCGCCTCTGGATTATACAGGGAATTGTTTGTATAATCAACCCTTCCCACCCCCTCTTTCAATGAATTTGTTTATGATCAATAGAAACAATTAAGTGACATGAATTCAAATGCTACACTCACAGCCTAATTTTCTTAATCAGAAACTATTCTCAAGTCATTTCATTGTTCTGCTGTTTTTATTACCGGTAGTTTTTTTTTTAAGGAGCATGTGTTTGTCAAATGTATTGATATATCTGAAGCGCCTTCAGTTCTTGCAATAACTAATGTGGCTATGACTATTATTTGTTTATTCTGAAGCACTTCTACCCCCACTTCTCTATCTAGCAATTATCATCAATGCAGCTGCAAAATAACAGCAAAACAATGTAAAATACCATATTAAAACAAAGGAGCAGCACATCAAAACAGTCATGTCAAGAGCATCAAACAAATCATATTTGGCTCAGAAACAAAATGTCTGTGTCTGCTGAAATTAAAACAACTACAACGGTGTTTGACTTGACATGCAGCATAACCTATGCATGTTTACTCTGAAGTAAGACCCACTGTGTTCATTGGGGTTTAGTCTCAGGAAAATGTGCAGCCTTAACCCTGACATTGTTGTGGCTATCTTTATTATTATCATTATTATTTGTTCTCCCACTTTGCCTGCCTGCCTTTTATACTGCATTAGTGTAAGAACTTAAATTGTATTTTTATTTGTGTGCATTCCTCTTAAAAAAATTTCACACATGACAGAGAAGTATTTTCCAGCCGGATTCCTAACAATGTTATCTCTGAAGGAAGATAACAGTGTTACCTCTGATTTCAGTGGAACTTACACCCATGAAATATGTTTAAATCTGCAGCTTTGCAACATAATCCTTCCTATGAAAGAAGACCCTATGAATCTTTACTCAGAAGTAAATCGCAATGAGTTCAACATGGTTTATTTCCAATTAAGAAGGTATAGGACAAATTTTGAGCACCCCACTTCCATTTTTTAAGCAAAACTGCAAATTGTAAATCTTATAATATACATTATTTCCTTCACATTCCCAATTATAGATAATACTGGACTTTAAGAAACACAAGGCCTAAACCTCGACAGCAAACTGATCGTTAAAATTACTGCTTTAAAATTCATAATCACAAGTTGATTTTTTATTACAAATGTTATCTCTAAAAGTCAAATTCAAAAGTAAAGGTATGACCAAAATGCAAGAAATCCAAGTCATATTTTGCTTAATATTGAGAGCCCAATCCTATTCTTCCCCCACCCACCAGCTGATACAGCAGCACCAAAATGGCTACCGCTGCATCCTGTGTGTGTGTGGGGGGGGGGTTGCAGAGGTCTCCTCTGGGTAAGGGAACGATTGTTCCCTTACCTGGGGGCAAACCTCTGTAGTGCGGGAGGTCTACCCAGACCTGCACTAGCTAAATAGCTGGTGCTGCAGGATCGGGTTCGGGAAGTGTTCTCAATCCAGACTTCCCGCCAGCATCCCAGCTGCGTACTAATGAGCACAATGCCAGAGCACCTTTTATGACTGGTGCTGACTGCTTATGGCAGTCAGTGCCAACGGAAGAAGTGCGCTGCCATCACCTGGCTCAGATAGGATTGGGTCATAAGTCTGCAAAATTAGTCACGGTAAGTCTTACTGAAACCAATTGAACAAGGTAGTCTTGACTATCATAAGCTTTGAGTATTTCAATGGAACTCGGGGACAAATTAGACATGACAAGGCAGCTCTGTGTTCGGGAGTTGTGAGGTCCATTTTTTTTAAGTCCCAAAGGAACTACAGGGGGATTTGGACTGGGGCTGCAATGCAGGAGAGAGGGAAGTTCTAACCCCTTTCCCCTACACTATGGCTCCAATCCGAATCAGTACCACCAAAGCTACTAGGAGAACTACTACTGCAGAAAGGAGAACTTATGGACACAAAAACTAGACTTTGGGGGCTATTTAACTTGAGGAACTGGCCCAGGGCAAAGACTTATAACCCCCTCTCCCTGCACTTTTGCCTTGAACTAAATTGACTTCCCCCCCACACACATACTTTTGGACAACAACAACAACAAAACTCCCTTTGGGGACTTCCAAACCCAGAGCTCCAATGCCGCATGATCTAATTCGGCCCTCAGGGGCAACCTATGATGGCAACAAATTTGTCTTTCAAACACGGGTCTGCTGCTGTCGCATCTAGTGTTAGTCATGAGTGCAACAGAAGCCCCTCATAGATGTTCAATCTGGGTAGAACAAACACGTGTAGGGGGAGCGGTATTACAGCAGACGTTTTTGCTGCAGACGTTTTTGCTGCTGACCTACAAGTGTTCACTTGAACATCTGTAGAGAGCCCCATATAGGGACCGCTCCATGGGAATAGCTGCATGTTCAGGGGCTCCGTACAGATGTCAAAATGCACAGGCATCAATCAGGGCCAGAGCCTGCCACTACAATGCCACTCATTCAATCTATCCAGACTTTGAATTTGTTGTTGTTCAGTCGTTAAGTCGTGTCCGACCCTTCGTGATCCCATGAACCATATCCCGCCAGGCCTTCCTGTCCTCCACTATCTTCCTGAGTTCGCTCATTTTCATGTTCGTTGCATCGGTGATGCTGTCTAACCATCTCATCCTTTGCCTTCCCCTTCTCCTTTTCCCTTCAATTTTTCCCAGCATCAGAGTCTTCTCCAGAGAGTCCTCTCTTCGCATTAGGTGGCCAAAATATTTGAGTTTCAGCCTTAGTATCTGTCCTTCCAGGGAACAGTCAGGCTTGATTTCATTTAGGATTGACTGATTTGATCTCCTAGCAGTCCAAGGGACTCTCAGGAGTCTTCTCCAGCACCACAGTCCAAAAGCATCTATTCTTCGGCGCTCAGCCTTTCTTATGGTCCAACTCTCGCAACCATACATTGCTACTGGGAACACCATCGCCCTGACTATGCGAACTTTTGTTGGCATGGTGATATCTCTGCTTTTTATTATGCTGTCTAAGTTTGCCATAGCTTTCCTTCCAAGGAGTAAGCGTCTTTTAATTTCATGGCTGCTGTCTCCGTCTGCAGTGATCTTGGAGCCCAGAAAAGTAAAAATCTGTTACTGCTTCCATTTCTGCCCCTTCTATTTGCCAGGAATTGATGGGCCCAGATGCCATGATCTTAGTTTTATTAATGTTGAGTTTCAAGCCAACTTTTGCACTCTCCTCTTTCACCCTCATCAAGAGGCTCTTTAGTTCTTCTTCACTTTCTGCCATTAGGGTGGTATCGTCTGCATATCTGAGGTTGTTGATATTTCTCCCGGCAATCTTGATTCCGGCTTGCGATTCATTCAGCCCTGCATTTCTCATAATGTACTCTGCATATAAGTTAAATAGGCAGGGTGACAATATACAGCCTTGCCGTACTCCCTTCCCAATTTTGAACCAGTCGGTTGTTCCATGGCCGGTCCGAACTGTTGCTTCTTGACCCGCATACAGGTTTCTCAGGAGACAGGTAAGGTGGTCTGGTACCCCCATCTCTTTAAGAATTTGCCACAGTTTGTTGTGATCCACACAATCAAAGGCTTTTGCGTAGTCAATGAAGCAGAAGTAGGTGGTTTTTTGGAACTCTCGGGCTTTCTCCATGATCCAGCGCATGTTGGCAATTTGATCTCTAGTTCCTCTGCCTCTTCGAAACCCTGGGTAGACTTTGAATTACAGATATGAGAAAAGCAAAAAATGCTTTGTATATGTGAAGATGCCCTTCTATTTAAAACTTAGACCTGCTCCATCAATAACTACCATATGCTCTATTGCCCACATGATGACTCCTCTAGTCTGCTATGTAGCAGCAACGTTAAAAAAAAACACCACTTGACACCCCTGCTCTTCCACTACTACAGCAGCCTGAACAGTTTACAAATAAAAATCCTAACACAGTAACAACTAAATCCTAAAATCAATACAATAAAACAAACGAGCAGCATAAGAAGCATTAAAACCAGCAAACACTAAAACATAAAAGCCACAACAGATTAAAAAAAAAGAGGAAGAACAAAACTCCCATATAGTAGCAGAAGAAAAAGAGAAGAATCACCTCACACCAAAAGCCACCGTAAAGAGAGACATCTTCAGCTGGCATCTAAGTGCTTTACAGCGCAATCCTACCCAGCTCCTCCACTGGTGCAGCCAGTGGTGGAGGGCAGAATGGGAAGTCTTGGAAGGGAAAGGGGATTTAAATACCCTTTACATCCCCCTTTAAAGGGGATTTAAATCCCCTTTCCCTTCCAAAGCCTCCTGTACTGCCCTCCACCACTGGCTGCACCAATGGAGGAGCTGGGTAGGATTGGGCTGTCAAGCACACACCACAGAAAAGTAGCGTGCAGCCAGGTAAGCATGCTGTAAGGGATGGGGGGGGGAGGGCAATGGGGCTGGGTGGGTGTGTGAAATGGAGAGAGTTTGGGGGACCAAGTTCAGACTGGCTCAGAAATAAGCCAACCAATTTCCTGTTTGGGAAATAATTTGGCTTATTTTTCTAACAAATCCAGCGCAAACTGGGGGGGATGTTTCCCAACTCTAACTAGGCCTATAATCTGGAGGTCATTTGGAGGTTCCTCTTTAAGATAAACATCTGAGGAGTTTTGATACTAGAAGAGATTCGACGACACTAGAGAAGGATCTCAGGGGATTCTGTGCATCCTTCCTAAGGACAAGTTCATGGAAGCTCTGTGCTGAAGAAGTGCAGCCATGATTACAGCAATGACTGCTGGCTATCTTTGTGCGTAATCCATTTCATATTAACATTTGTCCACATGGTCACGGACGCACCTAAACTACTGAATGGAGAAAACAAACAGGTCATATATTAACCAACCCTTAGAAAGAAGGGAATGGGAGAGAAGGAAAGCATAAGAGTTTTCTCAGCTGGCCAGAAGTATTCCTACCACTGGAAGAGTCGGGGTTGTTGCATCTCCCAAAAGAAAAACAAGTATCCATTTCTCATTTGCACATATTAATTGATTTAAGTATTACTGTTAATCAATTCAACTGAATTGAATCTTGATGATAAAACAAAAGTACAGTAAGCATGAACCAAATACCGGTCTGGTCAGGTAGACAATTCACAGGCATAAGACAAACGGCAACACAGATAAAATATTTCAGACCACCTGCTGATAGTCCCAATATTACAGAGACCAAGGACATTACATTATCCTCCAAAAGACACAAGGGGGGTAAGAAACACACAAAAAGGTGGAGAACAGAACAGGAAAAAAGTAACAGGAATAGGAACAGCAGGCCAAGAGAAGCAAGTCAGTCCAAAATGAGCCAGACTAGCAAAACAATTTACAGATGGCTGCCAAATAACCTCAATGTTTTCCAACTTCTGTCTCTCCTTTTACAAAACATTCTTTCATACATTGCTAGGACAAGCAACAAATTACACAGATTTCAAGGTCATGTGCAACTTTGGACTTCCAAGCCTACAAAATGAGACATTTGGCAATTAATATTGCTCCGTTGGTTCCTTAGGAAGAATCTAAGCGGCAAGAAAGAAACCTCAACCCATCTTAAGACTAGAACAATGTGCAGATGCAAATAAATATGCCTTAAATTAAATCTATGCCTGAACACTTGTCCCCTAAGCGCCCCTTCTGCAAACGGAAGTCACTTCTGTTCGCACAAGAGGAGTCAATTTTCACCAGGCTTCTTAACTCTGCAGACTTCTGTGCCCCATACAGTCCTCTTCTGATGAGGGGGTGTCCTCCAATTCTCCTGGATTGGAATTTTAGTTGGTGCAGTGGGCTGCTGGGCTGAGGAGTGTTGGCAAAG
This sequence comes from Plestiodon gilberti rubricaudatus, assembly GCA_026170595.1. Lineage (NCBI taxonomy): Eukaryota > Metazoa > Chordata > Lepidosauria > Squamata > Scincidae > Plestiodon > Plestiodon gilberti. The sequence continues at coordinate 15,455,393 of JANXHW010000003.1, read as the reverse complement.
ATAAACCAACTCTAGCCCTGCTGGTACAGGTGCAATAGTACCAAATTGCTGCATGCATGCTCCAACAGCCAGAAAGCTTGCTTCCACAAGCTTCCATCTGCACACACTCCTTGATACAACCATATGCCTTCAGGGTCAATTCTTGTGCCAGGAGTGGAGAGACTGGAGGGCAGTTTGCCTTGAGGACTTGTACGTCCACCTGTTTAGTGTGTTCGGCCAGCCAGCTGAACATGCGCAAAACCTTGTACTCAACGTTTAGCTTTTTTGCCTAGGAACTGTACCCTGCTCTCTCCTGGAGATAGTAGGCTACCCAAGAACAAATTGGGAACATGCATTTCTGACTCACTGGGGATGTTTGGCCAGTGAACCAGGAGTGTCTAAGATTGGTCAGAGAGACCTCTTTCAAATGCTAAAAAATGGCCATTGGGAAAGCACCCTGCCCTGGTGTTTAAAGCGACACACACTGAATTTTCCTTCACATTTTACAAAAGCCTTAATGAGCTTGTTCCCAGAAACAAACAGGCAAAATGAGAATCAGCTACCAGAAGTATCAATCCTATGTTTTTCTTTTTTGTTAACTGTCATGAAGATCATAAGCTGTTGTAAACTGGCCTGCATAGCCAGTCAGAGCTCAGATAAGCAAGTACTGTACTCTATACAGTCCTGCAGGAGGCAATACTACCTGCGATGGCATCTCCCAAAGAATCCTGGTAATTTATATTTTGGTGGCAGTGCTGGAGAGGGGGAGAGAAAAAGTTAAGGTCTAAGGAGTTGGCTTGTTGCAAGGAGGGAGGATCATGGAAGGGAAGGGTGTGACTGGAGTTGGCTGGGGGGGACACATGTGGAGTTGGGTATATCACAAAGAGTTACCTATTTTGCTAAGTCCTGATCCTGAAAAATGCATTCAATCCAAATGATACAAAATTTCAGAAGAAGCCCTATTTTTCACATGGTTAATGGATGGAAACTACAATTATATTAATTTATTCCCACTACTGCACTAAAAATTTGGCCAAGCTTTTAGGCCAGGAGCTAGTGACCGATCCAAGCAGCAGCCATGAGCTTCATGGATGAGCAGATCATTAAAACCAGGTATCCCCAGTCCCAAGTCAGGCATGCAATCCACTGGCAAGCACAGAGCATGCACTCTGCATTTTCTGCCTGAATGTTCTGCGCAGAGTTGTCTTATACAAGTTGGATGATGTTCCACACATGCAGACATATCTGCTGACTTTGACTGGGAACCATCAACACTGACTTCCATCAAGCGTCCTAGTGGCACTATAATTAACAGAGACTTTAATATAATGCTACAATCAAAATGTGTTAGGAAAAGTATTATCGGAGGAACAATGTTAATTGAAGGTCATACTTATAAAAAAACACACAACACCACACACCAAGTTTAGAAATAAAGGGGATCCGGTGGAAATGAAGCGTGTGATGGTAAATAGGAACTGTGTTCACTTGCCGTCATGCACTATAGCTATTAAGCCTTCAGGTCTTAAAGGTACCAAGCAATGCATATGATAAATTCTTCCAAAACATCCCAGCCATAACATAGTTCTTGCTGATTGCTCATTTACCCATAATGCATGCTGTCATAGCAAAGCCTGACAAATGACAGAGAAAGCTCAGGTTATTTTTTACACTGACTGCCAAGCCCCTCACCTCAGATTATTCATTTATTAGGGCAATCACAGAGGCCCGGGTACTTAATATTGTTTTCACCAAATATGAAAATGATCTACTTTCCTATTCTTTAGTTTCTCCTAGGGCAAGCCATTTATCATAAGCTCAGGATAAATGACTGCTTCATTATAGCCATAATTTATGAGATGTTAGAACTAAAGAGCCACACCTAAAGACTTAAAGCTCTAATATGGATTAGAATACAATAATCAATCAATCTACTGCAATTTTTTTTTGCTTACCACTGTTTTTGTTTTGAAATGGCAAGAGATTTTTTCCTAGGCCTCAGATATCCTTCCACCTGCCATTCTTTACTCAAGTTCGCTTCCACGTTTCCAAGGAATTACAGGGGAGATCATTTCTGATAAATATTGGAGCCATCTGTGGGCATCGTCTATCGGGTATTCAATACCTGGATAAACCTCATTAAAATGAATGGCGGTGCTGAAAACCATACGACAACTTTGTGCTTTTCTCACTTCTTTCCATGGGACTTTGCGCTGGAGAAGTCATTGATGGATTGTGCCCTGTAGCTACAGTTCACACATTTCTTGAGATAATATACTTGCAATGTAAGCCATTTTAGTACCATTGATTTCCATAAAAAATCAACAACTACGGTATTTTCATAAGCAAAATTGGCATGCGCAGAGTGTGGGTGAAGTGGATCTGGGCAGAGAGCAGCAGGTGGCAAAGCAGCTGTGTCGTCAGTTCATCTACTCTGCTACTTGCTCAATGTGCTTTCACACAGTTCTGTGGTGATTTGGGCTGCGTTTGGGGAAGTGGTGCATGTGGCTTTAAGGCATGGTCTAATCATGGTGTAGGATGAAGGAACCTTGCTGATGTTAAGCAGATCTAGGTCTGGTAAACAGGAGACTGTCTGGGAATCCAATCTACTCTGCCTTCAGTTCCACGGAAGAATGGCAGGATATAAATAAATAAAGCAGTCCCATGACTATTACACCACGTGTGCAGTTTTCCCCATTTTGAGTCAACCCTATTTTTAATATGCCAGTTTGGTTGTGTGAACTGGAACTTAGGAGCACTTTTATGTACACATGGTTTGTTTAAGAGATGGATCAGGCTGACCATCGGTATTATTCAATGGCAATATACTCCATTCAGGATAAGTTCAGCCAACGGATCATCAAATTGAAGGTGCCAAAACAAATGTCTAAGATCTCAGCAACACACAACTGGGTACCAGGCTCCAATACATAGACCCTCCTAGTTCTTTAATATCCCAGCAGCTGTGAAGAACAATGCAAACACAGCTTGTCCTGAGCTTCTCCTCCCCCATCCTAGTTCCTTGCCCTTTCTTCACTAAGGTCACTCCTGGTGCAAAACAAGGGTTCTGCCACTAGCTCCAGAACACAGGCGGAAGTTGCTCTTGAAATGAAAAAATGCTAGTGCATGGGGATAGGGGTTTCTGGATTCTAGGAGCTCAAAGTGGGTCTGCAGTACAGCTCAGTGGTTTTGGTGAGTCCAAGGCAACGCCTAGTAGTAGCTTGTGGCCAGCCCAGGGATTGAACAGTCCCGGGGATGGTATGGTTGGTACAAGGACAGAGCCCTGCATATAAAATATCTGTTCATCTTAGGCAAACTACAAATGACTGAAGGGGGGGGGGGAATTGCCATTTCCCCTTGCTTTTCTGGCAGTTGACCTCACAACAAACAAACAAACAAACAAATCTGGTCATGACTTTTTCCCACTACTGGACAGGCAACCCTAAGAAGGTGGTCATGGGACCAAGGGAGCAGTGGGGTTGAAAAAGCACATGGTGCATCTTCCTTTCCAGCTGTGGGACTGTTATAAACAGAAAGGTTCTCTGTGTTGTTACCTGGCGATGGTAAAAGCAGTAGAAGCTGCAGAACCACAGACAGCAGAGCAGACCAGGAGAACCTTGGGGGGGGGGGGGGACAACAATAACAGGGTGTCACACAAAGTTCTTTAGAGAACAAGACAGTCCAAGAAGGAACAGTATTTTTTCAAAGCCAGCCAGCCCCAAAGCTTCTGAAGCTCTTGTGAATAAGAGGTACCCTTTGACAAGTCATAAGGGGAAGAAATCCTTCTACTCAAAATAGCATTTTGCTCTTCAAAGAGTGTATCTGGTTTGTATCTGCATTGTGTATTTACTCTCCCCAAGCCAATGCAAACATTATTTTTAAGCCATGACACTTGCTTAAACGTACTTAACCACTTAAGCCTGATCCTATTCATGGAGTTTGGCCGGAAACCTACAGTTTATTTTTTTCTTCTTATGTTTTTAAACACTGGTAAGAAAACCAGGTTGAGGATTAAAAGATAAACACTGAGCACAAAACAGGTGCACATTCCAAAGTCTTCAGAAAGTTCTCTCTGCCTTCCTGAGGCTGTGTAGCCCCACAGGTGAGACAAATGGCCTCCTGCTGCCTGCCTGCAAGCCTTGAGTGATACCTCCAGCAAGGCTCAGCGTCTTGAAATCACTCAGCCTTGAAATTAACATCCCCAAGGGGAGGGGAAAAACACTTTTCCCCTTTCTCTCTTTAGACAACAGCCAAGCCGACATCTTCAGCACAAGGGAAATGACAAGAAGGGTGCTAAGGAAGAAGGAACATTATGCTGTGTGGAGGAAATGTTCATTTTCCTTGACATGGAGACCTGGCAGGGCTAATCCATGCTGCCTTTTTATATGGCACAGTCAGCACAAGGTGATTTTCATGTGTTGGCACATCCATATTGTTACTCTGACAAATGTCCACAGTCCGTACTATTTTTTTTTTTAAAAAAATTTCCAAGCTCAGGTGAAGTATGCTAGACTTAAGCCATGTGATAAAGGTGGGACAAGGGAAGTGATGAGACCATGCCTCACTTCAGAATCAAACTACCTAGAAATACCTTTCCCCTTCTAAACAAGTTATGGTTTGCTTTGCTTTACTATGAAACTCCTGTTAGGTGCACCTCACCATTGTGTCTCTTTTGCTACAGGAGCAATCATGCCTGTGCTATTTGATAGTCAATGTAGTGGTTAGGATGTTGACGAAAAACTAGCAAAAGACCAGTACAAATACCCACTCAGTCATGAAACTCATTGGGTGATCATGGACCAGTTACTATTTTTCAGCTTAACCGACTTCACAGGGTTGTTGTGAGGATAAAAGGGGGGAGGAAGAACCACGTATGCTGCCCAAATAAATAGGCTGTGATGGGCCCCCCTCCTTTCCCTCCCTGAACATGCCTCTGAGGATTTTGCTCTCAGGAACCATTATGGCATCCACTGTAACAGCCCAATCCTATGGTTCGTTCCCCCCCCCCCCGCGAATGCAGTGACACCTCTTACTTTTTCCCAGTTCAGCTCCCTCTTGTCACTGAAATAATTTCAAAACTCAAGAGCCAAAATGGGATTCCACAGCCCTACTTTGAGGCCTAGAGCGGCCATTCCTGCCCCACATCTGGCAGGAGACCACGCTGGGTGTCAGTGGGCAAAGAAACACATAGCAGTTTCGGAGTAATAAGGCCACTTGGGGAAGAATCTTCACTGTGTTAAAGCCAAGTGTATCTAAGCCTTTTCAGAGTTGGGCTCTGAACAAAACAACTCTGCGAGTTTGAAGCAGAAGCCAACTGTATGCAGTACTGATTGGCTTCCCCGCCCATGATGTCAATGTAATATGCACCCTGATGCCGAGAACTCTCACTTTTTAAAAAGTGTCCTTAAAAAAAAAATCAATGAAGCAATGAATGAATGGATACATGTGTGAACATTCATGCAATGCTTTCTGGGGGGGAATAAAAAGGCAACTCACTTGAAGCACAAAGGAAGGAGCAAAACTGGCAGTTCCCCTGCATTTAATTCACTGGCATGCCTCTCTCCTTTCCGTTGTGAAGCTGGGAGAAAGGCAGGCTAGCACTGCAGCTTGAGAATTTGCTGTGAGCTCATATTATACTGTGAGTTTTCATATTATGTCTGTCTTCACCCTGAGAATCTGGGCACCATCCAGCCACATTTCTCCCCCCCCCCCCCAGGTTTCACTGTTTCAAGTGGGAGAGAGTTAAGAATGTGCGTAACTCTTCCACTGAAGTCAGCAGGGCTTCACTTATGTTAACTTACACTTTGGATAGCTTGTGGTCATTGTTTTATAACTACACTTGAAGCAAGCCCGGCTGCCTGCCTCATTATTGATGAAAGAGGCTGTTTTACTGAGCTTCGGCTGGGGGGGGGAGGGCTCCCAGGAAATGGAAAGACTTGCTAGGGTCAGGCTGGTCTGAAGCCAGGGAGCTAGACTTGCAGTGTGTAACAGGGTGTGATCTTCCTTCTATAGCCTGGGCTGCTGGGGACTCTCTGGCTTGATCTGAAAGTAGACTATTGGGCTGTGTCTCTAGAAATACATTTGGGTGAATGCGTCTTAAAGATGTGTGGTCTGCAACTCCTCCAAACCCACAAGTATATAGAACTGTAGTTATAAGCGTTAACCAAACGGTTTCAAAACAGGGCTGCAAGGGGGGGGGGGGAGAGGAACCGGGACGGCAGCTTGTAAATACTGTAATGCTTTTGAAGTGTGTTTGATTGAAGTGTATTGCTGGCCTTATTGTCAGAGACCATAACACAGCTTTAGACAGCACTTCTCTTTTCCAGGACCTTTAATATCACTAACGCTGGTTTCAGTTGAATTCCAGCTCAAGTCTTTGTTTGCTAGGGGTCATTCTTCAACCCAGTCATTACATGTAATTCAACATCAGCACTTCAGTGAGGATAAAACAATTTTAGCTCTGCAGCTATACAGTGCAAAAGCCTTTTTTTTTTTACTCTCTGTATGGATGCTCAGGAATCTATACACATACTGTACATCATTATGCTCATAAACATACAGATGGCTTGAAATAATGCACTTATATAAGATGCTTGGAACTCATGAGCCCTTTTCAGGCAACATTGTGAAAGTATAAGGGGGGGAGGAACATACCCACTATCTCCACTCCTGACCTCTGTGTGTTCATCTGATTGGCTGTGCAGAGTCACGCATATCGCTTGGACATACTGTACATGGATTCTCTTCATATAATCAGTACGCTTTGTTTCTCAGGGTTCCAGATCATGCAGACGGAGCCTACATTTGAACAAGGTGCACATGCATAGACACTCAGATAGCACACAGGTAAAGAGCAGGAGTATTCCTGATATCATCCCCTATTCAGTGGTTCCAAAACTGTGAGCCGTGGCCAGGGGAAACCAGCCAGGGGAGCCACGGAATCCTCATGAAAACAATGTATAGGATTGTAGCCCTAATGGAGAGCCGTGAGCAGTGGCCCAGTAGATCAAGGGAGCCGTTGATCAAAAACGTTTGGGAACCACTGCCCTATATGTTCAATAGTCATCTGAAAAATGCTACACACTCCACTAGGGTACTGTTAGGATACTTCCCCACTGGCTAGAAATCTGAAGTTCAGTATTCACATAGTTCAAACCCTTCTTCAGTTGCTCATTCCAGGGACAATGAATGTGCATGGCTGGGTGGCATCTTAGTAACAGCTCCACCCCAATTCGACGTAAACGCATTAAAATTAGCGATGGTGCCAAAAGTCATATCTCCAGGCTCAGCATGACTTGATTATGACCCTTAGTAGCACTGAGAAAATAACATTTTCCAGCACTCCTGGTACATGTGGGGCTCTTTTCAGACACCCTAATGACTACATATAAATCCAGGCAGAGCTTGCCAAGCTCCTCCCCCATGCATGTTCATCATTCCTGGAATGAACACCTGAAAAGGATGTAAAGCCATCTCAACTAGTAGACAACCTTGAAAATAAGATACATGTACATCTCTCTCAAAATAAAAGACATTTACCATATACCAAAATAGTTGTGAACATTCAAGATGTTTGGTCATTTAAAAAAAATTAAATGTCTCCACAGGTGGGAGAATCTGGGTTCCGAGTGAACTGACAAAAGCATATTAGGAGAAGAGGTCATGTTTGGGAGGGAGAACGTTCTTGTCCATTACTCAAGGTATTCATAGCATTCAAACTGAAAGATATCAGCAACCCACTGCAAAACGGGCAAAGAAGCAGATAAGATCTAAGATTGGTATGACTACGGTATGGATATAACTGTTATCAATACCTGTGGCCCCATGACAATTTTTGCAAGTTGTGTATTTTGTTCCTATCTTTGTTGTTTTGGGTTTTTGAAACCGCAGCCCTGTTTTGAAACCGTTTGGTTAACACTTATAACTACAGTTCTATATACTTGTGGGTTTGGAGGAGTTGCAGACCACACATCTTTAAGACGCATTCACCCAAATGTATTTCTAGAGACACAGCCCAATAGTCTACTTTCAGATCAAGCCAGAGAGTCCCCAGCAGCCCAGGCTATAGAATGAAGACAACTCAGGTGATCACACCCTGTTACACATTCCAACAAAGACAATGATGATGACAGAAGTAGGCTGCAGCTCAGTGACAGAGCACATGCTCTGTACACAGAAGGTGCCAGGTTCAATCTCTGGCATATCCAGGTAGGACTCAAAAAGACCACAGCCCTGCAGAGCTGCTGCCAGTCAGTGTGAACAATACTGACCTAGATGGATTAAGGGTCTAACAGCCCAATCCTTTCCAAAGCCCCACGTTGGGATGCAGTGGTGAAGGGGCAGGCTCCGCTGTATCCAGCACAGGGCTGGAGGTCTCTTCAAGGGAAAGGGACAACAATCATCCCCTTCCCCTGCGTCGAGCCCCAGCAGCCCTTATGGGGCTACTCGGAGGCGCCCCAGCTACATGGCCAGCACAGCTCCAAGCAGCCCAGTGTCAGGCTTTCAAGCCCGAGATGGGGGATAGGATTTGGCGGAGGAGTCCTCTGCCGAGCCAGCTACACTCCCAGCCTTGATCTACCCTCCTCCCAGCCCCAAAATGCCCCCTCCCCACTGCCGAACATGGAGCTCACCTGCCTCAGTGGGTGCTGTTCCTCTGCCCATGGAAGTGGAGGAGGTTTCCAACAATCCCTTCCATTGAATGTCTACCGGGTGTCTACACACATACTGTACAACTGTCTGCAAGGAGAGGACTTTCCTGGTGATGTGGAACCCTGAGATTCCAGGGTTTCTGACTGCCTGAACAGGGTCCTGAACAGTTGAACATGCACAGACATCATGCAGTTATTCAAATGAAAGCGCATAGACTGGGGGCACGATCCGCTGCCGAGACCTGCTTCCCCTGCATGTGTGTGCACTCATCCTGGATATGTCATGAGAACAGGACTCATGTGAAATTCAGTTTTCCTCATCTCTAAATCTCTGCTGGAGGAGAAATCCTGGAGCGCTACTCCCCCCAGCCACCTCCCCCTCGAATACATCCCTGCTTTAAAGTCATTTTTGACACTATGAGCTGGAGATGCTACATATTGGTAGCTCTCACTATTCCTTAGGAAAGCACAGGATTTTCTCTCTACCCCCCCCATCCCCAAATTTCATCCTTTTTCAAAGTCAAAATAATTGGAGTTATTTCTCAAAAATATTCTCCCTCTTGCTCGCTTTCAAGACAAGCATTTGTAGTTCTCACTCAATGCCAAAATAAATGTAAGGTCACCTCTAAGAATAGGTGGTTGGCAGTACAAATATAGACATGCCTTTCTTCTGACATACCAAGGAAGAGAGTCCAAGCCAAGAGTGCAGTCTGACACTTTAGAAGAAGAAGACATTCTATTCAGCACTTCACACATAAATCTATGTCTTTGGCTCGTGCAGTTTTTGTATTAATCATTGTTTTGAAAAGGTGTACCATTTTGCAATCCCATGCCAGGGTTCCCTGACATCTTGAACTGGTAAGGAGAAGATGGCACAAAAAGCTTTGGAAGGGCCATAGTTCTATGACAGAGCATGTGCCCTGTACTGTACATAAAATGGCCCCCAGGAACCATGGAAATCTGCTGGGGAAAAACAATAGCAATGTACAGGGAGGCAGCGACTGATAACTGGCCTGCTTGATCCAATTGGGCAATTCGGGCCAGAGAGATGCAGGATTTTCTTGCTGGTCCCACTTGCTATTGGTTATTCTGCACACTGTCCATCTTGTGCATTTGCTGTAACAGATACATTTCTACTCATACATAAAATTATACACACAATTGCACATATCTTATGGACGGGATGATATATAAATTTAAAATTAAATATCTAATTCATGTAAAGCATTTTGCAAAGTTTAGAAAAAGAAGAATCACTGTGAACTCAACAAAAAACAACTTAGAAGCAAACCGGTAAGTTACCAATTAGCTTCTTAAAGCAACTGAGAGTCGCAGAGTCTTTAATGCACAGAAGTGGTTAATTAATTAACATTAGATGTGATTAATAATGAGTCTCATTTAATAGTAAGTATCTGCCTGCGACGCCTGCAAGACAGAACGGGGGGGGGGGGAAACGCCTTCAGAGATTAGGCTAGTATATTTATCCTGATTGTGTTTGGGATTTTAACACATTTTGTGCAGGCTGACAAATGGCCTATTAATTATCTAATGTTGTCTGACAATAACAGCTTGATAAAGATGTATGTTTTTGAATTGCAAGATGAAAACAGCAGAGGAAGAGCCCCACCGGGGTTTTGCTGTCTTCAGACTGGGCTTCGAGCCACGACAGCCAGCAAGACAAAGCCCTATCTCCTGCCACACAGCCTGCGGAGATAAAATATGTCTTGGCATTAGGGACGTTTTCAGAAAACTGCTTCTGCAATATCTGATTAGGAAGAGAGGAGTATGTCTTTACTAAATTGGGGTTAAGGCATAATCAATATCATATATGGAGTCTCTGGCCTATTCTGCATAAACGAAGGCACTTCATAATATTAAGGAGTCTATAATGCAGAGGAAGCATATGGTGGGACACCACCTCCCTCAGCCGCTATTCTTTTTTTTTTATTTAGAACTTTATCTTCCAACCTGTTTGACAGCTGCTCCTAAGTGGTTTCACAGTGCCAAATTATTTTTATGATTGTTTGATGTTTTATTCTTCCATTTCAGTTAATGAGATAGGATCCCACAATGCTCATAATTTAGAGCTGTCAGAACTAAAAAGCACGCTTGTGGCAAGATGGCCTGACGGTAAATAAGGGCTAAGAGCAGAGGATAAGGATAAGATTTTAAAAATCTCTTCTCCAAGACTCCACTGCGATCAAAACTTAATTTGGATCTTTTTTCTTTTGATGTGTTAATATTTTATTTGATCTTTTATCTTGCCAGATAGATAGAAGTTTATCAACCAGTTGCATTTCACAACATATTCAAAGGAAAACCTCTAGATTAAAAGAACAGTGGGATGGATTGGACAATACTTCTTCTTGCAAACCAGTCCCATGTGATTAGTGTGTGCACATCCTTCCCTTTCAGACCAGATTTCTTCGTTAGGAAGTTTGTTCACACACTGCTAAACCGGCTTTTAAAATACGTTAAGCAGACTATGTAGAAGGTTCAGATAACCCGACTTCCCATATGATCAAGAAAACCTGTCCGGGAGTGGCGGGAGGGGCCAAAATGTGCACATGCCATGAGTATTCATGCCATTAATCACATGAGATCAGTTGACAACAAGAAGTACCTTCCAAACCAGACCAGCAAGTGTGGTTTCTCCTCACTTTTCCCCATCTGCCAGCCTGCACAAAACATGTTAAAATCCCAAACGCAATCAGGATATAGTTTATCCCTGCTTTCCCTTCCTTTCGCAGTCTTTCCACCCCGGTGTCTGCCTTCTTTCTTCTCCCCACCCCAACAGTGTTATAAAGCCTGTATGGAGCGTCCCAATGCTATCCAGGTCAAATGTTGTAAAGGGACAGACTACATATTATGACTGGAATGTGGCAGCCACTTCCTCACATCACATTTCTTTAATGTTCTGCTAAATCACACGCACAAAAACCAACAACTCACTTTTTTTATTTAGACCGCAATATTGCAGGCACAGTTATCTCAATAATTTTATGTTTGTACAGCACCACGCTTTTAGGTGATATAACAACATAAGAACATACGAACATAAGAAGAGCCCTGCTGGATCAGGCCAAAGGCCCATCGAGGCCAGCTTCCATCCTGTATCCCACAGTGGCCCCACCAGATGCCTCAGGGAGCACACAGACAACAAGACAACACTAGAAGAAGAAGTTGTTGTAGTGATGTGTGATGTCATTGCTCTGAGTTTGCCTTTCTTTTTGAAACCTACAGGCCCTTTACCTTCTTACTTGGTTTCTCCTTGGTGGTTGCTTTTCCAGGAAGTGTCCAGAGTTTGTTTGACAGGGTACCAAAGCAAACCTTGGCCAGCATGACTTTTTTGTATGTTGTTTAATTCTCCTTAACCTTTCCTTGTAATGAAATGTGTAGGATATACATAGGAACCATTTTGAACGCCTCAAGATATTGAGTGCTATATTATAATTAAAGGGCTTGTGTATCATTTATTGTGCCAAGGGAATAATTTGTCATGCGCTCAGAAGAAAATGTTCAACAAATGACCTTTAAGAGTCCCAGGAAAGGTTCTGTACTTGACGCCGACATGTGGGTGGTGGTGATGGGTTCTTTTAATGAAGACTTCCCATCATCAGTTCCTACTCAAGAGTTCTTTTTTATTTTTAAGTTTTATTTTATGAAGAGTAGGTCTGTCTCCTATTAGTACATTATTATTTGTGTTTCAGGATGAAATATATAGCTGACACCCCTGAAGTGCATTAAAAATACCCATGTTGGGTGCTAATAAGTACAGTTAAAGATAACAAAAGTGCAATCCCCTGCTGCTTAGCCCCAGCCCCCAATGTCAGCTCTAAGTCATACAGTATTTCCACAAGATTCTCAAAGCCAAACCAGATTCAAACCAGAGCCAAACCAGATTCAACAGTGAGAGTTCCAGATTTGCCACTGGTTTTTAAAAAGGCAAGATGTATTTCTTTGTATTTATTAAAATATTTGTATCTCACACTTTCCTCTCCCATCAGAGAGGCACTCAAGAGCTCCCAAGAGAATAAGATACAACAAAAATACAGTAAAACCAAAAATTAAATAAAACCATGTGGAAGTAATAGCAACAACTGAATCACCAAGGACAACAGAAATAACATCACAGGCCAAAGGCTACATAGCACAAGAGACTCTTTACTTGGCACTGAAACAACAACAGAGATAGCACCACACTAACCTCCTGGGAGATGGAGTTTCACAACATGGGTCCCACCAAAGAGAAGGCCCCCTCTTTCAGGCGTACTTTCACCAGTAGTAGAACATGTATAATGCCCCTCTCAGATGACCTCAGGGGAAGAACCATTTTATGTGGGGGGGGGAGGTGGTCCTTCAGATAATCTGATTCCAACTCCTTTATAGATTAATGACAGCACCTTGAATTGCACTCAGAAAACTATAAGCAATCAGTACAGATAACAACAACAACACGACAGATGCATGATGATGATGATGATGATGTACCATCCACAGGCATGATGTGATCACCAACCCTTGTACTGGTCAGCAATCATGCAGTCACATTCTGCACTAGCTGAAGCTTCTAGGTGGTCTTCAAGAGCAGCCCATGTAGAACAAGTTACAGTAATCAAATGAGATGTAACCAGTGTGTGGTCAAGTGTGGTCAAGGTCAATTCATGGTCAAGTCTGACTGACCCAGAAGAGAATGCAGCTGGCACAGCAGCCTAGGCTAGGCAAAATCAGCCTGTTGGCCACAATGAACAGCTGAAAATCCAGGTGGAAAGCCTGTGCAGAAGTGCTCCCAAGCTGTGGAGTTGCCCCTTCAATTAGAGTACAACTCCCACTCAAACAGGCTGACAATCCATAACCTAAATTGCAGGTCCCTTGACCAGTAGCACTTCCATTTTGTCTGGATTTATCTTCAACTTGTTTATCCTCATCTAACCCATTACCAAATCCAGACAGCGATCCAGGACCTCCATAGCCTCCCTATTGTTGGATGGAATTGAGATATAGAGCTGAATGTCAGCTACATATTGATGGCACCCAACCCCATACCTGGTGGTGCTGGACACCAAGAGGAAGATGGGAAGGGCTTACCTCTCTCCCTCAGCATCCAGCATTGCCACTTCTGATAGCCACAGAGGGACCGGTGGGCACCCAGAGGAGGAGGAAGAGGCGGCAGTGGAACTGGATACCAAGGGAGAGGGGTAAACCCTCTCCATCTTCTTGCACACTATAACAAGAGAAGAGGATAGAGCCAGTCTGGACTCCCATGGAGTTGGCAGGGTAGGGGAGGCTGTGGATGGGCAGGGTGTACTCACCACCTCCTCCAATCCACTACTTGGCACGAATTTCTCAACTCATATCATGGACGGGCTGCCCCTGTGGAGGGCGTACTGGTTTATATATATTCAGGACTGCATGCCACCCTCTATAGTGCCTATACCTACCTCATCATTCCATTGTTTCTTATGAGATAAAATCCCCCTCTTTAAGTCCAATGAAGGGCATGGATACGGACAGGATCCAGTTGGAAGTGCCTGGATCCTGGTGAATGCAGCGTGACAGTATTGTGTGCTCCAGCGCTGGCAGCAAGTGCAACGAGGCCACAGTGCAGTCATTGGCAGCCACATGTGCAGTCCATTGGCGAGGCCTCCATCTGCCGGTGAAAGGCAAGTCGGTCGGAAGTGGGAGGGAGAAGGGAGGAAGTGGGAGGATCAGGGGTGTTTCTGGGCAGGGAGAGGGAGGAACCAGGGGAAGAAGCAGGAGGGAGTGGATCCAGTGGGTGCACGCCCAGATCCTATCCCCACCTTTTCAAACCTTCCCGCCCCTTTCCTCTCCTTGGACATACACCACCAAAAGAGGTGGTGTATGTCCGAGGAGACCCACTGCCGCTCACACAGCCTACTAGAAGGTAAGTAGAAATATTTCTATTTACCTCCTGCAGGCTGCCTGAGTGCCCCCACCACTATAGGATGCAGCACACGCCGTTTTATTTATTTATTTATTTACAATATTTCTATCCCGCCTTTCTCCCCAAAGGGACCCAAGGCGGTTTTAGCATGTGTGCATTGTTGCCAGTGTTGGGATATAGGATTGAGGCCTTAGGCTTAGAACTTCAGGAGCCAGCCCCTTCGCTTCCTCTGAACAGAGACCACTCACAGTAGAGAGAACTGTCATCACTTCAATCAGTGCCAAAGCATCATTTCTTTGGGACTGGGACAAACATATAACATGCCCCCTCCCCCTCTCCCCAGTGGTGATTCCCCAACCGCCCCCCCCCTGCTGCAGCCGTTATTGAGCATACTGAGCGGCAGAGTGGGTGGGCCAAACCCGCCGCTGACGCTTTGCACTCGCCCCGATGAATGGGACGATTCGCGCCACCGTCTGCCGTGACAACCCCCCACCCGCCTGCCGCCTGGGGCCCAATCCCACCGCTCCGGGGCCCACCACCCCAACACCCCATCTCTGACGACGCCTCTGCCTCTCCCAAAGGTCTTGTATATTAGAAAAACTGGAGGACTGATTGGTGTCGTTTAGCTCCTTCAGGCTCCGTTGTTTAAGCGCCTTACATTTCTGGCCGCTTAATTTGTATTCGGAGCATGTATTTTTATTAATTATACTAGAGTGACAAATGCCCTTGAGATGCTGTTTACTGTTGTTAGGATCTAATGTCAGTTTTTCTATGCAATCGATAGATCAGAGGCCTTTGATCATATACTCATATACTGTACTCACATCTGTTCTGGGACCTGTAAATCCAACCAGCAGCGAAGACTTTGACCTACAGTCCCTGGGATCTCAATGTTCCTGATTATTCTGGGGCTTGTTCCTCCCTCCTGCAGCCAGTTGGACACTACACCCTTTTGGCTCTTCCTGCCTGTGC
Source organism: Plestiodon gilberti rubricaudatus (assembly GCA_026170595.1). NCBI lineage: Eukaryota > Metazoa > Chordata > Lepidosauria > Squamata > Scincidae > Plestiodon > Plestiodon gilberti. Next base: position 15,439,889 of record JANXHW010000003.1, on the reverse strand, counting down.
ATAGGAAAAACTGGCAGGAACGACGGAACTCTGGAACTTGTAGTTCTTGAGAAAGCATGTCACGTTATGTGGCACATGTATCTCTTGTCTCTCAAAATCCACGATCTCCCTCCCTCTGTTCTAGGGGAGGGCCTGGACTAGCAGCACACTTTGTTCAAACACTGCTTCTGAATGTCTTCAGCAAATGTCTTTGAGTCCCCCCTACGGAGGGAGAAAGCGGGATAGAAATCTAATCAATAAAATCTCACCAAATTATGGCAAAAGACACTTCATATACATACAGGTAAATAAGTTGGCATAAACATCCTCAAGTATGATCTACAATTTAACCTTAATTTTCTCTTCATGGGCTTGCAGCTCAAGCCAGGCCCCCTTGGATGTCCAGACCCAGTCAAGTGTTCTCCCCCCCCCACACACACACACACACCTGTGTTTAGGTCCTGACCTCAAAAGGGTAAAGCAGCTAAGGCTCCAAGTCCTGGGATAAGGCCCCTACCGAGAATGGGGTTGCTGCAATGCAGCCTTTTCCCTGAGTAACACCCACCACTCCAGACCCCCTTCTGCTAATAATGAAAGTTGTTGTTGTTGTTGTTCAGTCGTTAAGTTGTGTCCGACCCTTCGTGATCTCATGAACCATATTCCGCCAGGCCTTCCTGTCCTCCACTATCTTCCTGAGTTCGCTCATTTTCATGACCTAGCTTTCAATGGTAGTTGACCCTAGTATTAAAGTTAAGTGCCCACTTTTTCCCGACTGGATTCAACCTGGAGAGTATTCACAGCACCTTGCAAGGAAATTCAATGCCGCATGGCAGTAAGCATGCAGTCAAAATTACTACATTTTTAGGTATTAAAATACCTAGCATACATTTATTACTTCATTTTCCTTTAAAAACGAGCAGCCCAATCCTATCCCCCTCCAGTCCACAGCATGCAAGCGCTGCTGACAGGGCACACACTGCATGCTATGATGGGTGTGTGCGTGTGACCAGATGGCCCGGGAGAGGTTTTTACTTACCTCTCGGTAGGCCGTCTGGTGGCCAATAAGACTTCTTAGAGCCATGTCAGTTATTTTGTTGGCTTAGGTCCAAGGAGAGGTGGGGGCGTGTCGGACTGAGAAAACAGGGATAGCATCTGGTGTGTACTGCCACCACTTGGATCCACCCCCTGCCCTCAAAATGCCCCCTGCCCACCTAGCTTCCTGCCCTGATCCTCCCCCCGCCAGCCACCCAACCTACACCAGTGCAGCATCCAGCAGCCGCTGCTGCAAGTGCAGAGCATCTGATTGTTGCACTGATGGTCCGGAAGGGCACGGTAGCGGCACATCTTTTATTACACCATAGTGCATTTACTGCAGCAGACTGGGAGTTCCGCCACCATAAGTGGTCCATAGGATTGAGCCGCAATGTCCATAAAATAATATAGGTTTCCCATAAAAGAGTCCCACTTTAAAAAACACACACATAGAAACGTCTTCCATTCTTTCCTAAAACTTTTCAGGTTTGGGATAAAACAGCTGGTCTCCTTAGGCCTTCTAAAATTCTACAATACTTGGTTCACACCTAACAAAGTCCTGTTCCATCACTTCCTCCAAGATCTTAGGGTCAGTTCACATGATAATCTCTTCATGACTTGAACAAGTCATGACATGCATGTAAGAAACAGTCATTGTGGATCAAACATCAGAAATATCTTCCATATAATCTCAAGCATAGCACTTTTCGAAGCAGTCAATACATTCAGGTGCAAGTTATCAAGTGATTGAATGTGAAGTGATGTGGAAAGTCAGTGTGGTGTCATGGTTAGACTGTTGAAGGAGGGAGGCCTAAGTCTCCACTCACCTGTGAAACTTTGCGTCACTTTGGCTAGCCAATATCTCTGAGCCAAAGCTATCTCAAAAGGTGGTGAGGATAAAGGGAGTGGGGAGCCAGGATGGTGTAGTGGTTTGGGAGTTGGGACTCAGACCTGGAAGATCCAGGTTCAAATCCCTAAGAACATAAGAACTTAAGAACATAAGAAGAGCCCTGCTGGATCAGGCCAAAGGCCCATCTAGTCCAGCTTCCTGTATCTCACAGTGGCCCCACCAGATGCCTCCGAGAGCACACAGCCAACAAGATAACCTGTTTCCTGTCACCACTCCCTTGCATCCTGCTCAGCCATGAAGCTTCCTGGGTGACCTTGGGCCAGTCACTATCTCTCAGCCTCACCTACCTCACAGGCTTGTTGTGAGGACAAAAGGAGGGGAGGAACTATGTACACCACCCTGAGCTCCTTGGAGGAAGGGTGGTATAAAAATGTGAACAAAATTAATAAAAATAAAATATAAGTTGCCCTCAGCCTCTTGAAGGATGCAATAAATCTATGTGCATGATTACAATAAATCCTTTTTTGCCTGAATGGCAAGGCAGTGGCCAATCAGGACAACCACCTGCCAAAAAGACAAAAATATCATTACATATGGGATGCAATGACCTCAAATGTCATTGTATTATAAAAACAAACAAACACCACAAAACTTAAGGGTTCCAACAAGAGCATTTGATCCTAAGATCAATGTCAATAATTAATGATAAGTACTAATGAATTGTTAAAATACCAACTATCTATCTATCGATATTTAACACCCCATTTAAATAGCTACCTGGACAGTGTAAAGAAATTTGCTTTGGATGAAGCAAAGTTCAACCACTCACCTCTCCCCCCCCCCCTTTTTTTTTCCTGTCCTGGGGAAAGAAAATTGATGATGCCACCAGTTTAATGCTAATTGATTTATTACCTGCCTAAGCAAATCCTGGGCGATGCAATGGCAGGCTTAGACTTAAAGCAAATGATTTACAAGATAATGTTTGACTCTGCAAAAGGGTAATCAGATCCAGATACAATGGATGATAGGATAATTGAGAAGAAATAAAAGAGGATAAATTGCCATGTGCTAATGAGTTTAGAGGCCCTAATGGGGAGGACATCAGTTTTAACACTCAGGTTATGAGCTAGGAGCAAGAGTGGTGTTTTTTTTTTGTGTGTGTGTGTGTGTGTGTTTACCTCCAGCAGCTAAAGATGTAGTGCCGCAACAAACCAAGATTAATTGTGTCCAACTCACTTACTTAGCCATTCTTTACACCTCAGACAGCTTCCTGTATTAAACACAGAGCTCTTTCAAAACCAAGTTTTAGCCAAAGCAGTTAGCATCAGCTGGATGCTCTGTTTAGGACCTGGAACTGCATTAAGACACACCCCAGTTGCTTTTGAATGGTCCAGCCATAACAGCCTCCTGATAGCCGCCCGCCTGATAAGTTTTCAGGTCTTCTCGGGATCCCGCAAACCATTTTCAAAGCATTCATTCCGCCCTGGTAGAAGTCAGATTTCAAAGCGATTGCCCGAGCAATACTGTCTCACCTCATGATTCATTTTTATATCTCATTCCACTTCCATCCCACATCACCTCCTAGAACCGGGGACACTTTATGGGTCTTTTTGATTACTGCAGCAGCGGGTCTAAATTTTTCAACAGAACAGGGGGGCTCTCCAGCCTTGATGTGGAAATATATTGCAGGAAAGATGGGAGCACAGAAAATGAAAAAGACAATGGAGTGCAATGTTGTCGGTGAGGAATACAGAAAGGACTTTCCTAAGAGACTGAGCCCGAATATATATACCTATGTAAGGTTTCCAGCAAATAAAGTTTAATATGATGAAATGCCTCTGAAATGGAGCTCTAGGAAAGGTCTTTGGTCCTAAGGGTGTATCTAGAGAAACATTCAGGCTGTATTTCATTTCCTGTCACTTTTGTCCCTCACTGTCCTGGTACTAATCACCCCATATTTCCCATGTGTATCTGCTTCCCCCTCCCAGATGTTTGGGGAGCAGAACTTCTATGCTCAAGTGAGCAAGGGGACAGGGAGGAGGGAATACATTGCACCAGTTTTCTCTTTTCCTTCCACCATCTGCCTTTGCTAGCCACTCAGCGATGGCAGATTTCACTGCTGAGTGTCAGGTAAGGGAAGGGGGTGAAGAGGAGAAAAGATCAGCCAGCATACGTGCTCCCACCATTCAACTCACAAGAGACCTAGCTTCATGGCTGCTGCTGCTGCTGCTCTTTTTAGGCGGCAAAGGTCACATACCTAAACACATCACTGGCGTCACTGTAGCGTGGCGGGCGGGGCGGGCCGCCGGGGGGTGACGCGCGTCACCTCCGCGACGGCGCGCGTCACCCTCCGGAGGCCGGACGCTCCGAGGCCGGGGAGCGGCCAGCCCGGCCGGCGCTCCAGGGCCTTCTGAAAAGAAGAGGCCCTGGAGCGCTTGCGTTAAAATGCGAACTTTGAAGATTTTCGCGCATGCGCAAACCCTTTTCTGAGGGCAAGAGGGCAGGCCCTTGCCCTCAGAAAAGGGTTTGCGCATGCGCGAAAATCTTCAAAGTTCGCGTTTTAACGCAAGCGCTCCAGGGCCTCTTCTTTTCAGAAGGCCCTGGAGCGCTTCCCGGCCGGCTCCTGGAGGGTGACGAGCGCTGGAAAAGGTAAGTTTCTGTAGGGGGGGTGAGTCGGGGGGGTGACGCGCTTCCCCCGCTCTGGGGTGACGCGCGTCACAGTGACGCCACTGAAACACATGTATGAGATCTGGGCACTGCATGTCCCAAGGAGAAGAGGAGAGGGCCTTGTCATGTTCAGGGATATTGTTGTGCACCAGTACTGTGGAAATCTCTGCACATGGACTCTAGGACAGCCCATCCGATGGTAAGTAAAGGTAAAGGTGACCCCTGACAATTAAGTCCAGTCGTGTCCGACTCTAGGGTGTGGTGCTCATCCCCATTTCAAAGCCGAAGAGCCAGCGTTGTCCAAAGACGCCTCCGTGGTACCATCCGATGGTAGCCCTTGCCAAATAGAGATGCACTTCACTTGTACATTTAGTATAACAAGTCTGATCCCACATTGCCTGCAATCATTAAGGTAGGCTGAAGATGTACTGTCCACATTGAAAGACGTGATTTCTTTACATCTGACATATGTACTCCAGTGTTTAACAAAACACCAGGTCAGAGAATAATAAGACCAGAACTTGATCCTGGAGGAAGAAACTGACCTGGCATGCATTATGGAAACCTGTTTGGACGAGGCAAAAAGGGTAGGTCTCTCTCAGCTTTGTCCATCAGGCTTCCAGGTGCTCCAGCAGCCACAGCTGCAGGAGCAGGGAGGGAGGGTCCTGACAGACTATCCTGATGTTATCCCCCTTGACCCTGTCTAGTGTCTCACTGGTTTGAGTGTTTTCAGGTTATGCAGAGTGGGCATGACAGGATTAGGATCTTGTTGGTGTACCACCTGCCATACTGCCCAAGAGTCTCCCTGCCTGAGCTGGCAGGGCTGATCTCATGCATGGCACTAGAGTGCCCCCAGTTACTGGTTTTGGAGAACTTCATTGTTCATGCTAGGGCACTGGTGTAGGAGTAGCTCAGGACTTCATGGCAACCATGGGCCTGTCTCAGTTTATTTCTTCCCCGATGCATGTGGCAGCACAAACATTGAACTTGGAGTTGACTGCTGGGCAAGAGGATGGTAACCTGAATGTGGAGGAGGTTAACAGCCCAATCCTGCTTAGGGCTGTTACAGCGTGCAAAAGCACGCCACGCCAGATCCTAGGCAGGATCGGGCCAACGCTGACAAAGTCTATGGGTCTCCTCAGATGTGTACCGACAAAATGGCCACTGCAAATCCAAGAAGCCAGTGTAAGGCCGGCCAGCCGAGTCATCCGAAGCCCTATTTGACCCCCTGGAATGATAAAATGGCTGGGGCTGTGGATCAGATCACTTTGCTGCAGAGCTAAGGAGGCTCTCTGGTTTTGTGAGGAGCTTTGTGCAGTGAAGTGGCTCAACAGACGTCTTGAGCGACGGTGGGGGGAACTTCTGATAAGTCTGACTGAACACAGGTTAGGATCTTGTGGAGCGTGAGACCATCCACTGGCCTGTTCAACCCTTGCCCTGCCTGGCTTATTAGATCCAACTAGTGGACAGGCAGGGTGATAAATTCATCTCTGATTGAGGGGGTGTACTGGCAGTATTAAAGTTGGATGCAACTTACCCCCTCCTGAAGAAGTCCTTCGATTCCAATTTACTATATAATTACCAGCCAGTCTCAAACCTCCCATTTTGGGGCAAGGTGATGAAGTGGGTAGTGGTATCCCAACTCCAGAGAGTCCTGGATGAAACAGATTATATGGACACCTTTCAATCCAGCTTTGGGAAGAGAGGACCTTGGTTGCCTTGTTGGATGATCTACACTGGAGCCTAGACATGGGGGTATGTCCCTGTTGGACCTCTCAGCAGCTTTTGATACCCTTGGCCACGATGGTCTTCTAGGCTGGTTGATGGTTTTGTTGACAGATCCAGAAAATGGTGCTAGGGGACACCTGTTCAGCACCCTGGTCTTTGGCAAGTGAGGTCCCCTATGCTGTTTATCATCTAAATGAAATCGCTGGTTTAGAGTTTGGAGTTTCCAAACTCCAAAAGGTTTGGAGTTGGGTGCCACATAAGAACATAAGAAGAGCCCTGCTGGATCAGGCCAAAAGCCCATCTAGTCCAGCTTCCTGTATCACACAGTGGCCCAACCAGATGCCTCAGGGAGCACACAAGACAACAAGATAACCTGTTTCCCATTGTCACTCCCTTGCACCTGGCACAGAGAAATCCCACTTCTAAAACCAGGAGGTTGCTTATGGCTTGTAACCTGTGATGGTCTTTTCCTCCATGAATCTGTCCAAACCCCTTTTAAAGGCATCTAGGCCAGGTGCCATCACCACATCCTGTGGCAAGGAGTTCCACAGATGAATTACATGCTGGGTAAAGAAATATTTTCTTTTGTCTGTTCTAACTCTCCCTCCACTCAATTTTAGTGCATGTCCCCTGGTTCTGGTGTTGTGTGAGAGGGAGAAGAATTTCCCTCTATCCACTCTCTCCATCCCATGCATATATGCCTGCCACCAATATGCAGATGACACCCAGCTCTATCTTTTCCATCAAGTGCTGGGGGGGAGGGACATTGAGGTTCTTCAGCATTGCGTGGAAGCAGTTGGAGACTGTATATGGGCTAACAAGCTGGAATTGAATGTGGACAAAACAGTTTGGAAACGTGCTGGATTATCAACTGAATGGGGCTGCACTCCCTCTGCAGGAGCTGCTTACAGCTCAAGCAGGCTTTTCACCCTTAAAATTCCCCAGGGTCATGTAGACACCACTAACTCCTCAAGACACAATAGTCCTCCATGTTATGCCACTATAGCAGGTTCACCACTTGGTGGTTGTTCTGGATTCACCACTGCTCCTGGATCGCCAGGTGGAGGTGGTGGCCAGAGGAGCCTTTACCTGCTATGTATGCCAGCTGTGGCTTTTTTCTGAGCTATTCAGATCTAACCACAGTTGTCCATACCCTGGAGACATCAATACGTGACTAATGTAACACGCTCTACATGGGGTTGTCCATGAAAACTGTCCAGAATGTGGTGGCCTGTGTGGTCCCCGGGCCTGAGTGGTTTGACTCTGCTAGACCGCTGTTCCTGCAGGTACACTGATTGCCAGTTCATTTCTGGGTGCAACTCAAGGCACTGGTTTTGATCTTTAAATCCTTTAATGGTTTGGGATAGGGATATCTGAGGGATCACCTTCTTCCATATGTATTGGCTCACCTTCAAGGACGTCTGAGGGCACCCTCCTACATGTGCTGCCCTTTCCTGAGGCCAGGTTTGCAGCAATGAGAAGTAGGGCCTTCTCTGTGGTGGCACTGCAGTTATGAAATTTCTTCTCTTCTGAATTGAGATCTATGCCCTCCCTGTTAGCCTTTCGGCAGGGGCTAAAAATAAATAAATTTTCATTTGGCTTTTTAATTACAGATTTTTTTTCCACTGGAACCTGAACTGCATTTTCTATAGCTTTTTATGCCACTGCTTTTATTTTATTGTTTTTTTTAAAATTACTGTATTGCTTTTCATTGTCATTTTATTATTTATTTATTTATGTATTTATGTATGTATGTATGTATTTATTTATACATACCCTGACTTTTCCTATGCCGAGGCAAATGCCCAAGGCGGCTTACAACAAGTTAAAATACATAAACACAATACATAAAGTAAATTAAAAAACTATAAAATCCAGTGGGGGTGACAATGTAGAGCAGAACAACAGCAAGACAGAACATACTGAGGCACTGAGGGCGGACAACAACCCATCACCCAAACGCAAGACGAAACAGAAACGTTTTGAGCCCCCGCTGAAAAGTCATGAAGGAGGGGTTTGTTCTCAAATCCCCTGGCAAGGAATATTATATTTGTTGTACAAGGAGTTTAAACTCCCCTTCCAGAATAGCTGCAAAGGAACCAACAGCATATCAGAAGTAGTAATAACAATGTCCAAGTATATATTTTGATACTTGGTCAGCTCATTCCACCCTCAATCGTGGAGCTGTCACCAGAAGGGGCAAAAATGAATCCAATGGCCTAGCAAATGGCTCAAAAACTAGGAACATATTAATGAATCAGAGCATTAAAAAAAAAAAATTCCAGCAGGGCTTCCCTTTACAAACCATATTCTTGTGCCTGTTCATCTTTGGATCATAAATTACACTCTCTCTTATACCACGATTCACAAGGCTGTCACTTAGGCCCCCTTCGCCTCTCTTGACAATCCCATATCTCAGTGTTGCATATGTGCATTCTCAGTCTGCTCCTCATGCTGTGCAGGTATGAGAATAGAGGATGAGCGAAACCACCATGCATACAGCGGCTTCCTGCTTTTCTTGTATGAAGGGAAGTGCCCCACTTGGGTACAAGCAGCAGCTATTGCCTGATGTGCACAGAACAGTGCTTGAACCACGAAGCAACTTTCCTCCGCAAAAATACACAAAGAACCTCGCTTACTTTCAAGACTAGCTACCTGCAATGTAATATCATATACATATAGTCCAAATTATGCTCATTGCTTTCTTGAACCTCTTTAAATAAACAGTCACCTATACACCAGATGTTTGACATGACTCAAACATGTGGGGCAGGGCACTGGGGAGAGAATGGTTTCCATCAGGCCTGTCAACTTAAACACCAGTACTTGTCAAACTGGTGCCACTGGAAAGAGATGAGACATAATATTTTGAGAATTACTGTGTACAATGGAAACATCTACTCAACCTTACACTGCAGTCATGCTGAAATACTGAATCTCAGCACCAACCCAAAGTTATAATTCAGAAAGGAATGATGGATACACATAGCAGTACCACATCACCTCAGATTTTTCTGTATGTATGCGAGAGTGACTTCTACACATACCTTCTGTGTGTGAAGCTAACACACTTTCTGCAACATGCCACACAAAAGCAACCTAAAGATGACATGCATGTCTGTGATTTTCTGTTTCTGATGCAAAAATCCCCACATCTCTGCTGTTACGGGCAAGTGTACAGAATAGGCAACACTTTTGAGAATATTGTTGGATAATGGGAGGAAAAACCATGGTGATTAGATGTGCACCCTTGTCTCTCCCTCCCTCCCTGGGTTGTTTCGTCATTACAGCATTTTACCTTGGAAGGTCTTAGGGAGTATTCACCTCTCCACCTTTCCTGTGTGGTGGTGTGGTAAGTTGCCACAGACACTAAAGTGACAATATAACTAAAAATAAGTGACGTTGAACAATTAAGATGATTCACAACAATGATTCTAATCTTATTTTACTTAGGCTGATGTCTGCGCTTTCACATGAGGAACATGCCCAGTTAAGCTCATTTTATGACAATGATTTAGTTCTGCATTGCAAAAAGCACATCTTCACTTTAGAGAGCTAGTGTCCCAAACATGCAATATGAGCATGTAGAGAACGATGGAAACAAAGGGTGTTGTTGTTGTTCAGTCGTTAAGTCGTGAACAGTACCAAAAGGCTAAAAGATATGACGCCGGAAGATGAGACCCTCAGGTCGGAAGGTGTAAAGCTATGGCAAATTTAGATAGCATAATAAAAAGCAGAGATATCACCATGCCAACAAAAGTTCGTATAGTCAGGGCGATGGTGTTCCCAGTAGCAATGTATGGTTGCGAGAGTTGGACCATAAGGAAGGCTGAGCGCCGAAGAATAGATGCTTTTGAACCGTGGTGCTGGAGAAGACTCCTGAGAGTCCCTTGGACTGCTAGGAGATCAAATCAGTCAATCCTAAATGAAATCAACCCTGACTGTTCCCTGGAAGGACAGGTACTAAGGCTGAAACTCAAATATTTTGGCCACCTAATGCGAAGAGAGGACTCTCTGGAGAAGACGCTGATGCTGGGAAAGATTGAAGGCAAAAGGAGAAGGGGAAGGCAAAGGATGAGATGGTTAGACAGCATCACCGATGCCACGAACATGAAAATGAGCGAACTCAGGAAGATAGTGGAGGACAGGAAGGCCTGGCGGGATAGGTTTTACATATCCTTTTTTTAAAAAAAGGCTTTTTAGTACTGAAGACATGTTAACATTCATGACGGCATGTTGACGTGGGCCTCTATGCACAGTGCAGAAAAAGGTGGAAGGTGGAAAAACTCACATACACATAGTAAACATTGCTGAAGACATGGCAAGTAAAAGTACTAATCCACCTCCAGACACCTGACATACTTAAAAAAATAATAAGTTTATGATTATAGATATGCTGTGCACCGAAGTGTCGATGTTTTCAAATAGGTACATCTTGGAGGGGCAGCACTGCACACCTCTGACCTTTCGTTGGAGTGTTCAAACATTGCTGTAATGAGGACTACCAATGAAAGTTCTATGCTGTGCTTGGCTGCACTTTCTATATGAGTGCCAGCAGTAAGATAAATGAAAGACTGGTTCACTGGAGTACTTGTGGTTTGGGGGCTATTGATTTTTGGTCCATTCTCTTTAAAAGTGAGATCTAAAAAGTTGACAGAGGGTCATTAATTTCATCATATACTTGTCGTCTCATCCATAACCAATCCCTGGGACTGAGTGTGCTTGTCACTCTCTGTTTGCACTTTATTTGTTTAGCTTTTCTTGGTGGCTCCACTTCCCTTTTTTGCCCTTTCTTTTCTTTTCTTTTCCCTTTTCTTTCCTTTAAAACAATGACCCACTGTCAAAATCCTTCTGCAAAAATTAAAACAACACCATACCTGTCACTGATGCCTTCTCTTGTTTCAGGTTAACATCTACATTAAGCAGGGCAACGAAAAGAAGATGCCTCTGTTGAATGCTTTTAATTTTTTTTGGGGGGGGAAGGGGGGCAGAGGATATCAACTGCAATCTTATACAAGCCTGGGAGTAAGTGAATTCAATGGAACTTAATTTTGAGTCGATATGCATAGAATAGTACTGTAAATTACTCCCATAAAATTCATCAGTTCTAATTATTCAGTCTGAATAATAGTGATTGAATGAACACTGGTGGAATGGCATCTGGGTCTTACTGAATGAATCAATCAAGGAGGATATATAGGGTTCCTATAATGAAAATTCCACAGGTTCATGACAATTGTTTCTGAAAGAACAACTGAATTCAAATGCATAAACATGCAACAATTTAAGCACCTGTTATTGGACTTCAGACTGGGCCTCTGGTGATTCTTTCCGATAATACAGATGAGAGAAAATGTCCATATCCCATTCACTCATCTGTTTTTCACACATTTTTACTAGATGCATGTAGAGGTATACAAGGAATTGTTAACATTCCCTTGTGATTATTGACAGTCTGTGGATTTTGGACATTTCCTGCAACACACATGCATCTAGCACTAACTGACCCAGATCCAACACTAACTAACCCATGCCCAAGCACATTGATATGTATGGGATGAAGGGGGGGAGAGGAGGGGGAGAGAGGGGGGAGAGAGAGAGAATATGTTGATCATTAATGGATTTTACTTGATCGTCTGTCTTTTAATCAATTAACCAATATGTTAACTGATTACATTTAAAACTGTTTGAGTAAACCTTAAAACCTTAGCAGATGTGCCTTTTAGCTATTGAGAAAAATACAGTTAATACTGTATTTTTCTAGTTAATACCGAAAGCCACCACTAAGAAGGCCATCCTGAATAGTTTCCAATTTCATTTTCCATTACAGGAGCATACCAGAACCAATATAACATCAAAAAGCAAACAACTGTGTCCTTAACTTGTAGACTCACTTAAAATTATACAGTACTCAGTGATTAAAACTGACCCCCTAGACTCAGGTTTATATAGCATAATAGCAAAGAAACAGCACTGAGAAGTTCCTGGTTCAAATGTTTCCCCTTCTATGAACTCGCTCAGTGATCCTAGGCAAGCCACTCTCCCTCAGGCTGACCTGCATCCAGGGTTGTTACTATTGTTGTAATTATTCAAATGTTAAAAGTCTGGCTCACAATGTAGCAAATCCATTTGAGGCATTTGCCATACTTATTAGCAAAGCAGGAAATTCAAATATTTAAGACTCATGAAATGTTCAGTACAGCTGCTAAATAACAAACCAGCAACAGAAGTCTGCAGCTTCACCTCTCACACACAGAAAAAGTCAGAGTTAAATGGGGCTTATCATCAAGTAAACTTGCAGAGACTAAGGGCTGCCCATTACATAGGTGGCTTTCGGCACTAGGCAATTGTTTTAAAATACACTCTTAACTATTAGAGGGGTGTTTTTTTTTTCTACTGCACCTGCCTCAAGATAGAGAGTCCATGTGCACTGTCTGTTTTGTACCACAACATAGAAGCATATATAGAAAGTAAAAGAAACAGTGATTAAATGCTGGAGACAGTGGCAAGAAAATCCAGTATTAATAATATCACAGCCCACCAGTAAATCTCTGGTTTATAGGTGAAGAAATACATTTCTACTTTAAAGTGTGTTTTTATATACCCTTGAGTGCCCAACTAGCTGAACTATCAAGGGAGCTCTACATGATTTAGAAGTTAATCCTTCAAATGGCTAACAATTGAATGCCTTGCCTGTTTGTAGTTTCCTCCTGCTGGCTAATTTCATTTTTGTTTCATGTGTTCAGCAGTTGAGCATTCATTGTTCAGAATCCTGACACTCAGGTTGGTAGGGTAGTTAATTCAGTTCAAAGGAGGCTGGGAACATACATTCACACCATTTTTGGCTGGCATTGACTGGACCTAGCAGGAGTGGAGGAAAGCTTGTCATATAAAAGAGGAAGCAAGGAAGGAAATATGGGTGCAGCTGAGATAAACTTAACACTACTTAGTACTATAAAGTATTCCCCCTATATCCGCTAGGGATATGTTCCAGGCCCCTCCGTGGATACTTGAAACCGTGGATAGGAGCAAACACCCCCTCCATGGTTTCCTGAGGGCCCCCCCCCCGCGCACCCCCAGCTCTTATTTTTCTTTCAGCAAGCTTTGTTTCTTCCTTAAAACAAACAGAGAAGCAGCCTCCATTGCAGGCAAGTAGAACGAGACGAAGTCCTAGAGAGGCTCTGTAAGGTCTCTGTTAACCTTGCAGAGCCTCTCTAGAACTTAGTCTCATTCTATATGCCTGCAATAAGCAGCCAGGGGCTGCTTCTCCTGTTTGTTTAAGGAAGAAACGGAGCTTACTGGGAAAAAAGCAACAGCCGGGGGGGGGGGGGGCGCGATCCGTGGATAACTGAAACCGTGGATAGCAAATCCGTGGATACGGGGGCCCACCTGTACTACTATAAAATTTAAAAAAGAAAACCTAATTGTCCTAATTCTAGTGTACTGCACCTTCTCTTGATGTCAGATGTCTGACATGTCAAAAAACAGTTGTGTGGCATCTTAAGGATTAACTGGTGAACAGATAACTTCATCACATGTGTATGGTAAACTACTACATGATGTTACAAGAAGTACACAACTAGTGCTTCCGTGCTTTGTTGTTTTTATTTTAGAGTAAATAGCTGTTGAAGGATGCCCCAATCTGGATTGGAACCATGGTATGGGAGGGTGGGTTGTTAACTCTCTGCCTGCATTACAATCACAATCTGGACACCCACACAAACACACATGACTACTGTTTTGGGGAAGAAAAGACCCAATTAGTGCTAATGAGAACTTTTTACCCGGGGGAAATAACCATGGGGGAGTCCTATTTGAACCAGGTCCATGGTAGGGCACATGTTGGTCCTGACCTGGATTGTTTCTTGTGACTCCTATTTCTACTTAAAAAAAAAAGTACAGGAGCACTAATTGTGTCCTTCTTAATATGTAGCTTGACCCTATGGTGGTGGTGATGTATACATATAGATTAATAACGTAAGAATTAGACGTGAAACGCCCCCCTGAGAAAATGGGTAGTGGTTATGCAATTGCTAGTGCTTTAGAAGCTCTAACGCCTATTCAGACAACGGGGCTCATCTTCCACAAAGACAATGAACACACATATGACAGGAGGTGGCAGGCTTCACCCTTTGCCATACGAATGTTCTAACGCACTCTTGCAATCTGCCTCTGAATAGTTCCCATGCCTCCTACCTCCCACTGTGCCTGCATTCATTGTACATGGAGAGAACAAGTTCCATTGCCTAAATAGGGTTTGAGCACCTCTGAAAATTCTTAATTTTTTCCCCAAGAAGCAGCATCTAATTTGCTCCAAATTTCATCTTAGGCAGAATTCTGTGACAACTTAAGGATATGTGAACCTGCACCCTACCCAAGGACTATCACTAGTCTTACAAAAACTTCTTTACCTTCCCTTAATATGCCTCAAGTATTGCTTACGGTAGTAACTGGAGGCCAGGGGCAATGCAATCCAGCACAAGGATCCAGCCGGCGGCCCACAGCCTCCCGCCGGATCCTGAGCCCCAGCAGCCATTCTGCCAATGAGCCGGAGGTCTACTCAGGGAAGGGGACGCTCGTCCCCTTCGCTGGGTGTAAATCCAGGCTGGCCCGATCGGCCTCCTCAGATTTCCACCAGCTAAATAGCTGGCATAAGCAGAGGAGGCCAGGTAGCGGCCTAGCTGGCCCGGCAGGAACGGGGATATGGCCAAGGCCATCCCCGCCCCCTCCCGGGCCGGCTAGGCCAATGGCCCCCCTCCCTCGCCCGCCGAACCGCCCCCGTCGGATCCTGACTCACCTTGTCCGGCGGACGCACGGGCGCTCCAGCGACGGGGCAAGGGAGTGAAAATTCAAATGAATACAATTATTACATTAATTTCAATGGGAAAAATTCTAACTCGTTCCAAAGCCATTCCAATTTTACCCAAAAATCACCCTAAATGCCTAATACCATAAGGAAAAAGATATGTGGCACAATAAAGTAAAATAAATAAAAAATAGGGAGAGGAACATAGTATTCATCTCACACACCCATTTCAGCCATACCACAATGATACTACAAGAGCTTTAGCAAACTGGAAATTCTTGCAATCAATGGGATGATGCACTTTTTCCAAAATCCAGACGTTGTTCTTGTTTCCTTTTGCTGCATCTCTAATGGTGACCCAAAATTGAAGGGGGGGGGGAAGCCATCCTACATCTGCTCATAGATGGAGGCACCTGAAGTGAGTGGCTTCTCTGATTTCATGAAATACCCAGCATATGGTCTTCAACTATCAATTCTTCTATGTCACTCATAGAAGTGGAACTGCACCAGAAAAAAACCGAGAGAAAGAGTGAGTGTATGTACTTGAGGTGGTGGTTTTCAAAGCCATCAAGAGATTGTTTTTACGGCATGGTGATTGGTTGTTTGAATTTTTTGATACATGATAGATGCACGGCAAAGCCTCCTGGCTTAACTCGGATTTCATAGGTTTTTAGAACATGGTGAGCCACAGTCTTCATCACATACTGTGGGTAGAAAGCAATGCATTCCTATTCTATTTACCAGAAATCAGTATTGTTTCTATGACTGTAGTCTATAGGGAATAATTTGGCCTTCCTATAAGAAATCCATCAGTTCAAAACCTCAAGCCTTGGTCATACTGCATTGTTGCCTAATGTCCGTTTTTAACATCAATATTGCCATCTTGCTTTTTTTTTTCTTTTACTTTCTTACAGCACACAATTCTGTCTATTCTTCAACCAGCGAAGCGATTGTTCCACCGGTCTAGGGTGTCACATACTTGCTGTAAAGCACATTTGCAGCACCTGGAGAGTACAAACTCACCTTCCAAGGCCAGAGCCACTCACCGCATGCCAGAGACAACACTTCATCCAATGAGGATAGTGAGTTCTCCACCACGTGGCGGAGGGCGTGGGGAAAGCGAAATAGGGTGTTCTGGGGGGCAGATTGGTCAGCCGGGCCTGGGTCTGGGGGATGGATAGTCAGAGGCCTCCTCCATTGTATCCTAACCCCCTTCTCAGGCCTGGTCGCCGTTACACAGGGCTCTCAAATGTGCACCAGCAAAATAGCTGGCATACATTTGAATAGACCCATAGGGACAGGGGGCTCTTCTTGGGGTAAAGGGACAAATGTTCTTTTAACCTGAGGAGGCTTCCGACTGCGCCAGGGAGGCCCAATCCTGCTTAGGATGTGGCAGGCACCTTATTTGCGCCGCTGTGTCCTGCTAGACAGGATTGGGCTGCCCAACATATAGGCCACAATCCTGCATAGTATTTTCCACAGTTAATACTGTGTTGGATTGGGGCCACTGCATATAGTGTTCTAAAACTATTTTTTACATGATCAGACACAATGTTTAAAATCAGTTTTAAAACAGTGCAAATGTTTCATCTTTTCCAGCTCGGAACTGTGAACGTTCAGCAAGTTCCCTCTTTTAAGTCCTGTTCATGTGACAGATTGAGAGCTATGGACATGTGGGCAGGGGTAGCAGGATGGCTACTACTGACCCGGCTTCACACATTTATCTGAAGCTTTGAACAGCTTATATGTGTGTTAGCTCTGTGGATCGATGTGCGGATGAGGTGTGGGGCCAATAGGTGAAATCCTGCTCCCTCCGACAATGCGTCCATATCCCTCAATGTCATGTGAACAGATAGACAGCATGGAGCACATACAGTCCAATATTGCAGTTGCATAACCTCCTCTAGTCCTGACCTCTTTTCTTTTGTTCTAGTTTGTTTCCTTGAAGGTATTGCAAAGTATCTGGGCTCCAGCTGAGGTTTCCTAATAATGAAGACGTGTTGTGCAAACGTTCATATCCTAGATTCAAACAAGCAACTTACAAGGGCTCAAGTCTTTTTTCCCCCCAATATATATTTATTTTTATTAATAAACTACTAAACAAAACAATAAAACAAAACAATACAACACACTACAAAAGATTACAGCAAGCGCGAAGCAGTAAATCCTACTTGTATACTATTATATATTTTCTACTTATAATAACTAACTAAGCCTATATCTCTAATATACTATTCATTAAATCCACATTTCATCACTTCTTCTTCTTCTTCTCTCTCTCTCTCTCTTAAAGAATATATAAGTGGTATCCAAATATTCACAAAAAGATTAACTAACTTTTACTTTATCTAAAAATCTTAATTCCCGCTTCAGATATTTTAATATATAAAGCCACACCATTTTTCTCCAAATGTATTAAAATAAAAACCTTCCAAATTTTTCTGTTTTTTTTAAATATTCTATATCCCCTTTTTACATAAGATTCTTGAAAACAAATCACATCTTATTTAAGTCTTTTCAAATAATAAAACATTCTTTTTCTTTTATTCACAAAAGGGTTAACTAACTTTTCCTTTATCATCTAAAAGTCTTAATTTCCACTTCAAGTATTTTAAATTTATTAAGTCAACCCATTTTTTCGTCTTCAATTTTGTTAATTTCCATCATCAAAATTTTTCCATCATTCTTTATATGAGTTTCTTTAAAACAAGTCATATCTTATTTTTTAATAATAAAACATTTTTTCTTTTTGTATAACTAACTCCAGTAATATTCCCCACAAAAAAATATAATCCCTTAATTTTGACAGTTGCCCATTACACCTTCCATCCCTTCCCCTCCTCCTCCTTCCTCTTCTTTCTCTTCTTCATCCTTAAATCTTCCCCGAAAGTCCCTTGCTTTTTGAATTGTATCCACTTTGCAATTTTTTCCACAGGATCATTCACGTCTTCTAAATTCCTCCCCCGAAAGACAGACTTTTTCTTCAGCACCTCCACGAAAAATATATAACCAAGTCTTGATTTAACTCTTGGTACTTCCTCTGCTACAATCTCTTCCACTAAATCTTTCTCTTTGTCATTATCTTTATCTTTATCTTCCTGTATTTCCATTCCTTGTGGTTTGTCCTTTTTCTTCACTGCTTGTTTCAATTCTTCTTTCATATTCTGAAATTCTTCCTGCAAAATTGCCATTTTTGCATCAAATCTCCTTTCCCATTTTTTAAAACAATACTCCAATTGTGTAGTCATGCTGCAATTTTTCACCAGGTGCCAATTTCTTTTCTCTTAAAAAAAAAGAGGTAAAAATAAAAAGCTTCTGCGGTCGCCAACGTGAAACAGAAAGATTAATTGCCAAAATCCATGAACTCTGACACGGAAGGGCTCATATTCTTTTAGCAAAAATGTCAGGAATGTCAATACGTAGAAGGAAACACACACACACACAAATCCCAAACAAATTTCTCTTGCCGGAACAGTCTATTTAAAAAAGCTTCTTCATATCTTTCCTTCTCCTTCTCTTACTGTTTTAATCTTCCATAGGTACAGAAAAAAAAATAGGTAGAACTCTCCACTTTAAAACTTTAACTTCATCTTTTCCAACTTTCACTTTCGAATGTTCACTTCGCCTTATCGCAACGTATTAATTATTTTTAACGTTAACTCTTATCTCGGCTAATTTCTTCAACTCATAAATCATTTCTACGCCTCTTGCCTAAGTAAAGCAAAGCATGTGGGAGGTGGCTTGGCTTACGCTTCATCTGCGGACGGAGCTTCGATGGTAATCCATTCTTCCTCACCGACAACCCAAAACTTCAGAGCCTTTGCCTTGAAGTGTCAGAATGAGGGCGATTGAAAGAAATGTGGTTTATCTCTTCGTACTCCCTTTCAATCCAGGGGTAGAGTAATTAAGTCCATCAGATGTACTCCGTCGATACAGAGCGATCGGCGGAGTTGTCAGCCTGCCATGTCCTCCTAACCGGAAGTCGCCCAACCGGAAGTTGGATATGTTAAATAAGCTTGGCAAAGTAAAATTGCAGCTTCATTCAGAATATGCAAAACAGAACAGAATGAAAGAGGTCCTAAATCTACTGCTCAGTTCTGAAATGCAGAATATACAATTCTTTATTTTTTCCACCTCTTGTTTTTAGCATGTTTTAAAATGTGATTTGTAGAACCATATACAGTATTTTAGGCACTATTAGTTTCAAATATGGGTCTGTAGGCTTATCCCATAGTTTTCCTGCTTCCTGTGTCACTAGACAGACTCTGTGGCCAAATCTTAACTCAGTCCTTGTAGTGACCGTTGAGTCATGCTCAAGTGTCTCCCAGCAATGCTGGTTTGTTCCTTTCGCTAAGAACAGCAATGCTGCATCTTTGAGAGGAAAGCCCAGAAGGCCTCAGGATCAGGCTTACCAGATTGTCGCCGGGATGGGAGCGGTCTACCCTTAAGGGGGCGGGGCGTGGGGGGCCAGAACGCGACGCGTTCTGGGGGCCCCACGCCCCGCCCCCTTAAGGGTAGACCGCTCCCGTCCCGGCGACAATCTGGTAAGCCTGCTCAGGATGAAAAGGCCATGTTAGGAAACCAAAGAAAGGGTTTCAGGTTTGCAACCTATGCCTGTGTAAGTGGTTGGGTCTGTATAGTTTTGTCAGGGGCCTGAACGGGGCCTGGGGCCAGATGGATTAGGAATTAGAGGAGGCAGTCCAAAAATAAGCTGTGCATTGGGTTTTGTTTGTTTATTTGTTTACCAGTCAAAGCTTTCTGCACTGGGCTTTTCTAGTGAGTTGTTGGCAATAAAAAGCTGAGTTATCAGATGTGATCTGCTGTGTACTCATATATCAGCACAGTTCCTGCTACAACTAAGGAGCCTGAGAAAATTGTTCTCAGACCACGTATTCAGAGTCTTGTCTTGTCTCTGCAGTCCTTGGGCCTTCAGCTGTTCTCTACAGAGCCTGACATTAGTATTATCAGCAGGAGTCCAACAGTTTGGGAGTGGGCCCGTTTTTCTAGGAATCAGCTTGGAGAGAGACACAGAGACCTGAACTGAGCACAGAGAAGAGGTATCTTGTTCTCAACTCGTGCATTCTAATCCCTTCTCCTTCTCCACTTTAGGCTTGCTAACTGGGCAAACCAGTACCTTTTAAAGTGGTGGCTGCCTTCTGTTTAGCAGGAGGAAAACAACGGTCATTCATCTGAGTAGAGCAGCCCTCTGTTGTTCATATTTACCTTGAGTCTTTTTTTAGTGAGTCCCTTTGGGACAAGAACCATCTTATTTATCTGAACAATTTTCACTTTGCCTTTCCCCCTGCAATGTGGGCAAGATATAATAAAATGATAATAAAATACAATAAGAGAACTATCTTCTCATTCCTTTTGTTATGTAAACTGCTTTGAGAACATTTTTGTTGAAAAGTATCATCTTCATCATCATCATCAAGGAAAAAAAAACTATAGCCTGGCAGGGAGGATGTTGGGGTGTTGTTGTTTTTAGTTTTCAGGCTAGTTGCCAGAATATATACATGCGCGCGCGCACACACACACACACACCCTGCCGCCACTGTTAGCTGCAAAGTTTTGGTGAATAGACAACGTTTATGCTGGACTCCAGCCCTGTAACTGCTGCATACTGCTGGGCTCTTCTGAGATACTGGACCAAAACTGCTAGACTCCACCCATCAGCTCCAACCCAGACTCACAATTGGCTCTGCCCACTGCTCCAACCAAGAAAACACAGGTGGAGGGACTGGTATTCCCAACACATTTGGATGGTCTCTATCAATTATGATTTGACTCTTTCAGAAACACGCTAAGCAAAATGGCAAGCAGAAGTAAACTAAATTCCTTTTTGTTGGCTGTCACTGCTTCATCTGCCAGGACCTTTGATTCTACAAGTTGGCAATTCTAATTCTTCTATATACACTCATACACAGACTGGCTGTGGATCTCCCTGCTTTCAAAGAAAAGTCTTTTCTACCCCAACTAGTAGATGCCAGGGATTGAACTTGGGACCCAGCGGAACCCTCTACAAGCGAAGCAGGTGTTTTACTGCTGATCCCCAACTGGTGTAGTTAAAAAGCAATGGACAGGAACATGCCCAATGTTTATATCATTTGGGGAAGATGGGTTTGGGCCTCATTCACTACACCACTTTAGATCTGAAAGAAATACAGGATACACCCGCAGCTGAGCTGACTAAATTTTCACAGGATTAGGAAGTGGCTTTTTTTTCTATTTTGAAAGCCCGATTTGTTTTCCTTCAGCATTCATAACCCCTCTGTCTTTTGTACAGAGATAAATATGTTTTTTTCCAGGAAGTCATTAATTTTGGAGTTTGAGAAATATGAAATAGACAAAGTGGGTAATTTTTCACACTTAGAACAATTTCCCTATCATATTATGACTATTTTTCTTGCCCTGCTATAAGAGATTAATATGGTTGTTATTTTCTTCACTAATTGGCTGTACAGATTGCCATGGGAGGTAGCGCTCAATAAAGCCAAACAAGAGAGAAAACACTAACAGAAATGAGCTATCCCATAACAAGGGGGTCTATTCATTAAGGGATAATACATAATCAGGGCAAGCTTCTGTGGAATTTTGCAGGTTTTAAAAATTTAAAAATTTGCAGGTTTAAAATAATATAAGCGGACTACCTGGCTTCCCTGCTCTCTAAAAAGCTCCAACTTCCTCCATAAATGATCCCTGACCATTATGCATGGAAACAGTTACAAGATAATCACCATAAAAGGTGCTACGTTCATTTAATGCCACTAATATAGCTGAACACACTATACATAACTCTGAGAATCCCAGCGTGCATCTGTTTGGCGGATTGTTAAAAAAAGGTCGGTTTCTAGGTTTTATGGCTACAGAAATACTTTAATAACATGATACCAAGGATTCCAAAGTGAGCAAACATTTTTAAAAGCCCAAATTCACAAGTTTTTTTTTAAACCATGTCTGTATCACTATTTTTCTAAGACATTTACACTGAAAGGTTAACATTTCAAACGAATATTGTACACTAAGCACAAGATGTCCCACCAACTGTCACTTGGCATCCACTCTATCCAGGAAAATGATATGCACATTATCTTAATTAAATGCAGCTATTCAAATTAGCCTCAGACCTCCAGTTCATGATGCGACTCTCGGTGCTAAGCAAGTTTCCCATCTGTGGTTTAAAGCATATTAATAACTTCAGTATGGAACATTGCTTCACCTATTGGGCCAGACAACAATGTCCAAAGACACAGGTTTAATTTGCTGCAAAAGACTTCCTGCAACCTTGGAAAAGTGATGATCAGCGACGATTTTCAGAAATCACGTA